>OX439037.1:90949678-92149678 GCA_949317995.1 Acholoe squamosa
CTGATCGGATCGACCACCCTTTCCCTATGTAGGGACTGAGTAGAGCCCATCTGCGGTCAGATTTCAGGGACCATACACAAAAGGCATCCTCCATAAATGACTGGGTCTTTTAATAGTAGAACGGCCGGGCGACACTCATTGGTCAATGAGTGTGGGAGTGTCAGAAGATGCACGTCTGCACGATGTGTATTATACTAAAAATTAGAGTGGAAGGGGGGGGGGGGGAATACACACCTACCTTCAAACAGATTCCTATCTACATCAAAGGGGGCAATTTAAGAACAATACTCGGTATAAATATTGAGTGGAATACACTACAAGTTTGGTACAATGTGAAGGTTGGTCAGGCCACCATTAAAAATATATCCGTTTCCAGTCCAGAGGGAGCTATTTTTCAGACCCATGAGGGAGGGAGGGGAATTTTTTTATTTTTATGAATATATTTTTATATATTTGTTATAAACATCATAAACGGGGACGACATGGATTTGCAATCACATTCTAGACTAAGATTTAGTGATTGGATACCTAGATTCTTATAGTGATGGACGAAATTTTTTTTTCAGCAATCAAGAAAAATTTTTCCATTCTCACAAAAAAAAATCCAACAAGGCAACAGGCCTCTGGACAGGAAACAAACATTTGTTTAAGGGTGGCCACGTTAGACGATTCCTTTGGCTAGCGTGGAGGTACATATGATAACAGGTCTACAGTGTAGTTCACTAGTAGTTGGCCCAGGCTGGGGCTGGGCTAGGGCTGTTTGGCCTACGAGTACACTGTATCGTAGGCCTGGTTTCCCCTTACAGCTATGAGTCAGAATGCCTACCTTTACCACTTCACAGTCTCCAAAATGGTGGTGGATTTAAAAGGCAGAGAGGTGATACATTCAACTTGGATTCTGACCAGCTACTAATTCAAGGTAGTACCAGGCATTTATTTGATAATACCAAGCCCCAGATTATTATATGCCAACAGTATAAAGTCTTTTAAAGAGGGAAACTGAAAAGGGGACCAGCCACACTTTACAGGCTCCTCAATTGTCAGCCCATTAACCAAACCAGAACTCAGAAAAGCTATTGTCTGGGTTCGTAACAGAACTAGGGCTGGGCCAGGCTTCACGAGTTTACTGAATCATGTGAATGTGTTAACTCAATAACTGTTAACGATTACCGGTACCTGAAGTAGGTATGTGACTAAAAATTTTAAACACATGAGAGCTCTTGGTTTTTGGCAGAGTCTTTTCCGCACATATGTGAGAAGCAACATGCTTTTTGAATTGTAATTTTAAGGTCATTTTTGGGTGAGTTATTGAGGTTTTTGTGAGACAAGGTTGGCCAAATTTTCGTCATGAAATTAAACTCTACAAAGAGGAATTGTCTGTGACCTTTAGCTACATTATTGCCATAATTTGAAAAGAGATATATCATAGCAAACCATATATTTCCTGAAAGCCAATGACTTTATGGATACAATGCAGTTTAAATGAAGCTGATATGACCACTAGGGTCAGAGATATGAATTTATGAATATAAAAAGTTGAGAAAAACCATCAAAATTAGCTGAAATTTAAGTTGGCTGACCCTAGAAACCTATGTGCTCGTCGATAGAATTCCTTAATATTTGGTAGAGATGAGGTTAAGACTATGTACTTGCTGTTCTATATGTTTTTGTTCGACTTCCTAAGTTCTATCATATAATGAATGAGAGATTACTAAAACATTGACCTAATTAAAGGGGGGCTAGCATCGCAAACTAACAACATGGGTACCGGTTCAAAGAGTGATCATAAAATCGCAGGAACCAGCGGAAAAATCACGGTTCTCTGATTGGTCATGGGGTGGTCACGTGACTTTTCAATGCTGGCATGCATTACCATGCCAGGGCCCCTTTAAGGTAGTAATTAATTAACTAATTAGAGTTCATACAAAATTGAAACACTAAATCAAAGGAAATCTTGTCTTCTTGGCAGATAAAATATCAGGAACCCTATTCATCAACTATTTCTATAATTTTAAAGCTAATCACTGAGACCTATCCCTGCACACACCTCCCAAACCTGTCACAGTAGGCATGGCAGTGTCCTGAAGAGGGCGCCCCAGGCACTGTGCCTGCTGCAGCAGCCATTTCTGCCCAAGTTCTTCTGTCTGGGTATGGTCAACTTTGCCCCCACCCTGGAGGAGAACCTATAGAGATATTTGAATAATCCCAATTGCTATGACTGCCTAGAACACCTCTAGTTTTAGTATCAGGCTATACTTTTAGTAAAAACAAATTATCAATGATATATATCAGAGGTTCAAAGTTAGGTTATGCTGAAAAACTTACAAAGTCGCTGATACTCTCTAGCCACTATATAAGTGATGGAAAGTCATTATTTTTCTATAAAAATCAGTCTTATGTTCATTGATTTGTGCATGGCAGTGTTTGTTGGAAAGTAAGGTGTAGAGCAAGGTTGACCCTGAAAATCTGGCTCTGTCCACTTTCCTGGTCTTTAAAATTAGGAAAACTTCAAAGAATATCTAAAATGAATCAATGATGTGATAAAATAATATTTTCCCTATAAGGAAAACCTAACGGCATCAAAATCCATTGACAATTCAATGACTTATGACCATTTATATTGCAGATGCCAAGTGTGCTTTTTTATCATTTTCTGTGAAAACTCCCTCTGACAGCCTGTACACAATCGCCACTTGTACAAAAACTACTGACATTAGGAAGATAAATCTAATTGATTCATAGAGGGAAAATGTTGGGCTTTGTTATGACCGGTGATAGATAGCTCTGTGATGATATTTTCAATTTCTTAGATTCTTGCCAGGACCCCATCTTCGGGCAGATTCAGGGCAATTCTCAGTGAAAAGCCTGTTCCAGACAGCATCTCAACATGATGGATTTTGCTATCAAACCCACATCAAACCCTAATAAAAACACACTTTACGCACTTCTAGCATCCTAAAGTATTGATAAATTTTGTTTTTTTAATTTTTTGAAAAAACAATTTTTAACCCCCTGCCATGCCTAGTCACAGTTTTCTAGGACATGGTCCGCGCTCATAGCAGCCCTTTCATTCACGTACCTACCTGAAGCGGGAAGGTGGCACTCTTGTTACCCACGTAGCCAGAGACGACGTGACTCTGGATTGAAAGGACGCGGTTGAACCCCTCAGTCCCTGCCATCGTTTACCTCTTGGTGGAGTCCGTAGACTGGTCCTGTGGGGGGTTGTGAGTAGAATCTAATTCTTCACAGGTGAGCTGATATTGTTATTGAACTCAAGTGAGAGAGGCCGCCAAATGCGTCCTTGACATTCGGACCGGATCCCAACAAATGCAAGACTCCAAGTAAAAGTTGCAGCTGTTGAACTCCGTTTAGTCGTTGCAACTTGCTTTTGCGACTTCGCTTTTAGTAGCAGTCAACTTGCGGAATTTCATACTAGATTTATGTATGCTATACATACAAAATGGGTTTCCATTGTATAACAGATGTTTTCTTTATCTTAAGACTGATAAAAACCGTCCGAAACTAAGTGAGGGATGTGTGCACAACCATGGGGGGTGCATTTGGAAAGCACATAAATAAAACGTAAATAGAATCGGATAAAATTGAACTCTGAACTTGTAACATATTACGTATGGGGAACATCATTCGGGATTAGCAGATGACGTACATTCATGATTATCAATGCATCTAGATAGATATGATTTTGATCTGTATGTTGAAATCACAGTTTAGGGAAATGGATCTTATCAACTTTGTAGTAACCGAACGCCCCCACAACCCTCATCTGGCCCCTGCTTCCCGCCAAATCGCGACCCCAGCACTGCACGGGGAAGGATCCGGAACATTTTGATAAATTTCTCCAAAATTGAACCACACAAAAAGCAACCATCATGTGGATCCAAGTGCGATCTATCTGTGGAAAGACTTCCCACCGGATCGACGGGTTGTCAAAGCTGACAAAGATCGAGGATTTACGTGAATTGTTGGTGGATCTGTTCGAGGCGCCGACACACCGTCAGCGGCTTTTCTACCGCGGTAAACAGGTGGGCCTTTAAAAACACCGTTTGTTTACACCGAATCTATCCACTTCTCATGTGGATTTGATGTTATGCATGGGTATGGATTGGGTGTAGATCATGTACTTGTTGTGTGGAGAAAGATCAGACATGATTAGATGGACGTGGATGTGGTAGAAGTCAGTGTTTTGTTGCCTCCCTTTCCCCTCTGCGTCCCGAATCGGCGAATACACACATTGACATTCCAACACTTGACTGACAGCTGCGTCCCGTCACTCTGTGCAGGTGTCACTGTCAGCGACCACTGGACCGTGTCCAATGTAAACCTTCAGGTTATGGACGAATCATTTTATCCACACTGGCCCCATCTCGTAGTCTCACGATTACGTCACTGGTAAACTGGCATGCTGGGAGGTACTATTTTTCTTAGGCTTAGCTTGTGGTGGTACCCCCCTAAGTAGGCACAGTCACAAAATTTTCAAATACATTAGATGTGTAAACTGATGTTATGGCTGGATAGATCTAATTGAAATAGGTATTCAGTGAAAATTTCAAGTCAATATCTTGTTTAGTTTCTGAGAAAATGACAATTATGTCCTCTGAGAATTCTGCCCATTATGATCCCATAGTGAAGCCAAACATCACAAAGAGAAAATTTGTAGAAAGTGAAGCGAGCGAAATCTGTAGACGAGATTTTTTTCAAAGAAAATATGGAGAGGGAAATCCGTAGACCAACTTATTTTTTTGGTGTGGCCTTACTATGTTCTATCCATCCAAATCGTTTCCACATATCTAACAACATTATCTGAAAATCTTCCGAGATACCTATTACTATTGGTGACTACAGACAGGGCCAATCGGTCCAGGACAGTTGCGCCGATCCAATCTGGAATCATTGACTTGTGTGAAAAGGATCAGACCTGTTTTAATAGATCGGTGAGCATGTGGGTGTAGATGGGGTTTTGATCCGGATACAGTGTTGACGACCACTTGGCCCTATAGGACTCAGTATGGAGGCCTAGTGGAGCCGCCATTTTGAATTTCGCTGGTTGAGATAAAACCCACTGATAAGACATACCATGATGGGTACCTTGTCCCTGGTTAACACCCACTGCCAGGGACATGCTGGTCCCATCTTATCAATGTGTGTTGCTAAAACCAGCTCCAGACCAGCTAGTAGCCAATATGGTATAGACCTATGGGTGTGTCACTGTCAGCGACAACTGGGCCGTGTCTGACAAACCCACGGCACAGGTCAGAGACAAACCATTTAGTGCTATGGGAGTGGTCATTATTTATCAACAGGGGGTCGCAGATCAAAGGCAGGAGTCAAAATTTTGAAAACCCTACTAGGCCTGGAGGGATATGATTTGTTCCTCTTGGGGGGGAGGGCATTGTAAAAATTTTACCTCTTTTTAGCATAAAAACCTGTGTGCTTATAGAGCTCAAAGAGGGGCGTTAACATTTTCTGCATATCTGTGCTAACCCCCCATTATTGGCCCAGCCCCTGCTGGGTCATTTGAGGTGGGTTTTCAACATTTTTGGTTGATCAAAATTTCTGACGAAAACGAGGCTCCATAGGATAGCATTGTGCGATAGATTTTCGCGATAGACAAAACACATGGGTTCCTATGGGAATTGTCCAATTAAGACGCCTTTTTTCAGTATGTCAGGCTGGAAGACAGTTCATGTAATGCGATAGATGCAGGAAAAGTTGGGAATTTTCGTATAAGACCGGTAAATCGGACTGCCAAACTTTTGTTATGGCTATCGCATTTCCGGCAAGGCGAGTGTAGGACTCTATGTACGTAGTAGTATACACAGAGGATGCAGGCTGTTATGATTTCTATGTCTTAGCCCTTACAGCGGCTACTGCTTGCGCCCTCTGACATACTATATATGTACTAGTCTTTACACTCTCCCTCCCAGCCAGAACATCCTCGTGCGAGTTTGCACATGCGCGCAGAGTAACCGGTGTGATTTGATTTTATAGATTTTATAACAGTAAATGGATAGGGTGTATTCAATACAAATCTATAAATATTGCCCAAAATGAATGGATTATATTCAAAATTTCAAGTTAAATCGATAGAATCTATCATTTCTCTGTCGAAAATGCTACTTCCGGCAAGGAGGGTTCGCGCATGTATCATATACCATTTTATTATTCCATAAATTAAAAGAAACATGACGTTGCCTAGTGACGTAATGTTGCGTCAAAAAAAGAGATAGCAACACCACTCTCCAAGCAGATTCTCTCGGATGTGCCATCTGGGAATTTAGGCATACTATTATCCATCATTTCTACTTATTTAAGCACTTTAATCGCATCGGTTATCATGATGTGAGTGTTAGGTTTGGATATACCGTAAATCCCCGGTCACAAGCCGGCCCAGGTCATAAGCGGGGGGGGTGAGTTCAGGAAAAAAATAAAAGCCGGTTTTTGGGTCAAATTTTTACCATTTTCTCTTTATTCTATAGTAAAAAAAAAACCTGGTCATAAGCCGGGGGGGGGCTTTGGGAAAAATTTATAAGCCGGTTTGGGCCCAAAATAGAAAAAAAAAATCTGGCTTATGACAGGGGATTTACGGTATGTATCTTTTAACAACTGATCTGTTTTTCTAGATCTAGTAGTCAAGCACTCTTGCAAGAGTATGCTTATATTCCAAAGGTTTTCTCTTAAAAACAATTGAAACCTGAGAAATATTTAGACAAGAGGCAGTTATATTACGTGTAGGGAGCTCAGAATATGGATTAAAGTGAAAATATGGCAAAAAAAAAAATGAGTTAACTTTGCATTTAGAATATATTTAAAGGTAGCTTCTTTTGGTTTATCTGTTTCTGGCGAACACATAACTCTATTTTAATGAAGGGGGGACCAGCAACGAAGCAACCCCTTTTTATATACTGAGGACCCCAGACAGATAAAGTCGACAAGGGGACAAGGCCACTTCTTAAAATCGACAAGGGGGTGGGTGACAAGGGACAAAATCACTTCTTAAAATCGACAAGAGGACAAGGCCACTTCTTAAAATCGACAAGGGGGTGGGTGACAAGGGACCAAATCACTTCTTAAAATCGACAAGGGGACAAGGCCACTTCTTAAAATCGACAAGGGACAAGGGGGTGGGTGAAAAGGGACAAAATCACTTCTTAAAATCGACAAGAGGACAAGGCCATTTCTTAAAATCAATAAGGGACATGGGGGTGGGTGACAAGGGACAAAATCACTTCTTAAAATCGACAAGAGGACAAGGCCATTCCTATTTGTCATCTACCCCTTACAGGAACCCGCATAATTCCCTTCAAAAGTTGCATTACCCTCAAACTCACCATGACAGTTGGGGTATAAAATATTGTCTAAACCATGACAGATTAGATAAATTGATAACCTTGTGCTACTCTTTAAAAAAACATGCCATTACCTCCGTATAGAGCTCCCGTATATTGGCGGCCATCGTTAACCCTTGGTGCTGTGGGTGAGTCCTGTCATACCCAAACACCCCTCCCCCCACCCCACTGCCTGCACCCCCTACCCCCTGCCTGATGGGAAAATATAATGCTGAAGACATGAATTCGCTGACATTTAATTTCCGTGAAAATATGTACATAGCGAAATAAACTACGACCACAGTATAGGGTAATGACCACTCCCTACACAATAGATGACCACAGGTGGGGCCAATTGGTGGTTTAGTAAATGAGGGTGCAATTTTTTTTGGGGGGGGGGGGGAAGAAAAAAAGGCCTGTAGTGTAGTTTGTTTATCTACTAGGCCGTCCAAGCTGCCCGTCTAGTCAATTTGACATGGTAGGGACAAGGCTGATGGGTTTATATCCAATTTTCATGTGTATTTCTAAGATGGTAGGTGTGGATTGGAGGTAGATCATGTACTTGTTGTGTGGTGGAAGATCAGATATGTTTAGATGGTCGTGAATGTGGTACAAGTCAGTGTTTTGTTGCCTCCTCTCCTCCTCCCCAATACACAAATTCCAACACGTGAGTGGTGACTGTGACACCGACAGCTGTAGTCCATGCAGGTGTCAGAGACGGGACATTTATTGCCATGTGGCGTTTGGGACGAATCATCTTGTGCTATGTTGGTAAACGTAGGAGCCTAGGATAATATATGGTGCAGGCAAGCCCTCTCCAGCGCATCACACTACGGGATGGCCACATCCCTTCATCTGAGTTTGTTAGCCGCCTGGGCGAACTCTTTCTCCCAACACAGGCAGTACTGTTATGTACCACCTATTAAAGGCCTTTAAAAAATTGTTGTGTTCAGGTAACAAGGTCGAAAAAAATTAGGGTAGGTAGAGGTAGGGTTGTTTGTTTTTTTTTTGAGAATCTTTTTTAGTCCAGCTGTAACTTTCCGCCTTTACACGACGCGAATTTGATGCGTGAGATCGTGAAAAAAAACAAAAACACTTTAATGTCTCAATAAGTCCCAAACTATCAGATTTTCCCACTTTAATCAGATTCTTATCTGGATCAAACATCCACCTGAGTAGACCTCCCAGGATGAACTAGTATCATAGATGATAGACGCTGGCCGAGGCTGAATATTGTGTCTCTTATTGGAATTCTTTCCTTTAGGAAAGAATTCCTCAATACGCCTCTCCCTGCACCCTTAATTGTCTTTTGACCAAAAGTACCTAGAGTAGACGTCTGTATAGAAGTCCTAAAGCCCTATGGTAAACGTCCTAGTGCCTCAACACAGCCCACAGTATTATACTCTAAGTACCGTAATCTCCCGCGTATAAGACGCGTCCTCTACGCCAAACAAAATGCTGGGGAGTCTTATAGGATGTACTGAAATTGGGGGTGCGTCTTATACGAGGGGTAATTTTACTATAGAAATGTACTGAATTTACAAAATTCACCCCTACGAGGTGCGTCTTATATGCGAAAATGCATGTGCTGAGTTTGGGGTGCGTCTTATACGTGCAGCGCGTCTTCTACGCGGGAGATTACGGTACATACTGGTATGCAGCCTGGCAACAATCCTAAACCTTAGTCAGGGCTCTTTCACTAAGACCCATATTTTTCACACTCAATTCTTGCCCAGAGAACAACCTATACATGATAGGTGTCACAACAGTGGCCTGTGCATCATAAGACGGCAACATACCTGTTTACCACTATACGAGGTCCCTAACCCTTAGAGTACATGTAGAATAATCCTCTATATATGGTGCATATGTCGTCAATGTATTGATTTAGTCCTTGCACGTAAACCCTCATTCTGCATTAATACTTGATGATGACAAAACCCTATATATATATTATATAAGTTTGATACAGTTCTAGAACGCCTGGTTACTCATCAGGGCTGCATTCATGCATCATGATAACGGAGGGGCAAAGTACTTAAAATAATTGCTACCTTTAAGGGTTTAAGGTTTTATGCACAAGGAACATATGCCCTGGGTTCTGACACTAAGACTAGTTTTCCAGACTCAAAACTCCTGAAAGCTATCTTGTCTTAGCCTTAGTCTACATACATGCACCTGTCCTGCCTTCCCCCCCCCCCCCACCTCCCAATCACCTCATATTGCCCCTGTAATGTATGACCGTCTATGGGTTCGGAAAGGATCACGAATACAAGGATATCCGGTTCAGAAGGCAACAAGGTTTATTCAATATCCTAGAGTACAGTAAGCTAAAGGTATTCCAGATAGGTGTGAGATCGTTCGGATAGCTCTGATTTAAGACTACCAGGTAAGGCTTCGGAGTCAGTAAGATCTTATGTTGTTCATACAGAATCCGGGAGGATTCTGTCCCTAGGTTCTGACCCGGCTATTATATAGCCACAGGGGTTGGGTGGCGACCTCTTGTGTCTAACCCGAGAAGCCTGGGGGGGCAGTGCTGCCACCACCCGCCAGGCACACCAGGTCTTCAACCCGAAAGGCCGCTCCGCTCGGAACCTAGTCAACCCGTAAGCCATGGATGCTACTACTAAACCATGCCCCTACACTCCACTGAAAGCTGCCCTGCCTCAATATTGTCTCCCGACTTCATATAAATGAGTTTGAGTTGAGTTTGGTAATATTTTATTTGAACACAAATTTGGTATACAAGATTATCCTTTTCGTTAGTGTCAAAGTACACGCTGACAGTAAGATGTCTATGGTATATACATACACAAAATAGAACACCTTACCCCCCCTCCTAATCACCTCGTAACACTGTGTGTACTGAGTGCCCCTTGCAGTGGTACCTGTGTCCTGTTAATAGAAAGGAATAAAGTCGTCACACACAGCCATCTGACCATCTAGGTTACTACCGTAATCTCCCGCGTAGAAGACGCGCCGCACGTATAATTTTGTAAATTCAGTACATTTCTATAGTAAAATTACCCCTCGTATAAGACGCACCCCCAATTTCAGTACATCCTATAAGACGCACAAGGCATTTGTTTGGCGTAGAGGATGCGTCTTATACGCGGGAGTTTACGGTAGTTGCCTCTAGTACTAACAAAGTCACCTCTAATGAACCCATTGGTCATCATGGTGCATGAATGTATCAGGATCGTCACATGTTAAATGTATTTCATTAATTTTCACCAATATTGGCCTTATCGTAATCTCTCGCGTATAAGACGCGTCCTCTACGCCAAACAAATCCCTACTGGGTCTTATAGGATTTCCTCAAGTTTGGGGTGCGTCTTATACGAGGGGTAATTTTACTAAAGAAATGTACTAATCTTACAAATTTCAGCCTTAAAATGTGCATCTTATACGCGCAGCGCGTCTTCTACGCGGGAGATTACGGTATTTTCCTAAAATAATAGTAAAGAATTCACTACGGCTCCGCCGTACATTTCTCAAGCTACCTGTATCTTAAAATCATGAAATAGTTTTAATAAATAATGGTAAAACTTACTCAATGCTTCTTACATTCGCATCCTCGTCAGAGGGTTATACCTAAACCTGTCAGCGAAATTCAAAATGGCGGATCAACTGGGCGAGCCTCACTGGGCATCCATACCAAGTCCTATATTAATATACTGCCTGGCAGTATGTGTATTGACATGATCTATTTACACCCACTCACCCTAATTCACATAGATTCTTATTTTGGCAACCCGATACACATACACCTTCAGTTGGATTCCAATCTATATCAAATATTCTCATGTTCAATGATAAGGGTATTATATTGATGAAACTTAAAATGTTATGTATTGGTATCCCAAGCCTTCCTACCCCATGCGGCCCACCCCTCCCCAGGGTTGCCGAAATATTTTTATCAACGTGGATGGCAGACACAGCGCGGCCTATACCCACCTAGCGCGGCCTATACCGGGTTAGGTGCACACACAGTTGTTCAGCCGGAACCAGGTTGTGTGACACGGGGCCCATGTCCTGCAGCATAAATAGTGACGTGAGATTGAGGACACTGACACAATTCCTCTGCATTAAAAAAAAAATAAACAAAAGAAAACAACGATTACAGGGTTCTCCACAGGATGAAAAAGCACACAGGTCAATTTTTGTCTGGCTAGTCGCATGCATAGCGTGATATTGAAAGTGAAATGCTGTCAGGGTCTATGCAAGTTTGAGGCCATGTCCTACGAGAAAATTTTCAAAATTCTGATGTAAAATTATACAATTTTATGGGTTTTAATATAGTTTGTTTAAAATTTACAGTAACTTCTGTTCTAATTGGACAATTTGCAAAATTCAAAAAGACAGAAAGCTCACAGAGAGATGAAAGCACACGGGCGGCCCATTTCCAGCTAGTGCTTCCTATGTGTGGAGAACCCTAGATAATTTATCACTGGTATCATTGCCCCACACCAGTTTGTAAGGCCACACCTGAAAAATAAGTTGGTCTGTGGATTGCGCTCTGCATATATTCGGAAATGCAAAAACAATTTTTCTTTGAAAAAAAAAATCTTGCCTATTGATTTCACACGCCTCATTTTCTAATTATAATGTTTGGCAAAAAAAAGAAAAATTAAATAATTTGCTCACGATTCACTTTTCAGGCAAGGAATCCATTGGACAACAAAGAAATTCCTCAAGAAAGAAAATTTGCTCGCTCACACCATTTTTTCAAAACCAAAATCCGTAGACCAACTACCGTTAATTCTCTCGTATAAGCCGTACCCCAGACTTTGGGAGGAACCACACCCAAGTCTTGAAAATTGAAGGTTTTATACTGTTCTATAAGATTAAATACCCCCCTATAAGCCGCACCCTGACTTGGGGCATATTTTATAAGCCTCCCCTTGATTTGGGTTCTAGTGTAAGCTGCGGCTTATACGAGAGAATTTACGGTATTTTTTTTGGTGAGGCCTAAACAAGGACTTGGTATTTGTTTGACACCACAGGACCTGGCTTATATGCAGCCAGTTCAATATTAAAAATGTTGGGGCCAACAATAATAATGATCATGAGTCTAGCACAAAAAACTGGTATGGCAGGTTTCAAGTACTGTCGGCGATTACTCTACAACCCGCAAGGATAATTAATTAGTTCTCCTTGGATCCACAAGGAGGACACCAATCCAAGGGTACAGGACTTTTTGGAACTTATCAAGACACAAAAGGTTGTGTTTTTAAACGATCCTGCACATAAAATTTGCATCACGTAGGCGTGGAAATTTACAGCCGGCCTTCAAAAAAATTGTCCAGAATAAAAAATTACATAGTCATAATCTTTAATTTCTCCTTAACTATTTCAGTTAGAAGATGGCCACTCGTTGTTTGACTACAATGTGGGGCTGAATGAGATCGTCCAGCTGATGGTGAAGCCTGAGATTCTCGACACGCCAAAGACTGACTTAACCGAAGACGAGAAGGCTTCAACATCTGATAAGGAAAATGAAAAAGTAAGTAGTTTTAATCCACGGCTAGAGATGTCAGTAACATTATGGGCCTTTTGGCAACCGGCGCAGCAGTCCAATATATAGCAATGTATTTTCCACTATTCTACTGGTCAAATCAAATCTAGAAGAAAAATAACTGGCCTGCAGTCAGAACTACCGTAATCTCCCGTGTAGAAGACGTGCTGCGCGTATAAGACGCACCCCAAACTTAGCACATGCATTTTCGCGTATAAGACATACATTTTAATACTGAAATTTGTAAGATTAGTACATTTCTATAGTAAAATTACCCCTCGTATAAGACGCACCCCCAACTTGAAGAGATCCTATAAGACGCACAAGGCTTTTGTTTGGCCTAGAGGACGCGTCTTATACGCGGGAGATTACAGTACTGGTCTTTGGCCACCAGGCCAGTGCCTCCCCCTGTAGCCGTTTTTAAAACGCTGGGCCAAACCCTGTTGTTAAGCCGACCTCCGTCAAAAGATGGGGCTAGATATTGAGAGAATTCTGCAAAGCCCGGTTATAAGCAGGGAATTGGTTGAGCAAGGGGTTATAAGCCGATTTTGGTCCTAAATCCATTTTTAAAAAGAATTCAGCTTATGACCAGGGTTTGACAGTAGATTTATGTGAGACCTAAATAACCGCGCTTGTTGTTGCAGGTAGATGACGGAGCCACGTCCCAGGAGGAGGACTTTGACGTCAGCACCGCCACCTACCAGGTCTGTATTAACACTTAAAGGCCGCTGATACAGGAGTGCATCATGCCCATTGGTCGTCATGATGCACCAATGAAGTGCACATGAGACCAGCGCTCACCAGCACTGTATTGGAGCATCATGCCGACCCTATGGGTTTGATATATATACCTCCGTACATGATCCACTCCTGCGTTAGCCGCCTTTAAATGGTTAAGAAAAATAGAAGCTGAACTTGTTTAAATGGTTTTAAATGAATGACTGGAATATTCTCTCCCATATAAGCTGACCCCCTCTATTGTACAATTCTGTAACGTAAATATGGCATGGCGCGCCAACCCTGAACAGTTTGTTTGTTTGTTTTTTTTTGTTTTTGTTTTTTTCAAAATTCCTAATTCATGTGATTAAACTGGGAGTAAAATACTTCCCAATTGAATTCTGTAGATGTTTTACATGATCTTTGATTGCACTCCATGTTCTTGAAAATAAACAATGTTTTTAAGATTTAAAAAGATAATGCTTCAAAATAAAAATGTTGAGAATAAAAAGAGCTCCCTATGTCGTAGGTTGGGGACGTGATTGACTGCCGTGACCGTAACACGGGGTGTTGGTGGGAAGGTCAGGTGATTAAGATCACACCGCGGGTAGGTGCAGGAGAAGCGGAACCTGACCGTGCAGAGATAGAGAAAGACTTGACCCTGGATGATGGATTCATGTACCACGTTATGTATGACAAGTAAGTAGATGTAGGAGTGTATCATGGTCGTCATGATGCATCAATGAAGTGTCATGATGCATCAATGAAGTGCTGGTGAGTAACTCACCAGAGCTACATTGGTGCATCATGCTTACCCCATAGGCTGAGGATCATTGTGTAAAAGACCAACAGAGCCTTCATACTTCCAGTGAATACATGCCTAGTAAGGAACTGGGCAGGGCTGGTTCCATGCATTCTGCTGACGTTTTTCTGCAAAGGCACTGGCTTCTTGATCAAAAAAAAATTGAAACAGATTTGGTAACTTTGGACTGGAATTTCATGACCTTCCTGACCGTCTTTGTCATGACTATCTTGTCACTAGATCATTGAGGCCTATTTCACAATTCTTAACCTTGGTGACTACCTTTGCCATGCTGTACTTAAGTTTTCTGTTTCGTGCTGTACTGAAAACAATTTCTCTACAACGGCTTTCTATGGTGCGATGGATTTTGTATAAAGGGAGTGTTTTCATTTCACATTCTGTGTTGCCAAATTGACGCCATAGAATCTTAATGGCCGGCGTCGGGCCTTTTGACTCAGGCCACAATAGCCTGTCATTACCTCAGCTTTCTAATAGTGAAAGAATTTTTCAAATCGGCCTAGTAGAAGCTGTTGATAGAATGACTTTTTGTTGAAGTAGAATATTATAGATGTTGCTGGTGCTTTACAATAAGGTAGCTTGTAATCTAAGTCTGCTTTCTGTGACTTTTGTTCGAATTTCTTAGGGATGCGCAGGAAGGGTAAGATTTAAGTTTTCACCCCGTTAAATGTGTGACTATTTTAGGCTCCGTTTTGGAATTTTGTTACTGTTTATTTGTTACTTTAGTACGTTTAAGGAAAAAATGTTTCAATCATTTTGTTGATACATTTGGTTCGCATGATACCAGAAAACCCCATGTACAAAACCACGTTCTTAATACAAAATTTATTAACAAATTTATACTTATGGTTTGTCTTATACGTGGGGTTTTATGGTGCTAAACAAAGTGTTTTGATCAGAGGGCATTCAGGGAGGGGGTGTTACTGTTAGAATCAAGTAAACTACCATGTACTGCATGGCGTGAGATGAGCTAGATCAAGATCCTTTAAATAAAACTAATTGTCCATAGTGAACTAACAATACTGTAGGCATTTATTTATGAAACCATTTATCATTATAGTAGCATGATTTTAAAACCCTGGGTTTCCAACTGTAGGTCTTGGACAGTGCATTACAAGAGGGTAAAGCAATGTCTGAAATATCCCTCAACCTTCCTGCCCTCACAATATGTTAGGCTAAACATTTATATGTTTGGGAACAAGGATAATAGATTTTTTATTAGTATTAGGCTTGTATTGCTTTTGTAATTTGAGCAGATGACATAAAAAAAAAGTTTGTTTTTTTTTCATCAGCTGATGAGTAAATTTTCCACATTTTGTTTTTATCATGCTGTTTTGTTTGTTCAAAATGTTGCCACAGGGAATAAGGTACCTGTGGAGTTCTATTTATATTAAATTACCTGAGCCAAGGTGGAACGCTAAAATATGTGTGAAAAGCGTTACAGCTAGTCAGAGCCCCTCGTCTAACATGTATGATCCCTGGCTTATTGGGGAGCACTTGAGATCTACATCACAGGTCTATTGGTACTAATCACTACTTCATGTCCTCACAAACATTTGTCACTGGAACCTATAGTGACTTCTTCAATATACATTCCCTTTTATGTTGCTGTCATGCACATACTTTAGGTATAAGACACCTATTTTCTCTTGGTTGTAGTTATGAGGAAGATGACCCGACCAAGGTCACGGTGCGTTACATCCGTCCCCGCGCCCACCGTAAAGTGAAACTGGAGGCCGTCAAACCGGGCGACCTTGTCATGGTACATTTTAACGTAGATGACCCAGATGAGCTCGGGTACTGGTATGACGCCATTGTCACGGAACTCAAGGGGAAGAGGAAGAAGGAACTGGTGGTGACGTGTTTTGTCGGGTAAGTAGAGAGGATAGTTTTTGTAGAGCTTTGCAGCAAGATAAGTAAAATGATGTATGATGGTGTCACTACCATAAATTCTCTAGTGGCTTATTCAGGGATCCTATCACGATAGTACAGATTTTTTGATCCACGCAACAACCCCAAGATATGGAACTTCCGGTGGGCACTTTGCCTATTCTTGACCATTGCAGTGGCAGAAAATGGACTGATATTCATATTGCAGTTGATTTCTTTCGTTACCATTCGATGTGGTTGATCAATGCAAACTCATAGGTATGCTTATTTAGTCAATATGACCAATATTAAAATATTTACAGCAATAGAGCCTGTTGAGATTCCCTACACCGTAGCACTTTCTGGCCTCCTTTCGCGGAAACAGTTGAATTCCGGTTACGTGACTTCTGTATCTTATGTTTGTTCAGGATTGTCATATAAACTTTAATTTCCCTCTTCTGCGTGAAAAGCTAGATGATATTGTTTAAAGACATAATTTGCTAAATATATGTGCCGCAGGGTCTAAATAAGGGCTGACACTTTGAAATCCTTGTTGCAATTAAACATAAGGGAGTGGTCATTATTTATCAACAGGGGGTGGGTTTCCGCATGGACACACGAAAATTTTGTACGCCCCCCCCCCCCCCCCTCGACGACAGTCAAAAATGTTTGCACCCCCCAAACCGGAGGCGTTGAGAATTTTCGCGCCCCTCTTTGAGCTATAGTAGCGCGCTGGCTTTTTTGCTCAAAAGAGGGTAAATTTTTAAAAAAAAAAAAAAAAAAAAACCCTCGAGAGGGGTCAAAATTTTGTTAACCCCCCCTCGGGAGAGGTCTGAAATTTTTACGCCCGCCCCCTCAAACCCACCATCTCCCCCCCCCCCCCTGTTGATAAATAATGACCATTCCCTAAGATACAGAGGTCACATAACCGGAATTCAACCGTTTCCGTGAAAGGAGGCGAGAAAGTGCTACGGTTTAGTGAACCTCAACAGGCTCTATATTTGTGAGAACTCCTGTAGCTAAATATTATGTAATGCCCAGTGGAAGTGAGCAAACTGCGCTATTTCCGTTGGTGGTGCCGCCTGGTGTATAACTGACGCAACTCTGGTTTAAATGTATACCAGAACCCAAATGAAAGTGAGGCTCATAGGGTTAGTCCAAAGAAGTGGTGTGACTTATAGGATATTTGACATTATAGAATAATATTAAACCTACGATTCTCAAGCACCAGATGCACCTCATAGCTCCCTCATAAGGCGGGGTGTGGCTTATAAGAGAGAATTTACCTTCATGAAACAAAATGTCTTCCATTTAGGGATACTTTGCTTAACCAATCAGCATTTCCAAAGAGAGCGTTTCAATTTAGACACTTCTCAGTCAGTGTAGAGGGCAGGTTTGCCTCGGATATGTTGTAGGTGACGGACATGGCATTGTGGATAAATGAGATTTGGCTCTCTGGACTTAGTGGAGAGAGATCAGTGTCAATCTTGAGGTTTGCTGATCACTGTTGGAGATACCAGTCCGAGACCTCATGGATTAGTTGAATGATCAAAGTGATCACTCGCTGTTTCAGAGTTGACAGAATTCCCATCAAGGATTGCTCCATCAGACGTACTCAGGAAATCTTCCTCATAGAGAAGGCAGGATCACAAATCAACATTAACGACACTGACCCAACACACCAAGTCCCCGACTCTCGTAAGTTAGTCAATCATTAGATATGGTAAATCACTTGTGGTTACAAAATTCAGGAGTGTTTCCTTATGTCCTTATATGGGGTCTTTCAAAAAGAAACTACTAACTAGAGTTACAAGTATGACCTATCACTGGTGGCTCTTGAGGAGCCCGACTCAGCGACCCTGAGTTTGACCTGGGGTTTAATGTACTCTTTACCACTTTTGACCCTTCTTACATTTCCATGGTAATCCTATCGGAGATCTCTAGTGAGACATTTAGATTAAGACGCTTCAGGAATCACTGGAACAAAACATTAAGAGTAAAGACAGAGATGTCAGTTCGATATTTGGCGAAACTCTGAAAATTATTTTTGGGCACTTCAAAAGGGGGGTTATACCCTAATCAGAAATACCTTCAAAATTAATCACTTAGGGTTGGGTAGATCTTTACGAAATATCAGAACAGTGGTTACCGTATTCGACGTAATTAGCGCACATCCTCTAATAAGCGCACACCCCTACACACACCCTCCGTTATATTTTGTATGAAGGTCAGCGAGAATAGTAGCAGTACAGCCTAATCCTACACTACCTTTGGTTTAGGGAAGTCTGTAGTACATAGCGTGTCACACCTCCGGGTGTTGTGGCACAAGTAGGTGTGAAGGCTTGACTGCACACTTATCAGGGATGTGATTTCTCCTACATCTGAAGGATTTCCTACAATTCAGGGTCAAAAAGTTGACCCTCGTGATTTTCGCAGATCAAATGAGAAAACTTTTTAACATTTATGGGGGGGGGGGTGTCTTTTGGGGGCGGGGGGATATTTTGGGACTAAGAATTCGAAATTATCCGCAGACATGTCTGATCAACTAGGTTTCTATACATTGGCCAAAATAAAATCACATCCCTGACTTAAAAGAGGTTTGAGTAAGGGCATCCTACAATATACTGACATTTATACTAGCAGGGATGTGCGCTTATTGGAACTATTTTTTGTTTCAAGTTTTAGAAGAATAATTGATTTTTTTAAGCGCAATATGCGCTTATTACGCCGAATACGGTAATGCAGCTGTAAACGAAACAACTCTGGAAATCGGACAACTTTGTTCTGATAACATGTTTGAAACCCTGAGTCGCTTGTGATTTATTATCCTAATGTTAGATTTCTCCATCCTAAACGACAGGTACCAACAAGCCTGACTGTGATGTGTGTAAGGACCGCCCGGTGACTAAATGTAAAGGCTGTGGGTGCCGTAAATGTGGAATGACCAAGGACAAAGATAAGATGCTGCTGTGTGACGACTGTGATCAGGGCTACCACATGTACTGTCTAAACCCGCCTCTCACCGAGCTACCGGAGGAAGACGAATGGTAGGTTACGCTTTATTTAGCCGGAAACCATCGCTTGATCTGGTACCTGGCGAGATAAGCACTGATATGTTGTAAGAACCTTATGAGCTTAATTGGCCCCTTAGTTTTCTAATCCACTTTACAAAAACTACTCCTGTTCCCCAGGTACTGCCCGGAGTGTAAGCGAGATACGTCAGAGGTCGTCCAGGCCGGGGAGAAACTCAAAGCTAGTAAAAAGAAATCCAAGATGGCGTCAGCAACAGGCAACACAACCAGAGATTGGGGACGGGTAAGTTTTGTATACTTTTTGCGTATCTTAGGAGACTCTTTATCTCCTCTTTTCTGTCCCCTCTTTCTCTCTGGTGTACAAATAGAGAGGTAGGCCAGAGAGACTTGCATACAAGTATATTATAAATGATGTCTAATGTAGTTTTCTATGAACATGACCTCTACTGAGTTAAGCCAAGATTACTCAGGTGACATTGCGCTGGAATGCTGGCCAAATTAATTCAGCCCCAGTAGGCCTCGACAGTGGTCTCCAATCATGGCGCATAATCCAATACAAGTTAACTACGATGTTTCAGGGTATGGCGTGCGTAGGCCGCTCCAAGGTGTGTAACATCGTGCCTACAAACCACTTTGGTCCCGTGCCCGGCGTCGAGGTCGGCATGAGCTGGAAGTTCAGGGTTGGGGTAAGGAACATATTCTGTTCTAGCATGTATTAAGATTTTTTTCTTGAAATTATAAGCCTCGATGTGTTTTTTTGTGTTTGAGAAAACATATTTAACCGTAATTTATAAATGGTGTGGTCATTTTTTTGTGAATGGAATCCATCCTACACAATTTATAATAGGAGATATTAAAAAGTAGAAACTGGGAAAGATATAGAATATTAAATGTCAGAGTTTTTGCTTCTTTTTTTTTTTTTTTTTGCTGTCATGTTTTATGATTGTTTCCAGGCAAGTGAGTGTGGTGCCCACCGACCCCATGTGGCGGGAATAGCGGGGCGGGAGAGTGAAGGAGCCTACTCCATAGTACTGAGTGGTGGGTACGAAGACGATAAGGTATGTCACATGTTTCTCTAAATACCAACCTCTGTATTTTAAACAGGAAATAAAGATTGCAATTTTCAAGTGGTTTTTCTCCCCTGCTTAAATTGATTTTCCCACACTTAAGATTTGTGTGGGTAAGATTTCCTATATTTTGCTTTTCCTTAATTGCTATGGTTGTAATTCCTTTTCAAAGTTGAGAAAAATTTGTGTAATTTCCAAAAGGCGTCTGGAAATAACTATGTTGTCATTTTAGCAACACTGGTTAAAGACCACATGCTATGGATGCAAATCGTGATTTAAGACTTGTCTTTTTGTTACAATTCTGCCATTTACTGGTTGTTTTGGGGCACACTTGGTGCGATGGACAATGGTACTTAAGTTTAATGGTGTATTTATGTTTTGATTTCCAGGATGATGGAGACACATTCACGTACACAGGGAGCGGAGGCCGGGACTTGTCAGGAAACAAACGTACTGCAGAACAGTCGTGTGACCAGAAATTAACCAGAATGAACGCGTAAGTCAAACCACATTTATTGTGATTTGTCATGTGTGGACCACGTGTTCTCTTACCTTTAACTGAACGATGGTTGTGGCCTTCCTATCCCTGTCAGAGCTACCTTGTTAATGTGGCAACTGTGGCTGTATCCAACCGCCGTAGTTGTGTCTCTTTGGCAACCAGATTTTTATATGAATTCATACTTTCACCATCCCATTGTGTCATTAACAATGTGTTTTTGAGAACACGGTTTGGGATCGATGGGGGGAAAAAACGTGTTCTCTTGCCATTAGACCCCATATATAAGAAACAGAATTAGATATCAGCTGCATCTAATGTACCGGCAGTTAACCCTGTCTATAAGGTGCACCCTACAATTCCGGCTGATGCGATGGGCTACGACTTTCCTCTGAAATGGTCTATATAGAGAGAACTAAACCGTGGTGTACGAGGTGGCCGATCCACCACGAGGGTGGGTGTACGCCCTCGGGGGAGACAACCTGGGGGTGTGGCGATTGGCCACCTCGTGCACCACGGTTTAGTTCTCTCTATATAGACGATTTATGTTTTTAGAGGGTTTAAAGGGGCCCTGGCACGGCGAATGCATGCCCGCATTAAAAGGTCACGTGACTACCCATTGACCAATCAGGGCACTCCGCTGGTTCCTGCGAGTTTACCAACGTTTTTGGGGTCGGTACCCATGTTGTACTTTTCCGTGCCAGGGCCCCTTTAAATAAAGAAAAATCAACGAAATCCGTTATCGTAGTTCCCCGTACAAGCGGCGGTCGGCTATTTTGAATGTTTCAGAGATGTCAGACCTTCAGAGGTCCATCTATTTTCAGATGTTCAAACTTTCCTAAAAATCAGACATCTCTGAGGCTTCTTCCAAATTGTGATGATAATATGGATAGAGAGAATTACATAAATCATAGATACACCCTTACAACATGCCCTTCTACTTCTAGGGAATCTAAGGCTGAGCATAATTCAGACTTCAGCCGGTGGAATTAAGCATGCCTTGTGCTGCCCTCTAGCTTTTTCTAGACAAACCACCTTTCAGAGATCAGAGGATCTCTGAAATCTCTTTTCAGAGGACATGAATCTAAGCTGGCTGCTGATTGGCTGAAATTCTGATGCAGTGTTTTTAATTGTATTTCTATGACCATCCACTCCAGAGAGGTTTTAATAGTTTTGAGTGAGGGGAATAGGTTGAAAGGAAGACAAAATGGGTGCTTTTTATAGCATAATACATTGGGAGAGCAAAACACCCAAAGATTTTCAGAGGTTGAGCCAACACCCAACTGACATCTCTGATGTTTACCTGCAGCCAGATCGAGGCTGCAGTACTGGATCGACTACAGTAGTGGAACGAGACATATTACGCCACTGGGGGTGTGGCGATCGGCTTTCCAATGCTATCTCTATGGGAAGAAGTTATTCACATAAAATAAAAACCATAGATTATACACAGGTTTAATGGTAACTGAGTGTGAAAATATTAACTTTGACTATGCTGACGACAGTCACTACATGAAGCATATCAACTTAATTGCCACAACATGATACTTTTTTTAATTTGACCTATTAAAAACTGATAATCATCTGTTTCATTCAGGGCTCTGGCAAAGAATTGCAATGCTAAGATGGACTCTAAGAATGGTGCTGTGTCCGACGACTGGAAGAAGGGAAAACCAATCCGCGTACTGCGGAACTGTAAGGCCGGGAAGCACTCTGAGTATGCACCTGAGGAAGGAAACCGCTACGACGGTATCTACAAGGTATGCGTGGGTCTTTACTGCTTCTTCATTTTGAAATCTGCGTAATAGTGCAGTCCAACTCGCCCCTTTTTCAGCCTCATGAGGGGAGGGGGGGGGGAAATAATTGTAACTTACCTGTTTTACAGCAAAAAGCATCTATATGAACCCCCAGTGATGTTTATAAATGATCACTCCTTTAATGTCAGTGTTCATGGGCACGGACAGATCCATTAATTGATGTTTATTGTAGTTTTCTCACCATGAATATGACTATCACAAGCAGCAGCTCTAACTTTGTCCTTGTTTGACAGATCACACGTTACTGGCCAGAGAAGGGCAAGTCAGGTTTCCTGGTGTGGAGGTATGAGTTAAAGCGTGATGACCCGATCCCCGCCCCATGGACCAAGAAGGGCAAGAAGCGCATTGAGGAGCTCGGCTTCCAGATGGTGGTAGGTGGAGCTTGTACATTTGTATTAGAGTAAATATAACAATGATAAATGAAAATTGGTCCCCAAATGAGAATTACCAAGTATTCAACTTAAAGACTTCAGAAGGGATCAATTAGATTTCACTAGATTTGCATAAATGTATAATTCAGGGATGTAAGTCTTCAGGATTTCCTGATTTCTGAAAATTTTGAATGCCATGTACTTTCCTTATACAAGTGGTAAGGAGGGCTGTTTGGAAAAATAGAAGGCTTTTATATTAAGTAAATGTATAGCTTCCTGATTTTTGCCTATGCCTGACTTACATCCCTGGTATATCAAAGCGAGGGCCCATATTCCCGTCAGGCCTCCCTAGCCTATCTTTAAAGGGGTTTAGGTATTCCTTTCAAATTCCTGTTTTAGCTTGTCTGTCTGGTGTCCACATACATGGCTACATGATAGGCTGGTGCCTGTCTTTATCTCCACTTCTATACTATTTTTTTAAATAAAGCAGTATGTTGTAACCCTGAGTTAATGGGATTCACTTGTTTCATCCCACAGTACCCAGACGGTTACTTGGAGGCACAGGCAGAGAAGGAGAAAGCAGCAGAGAAGGCAGCCAGTGAGAAGAAATCTAAGAAACGTAAACGGAGCCAGGATGGCACTGACAGCGAGAACGATGACGAGAACGGTAAGACAGTTCTTATTCATAGACTAATAGTGCATTGTATTCTAAGTAATTAGTGTATACCCTACTCAGCACACACACCCTCATTTTGCTCATTTCAAACTAGAAACTACCAAAAATTTTAGGATTTTAATGCTAATTAAATTCTTAACTTCTACCTAGACATACATTTTAGATATTTTTTGAAGTGTGGTAATAACGTCAGGCAATTCATTTTGTTTTTCACACCTAAATTGGCATCTAAATATATACCCTGGACTCTAGATAATGATAGAGGAGACAATACAAACTAGGCCAGAAAGCTGCTTGTAACATTTTCTCAGTCCTGTATTTTGTCCGAGGTCGGGGTTTATTATCGAGGGTTTTATGTGAGGGTTTTTTGAGAAGTGATAATTAAGTCCTCACCAAAACTTACCTTTTTGTCATTTCCAGCTGATCCAAATGAGCCCAAGTCACCTCCTGCTAAGAAGAAGCCCCAGAAGTATGAGTTGGCGGCCGACGTACAGAAACTGGTTAACCAGGACAAGATTAATGCCAGCCTGTGGGAGCAGGCCGCAGGGTTCGCTGAGGAAGGAGTCTCGGTAAGTCGGCTTGGTGTTGTGATATACCGTTATTATGTATAATAAAAATTATAAGTGTTTGATATTGTTGTGCTGATAACCAAGCTGTAACCTTTGTGTGTTTGTTGTGCTGATAACCAAGCTGTAACCTTTGTGTGTTTGTTGTGCTGATAACCAAGCTGTAACCTTTGTGTGTTTGTTGTACTGATAACCAAGCTGTAAGCTTTGTGTGTTTCTTGTGCTGATAACCAAGCTGTAACCTTTGTGTGTTTGTTGTGCTGATAACCAAGCTGTAACCTTTGTGTGTTTGTGCTGACAACCAAGCTGTAACCTTTGTGTGTTTGTTGTGCTGATAACCAAGCTGTAAGCTTTGTGTGTTTGTGCTGACAACCAAGCTGTAACCTTTGTGTGTTTGTTGTGCTGATAACCAAGCTGTAACCTTTGTGTGTTTCTTGTGCTGATAACCAAGCTGTAAGCTTTGTGTGTTTGTGCTGACAACCAAGCTGTAACCTTTGTGTGTTTGTTGTACTGATAACCAAGCTGTAAGCTTTGTGTGTTTCTTGTGCTGATAACCAAGCTGTAACCTTTGTGTGTTTGTTGTGCTGACAACCAAGCTGTAAGCTTTGTGTGTTTGTTGTGCTGACAACCAAGCTGTAACCTTTGTGTGTTTGTACTGACAACCAAGCTGTAACCTTTGTGTGTTTGTTGTGCTGACAACCAAGCTGTAACCTTTGTGTG
Source organism: Acholoe squamosa (assembly GCA_949317995.1). Lineage (NCBI taxonomy): Eukaryota > Metazoa > Annelida > Polychaeta > Phyllodocida > Polynoidae > Acholoe > Acholoe squamosa. The sequence goes on from OX439037.1 coordinate 90,974,694, forward strand.
TGCTGACAACCAAGCTGTAAGCTTTGTGTGTTTGTTGTGCTGACAACCAAGCTGTAACCTTTGTGTGTTTGTACTGACAACCAAGCTGTAACCTTTGTGTGTTTGTTGTGCTGACAACCAAGCTGTAACCTTTGTGTGTGCTGACAACCAAGCTGTAACCTTTGTGTGTTTGTTGTGCTGACAACCAAGCTGTAACCTTTGTGTGTTTGTTGTACTGACAACCAAGCTGTAACCTTTGTGTGTGCTGACAACCAAGCTGTAACCTTTGTGTGTTTGTTGTGCTGATAACCAAGCTGTAACCTTTGTGTGTTTGTTGTGCTGACAACCAAGCTGTAACCTTTGTGTGTTTGTTGTGCTGACAACCAAGCTGTAACCTTTGTGTGTTTGTTGTGCTGACAACCAAGCTGTAACCTTTGTGTGTGCTGACAACCAAGCTGTAAGCTTTGTGTGTTTGTTGTGCTGATAACCAAGCTGTAACCTTTGTGTGTTTGTGCTGATAACCAAGCTGTAACCTTTGTGTGTTTGTGCTGACAACCAAGCTGTAACCTTTGTGTGTTTGTTGTGCTGATAACCAAGCTGTAAGCTTTGTGTGTTTGTTGTGCTGACAACCAAGCTGTAACCTTTGTGTGTTTGTTGTGCTGACAACCAAGCTGTAACCTTTGTGTGTGCTGACAACCAAGCTGTAACCTTTGTGTGTTTGTTGTGCTGATAACCAAGCTGTAACCTTTGTGTGTTTCTTGTGCTGACAACCAAGCTGTAACCTTTGTGTGTTTGTTGTGCTGACAACCAAGCTGTAACCTTTGTGTGTTTCTTGTGCTGACAACCAAGCTGTAACCTTTGTGTGTTTGTTGTGCTGACAACCAAGCTGTAACCTTTGTGTGTGCTGACAACCAAGCTGTAACCTTTGTGTGTTTGTTGTGCTGACAACCAAGCTGTAACCTTTGTGTGTTTGTTGTACTGACAACCAAGCTGTAACCTTTGTGTGTGCTGACAACCAAGCTGTAACCTTTGTGTGTTTGTTGTGCTGATAACCAAGCTGTAACCTTTGTGTGTTTGTTGTGCTGACAACCAAGCTGTAACCTTTGTGTGTTTGTTGTGCTGACAACCAAGCTGTAACCTTTGTGTGTTTGTTGTGCTGACAACCAAGCTGTAACCTTTGTGTGTGCTGACAACCAAGCTGTAACCTTTGTGTGTTTGTTGTGCTGATAACCAAGCTGTAACCTTTGTGTGTTTGTTGTGCTGACAACCAAGCTGTAACCTTTGTGTGTTTGTTGTGCTGACAACCAAGCTGTAACCTTTGTGTGTTTGTTGTGCTGACAACCAAGCTGTAACCTTTGTGTGTGCTGACAACCAAGCTGTAACCTTTGTGTGTTTGTTGTGCTGACAACCAAGCTGTAACCTTTGTGTGTTTGTTGTACTGACAACCAAGCTGTAACCTTTGTATGTGCTGACAACCAAGCTGTAACCTTTGTGTGTTTGTTGTGCTGATAACCAAGCTGTAACCTTTGTGTGTTTGTGCTGATAACCAAGCTGTAACCTTTGTGTGTTTGTGCTGACAACCAAGCTGTAACCTTTGTGTGTTTGTTGTGCTGATAACCAAGCTGTAAGCTTTGTGTGTTTGTTGTGCTGACAACCAAGCTGTAACCTTTGTGTGTTTGTTGTGCTGACAACCAAGCTGTAACCTTTGTGTGTTTGTTGTACTGACAACCAAGCTGTAACCTTTGTGTGTGCTGACAACCAAGCTGTAACCTTTGTGTGTTTGTTGTGCTGATAACCAAGCTGTAACCTTTGTGTGTTTGTTGTGCTGATAACCAAGCTGTAACCTTTGTGTGTTTCTTGTGCTGACAACCAAGCTGTAACCTTTGTGTGTTTGTTGTGCTGACAACCAAGCTGTAACCTTTGTGTGTTTGTTGTGCTGACAACCAAGCTGTAACCTTTGTGTGTTTGTTGTGCTGACAACCAAGCTGTAACCTTTGTGTGTTTCTTGTGCTGACAACCAAGCTGTAAGCTTTGTGTGTTTTGTGAGTTGAAACTGTTCTGTTGGACGTGTATATTTTACTGAAACTCTTGATCCAGTTTAAGTTGAGTGTATAATGAATGCCCCGTGGTTGGCATGATGCTCCCATCAAGCACTGGCATATCTTGAGTTTGTCACATTTTGTGTTTATTTTACAGAAATACCTGTCCCAGTTGGAGGAGTTGTTCTGCTGTATTTGATGTCACATTTTGTGTTTATTTTACAGAAATACCTGTCCCAGTTGGAGGAGTTGTTCTGCTGTATTTGCTGCCAGGATCTGGTCTTTAAACCCATCACTACAGATTGTAAACACAATATCTGTAAGGTAGGCTTCAGCTCACCCTTCTAACACGGTCATGATGCGTGAGTGCAGCAACCCAGGGTGCTGAGTGTGTGTGTGGGGGGAGGGGGGGTATGGGCAGGGGTGTCTAGTGATAGGATCTGTGTGGTAGGGGCTGAAATTAGGCAGATAAACTTATGACATTTTAAACATTGGTCACTGGCATCCCTGTAATACAAATCGTGAAGGTTTCAAAATTTGATATGAGTGTAGTGGCGTCGAGTTCAAGGACAGCTCAGTAAGAATCTAAGCCACAGCGACTTTGAATATGGTCTTTAACCTGTGGCCTCAGCTTTACACATCGTTTCATGATAGTTTGATCCTAACACACCTTTTACCTTCCCTCTCCAGTCGTGCCTGCAGCGTTCGTTCAAGGCGGGCGTGTACTCGTGCCCGGCATGTCGTACAGAGCTGGGTGAGAACTACAGCATGAAGACCAACGAGACGCTCATCAAGATCCTCAACAAGCTGTACCCAGGGTACGAGGTCGGACGGTGATCAACGCAAACTAACACGGCTACACGATATACAGATACACGTCCACCATGGGGGGAAGGGAGAAAAAACATTTATATTTGTTCTGTTGACCTTTTAACCATTTGAGAGTTGCTAATGCATTTGTGCATCATGTCCATTGGTCATTAAGGTGTGTTACTGCAACTTGTGCATCATGTCCATTGGTCATTAAGGTGTAATGCCAGGACTTCATTCAAGCAATTTGGTGACCACCGAGAGATACACTCCCGAAGGGTCAGCATGATGCACCAATGAAGTGTTGGCGAGTCTTCATTGGTGCATCATGCTGACCAATGGCCATGATGCACTCTTACATTAGAGGACTAAGGTTGTAAGAGACCAAAGTGTTTAAGGGCTAGATGATTGATACTGAAATGCACATTTTGATGATGCATGATGATGCAGTTATGGTGCATCATGCCTAACATGGATTTGATACTTGAATGCATTGCTGCATCATGACCAAAAATGCTGCATCATGACCAAAAAGGGGGGGAAAAACAAGAGAAAGGAAATGGCCATGAAGCAAAAGACTGTAGAGTTGTTACTGCAGAATTAATGTTGATATTTACTTAGAATACCAATGAATGACTACAGGGAAACATGACGCGTGAATCTCAATCATGTCAAACAATTAATAAGGACTCTATCAAATCGTACTTAAATATTGTGACTTTTGCAACACAAATGTCTCGCTAACCATGTTTCAAAGAAGAAAATTATCAGAGCCATGATGCGTGTTGCAGGACGTCCACCGTGAGATTTGGAAAGTACAAGCTGCAGTTAATGTGGTGCAGAAAAACTCATCTCGGGTATTTAGATTTGTCAGACGCTTGTTAAACTATACCGGTAATTAAGATGTCTAAAAAAATGTTGCTTACATTTAAAATGGAGAGGGAAGCACCAGTATTTTCTACATCCCACAGGAAATATAGAATGTGGGGATCAATATTTGTTACTGTGAAAGTTGGAAGGACCAGAGGCCAGTATAAGATAACTTTATAAGGCCTCCTATACATATGTACACTATTGGGGAGAAAATGTTTTAATGACACAATCAAGGAGAGTAAGACTACACATAGTGCATGAAAATTAAATGAGGTACAGAATTTGGTTGTGGGAACAAATACTTTTTCAAATACAACTAATACACCATACGCCCTGTGTAAAAGCCAGTTTACAGACTTTCAGAAGCTTATGGACTTTCTGATGTGCAGGGTTTGACATATAAGGTAGGCTATGATGAGAATTTCAATCTTTGCAGCACCTAAGTGTGGCTACAACACCGGGTGTGGCATTTATGCAGGGTTTTTCTAGTGTAGTCATACCTGCCTGCCATGAAATGAATGTAACCGCAGCTACATGAACTGCCGTACTACACTTACATACTTGTACATAGAGAATAGACACACAATAACAAAGGACTTGTCCTGAATAAAAATAAATCTGATAAATTTGTACATGTGTTGACTGATTTATTCTCCACTGGGTGCAAAATATATGAATATTCGATTGTCTTGGAAGATAATCAGTGATTATTATCAGGCTATGGGGTCAAGATAATTTTCATATTCTGTTATTCTGCTTGAAAATAAATACTTGAGAATGAAAATGATTTTTAGTAATGCGGTCAGTGATAATTACTGGCAGTGATCCAAAGAAGCCTCATTTCTGTTCCTTAATATACAACTGAAACTTATCCATTCCAAGGGTCCAGAGGTGATAATCTTGTAGAAAGTTTTGTCCACATTTTCCACTTCAGTGTGCAGTCTTCAGCTCATCTTCCCCAAACATAGAACTAGTCTTCCACCATTAAGGTAAAATTCCGGTCATAAGCCAATCTTATTTTTGTTAAAATCTGCATCTAATATTTTGTCAAAGTCCACCCCAGGTTAACTGGATTTCATCACAATATACTAAAGAGAATGATTAAAACTGCCCCAAAGTCAGCTTACAACACTTCCTCAGTCTACCCCGGCTTATGACAGGTTTTACTGTAGCTATTTATTCCTATTACCATATAAGGTGCTTTTCGCATACAAGACACCTCTGGTACCTAGAGCACCTGGACCCCTATGTCCTATAATGAAAATGGGGTCATACAGATTTAGTTAATATCTTATGAACAGGGGTGTGAAATTTCCGCGGAAATCCGCGGTTTTAATGCTCAACAGGACCATTTCTTGAGATCTCTGCAAATCCACTGAGAAAATAAATTACCATTTATTTGGGGGGGGGGGGTCTGAAATAGAATTTCCTGAGATTCAACGTTTCATCCCAAATCATTTGCCAAATAGAATAGAGATATTGTCCCAATGGTAATTCCAAGCTTTTCACAACATGAGAAGGTGGTTTGATATGTCCAAAGTACTGATTTGGCCAATTCAGAGATGCCACTTTTCCTGGTTTACCAGGAATTCCTGGATTTTGATTCTAAGATTTCTGTATTAAATCATGTTAGATTCCTGGGGAAGTGTCTCAAGTCAAATTTTCCTGGTTTTTGTTGACCAGTGAGCGGCATCTCTGCCAATCTAATCTAATGTGAACATATTAAGTTTGAGTCCCCGGGTGTTGGTATATTACGCTTCAGAGGAAATGAGTTTCGGCATTTCACACCCCTGTATGAAAAAAAAAAAATCCCAAAAAGCAAAGGAAGGGGAGGGCCCTTATTAGCTTGAATGCTGGATCTCCAGTGAAGTTTCTATTTCAAATTTCCTGTATTTTCATTGTGCCATGGCAGATTTTCCTTGTGCATCGGTATGTTCACTGTAGTCTGACCGGTGACGTTTTTGTCCTAATAATGATTGGTATTGTATAGTTAGGTCCTTGTTCTCCTTTTAGATGGTTTGATGACACCTACTTCAAAACCTCCATCAGAAGCCGAGCCTCTTATTGGAGGAAAAATATTACTGCATTCGACGTAATTAGCGCACATACCCTAATAAGCGCACAGCCCCACCCCCTTTTTAGCACAGATCTTTCATATAGATACCAGTTTATTTGTGACTGTAATAGAAATATGCACTGATGCAGCACGTTTTCACACCTTTGGGAATGGGGGGGGGGCAGTGTCCTGTAGGCTACACACTCTAGGACCCAGGAGCCTGGACCCATATCCAGTGGATCCACCATTTTGAATTTCGCTGGTTATGCCAAAGCTGGCAAAACACACTGATAAGGTATGGTAACAGGTCGTTTCAGACCCAAAGTCATTTCAGACCTACCGTAATCTCCCGCGTAGAAGGCGCGTCTTATACGCGAATCAGATCGTTCATGGGTCTTATACGCGGGAGGTAAATTGCCTTGAGTTGGGGGTGCGCCTTATACGCGGGTTTTTCCAACATCTCATTTGGGAAAATGCGCCGATGACAGCTTGAACTCATAGCGCCAGCACCGCGGCAGACCGGGAGGTGTCGATGCCCTCGCCGGGGATAAGGCCCACCGTGCGCCGATGACAGCTTGAACTCATATAGCCAGCAGCCCGGTCGGTGTAGATTTGCTCGGCGGGTTTGACGCCGACCGTCACACCGTGTGCCGATGACAGCTTGAACTCATAACACGAGCAGCGCGGCAGACCGGGAGGTGTCGACGCGCTTGGCGGGTTCAAGTAGACCGTGCGCCGATGACAGCATCGACTCATAAACCCCTCACCGCGGCAGCCCGGTCGCTGTAAGCCGACCGTGTGCCGATGATAGCTTGAACTCATATAGCCAGCAGCATGGCAGACCGGGAGGTGTCGACGGGCGCTTGGCGGGTTTGACGCCGACCGTGTGCCGATGACAGCTTGAACTCATATAGCCAGCAGCGCGGCAGACCGGGAGGTGTCGACGGGCGCTCGGCGGGTTTGACGCCGACCGTGTGCCGGTGACAGCTTGAACTCATAGAGCCTGCACCGCGGCAGACCGGGAGGTGTCGACAGGCGCTTGGCGGGTTCAAGCCGACCGTGTGCCGATGACAGCTTGAACTCATAGACCCAGCACCGCGGCAGACCGGGAGGTGTACAATAGTGAGGGTGGGGGGGGGGGAGGGGGGCGCCTTCTACACGAAACAGCCACCCTGTGAGTTGGGGGGGCGCCTTATACGCGGGTTTTTCCAGGAATCGATCCAGAAGAGGTACGTGCGCCTTCTACGTGAAAAGCCATTCTCTGAGTTGGGGGAGCGCCTTCTACGCGAGCTGCGCCTTCTACGCGGGAGATTACGGTATGGTCATTTCAGACCCAAGTCATTTCGGACCCATGTCCATTTCAAACCTGAGTCATTTCGGACCCATATGATGTCTTACATCACAACACCCCACCCCTGGCCTACACAAGGGGCCAGTATAATATAACTTTATAAGACCTCCGCGAGTTTGATTATTTGGTTCACTATTCATCCCATATCATATAATTCCACTATCACTGCCGATGCTGCGTGTGGTGTGACATACAGTCATTGGCTGGTCACTGGATTGGCTCCAAAGAAATGTGCGGTGAGGCCACTCCTGGACCACCCCTTCTGGATCCTCCCCCGACTAGTTTCATGCTGACTCTATCCGTGCAATATGCAGGCTCTATGAGTCTATGGGTCTGAAATGACCTGGGTCTGAGATGACTTTGGGTCTGAAATGACTTGTATTCATAAGGCATTGCCATGATGAGAACCATATCCCTGGGCCTGGGACTTGCTGGTCCCTACCCTAACTTATCAGTGCAAGTCGCCAGAACCAGCTCCACTCCCACTTACACCCAATACAATGTGTCGCATCAACACTTGCAAGCATCTGAATAAAGCTGTTAGATTTGTTTACTGGTCTGGCAAATGACATACAAATGATCCTGAAGTGGGGGGGGGGGCGCTCAAATTGGCATGGAGCTGTACTGGTCCTAGTACTGATCCCTGAGGCACACCGGACTTCACATCATCATTTTCACTTTTTTCTTGCAAATAAAACATTCTTTGAGGTATTCTGATAGAAGTCGTCACAGTTTGTGTCCTTCAAGACAATATCAACAACAGTTAAACCTCTCGTAAGCAAGGCCAAGAATGATAGGCATGGTCTGGCTTTAAGATCTAAAAACAGGCACCTGGTTCAGAAAGTTTTTTTTGTTACATATTTTTTTCAGAGGTGCCAAGTGTTAGGATTTTTTTCGTAATTGTTTCGATATTACGACCATTACGAATTTAGGTGCCAAATCTATGATTTTTTTTGTTGCTCCAGCTATGATGTTTTGTATAGGAAAAAGTGTTATGATTAGTATAAAGGTCAGTAGAAAAATAATTGGAATGACTAGAAATATCCTTGCATATGTAAGGGCATCTAAATATGTTTAACATGTTATATAATGTGTTTGTGTGCATTTAAAGTAGATTTCTATTGTTAAAAGATGACGTACGCTTTATGCTACAGAGAATCATGAATTTCGACCTCAAATTACGATTTTTATTCTCAAAATTGTCACCTGTTTTTTAGTGCTTAAGGCTGATTAAAGTGAAATACAGCACATTTGTATCAAATTAGGGGGTTGGTTTATTAGAAAAGGTGTCTTAGGTAGGAGGTTGTTCCTATGGCATTGTCTAATGCCCTATGGTAGTCAATCATACTTTTCTTGATTGCATTCTCTATTCTTCATGTAAGAATTTACAAGGTGTTCTTCTGAACTGGGAAGAAAATCACTTGTTCACAATTTCCTTGATTTAATAAGGAGGTTTAGTTTTACCAGACATCAAATAGCTTCAAAATATAGGAGACAAATGAAACGAACACAAGTTATAATCACCATTTTATTACATTCACACTTTTTTTTTTTCTCAAACTTTTTCCATTCAGATTCTTTCCATCATCATCAGAGTACAGTAATCTTCTTCCACATTTATATTTTAGAAAATGATGACTCCATCTTGGTGATAAGATAATGACAATGTATCTTTTTGATGAATAACAGATATTACTCTCTACAACATTTACAAAAAGAGCTGGGAACAAAGAGTACACGAGTACATTAAAATAAACAAGCCAACCTCTAGGTGCTGCTGCCACAGAGGCCAGCCACTACTCACGGTTATACTGAAATGTTAAATGAAGCTGTCCATGGTCTGGTATGACATGGTAAGCCATCAACCGTCCCTTTAATGTAACCCCCCCCCCCCACCACATTAATTAGCGTATGTAGGTGCAGCTTATCGTTCGTGTGAATCGCATATCAACCAGTATTATGCAACATGGTTGGAATACCAACTAGCTCGTGGCATATAGACAGAGCTACCCCAGCAGGCTGTGCCCCCAGCAACGCACTTAGAAAGTACACGCTGAAGAAATGTTTGCTTGATGATAGACCTGCCCCAGAAGCCCACTCAACCTTCGCACCAAGTGTTCTCCAGAGGAATCCACTGTCCAGACTCGAGAGAAACATCAATGTAGAATATGTCGCGTGAACTTCAACACTCCTTTGCCCAGCTGTAGGGTACCTCCCTAGTGAATTGCGCAGCCATGATCTGGCCTCAGACCCGGCATAATGATGAACAAAAAAAGGAAAGTGTCTCACAGCTCCTGTATTGGAGTAATCTGTGCTTGTTATACAAAGAAAAAAAAAATAGAAATAATTATACAAGAGCTGTTAAAATCATAACCGTGCAATGTTATGAAAGCGACAAGTCGTGACTACATTAGATGTAGCTGTTCATGTAGATTCTTGACGCAGCAACCGCTTGTGTAACTCCACGGTGGAGGAGAACACTCACCCTCTTAATTGAATTGGTGATTTGCCCATAGATGAGTATGTGACAGTTGTATGATGTCATCAAACTTGACTTCTGTGCTATTCTACCACCTATACATGACAACTTTATTATATTTTTAGGAACACGGTGTTTGAAGTTAAGTTACCTCTTTTTTTTTTAATCTCCCACATAATAAGTCAGTCAATGTCTGTCAGGTTCCTACACCATGTCTGACCTGTCAGCTAATGGCTGTCAATCATGCAATATCAGTCTGCTACATTAACAGTCAGTCTATTCATCTTCTAGCAGCTTGTCTTCATCAATTTCTTCAGTCCCATCGTCACCTTCTGTGCCATCATCCATATCCACATCTATCCCTTCTTCTCCGGCCTCATCTCCTGCAGCCTCCACGGCAGTTTCATCACTCTTTTCAATGTCACCTTCCTTACATACTTTCTTTGTCTCGGGCTCATCATCAGCGATATATTCATCCACAGTCTGGAAGTTTTCCAGTGAAAGCGACTCATTACCTAATTTATCTGCATCCTTTTCTGCCTCTTCCTCCTCTAGTGTTGACTTGTCAACTTCATCAGCTTCCTCCTTTTGCCCTCTAAGACTTGCCCTGGTCTTGCGGCCCCCAGCTGCTGCTCCGCGCTTACCTCTGCTCCTCCGTGCCCTCCCACGTCCTCTGGGGCTTGGTTTGCCAACAGCTTCCTTCTCTGGTATCTCCACCTCCTTTATGTCATCATATTCATCAGCAGTGCTAGCAGCCTCCTTGGGTTCAGTGGTTTCTTCAACCTTTGCTTTCTCCTCTTCCTTCTGTTCCTTGGTAGTTTTCTTCACATCTTCATCAGTATCATCCTTTATCTCAACTATCTCTTCTTCAGCTTCTTCCTTGGCCTCAGTCTTTGGGGTTTCATCCTTTGCTGCTTCTTTAGTTTCTGTTTCCATTTTTTCCTCCCCTTCTTCCTTTTTCTCCTCTTTTGCCTCAGTAGTATCTTTTTCTTCTGTTTTCTTCTCCTCTGTCTTCTTCTCAGCTGCATCTTCTTTAGTTAAGTCGACAAGTTTTGCATCATCACCAGAGTCTTTAGCTGCCTTTTTGGCTGGCGGTTCAGTTACCTTGTCTCCAGGCCGTTTTCCTGATGTTTCCTTCCCTGCGTCTGTTTTTGTCTTGTCAGTGGCTTTGCTGTCTGGCTTATTGTCTTTCTTGCTGTCAGGCTTACCCTTGCCATCATCTTTCTTGTCAGTCTTAGCTTTAGGATCATCTTTCTTGTCAGTCTTACCTTTGGGATCATCTTTCTTGTCAGTCTTACCTTTGGGATCATACTTTTTGTCAGTTTTACCTTTACCATTGTCCTTCTTGTTGTCTGTCTTACTCTCTGTCTTCTTGTTAGTCTTACCTTTGTTATCATTCTTTGACTTATTGTCAGGTTTCTTGTCCTTATTATCACCTTTACCTCTGTCGTTACGACCCTTATTATCACTCCTTCCCCCCCTATCCCTATCTTGACTCCGGCCATCAGACTTTCCCTTAGCACCACCCCTCGATCCACGATCCCCTCTGGGAGTGTCCCAGCGTGACCCGGCGCGTCGGTCATCGCCCCGCTGCTGATCCCCCCTCTGACCACCCCTCATGATGGAGGCCCCTGAGACCCAGTTGGCCTGGTTCATCCTCTGTTGCTGGTACATCTGGAGCTGGGCGAGAGGCACCACCTGCTGCTGCTGCTGCTGCTGCTGGCGGTATGAGGACTGAGACGGCTGCTGCACAGCAGGCATGGGGATCCCCTTATAGTTCATGTACATCTTAATCACCTTCTGTACAAACTTGACATCCATCCCCTGCAGCGCTACGTTACCTGACACCGCGTGCTGGATGGCCACGGGGTCCAGCGCGCTCAGAGTCTGCAGCATGTCCGGGTCCATCCTGCCTAGAGCCGTCAGCACATTGATGACCAGAGTGAGGTCATCAATGCCTGTCAGCGCCTGCACCTGCAGGACCAGCTGACGTTCCTGCGGCAGGAGAGAGGCAAGCTGCTGGTACCCGGTACTAGTCTGAAATGTAGATGGACGACAGGAAGGCTGTTATTACAGGCTTACACATGCCTCCTCATGCTCTCACCTCCTCTTCGCAAAAAGATATGGGGATCCCTAGAAAACGGTATGGATAAACTAAGGGTATTTATATGTCTCGTCTGTAACAAGACTTCGGGATCCTTAGAAGATCGGGGTATAAACTTAGGACACTTATGTCTTGGTTCCTCAACAAGACTACAGGAATTTCTAAAAGACTGGTGGGATAGAATTTTACTTGGGTCCTGCCCGGGACAAGACTTTGCAAAGCAAATATCTTTAAGGGTGATGTTTGAAGGTTCCTCTATCAAGCACTGTGACCTATAGAACCATTCATCACTAGATTACATCTCTGTTTTTAAGTGATGCACACAGATGGGGCACTTTGGGAAAGGTGGGCAAATGCGACATCTTCCTGAAAAGGGCATCTCGCCAATGTGACTTGAATCCTAGACTACCGGACAGACCTTCACACATCTTAAGAACATTAGAGCTGTACCAGAAACCTCCTGTTACCTGCCTGAAAATCCATCCCAAAATCTAACTGCAACCATTTACTCAAAAATGTTGCCAATGTGGAAAAAAGGGATCCTTAGGTTTGGCTGACTACTTATGACGCATGACTAAAACATCCTCAAGACGCAGGTCTCCACTGTGGAACTCTGGATCAGGGAAAATCATGTCAAAACAACTGACAGCGGGACTGAAGCTCTCTCTAAACCATTGTCATACTTTACACCAGAAATACAAGGTTCTCCAGGAAGCAATCACAGCGACAAAATCTAGTTACACTTCTGTGATGACAGACAAAAGTTCTCTCAAGAACTGTACAAGGCTTATGAAAGGTCCCCCTGGATCCATAGGTATTGATAGATAAGGCTTATGAAAGGTCCCCCTGGATCCATAGGTATTGATAGATAAGGCTTATGAAAGGTCCCCCTGGATCCATAGGTATTGATAGATAAGGCTTATGAAAGGTCCCCCTGGATCCATAGGTATTGATAGATAAGGCTTATGAAAGGTCCCCCTGGATCCATAGGTACTGATAGTCCTCAACACAATCTGTGCAAGAATATGTCCAGGAAACACTCTACAAGGGATAGAAATCCAGTCCAGAACAATCTCTTTTTTACCCCATAATATGTAGTTATCATGAAATACACTTAAAACCCCACAACAACCATGTTTTCTTGTACGACGCAAAATGTCCCTGAAACCTTTTGTCTCAACGAAGCTCAGAGGATGTCATTTATTCGTTGCAATATGTAAGTCATGAATTCTTCCAACAAAAGTCTCGATATAGCTCAAGTACTCGATTGCTATCCACCTACTCTTTCTTTCTTGGTTCGAAAAATTTGCTGTATGCACAGCATTTGGAGTCTCAAGCAGGAACCGCAATGAAGATTCTTCTCAGAGACAACTTCAATCAATGCAAAATCCTCACTTCTGCTCCTCACTGATTTCACTTTTGTCTTCGTTACATTCCATTTCTCACAAACTTCATTTTGCATCAACATTAAATGCCACTTCAACCAAGTCCTCTTCTAGGGGGAAAGCACAAATGTATCTGTTGTCTTTCCTTCAGGAAATGTATGATGGTTCAAAGCTTTGTTTACAAACATAACTTCCATTCTGACAACAACAGACAAAACTCCTTCAAAGGACAACCAGGGAAAAATCTACCATTTCACACAACACGCTCTGGTCTGCATTACACTTCAGGACCGTACATGAATTTAATTGACACTTAACAACCAGGATCACAACATGCAATCCTTCATCTTCAGCAAAATCTAGCTTTGTTCTTCTTTCTTCACCAATGGCAATGAAGAAACTCTCTAACTGTTGCTAAACTTTACAACATAAAAATCAGGGAACCAAAGAAATCATCAACCGCAGAACCTAAGAAACCATCAACCGCCGATAAAATGTTTATTCAAACAGCGCTAGGAGTCCATCAAGACAACCTCGAAGTACAACATGACAAGTTGACAGCAACAAGGGACTGCTTGGGGGAATATTTTCAGTGAAATACAGGGGAAATGGATTGCGGGCAACATGGTCCATAGTCATTAACTGGGAATACAGATAAATTTTAAATCTATACTGAAAGAGAAACGATTAAGGCAGCAATTGCTTTGCACTGTGAGCAAATGTCAGTTTTATCAACCAAAACATCGCATCGTATTTCGTTACTTTGCTCCCCTACAGTGGAGGCACTAGTTCCGTAATGTGACTTACGAAATATATGGCAAGAATTACAAGGAGTGACTGGTAAGGCAATTGGAGGGTATGAGGAATCCCAAGCCTGTATAGTCATATCCTCCAAGCTGATATCTGAGGTTACTTGGCTCAATGCACAATGTATCAGCATTTAACAACGGTCGTCATTCAACCATACCGCTGCAGCTATAAAACGCTTCTTGTACTCCATCTACAGACATACTTACTGTGACTGCAAAAACTGTAGGTACAGCTTTTTCTGTTTGGGAACTTAATTGGATGATTTAACAGGGTTACAAACAAGGTTCACCTTTGGTCATATCATCTCTAGCATCAATTTGGTCAAAATAAAGTCCAAAATTGAATATTGGCTCTGAATAGAGTAATACTACTCACAAATCTTCAAACAAAAGCCAAAAGCGGGGTTATTAACAGATTTTAGAAAGTCTACTCATTCGAGGTGCGGAAATCCTATATTGTCACAGAAAATGCTGTTCAAATTTTGCTATTGACAGAGGAATCAAGCATCTGAGGTATGATTTCCCTTTCGATCCAAAGCATACTTTCATATTCATCTGAATGGATAAAATAGGCCTAAATTGGTAAAATAATGTGTAGACAAATTGTGTGTCATGACAGACATGAAGCTGTAAGTTAATGGAAAGGTCCAAGTAAGCTCATCGAAATTTGTGCAAGCAAGAAGTGAAAAGTAAGAAAAAACTGAATCTACTTCTGATGGCTCTGTGAAGAAGCTGAAACATTTCAAATTGAATTCTTTCATGAAAATTTCTGGATAAAATTTGGAATATTTTTTCGAAAATTTGTTCAGCACAGAGACCACCACCATCAGTGCCAGGAGCGGTATCATTATGGTAGTGGCAGAGAGTACTTGCCGAGTTTGCTGCCGAGTATTGCCCCCCAGATAGTGTCCTGCCTCTACTAGGACTCTTCATACTGACGCTCACCTGTCCATCGCTGCCTCCTCGTCCTCCACCACCGGAGGGCAGTATCCGGGTGCTACGTCGGTGTGGGATGGTCGGGTGCACATTGCTGATGTTCTCTATTCCACTCAGGATCTCTGTTAAATGAAAGTGTTTGATGACATCATCAATGAAAAGGGTTCGCAAACATTATCAAAAGATAAGGGTGAGAGAAAAATTTTAAACAAAATGTGAAGGGTTGAAACTGCAAAAGAGATGAGTTTGAAATAATATGTATTGGCAATAAAATGAGGAGCATCTGACACTTTGTAAGAGGTTCCTAAGTGCAAAGGTCATTTTGTACTCTGATGCATTGTAGTAGAGACTGTTTGTTATGATTGTGGATGTTGCCCATAGCAGGAGTACCATGTGAGATGTAAAACAACTTACCGAGGGCGTTCCTTGGTGGTGGTACAGGGATGTGTGGGTTCTTAGCGATGAAGGCCTCTAAACCATTCACCAGGATGTTCTCTATCACCACCTGTGTAACAACAGAGAAACATGTTTCAAGCACTTTAAGGCTAACCGAAAATCTAAGATATCATGTTTTCAATGTAATTCATGTGACCAAAAAGAGGGTGTTTGTGCTTATTAGGGAATGTGCACTGATTACATCATATATATTTATTACAAAAGGTGTAGAGTTAAAGCAGGGTTCCCACATTATTATCTGAATGAAATTCCATCATATTTCCATGATATCCATGACAAAATTTTCTCCCAACATAGTTATATATTTTTGGACATGAGCGGGGCAAAGTTGCTACAAAAATGTTTTCATAGAGGGGGGTAATTGGTAAATGTCATAGAATTTGTCTAGGAAAATTTCCGTTTTTCTTATTTTCCATGACTTTTCGTGACACATGTTGGAATTTCCTTGAATTCCCTGACTTTCCCTGACAACTTTTTATGCCATGACATGTGGGAACCCTGTTCTAGTGTTGATGTAGTACTTACGCGGCCGTG
This sequence comes from Acholoe squamosa, assembly GCA_949317995.1. NCBI lineage: Eukaryota > Metazoa > Annelida > Polychaeta > Phyllodocida > Polynoidae > Acholoe > Acholoe squamosa. Next base: position 90,990,505 of record OX439037.1, read on the forward strand.
GCGTTTGCTGGTGGTGTGCTGCACCCAGTTACTGAGACACGTGATGTTGGTGGTGCACACAGAACACTTGTAGGCCAGGTAGGCGCCCGAGTAAACCAGCAGCTGCTTGAACCTCTCCTGTATTGGTGAATGAGTGAGTAATAGATGTTTAACGCCATTTCGACAGCTAAGGTCATATTCATAGCGAGAATTACATTACACAATTTCACAGAGGAATGTGTCGGTGCCCACGCATATGTGCACCACACACATCCTGAGGGGATAGGAAAGAACAGATATAGACCCTTTTAAGTGGGCTAGGGAAGCCCATCCTATATTGGTAAACTATACATTATCAACTCAGGTCATGTAAAGGGGATGACATAGTAGCTGCATCAGCAGTACACCATGTACAGAACAACTTGCAGCGCGGCCGGTGCAGCACGGCCGGTGCAGCACGGCCGGTGCAGCACGGCCGGTGCAGCAAGGAGCACTTCTATGGCTCACCACAGCCAGGAGCACTTCTATGTGAGTGACTGATTACATGTGCACCCATACAGTAGGAAAAAAGAATCAACATCTATGCTTAATGCAGAGAAACCTTTTCCATCCTTCGTAATATTTTGTAAATGTCAAGAGTGAGTTATTGGTATTTTAGGTTAAAAAAATACTTGAATTTCAACTTACGCGGTTGGTCTCTGGAATGTAAGGTCCAAATGCAAGAGTATCCATTGCCAATACACGACCACCTGTAAATAATATTGAAACAAAATGTAGCCAGGTCAAAACTCAATTGACAAGAGAGCGTTTATTTTAAAACAGTTGAGTTGAGAGTATGTCTTGGAGAGAGCTTGATTGTCTTCCTCCCCCTCCCAACACAACTACCAGCACAGCTCTGAGTATTGAGGCATGCCTGAGTACCCCCCAACCGACCATAGTCCCGACCAGAGTCCAGAGTCCCATCCATCCATCCATAGACAGTCATTGTTGATCCTACAATTAACATCACAGACAGTGTAGCCAAGGTGATGTGACCTTGTTACAATTACTTGTTACATTTCCTTCCTTTCCCATGGGAAATGATTGGAAGCCAATCTTCTTAAAGGGCCCAGCTATCTCACTACTGATACTTACCATAGAGAAGCCTACTAGGCTCCTCTATGTACTCACCTAGATTCACCTCCAATGCAAGATAATGTTTTGTCTATGAGAGAATCTTGGAATTAAACCTATCAATAAACCAAATTGGAAGGCCTTCAAAATCAATATAAAATTAATCGAGTACTTACCTGTAAGTATGAAGATTAATTGTTGTTCCAGGAGCAACGATAGATCGTTGCGGGGTACATAGGAGATACTATTCAATTGTCGTAGTTATATAGATGAATTCGTATCGTCGAATAAGATCTATATGATTAATGATTATGCCTGACTGTCACTAATCTATTCATCCTAGGGAGGATGGGTGGGCCTATGTACCCCGCAACGATCTATCGTTGCTCCTGGAACAACAATTAATCTTCATACTTACAGGTAAGTACTCGATTAATTTTATATTCCAGAGCGCAACGATAGATGTCGTTGCGGTCTATCATAGGAGACTTTAAAGTTCAGCTGATTAATCATGTGCTAGAGAGAGGAATTTTCCATTTGGGAAATTCATTAATTAAATTTCCTCAGATTTTGAGTTTCTCAAAGGTTAACAGCTGCTTAACAGTATAGTACCTCCTGATGTTGTACAATCTATGTAGTTCTAATATTACATAATTTGAGATATATAAGCATGTTAAAGTTCCTTAGCAGACATAACATGCAGAAAAGGTACAATCTTGCTGGTAAGTATATAACAGTCAATTTTGTGCAAAGTAAGCAGGTAAGCCTGCTGCACAATTTTTGTACAGACAAGTAGTTATGACTGTTTTTACTAAAAATAGTAGGCACACAAACAGCTATCAGTTGTACACCCTAGTGGCATGCATATGTACCATATGAGCAGCTAAGGCTTGCTTGGTCAGTTATGGTATGATGCATATCATTCTTGCGTAAGAAGATACTGCTTAAATGGAAAAAAGAGGGGGGGGGGTATGTACAACTTGTTGTACCATTTTAACAGCTTAATCTGTTAACCCCCACATTCACAATGTAGAACGAGATTTCTACATTATAATGTAGATTTAAACAGCTCACCATAAAGGTATGTTGTAAATCATGAGCAGCTCGTACATACATATAGGTGCAAAATATGATACCTACACATGTTGTACAACACAAGCAGCTATGACTGCTGGACAAGTATATTAATCCATATGTTGTACAACTTAGGACACTTGTAATGTATATAAACCATCTACATATATAATGTGAGCTTCAGCTGGTGCAGGAAAACAGCGACCACATTTACTATGTAGAGAGTGGTTTCTACATTCATAATGTAAAGTAAAACAACTTACAGTCTTTACATGATGTACACACTAATCACTAATACTAAAAACTAGTATGGTATAGTATATTGACCTTTTGTAGCACACAAAAAACACTCTGTTTGTCTAGTGTCTTGATAGCTTCAAATGAAGCTATTACCTATACTTGTACAAATCAGCAACTATGACTTATTGTACAAGCCAGAACCACTAGGCATGGTAGAGTGACAGTACTTGGATAGCTACTGCTGCAACAGTATAGTGTAAACAGTGAAAGTTGCTAATACTATAAAGTGTACACATGTTTTACTGCATAGATAGGTTCAGCTGATATAGTAAACATATATGCTGGCCAAATAAATAGCTAAGAAGCTAGTTTATTGGAACTATACGTTTGTACAATTTTGTCCTAGAAACTGGACATATTGTACCTTATCAAAAGCTTGACATATTTACTTATTGTAAATAGACTACCTATGTTATCTAGCATAATCAGCTACCATAACTAGTACCACACAATTATGTGTATGTTGTACAAGAATAAACCGTTATGTTGTTTATACAAGCACAAGCAGTAACAATGATACTGCATACAGTATTATACACCAAGTACACCAGACATGTCCTAAATGCTGATTGGAAGATCAGCTTTCCAGTGTTGTGCCAGGGAGCCACATCTCTGGTGGTGCTGAGTTCGTTTTACCCACAAACTATAGTAACAAGTCCTACCACAGGTCTGGACAGTTACAAAAATGAGATTGAGACTTATACCAAACTTCTTTATTTGGTATGAATGATTAGCCTGACCCATCTTCAATTGACTCAGAGATATGCAGTGGGTCTGCTTTAATGGTGGCTCACGCAAGAATTTAATTAGTTAAAATACCAAGTTATGTCCACCACCTTTGAAATAGCAAGGTGGGTCAACCGATAGTCTCCATTATGAAACTACATCAGTGACAAACTCAGTATTTAGATTTAATTTCATTAACAAGGTCAACCAAGACTATAAACGAGAGTCTTAGTTCTTACATTGAAATAAATTTCACCAGTTGTGAAATTTTTGGGCCATAAGGTAAGGATATTTTGATTTTGCAAAACACTACCTATAACCTTGAATCTAGACACCGTTTCTTGAGACTTCTGCCCTCTTTAGAGGAGCAAATCAAGAAAATCATTTTTAGGCAAATGGTAGAGGAGATAGATTCAACTGCGGGTCTATTAGACCAGCAATACTAGTGCTGTGCCAAAGGCCACAGTTCTGGTGGTGTCAAGTTCATCTTAGTCTCCAGCTCCAGTAACAAGTCCCATCGGAGTACGGACAGTTTTACAGGAGTCCCTGTTTAGAATTTACCAATAATTCTAAAAACAGTCACCTCACTCTACAGCCCTGGTAGTGTCAAAGTCATCTTTGCACAAGCTCCAGTAACAAGTCCTCCAACAGGTTCGGACAGTTACATAGCAGTAGCTGTTAAGAATTTTACTCATAATTCCAAAACAGAGTTTATCAGGGTTAATGACATAACAACAACTATTTACTGCGGTCCTGTCGAGGGGCAGTTGGTAGCTATCTGATATCTAATATCAGTGAAATTGCTGGGTTTCAGCAATGGCTACCTCAGTACTCTTGTTTAATAGGTAAGATTTTGTCCTTCTGTCCTCTTCTGAGTAAACAGAAAAGATTTGTTGGTGTATCCTGATACGTAACTCATTTTTATCACCAATCTTTAGGTGAATTAAGATGAGCACACTACCTCAGTCAACCACCTTACCATTTTGGCCACCGGTAGACTTTAGTTTATCAAAGTAAACTGAACACCATGAAAGACATCCTAACCTAAGATAAATAAATTCAGAGAATTTATGACATGAGGTATAGGTTATCAGTAACTTGAGCACTCAAATAACCCAACACAAGCTAGGATACTTGTGGCTGCAATTTGACCTATATGATATTTCTGAAGAAATATTCTAATGTAAAACATTAGGTCTCAGTGATTTAAATATCACTACCAAGCAGCTTTGTGGTTATTGGTGAGTCAACTGCAATTCTCATAGAATTCTATGACATTAAGTATGGCTCTTAAGCTGTTAAATACAGGCTTAAAGATTTTTACCATACTTGTGAATTTATTGGGCATAAATTATAGGTATATTTGAATTCTAAATTCACAACCTATACAAAAAGTTTTTACGCCAGAATTTAGACACCATTCTGCCCTTCCAAGTGAGACAGATCAAATTCTCTATCTTTCTCACCATAAGTGGTAGAACAGAGAATTTCGGAATGCTGATTAATCAGCTAGTTAATGTTGTGCCAGTGGGCCACAACTATGGTGGTGTCATGGTCATTTTACACCCAATTCCCACCGCAGGTCTGGACAGTTACTCAGGAGTTACTGTTAAGAATTTTACCAAATTCTAGACAGTGGCCTAAGGGTAGGGCAAATACAGAAATCCCTGTACTCTTTAAGGGTGTAAGTAACCTGCCTGTTACAGTTTTCAAATAAAACAATTATTGTGTAACTGGCTACCTGATACTCAACTCATTTGGTCACCAGTCTAGGTGATTATCAAATAAGTACCCTAGGGTGCCGCTATGGCTCTAGGTAATACTTCAGTGTATCAGTATATAGTTTCAACACCAGGTTGGACAACCTAATCCTGTGCTAGCATAATTTCAGGGAAATTATGGCAAGAGGTATAGGTATTGGAAACTTTAGTGCCCGAAAAACCTGACACAAGCTAACAGGCCTGTGGCTACCCATTGACCTTTTAAGAAGTTCTGAGGAATTTTCACAGGTAAGGGTCTCAGTGATAATTGAAATCACTACAAGGCAGCTTATCGGTTATTGGCAACATGCCCAGGAAAACGGTAAAGCTGCCTTCCCAGGTGATGCAGGTCATAAATTTCTCCACAGAAATTTTTTGGCATAAGGTATAGGTAATTTTGATTGTTTAAATCACAACCTAAACCACTTGATTTTGACACCTTATTAAGAATCTGTCCTCACCAGAGAGACAGGTCAAATTTTTCTCTATCATTCTCACCACAAAGGTAGCATAGAGAAATTTGACATGCTGATTAAGATCAGCTTGCCAGTGTTGTGCCAGAAGGTCACAAATCTGGTGGTGTCAATCATCTTACACCTTACTCCGGTAACAAGTCCCATCGCAGGTCTGGACAGTTACACTGGAGTCACTGTTTAGAATTTTACGCAAATTCTAAACACAGTGGTCTAACTGTAGAGCAGGCACAGAAAGAGCTGTATTTTAGGTGTAGCTAACCTGCTTAACTTGGTGACATGATAAGGCCATAGACCCTATCTAAGAACCAATCTTAAAATGTCTGGAAATCTTTTCCCACCACAGTGAAAATTTTTGTAACGAATCTTCACCAGATTTTATAGCAGTAGTTAGTCTAAGCTAACAGCTACCAAAAGACATTTATTGGTGTAAACTGAAAACACACAACTCCTATCACCAATCTTAGGTGAAGAACATGAGTAGGAGTGTTCAGCAGATTAAAAAACTTTATCTGCACTTATAGTGTATCAGATTGAAGTCAACCAAGGAGGGGTGATCAACCTAGCCTGTGCCTCTGTACAGTCAGAGAATAAGGCAAAGTTAAAGGAAATTGTGATATCACAATCTCACTCAACCCCAAGCAAGCTTGTAAGGCCTGTGACTGTAATCGGACCCTCTGGAAAAAATTTTTGAAATTTTTCGGCATAAGGTAAGGGTCTCAAGTGATTCTCTGACTCACTTTAATTAAGAATTAACAGGCTTGTTAATCTTTTGGGCATAAGGTGTAGACAAGTGATTTTCTAAATCACCACCTTTTACGCCCTTGCAAAGGCAGTCACAAACTATAGCTCTGAAAAGGCCTAGCTTCAGCCCTCCCCGGGGAGGCAGGTCATAAATTGCTCCAACTGAGAAATTCTTTCGGCATAAGGTATAGGTAAACTGAATTAGCAATTCAAAACCTACACAGCCAAAGACAGTCATAGACAATCAGCCCTCCGCGAGGAGGCTAGTCTTTCAAATTTCTCTAAATGAGAAATTTTTCGGCATAAGGTATAGGTAAAATCATTTTTACACTTCACAACCTATACAGCCTTATTTTGACACCGTTCTTAAGACTTCTGCCCTCCCCGGGGAGGCAGGTCAAAATTTCAAACGAATTTGAAAAAGTTGAATTTATTATCAACTTACCATAATTGTGCCGGGGGGCCACAATATATGGCGGTGTCAAGGTCACAGTACACCCAACTCCTCTGACAAGTCCTACCACAGGCCGGGACTGTTCAATCTGGAGTTACTGTTAAGAAATGTACCCAAATTTCAATAACAGTGGCTATCTGTACAGCGAGCACAGATTCAAGCGTCTTAGTTGGTGTAGGCAACCTCCCTGATACACAGCCATTTCATTCACAAGTCAGTCTGTGAGAACAGGATGGCTAAATGCCACTTCATTTCATCAGAAATTAATGTGGAGACCTGCAGCGGTCCGACTTTGAGTGTATCCGGCACAAAATAATTTTAATATACCATAGGTTAAGTCCACCAGCTCAGAACATAGCCAGGTGGGTCAACAGACTGAACTCCATCAAGAGGCATATCTGTGGCAATATAACCAGTGCAATGGTCTAATAAAATTATTTCGTTTGATGATGTCAACTCAGGTTCCAGATCATGAACCTATGGGTAAATTGACAAACATCTAGTGTCAATCAAGGCTTCAGAACACAAGCCTAAAATTGACAAAATAGTTAGTTTTTGGGGATAAAAGAGGTAAACAGACAGGTAAAAGGAAGAAAATCCTTCTAAATTTTTTCCCTTTTGCAGGAGTGTGGAGGTAGATAACCTCAAACACCACCCCAGCAGGAAGACTGACACTAGAGTGACAGTACAGGCCTTGGTCTATGGGAACTACCTCTATTATCGCCCAAAAACAAACAAACAAAAACATAACATAAAAAACAATCCAAGTAAAAATTGGACAAGAATATAGTAAAAACGGATACAAAAAGGAGTAATCTCACTGTTTTTGGAAGAAAATCCGTCTTATTTGGTACCAATTCAACAATATAAGTGGAAAACGGCAAGCCGAGACGAAAAAGTTCGGCGCCGAACCGGAAATGACCGGAAATGACCGGAAACTCCCGAAGATTTTGCCGCCAAACGGCTCTAGTTATTGTTGATGTTGTAAAAGAAAACAAAGTCGTATTTTCTACAAATTAAGACGGAAAATGCCCAAAAACAGTAGATATTAACAAAATATAGAAGGATTACTCTTTAAAACATCAAAAAAGGTAGGAAAACTCGCCCAAAAGTAGAACGATCGGGATAGGAACCCAACTTCTTCTCAGTGATCGGCGGGAAAACAGAGATCGTTGCAAAATTTGAGAAAATTAGCCTAAAGAGGCCTAATCTTAACTTTTCAGGCGAATTAACCCCCCTAAGACATAATAAAATCAGATATGAAAAATGGAAGTACTAAAAATTGTCAAGACTCACTCGAAATTGTAAGCCAAATTGCGAGACGTCCTCCTCCTATGGAAATACACAGCAGTCTGACATCTACGGATCTGCGCATGCGCATCTCCTATGATAGACCGCAACGACATCTATCGTTGCGCTCTGGAACTATATCAAAAGATAGTTGCCCAGATGACCATGGCACTCACTGCCCCCATACCTACTCTATGCCCTCCTCTTCTAAAAAATCTGAAATCTGTCTATAAGTGGGGTTAAAGACAGTTTGATTACCCTTTTATTTAGGGTAAAAAGAGCCCTAAATCCCATGCATTTCTCCATAGGGAAAAAAAACCAACAGTGATTACCATGTCACAGCCATCAATGTACACCTTAAATGTAAATTCTATTACATGGATAGCTTTGTCTTACTTTTTGTCTCACTATATGACTAATTTTTTGGGGGTTCAGTTGTAATAGAAATAGGGCTTAATGACAGGTTTTGATGGTCTATGGAAATTCTTGGAATCTAAATATAAGAAAAACATACCCCATGAAATGATTTTTTCATCATTTATCAAAAGATTTTCATGTAAATAGAAATATGACTCATGGGGCTTTGAAGGGTGTGATAGGGCATACCGTAATCTCCCTCGCATAAGACGCATCTAACGTATAAGACGCACCCTGAGTTAAAAGGAGAGCTATAAGACGTACATGGGGCAGGATTTGGACCAGTTTAGTACTAATCTAATGTAATTTTACCCATCCTATAAGACGCACCCCCTCTTTTGGCAATGTCTAAATGGTCCATTTGGCTTTTGTTTGGCGTAAAAGACGCGTCTTATAGGCGGGAGATTACGGTATATGCTGTGTAATGGAATAGTTTTTTGGTGGTGCATGTAATCTGCTAGAGGCCAAAATAGCAATTGAAACTTGGTAATCATAAGAAACTCGGCTAAGGGCTAGTAGACAAGAGGTCAGAAAGGTGGTGTCAAAAGCCCTTGCCTCGTTTAATTACCACAGCTCTATTTATGAGGGTGAGGTGAGATATCAGCAAGGCTTTACAGACTTGGGCATTTAATAAAGCCCAATACACCAGACTATGGTTACTTACCGTTAGTAATAACACCAGGTATGGGTACATCAGAGTAGTACTCCATGAAGATTTCACCAAGCTGGATCTGCCGCAGCAGGTACATGTTACCATGGGACTTCACTGTCAGGTGCTGCTGCATGTTGGGAACCGTCTCCTTACACAACTACAAATACAAACAAGGCATCCATTACTGTGGTGACAGATATGGGCATATCATACAAATGTAACCAAGTAATATGTTACCATGCTAAATTGTTGCCATGGTGACAAACACAAGTGACATGTTGCCATCGTGACAATCACAAGTGACATGTTGCCATGCTGACAAACACAGTTGACATGTTGCTATGGGGACAAACACAAGTGACATGTTGCCATTGGTAAAAACAAGGCACATGTTGCCATGGTGACAAACACAAGTGACATGTTGCCATGGAGACAAACACAAGGCACATGTTGCCATGGGGACAAACACAAGTGGCATGTTGCCATGGTGACAAACACAAGGGCCATGGTGACAAACACAAGTGGCATGTTGTCATGGTGACAAACACAAGGGACATGTTGCCATGGTGACAAACACAAGGGACATGTTGCCATGGGGACAAACACAAGGCACATGTTGCCATGGGGACAAACACAAGTGGCATGTTGTCATAGTGACAAAAACAATTTGTTCCAAATGTATGGGTGCCCTTTATACTCAAGATGCTCCTTACATTTTATGGTTTAGGGCAATGTGGTATTTATGACCCCTCATTATTGATATCCATTATTCTGTTTCTCCTGTTTTAGTGAATGTTCGCTGCTCACCTTACAGTAGGTGTTGGACTGCGGTTGACTGGGCAGGGCAGACTTGAGGTCCCGCTGTCCAATCTTCTCGACAGAACGTTTGAGGTTACGGAGGCTGACGTCACTGATCATGGACTTGAGGACCTTCTCACACTGGGTGAAGATGTAGTCCTCTAATGTCATACCTGCCGGTCAAATAAATGTATACGGTGTAACAAGTTGGTGTTGGTGTAGAAATACATCGAGTATTCCTTCATGTAAGACATAGGCAGAGACTGAGTAGAAGTGGTAAAGGTCTGCTAAGGGTGTAATGATATAGTTAAGGATCTCTTAGACGCCTGTCTGCTGTGAGCCACTGTAAGTATACCTGTCATGCCTGTCACTAGGGTAATGTGACAGGTATACCCTTAACCATATCATTACACCCTTTTTACTTCTACTCAGTCTTTGCCCGTGATGCAAGAAGTCCTCTGTCATACCTGCAGGTGGAATATTTGGTATGTAATCAGTCTAATATGTTAACTGTTGGTGTAGGAATACAAGGAGAATCCCTTCATAATTGTATTCCTTCATGTGAAAAATCTTTCTAGTGAAATATATAACAGCTACCACTCTTACATGATCATGTTGTTATAGTCTTTCCTCTAGTTCTTGATGTCCTGAGTTAATCAGGGTCAATAACTGTACACTTACCAGTGTCCAGGTCCTGCCACTGCCGCTGGTGTGGATTTCTGTCAACGACACAATAACGCATTTCATAAATCAATAGTCCACCGAGGAACTTCCGCTTTTTATTGGCTTGGTTTGGTTGATTTAACCTTCTACTGATTGTGACTAAAAGTTAGCAGAGAGACTGTGGTTTCTGGGCACAGTATTAATTAAGTCCATTCTTTTCTCATTTTGGAAAAGTATTTAAAAGTTTGTTTCATAGCTCATGATGAGATATTAGAGGGATTCAATTTAGGCTTTTTTTCTTTCCTTATATGACCAGACTTTGGGCCCCCATACAAGGATGATGAATACATAGATTGAGCTTGTGTCTGAAGTAGATTTATCATCCCCTTTTTTAAGAATGAGAGTTGAGCCTTAAAATTTCATATATGGTGGGCCTCTAGGTCAATTCAAATATTGGTCATTTTAGTTCCAAATCAGAATTTCTTTTACGACATGGTTTATCGCGAGATTTAGGCTCCCTATTGTTAAGGTCAAACGAGTCTTGTAAGAATGTACTTGTTTAATGAGCAATACTGTTTATCACATTTGTATGAATGCATTTTATTTCAATACTTTCACAATGCAATATAATATCCTTCAAATTAATGGTGCAAAGTGGATTTATCATAGAGAATATATTAATGAGACACCACATACCCAAGCTCTGTAACAGTGAAACTTGTTTCACCTTTTGAGAAACCCAAGGAACCTTCATTCTCAGATATTGGCCATTTTCCTGTATACATTTTTTTCCTCTCAAACTAAAATGACAGAGGTCCGCTTATGAAAGATGGAAGAGATCGGTACCGTTCAGGTGCTATGGCCTAAAATATCTACTTAACCAGAGGGGCCTTAAGCCAAAAAAATACACATTATCAAATGACATTTTATCACAGTAAAACATAAGCAGTGCTAGGTGTGGGAAATGCAATCAATAGAATCTCATTCACTTCATCTCTTTATGTGTTCAAGGATGCAAGGCCAACCCTTCACACCATCAGGGGTGGCTGCCGTTGTTCCTGTTTGTCTCAATAATCTGACTGAGTACCGAGATCATCTTTCCCAGGACCCAGTCACCGGGTTTATTCCGTCATACAGGTGCTGGTAATAGTGCTTTGTCTTTGTCTTGCCGCGGTTACGATGGATCAGTCCCTCCAGGCGTGGGGTGCGGTACATGCTCTCGTGGTAAATCAGCACGATCCACTTCTTGAGTTCTAGCGCAGTATTGTCAATGACAACTTGTACATCGTCCGGCTCAGGTCGGCCTTTGACACGTGACAGGGACATGCCATATATGGGCATGATGACCACTGGGAAATCTGGCCTTTTCATGATCTGGCGCACCAAGGTGATCAGACCTCTCAGTTTGGTCAATATCTTAGAGGCCAGTTCCTCATAGTTTGAAGTCTGCAGGTACAACAGTTTGGTTTTGGGTTCTTGGTATGTTGAGTCCTTGATGCCTACACGGAGATACACGGCACTGGCCGGGTAGTCGTGTAGGGCCTTGGTGAGGTAGGGTACGATGGTCGTCGTGGTAGCGCCAGGATTGACGCTGACAGCATGTAGGTTTGGTACCCTGTAACAAGGCCTCAAACTTCTCCAAACGTGAGTCACCGATCAGCAACACTTTGGGCGTCTGTGTGTCTGCAACTACTGGGATTAGCATTCCTGGGTTTACACTGCATTCTTCTACGGACCCTGGATGCTGCCATGAAGGCCCTGGACTCACATTGCTCCCTTGTTCCCTGAACCCTGGCCATGTGTTGCCTGCTTCCTTGGACCCTAGGATCACACTGCCCTCTTCCCTGGACCCATGATGTGGTCTGCCAGGGCTCGTACTGTCCATTATCCTAAATCCATGGCTCTGTTCCCTGGAGCCTGGATGGCCCCTACCAGGCCTCATGTGTCGTTCCCTGATTCCCGGGTTCCTGCTGCCCTATTCCCAAGACCCCTGGTTCTGCCGCCCGGGGCTTGTGTTGCCCTGTTTTCTGAATTGAGGGCTTATACAGCCCTGTATTGTGGACTCTGGATGCTGTCTTGAGGACAATGGGCTCCCACTGTTCTGTTCTCTGGACCCTAGATGCTCTCTTAAAGTGCTCGTAGTGCCCTGTTCCACAAATCCAGGGCTCATGTTGCACCGTTGCTTTTCCTCTAAATGCAGCCTTCCTGGGCTTTGATTCTCAGAATACTCTGTTGGGCTTGGATTCCTAGAATGCTCTGGTGAGCTGCGATCACATAGTCGCCATAATTCACTCCAATCCAGCAGGCTGATAGAGCCTTGTCTTCCCCTTTCCAGGCTCCTACTTTGACTTCGACTCCTACTTTGACTTCGACTCTTACTTCTACTTCGACTCTTACTAAGACTCCTACTTGGACTTCTACTGCGGTAACTGTTAGAGTCTGGTCTGTCTCTTCCCGACTCCGTCTCCCTGCGTAACGACGGAGTTCTCTTTCCCGCTCATCCCAGTGACAAGATCGTGTGGGCAACCCAGAGTCAAAGATGGGGTAACTCAGCAACCAGGCCGCACACACGAAAAAATCTACCATAAATTCTCATGTATAAGCCACAACTATTACGACAACCAGACCCAGGGGGTGGAAGGAGGGTGGAGGGTAGGGGTTAGATCTAACACACACCCAATATTTTCCCAATTGTTCTAGCATCAGAGGAGGGTCCAGGGGCCCCTAGGTCCCGTAGATTTTTGAATATCCCTTCATTAGAAAAAGTTATTCTTCTGTTTTTTTCCCTTTTCCACAAACTCAAGATGCAGCTTATAAGCGGGTGTGGTTTATATATGACAATTCACGGTACTTAAACAAATTTGCCCAAATTTCTTTTAGAACTTCTAAAGTGGAAAGCATATCAGTGCACTGATCCCTGTCGACCATCTTGCATTGTGTGCACGGCATTCTGAGAGACTGATTTAGACCAGAGAATCCGCAATAATTGTAACAGCCTCAGACAGTATTAAACACCTGTCCCACGTCCCTACTGTACATACACATAGGTATTAAACACCTGTCCCACGTCCCTACTGTACATACATAGGCATTAAACACCTGTCCCACGTCCCTACTGTACATACACATAGGTATTAAACACCTGTCCCACGTCCCTACTGTACATACACATAGGTATTAAACACATGGATATTAAACACCTGCCCCACGTCCCTACTGCACATACATAGGTATTAAACACCTGCCCCACGTCCCTACTGTACACATACATAGGTATTAAACACCTGTCCCACGTCCCTACTGTACATACACATAGGTATTAAACACATGGATATTAAACACCTGCCCCACGTCCCTACTGCACATACATAGGTATTAAACACCTGCCCCACGTCCCTACTGTACATACATAGGTATTAAACACCTGTCCCACGTCCCTACTGTACATACATAGGTATTAAACACCTGTCCCACGTCCCTACTGTACATACACATAGGTATCAAACACCTGTCCCACATCCCTACTGTACATACACATAGGTATTAAACACATGGATATTAAACACCTGTCCCACGTCCCTACTGTACATACATAGGTATTAAACACCTGCCCCACGTCCCTACTGTACATACATAGGTATTAAACACCTGCCCCACGTCCCTACTGTATATACACATAGGTATTAAACACATGGATATTAAACACCTGCCCCACGTCCCTACCGTACATAGACATAGGTATTAAACACCTGCCCCACGTCCCTACTGTATATACACATAGGTATTAAACACATGGATATTAAACACCTGCCCCATGTCCCTACTGCACATACATAGGTATTAAACCCTGTCCCATGTCCCTACTGCACATACATAGGTATTAAACACCTGCCCCACATCCCTACTGTACATACACATAGGTATTAAACACATGGATATTAAACACCTGCCCCACGTCCCTACTGCACATACATAGGTATTAAACACCTGTCCCACGTCCCTACTGTACATACACATAGGTATTAAACACATGGATATTAAACACCTGTCCCACATCCCTACTGTACATACATATGTATTAAACACCTGCCCCACGTCCCTACTGTACATACATAGGTATTAAACACCTGTCCCATGTCCCTACTGTACATACACATAGGTATTAAACACCTGTCCCACGTCCCTACTGTACATACATAGATATTAAACACCTGCCCCACGTCCCTACTGTACATACATAGGTATTAAACACATGGATATTAAACACCTGTCCCACGTCCCTACTGTACATACACATAGGTATTAAACACCTGTCCCAAGGTTCAAAATGTGTGCCAATATGTTGCCCTTCGATTCCACATAATTAGAATAGGGGATAGTTGAAATTTCTTTCTTTTAAGGCGGATTGTAAAATCAATACATCAACCCTCCCTATACGGTGTCATGGCTTTTTGGGCGATATCATAGTGAAATATAAAATACTTACACAGCGGCAGGTTCCGGGGGTCCCTCCCAGTGCGTACCACCCAGGTCCCGTTGCTGCTTCTTCTGGTTATGTCTGATTGTCTCCAGGTGCATCTGACCCGCGATGTGACGCTCATACATCTATAACCAAACATGAGACAGGTTGATGTCAATTTGATATTTTAAGTCATATTTATTTTGAGAAAACTGCATTGGACAACATTCAATTTATCAACGACACACAAAGGAGATGGAGATGGAGATAAAGATCCTTGCAATGTTTGCTGCATTCAAGCATTATGTTGACCAATGAGCATGATGCCTGAATGTACTTTGAGGGTTAAGAGTTAATCCTTTAAAGTCTTTGTGCAGTAAGGCATCATGCCCTTTGGTCAGCATGACGCATCAATGCAGCCCTGGCGAGTAACACATTCACGCATCATGCCAACCCTACAGGGTTGATACACAAACTTCTGTCAGGGTCGGTATGATGCACCAATGAAGTGCTTCATTGGTGCATCATACCGACCAATGGGTATGATGCACTCCTGCATCAGTGGCCCTAAAAGGGTTAATGTTGGTAAAGGCGCAGTAAGTCATACTCACCTCGCGGTTAGGACAACGGATGTTGCAGATGTCGCAGAATAGAGCATTCCGATTGTCAACCTGACTTGATCGGCCGTACCTGCAAATATCAAAAACAAATCTGCATTATGCCATTCTGGAGCGATATAAATACCGTAATCTCCTGCGTATAAGGCGCATCATATATGGGGGTTTTAGTTCTCCCTGAATCCCTGATTTTTTTGACCATGTAAAAAATTTAGGTGCATCTTACATGCGGGATGTGCCTTGTACACGGGAGATTACGGTATATCAAAATATAACTCTTTTCGAGTTAAATATCAAATACACTGAAGTGCGTACTTGAATTATATATATCACAATTATATAATGCCCGCTGGTAAATTTGTTGACATTTGCCAGTTAAGAACTGTTCTAAAGGGTTAAAAACTCAAATACTGACTTTTTTTTCAACCACATTGGTCGTCATGAATGCAGCCGTGTCGAGTAACTGAGTCAGCCTACATTCAAGCATCATGCCGACCCTACGGGGCTGCTTCATTGGTGCGTAGGTCGTCATGCTTGGTGCATCATGATGACCAATGGGCATGATGTACTTATTCATCAGCCGCCCATACAGGATTAATGTATCAAAGTCTATGTGCATTATCTGTGACGACTCACCTATCAACGTCCCCGTGCCCTCCCTGCTGCTGCTGCTGCTGCTGCTGCTGCTGCTGCTGCTGCTGCTGCTGCTGCAGCTGCTGCTGCTGCAGAAGTTGCTGCTGCTGATGCTGCTGCACATTGTTCCGCGCTGAACCGTTATCGTAACTTTCTGTAATTAGCAATAAATACTCAAAATGTAAACATTCCAGCTCAGTTCTATTTCTACATTTCTTTGATGTTTTCAGTGACCACAGGTGGTTGGGGGTCACTCCAAGTTTTACACAATTGTAATTTCTAAAGATTTAATGCGTGCAATCATGCACGACTGGCCCAGGTTGCCCATCACCTAACGTAGGGGACTGTCAATATAGTGACAGTGTGTCAAAGACTCAATGCTTAAGGTTATGGAGGATGCACCCATTATCGCTCGCATGTTTCATTGGCGAATAACTCCTCCATTTTGTTTCGATGCAACCGTGAGTCGATCGTCTCGCTATCCGCCATTTTGGATTTTGATGTTCTGTGCGCATGCGCGACCGCTCCTTGCCGGAAGTAGCATTTTCGACGGAGAAATGATATATTCTATCGATTTGACTTGAAATTAATGGCATTTCGAATATAATCCATGCATGTTTGACACTATCAATTGAATTGAATCGAATAGATTGCCTCAATTTACTTTTGTATAAAAAATAAGAAAGCTTACGACGGACCACTCTGTGCGCATGTCTACCGCACAATGCTATCCTATGGAGCCTCATTTTCATGAGAAATTTAGTCAAACATGCCAAGTTTTTTCTTCAGCTTTTTTCATAGGTAAAAATTTTTTTCCAGGAATTGTTACCATCTACAGAAAGACAAAGATCTAAAGAAAATTTATCAACTTTCCATTAATTTATAGACCCCTTCTTTGTATAAGAAATTCCCACTTAAATTCGGTCATTTTGATCGAGCAAAAATGTTGAAAACCCGCCTCCAATGACCCAGGAGGACCTAGGCCAACTAGCCTTTAACACTACTGTAATCTCCCACGTATAAGGCGCGTCTTATATGCGGGGATATACATGTAGTTCTCCCTCGATCCACAAGGGGGACACCAAGACCTTTCTTTTCATATGTTACATGCCCCTAAGTCATAATAGGACATAAGGGGGCTGGGGGGGGGGGCGCGTCCAAGCTACACACAGCTTTTTGAAGTTTGAAAATTCATTCAGTATAACAAAAGTTTTTTGACTTTTTGACCATTTTCTGAAACTCTAGGTGCATCTTATATGCAGGGTGTGCATTTTTAACTTGTACTGTCATATATTTGAGAGAAAATAAAATAAAGTAACTTACGACGTTGGCGTGGTGACGAGTCCTGCATGTAGCCGCCTGAGTAACGTGCACCATCGTCATACTGGGACTGATCTGTAACAGTGCAATGTGTAACACATGGACTTTAGACAGGGAAGACCTTCTCTACAAGCAGGCATCTAAGACTATAAACCAATACAACCGTAAATTCTCTGGTAGGGTAGAGTGACCTTGAGTCGTCCAGGTACCTTGAGTCAGCCATTTTGCTTGGTTTTGGGCCCAAAATGAATGTGTTAATGAATATATTAGTGGATTCTAAGCTATTTGCACTGGTGCTATATGGCAAGATATGATATAAGCTATCTTAGCATCTTTTGGAATATAAGTCTAGGAACTTCCAGGAGCTCTAGATGACACCAGAGTTTGTGAATTATTCTTGAAGTCAGATATAGATTTCCGATGATTTTCCAGCAACAAAATGATAGATGAGTGATAATGTGATATTGACCAAGTAACAGAGTTAAGCCTAACTAAAATTGGAAATAGCATTACATTTATACTCCGTCAAACATCATTTAACTTGAAATTATTCCTTTTATAGTGTTCAGTACAAAAGTCAACAATCTGCTGTATAGATGTTGACTCGTGGTATGATAAGACTGACAAAAGGTGTCTTTGAGCAATACATGTACCTTGAGTCGGCCACTATACAAGTACCTTGAGTTGGCCACTATTGCTTTTTGGTCCAAAATGAACTTAGTAGTGACCATTTCATTGGGTTCTAAGTTTTTTAAACTGCTAGAATATGTTGAGCTGTAGCACCTGCTATCTTTCCATCTTTGGGAAAGTGAATCTAGCACTATCCATTATTTTTCAACAAAATCAACTATATTCTACCAATTAGGTAGAGAGGTCTTCTGATAGATTGACAGCCACTTTGAAATGACGGACAGCTGATAAATGGGGATAAGTTTGCTATAATTTATGTTTACCCAAGGAATGGTATTAATCAGCATTATAATTAGTAAAATCATTCCAGAAACACTCTGACCAAGATCACTCAGCCAGGAATAAATGTTTTCCTTGTTTTGCTTCAAAAGCACACTCTTTACTATGAATTAGTTGAGTCATTTTATGATGTGGCTGACTCAAGGTACGGCAGTGGCCGACTCATGGTACTGATGAAAGAAAGTTCACATCTATTGAATAATGTGTGCTCAAAGAGCTCCATGACTATGCGTATGAAAGTTGTAACATTGCTGGATGGAAAGAGTAAGACTTCTGGGTAATATTTATATCCATTTTCAGATGACCCCTGCAAGTTTTCCTACTATTACAAAGATCCTACACTAACTAGTAGGTAGTAAGATGGCCCAGGTGGACGACTCATGGTCACTTTACCCTATAAGCCATGGAAGAATCCAAATCAAAATGAGGCTTATAGAATCAGCTAAAAGGGGTGTGGCTTATAGAAGGGCATTTGGCACTATAGAACGAGGGTACGATATGATGATACAATGGTATATGACACATCTTACTGGTCTAAGTTCACACTTACGGTTAGAGTTTCCGCCGCTGCTGCTGTGTCCGTAATCCTTCACCACTGCCTGGCCGTGCTGCTGGCCGCGGTCACCTGAACACAAACAATTCGATAAACATTTATATAATCTGAATTTAGAAAAGTAGGCCTATCATGCATGGTAATTGCCAGTTTAAAAGCCATGTCTATAGGACTGAGTATGGAGGCCTAGTGGAGCCGCCATTTTGAATTTCGCTGGTTGAGGTAAAACCCACTGATCAGACAAACTATGATGGGTACCTTGTCCCTGGTTAACACCCACTTCCAGGGGCATGCAGGTCCCATCTTATCAGCTCTTATCAGTATGTGTCGCCAGAACCAGCTCCAGACCAGCTAGTGGCCAATAACTAAGCTGGACCTCGAGTTTAGGGTACCACAGTAGACCTCTAAAGTAGTCGACATGTAGCATATGCTAGAGTTAACACTCAGTGAATTCTATATTCATTCAGTGGGTCCAAACGCTGCTTATGCCTGATTATTTGGGTTGAGGTATTTATTTGTACACAACAGGCCTAAAGCCTTAGATTCCACCCCCAAGCTGTACCTTATATCCTTCTCTCAATACATCGTGCAGCATATACGCGGGTCACATGGCATGTAATGTACTTTCGTATTTAAGATTGTAGGTTTTTAAGAACACCAAGGAAAAGAAGTTCTATGTACTAATGTCACTATGTAGAGATTCCAAGTATGGGAGTTTGCACCAACATGAAAGAGCATAGACAAAGTTTTATGTAGAGAAAGTACCGCTATGTAGAAAGTGCCACTATGAGTTAAGTATGACTGCTCAAACACCAAAGTGTACAAGCTGCATGTAGAAAGTCACTCTATGTAAAAAGTAGCAGTAGTGGAGTTCTATGTATAATTGCACTAACACCAAGTGTAGAAGAAGTTCCATCATGTAGAAAGTTACCATGGTTATAGTGGGACTAACACCAAGTGTAGAAGAAGTTCTATCACGTAGAAAGTTACCATGGTTATAGTGGTACTAACACCAACTTTAGAAGTAATATTATGTAGAAAGTTACCATGGTTATAGTGGTACTAACACCAACTTTAGAAAAAGTTCTATCATGTAGAAAGTTACCATGGTTATAGTGGTACTAACACCAAGTGTAGAAGAAGTTCTATTATGTAGAAAGTGACCATGGTTATAGTGGTGCTAACACCAAGTGTAGAAGAAGTTATATTATGTAGAAAGGCTCCTTACCATGGTTATAGTGGTACTAACACCAACTTTAGAAGTAATATTATGTAGAATGTTACCATGGTTATAGTGGTACTAACACCAACTTTAGAAGTAATATTATGTAGAAAGTTACCATGGTTATAGTGGTACTAACACCAAGTGTAGAAGAAGTTCTATCATGTAGAAAGTGACCATGGTTAAAGTGGTGCTAACACCAAGTGTAGAACAAGTTCTATCATGTAGAAAGTGACCATGGTTATAGTGGTGCTAACACCAAGTGTAGAAGAAGTTCTATTATGTAGAAAGTGACCATGGTCATAGTGGTACTAACACCAAGTGTAGAAGAAGTTCTATTATGTAGAATGTTACCATGGTTATAGTAGTGCTAACACCCAAGTGTAGAAGAAGTTCTATTATGTAGAAAGTTACCATGGTTATAGTAGTGCTAACACCCAAGTGTAGAAGAAGTTCTATTATGTAGAAAGTTACCATGGTTATAGTGGTGCTAACACCAAGTGTAGAAGAAGTTCTATTATGTAGAAAGTTACCATGGTTATAGTGGTGCTAACACCAAGTGTAGAAGAAGTTATATTATGTAGAAAGTTACAATGGTTATAGTGGGACTAACACCAAGTGTAGAAGAAGTTCTATCATGTAGAAAGTTACCATGGTTATAGTGGGACTAACACCAAGTGTAGAAGAAGTTCTATTATGTAGAAAGTCTCCTTACCATGGTTATAGTGGTGCTAACACCCAAGTGTAGAAGAAGTTCTATTATGTAGAAAGTTACAATGGTTATAGTGGGACTAACACCAAGTGTAGAAGAAGTTCTATTATGTAGAAAGTCTCCTTACCATGGTTATAGTGGTGCACCTCCCTAGAACCACCTGAAACACGATGCACAGAAAATGTTCTCTAAATGATGCGAAAATACTGTCATCTCCCGCTTATATAGGGCGCATCCTATACGTGAATCAGATCGTTGATGAGTCTTATATGCGGGAGGCAGTTTGCTTTGAGTTCGGGTGTGCCTTATACGTGGGGTACCCTCAGTTTCCAATCCAGGCTGGCACGTGATTCTGCTGACATATTTTTTTATAATGCCAGAAATGAGGTGTGAACACAAGTATAACTTGACCCTCGCATTGTATTATCAATTTCTTTCTCCATTTGAGCAATCTATTAATGTGGTGTCATGTTAAGGAATGAACATAAATCATCACATACATAAATCATCACATTATCTAAACATAGATGGAATATCATTTTTTTGACTTGTCTAAGTTCATCAGCATCATGAAGAAATCTCTCATGGTATAGTGCTGCCATCTGGTGGTATGTTCTGTATGTCCTTAAATGATCAGGGATGACTGAAGAGACATAAATCCCTGATTTCAGGGAAATCCCTGAAGATTTCCATTTCTGAATGATTCCTACAATTGACACCAGATGGCAGCATTACAATGACAGGAGTCTTTTACAATGCTGATGAACTTAGATAACTCAGAAAAAAAGATATTCCAACTATGTTTAGATAATGTGATGATTTATTTTCATTCCCTAACATGACACCACATTAACAGAATGCTGAAACGGAGAAAGAAATTGATGATTCAATGCTGGGGTTAGGTTCTACTTCTGTTCACACCTCATTTGTGGCATTCAAAAAAAAATATCTTCAGCATCATACTGGCCTGGATCTGTATCAATCTTACCTTTAGAGACAAGGTGTCCCTTTTACGTGAGCTACACACAAGGTGCGCCTTGTACGCAGACAAGACCTCCTGAGTAAGGGGTGCGCCTTGTACGCGGGTTTTCTTGAATAAATATCCAGAAGTAGGTGCGCCTTCTATGCGAACCTGCCTTCTCTGAGTTAAGGGTGCGCCTTCTATGCAGGCTGCGCCTTCTATGCGGGAGATTTTGGTACTGCATATCATGCTTATTTCATAAATTCCCTTTAAGGCCACACCAAAAAAAATAAGTTGGTCTATGGATCGCCTTCTCCAAGTTTTCTTTGAAAAAATATTTTTCTACTGCAAGTTTTTTCATAAAAAAATTTTGCTTGCGCCTCACATTCCCAGCAAGGAAACCATTAGACACCAAAAAATTCTTTAGAAAAAAAGATTCGCTTGCTTGCACCATTTTTTCCAAACCCTATTCCGTAGACCAACTTAGCTTTTTATGTGGCCTCAGTATGATGACGTACAACTAAAGTGCTGGTGAGTCTGCTATTAAACCGGCACTTGATTGGAGCATCATGCGGCCCTCCAGGGGTGTACCCACCCAGCAGGGTCGGCATGATGCTTGAATGCAGCCCTGGCAAGTTTCTCACCAGGGCTGCATTGATGCATCATGATGACCGATGGACATGATGCATGAATGCACCAGTTCAAGGGTTATAAATGGGGAATCAAGTGCAGAGCTTCTTACAAAATGTCAGTACCGTAATCTCCCGCGTATAAGGCGCAGCCCGCGTATAAGGCGCACCCCCAACTAAGGGAGGCCTGTCCCACGTATAAGGCGCACCCCTAAGGCCAGATTTTTGTTAATTTAGTACTGTTCTATAGTAAAAATACCCCCCCTATAAGGCGCACCCCAAACTCAAGGCAATGTCCCTCCCACGTATAAGACTCAGCAGCATTTTGTTTGGCGTATAAGACGCGCCTTATACGCGGGAGATTACGGTAGTCATATTTTTGTTCTGATGGCCCAGCCGCCACCAAAAGCTCCTTATTATTAGTCCTATCATGCCCCGTCCTTTCTAAAAGTCCTTTATCAATATAACATTTGAGAACTATTCTTTCTGTTTTTACATGCTATATGATTGTGATCTTTCAATCATACAATGCTTCTCAACTTTTGTCTGGAATTCAAACGTACATATCTTAGAGGGCCATCCAAGCCTGTTAGAATGACACTTTCTTAATAACTTCAGATAAGGCTTTGAAAGAGATAGAGATGGTAGCTGACTGCTCAGACAAATCAAGGCAGTCATGTCCAAGGGTAAGTAAAGATGCCATTTGACAGGCGACAGGTAAGGTCAAATTCATGGGGAGAAACTACATCAGTCATCACTTGGAATGTGTTGATATTAGACACACTGAGGGGTTAGGAAAGAAGAGATAAGAGACCCTTATACCATGAGCTATAGAAGCTATTAAGAGTGCCCGTAGGCTGTGAAATATTGAAGACAAAGTGGTGATTCTATGGTTTACCGTTACCCACACACCATGCGACTTTATAATCACTTACTGCTGCGCTGCGAGCCGCTGGTGTTCTGAGACCGTGAAGAGGACGACTTTACACCAACTGGAACAAACCCCACGTTGTAAAATCCTCTCACAAAGCAATAAAACTTGGCTATTTGACGCCTTATTCAGCTAATGAATTGTTCAGGGGATTTCCTCACTGGTAAAGACGAGACATTTGGAATGCTTCCTAAATGGAGAGTTATTCAATCAGGTATGTCATCTTAAACCAGTAGTTTAAAATTTGGCTTCTTTGAGTTTCCTCTTAAGTCTCGGAATCTGCTCGTAAGATTTTTTTTAGACAAGAATAATTTCTCAAACTCACCTTTACTCTTCCACTCCTGGTAATCCTCCTTCACCTAAAACACACAAACATGGAAATATTAATTGAAGTTTTAGCATTACAAGACAATCAAACAATCCTGGTAAGGTATTTCTATGTTAAAGATAGGGTTGAAAGCTTCAAAACACCACATGGAGATTTTATTTGCGTGAAATGCGAAACCCCATTCAGACGTCGCTCTTTTTTTTCTTTTCAAATCTTTACTCTAAGTCTTTGCCAAAGTCTGTCCTGGCTCCTGACTGGACCTTAATTGTGACAAATTATAGACAAACCCTTAATTATTGTGCCCAAAATTAGTCTATAGAATCCAGTCCAACTCTACCCGCTGTGTATAAATGGAGTCAGATTAACTAGTACCGGTACACCAAATTGCCAATAGCCAGAAGAGTTAAGGTCTTGTAGAAAGTGTCTCCATATGCGATCTTACTATTTTCATAACCAATGTAAACCCAAATACTTACAGATTTGATGAGGTTGTAAGCGAGTTTCTCGGCATCCTCCATACCACTCAGTGTACTGTGACTGAACAACAAAATGACAAAATATGTATACATGTAAATTCTTGTGTATCAGTAGTGGTTAGTACAAGAACCATTCCCAGGTGGGTGGAGGGAGGGTAAGGGTAGGGCGTACATCTGTGGTAGTACAAGAACCATTCCCAGGTGGGTGGAGGGAGGGTAAGGGTAGGGCTTACATCTGTTGTAGTACAGGAACCATTCCCAGGTGGGTGGAGGGAGGGTGAGGGTAGGGCGTACATCTGTGGTAGTACAAGAACCATTCCCAGCTGGGTGGAGGGAGGGTAAGGGTAGGGCTTACATCTGTGGTAGTACAGGAACCATTCCCAGGTGGGTGGAGGGAGGGTAAGGGTAGGGCTTACATCTGTGGTAGTACAGGAACCATTCCCAGGTGGGTGGAGGGAGGGTAAGGGTAAGGCTTACATCTGTGGTAGTACAGGAACCATTCCCAGGTGGGTGGAGGGAGGGTAAGGGTAAGGCTTACATCTGTGGTAGTACAGGAACCATTCCCAGGTAGTGGAGGGAGGGTAAGGGTAGGGCGTACATCTGTGGTAGTACAAGAACCATTCCCAGGTGGTGGAGGGAGGGTAAGGGTAGGGCTTACAATTTTTATTAATTTTTTGCGTGACATGTTTTAAAGTCTATCTTATTTTCTGTGGAAATAAGTCTTTGACTTATTCTCACAACGGAACACTGATATAAAACCTTGTTTTATTGTGCCAACCTGAACTTTTTTCACGCAGTGTATCAAGTTCTCTGATATAAGTCTTTTGCAATTTATATCTGAGACCCACACAGTCATTGACAGAGTGGGTGGATTTCACAGACAGCCTTGCTGACAATAAAATCCCTAACTCCAAGCCTTCACTAGGTTTGGGACCACTTGGCTTCACAGCCACTTTAAAATTCACAAACTGATGCCTGATGAGTCCCTAAAGGACGAAACTGCTCCCAATATGTTAGTATACTCATTGTTACTAACAACAACCAAGGATGCTTAGCAACCCTGGTGTGTATGACAACCCTCCTTAGAGATTTGTCAACTGTGGCTGTTGCCTGGCAACAGTGTTCTGAATGACGTCACTGCCCTTGGGCCAAACCGTCATTCAGAGTGGTTGCATCGTGGAGACCAGAGGTACTTTTTCTAGCCCTGTCAAAAACTTGTTTCTTTTGAATCAAAACACCTCGAATCCGTGCAAATCCTACTCACCCGAACCCACACCGCTGTATTTACCGCCTTCGACACAAGATGGCGTCTGTGGCCGCCGCTGCATCTGCCAGCGCCACCGCTTCGACAAGCGAGTTACAAGACCAAGATGGCCGTGCTCCAGACTGGAGCGACCCACAGGTAAATACACAATTTGGTCGCCATATCATGGCCTCCCAAAGCTTCACAATAGGCGGCTCTACACAGGAGATTTTCAAATCACCTTATAACAGCCAAACCAACCTATTTGCAAGCACCCCCTGACGAGAATTCCGCACCGCCGTCGGCCTCGCCCGACGTCTCTGGGAAATCCATCCAGATTATAAACAATGAAACCCCTGATTCGTCGGGCAAAACCAATCCTGCCAAACGAACCAGGAGAGAGATGGACGGCTCATCGCCTGATATCTCCACCACCCAACTCGATAGCCTTACCACAACCAGGGAAGAAGTCTGTGACTTCATTAAAAACCTGAACTGTGATAAGACTCTAGCGGGCAATGTTTACAGTCTTCTCAAAAATGTTATGAAATCCAATGATAGCAACATTAAAGGTGACACCACTTTTAAATCTGTCCTGAATAATAACATACGCGTAGCAACTGAAGGCATAAAGAAATCTGTTTCTTTCTGCCAACAGGTTACTGACAATGACACTTCCAAGTCAACCACTGAAGCTCCCAAAGTCAAAGAGAGAGTACGTCTCACTAAGACTGAAGAGAACATGTGGATTGAGGTCAAGAGGTTACAAGTAGCGGGCAATAGGGGCCTGGTACGTGCTGATTGGCTACAAGACCTGGAAGAGGATAACATTGTCTCCAGCTGGGCAGCTGGGGTCGAGGAACTTCCTATGTATGTTTCTGGGACTGAATATGCCGTTGATGCTTTAGCTAAATCCCGCCGGGAAGCCTGCTTCACCCAACAGCGGAGAGTTGCTGAAGCCATCAGACAAGAAGCTATTGAAAATCTGGATGATGCCCATAAACTCACCAAGCAACTGGAGGAGTTCATGGGGTCAGACAGCCGCTACGAAAGCATCATGAAAGTCACCAATGACATCCTTTCATCTGAAGGACGCAAACTGGCGATTCAAATGAGCAAACAGCGTAGGCGGTATCAGAACATTCAACAGCCCTTATCCTCCTATAGGGATATTCACATGCGTTTTAACAGCGCCAGGAATACCCCAGGGTATGACTCACCTATCCCGGCAGATCCATCTGACGACGATACTGAGCCAAAACCAGCTGAAAAGAAGGCCCCTCAACCCAAAACTTCGGCCACCCAAACAAAGGCCCGATCTGACAAACAGAAAAGGTCACGCTCGAAGTCCCCCGAATCCAAAGGTTCCCGTGCTCAGAGTGCCACTTCTGAGGCCCCTAAACCTAAGAAGCAGCGAGACAAGCAGAAGAAACAATCTGGTAACACTAAACAGGCTTTTCCCAAACCCTCGAATGCTGCAGAGACCAAGTCCCCACAGAATTCCGGGGGTTGGAAACAAGCCAAGGCCACCAAAAAGGCGTCCTTGAAGATGAACAAATTGTCTGCTGCCCAAACCGAGACCCTGATGAAGTCACTTGCCTTTATCAAGAGCCTCGATTTGTAAACCACAGCAACCCACCTTCTCTTGTTGACTCACCTTGTGAATCCCTTGTGAATGCCTGTGAATCTAATGATATAACAGAAACTCGTAATGACTTGAATTATTACCCAATGACCCGTTGGTCACCATTGAATTCCAATGACAATAATTCTATCATTGAAAATATATCAGACTCCATTGACTTTGATCTGTTGACCAGTGATTCAGTATTTCTTGAGACTTATTTCAAAAATAAAATCACCACACCTTTTATTGACATGCCCTCGTCAGTCGTCAATATTTCCTCCCACCCACTTACTAAACCTGAACAGTCAGTTTTAGAGATGGGTCTAAATTTCTGCCCTACCCCAGGTGAACCAGATGCGGGCGACCTGAGGAGAGAACTGGATAGGTTTCATAGAACCCTTAGAATCAAATCTTTTTTTGATCCAAACAGGGCTGCTCCCGAAGAGAGCAGATCACACACTGATAACGAGCCCCCAAACCCTGAGATCAGTACACAAAACCGTTCCAAATCTAAAAAATCAGATACAAGTGAAGCCACTACTGGAGAACTCCCCAGGATTTTATCTGCTGCGGAAAAAATCCTGGAGGAATCTAAAGTGATTAAACGTGACCAAAGCTGGAAACCTCCACATGGCCCAACAGCTTTGGAAACGTTCATCGCCAGTAATGAATCTGATTTGAGTAAATTCATCCCAAGAGCTCCTCGTGGGATGAATCTACCCAGAGAGGAAAAACTTGCCTTACGCAACATTTCCCAAAACCACAAAATAGTAATTAAAAAGGCTGATAAAGGTGGCTCTGTAGTCATCATGGATCGCCAAGATTACGTATTGGAAGGACAGAAACAACTGAAGGATGGTAAGTTCTATAAAGAAACCGCCACAGATTTAACTAAAGACCACTGTCATAAAATCAACTTCAGTATAAATTTGCTTCGCCTCAAAGGTGAAATAAATGAAAGGTTGGAAGGCAAACTCCTGACCACACGACCCCGCACTCCCCAATTGTATCTTCTTCCCAAGATACACAAAGATCAACATCCCCCGCCGGGCCGACCCATAGTGTCTGCCAATGGATCCCCCACTGAGAAGATTTCAGCCTATGTTGATGCCTACCTCAAACCACTAGTCCCTAAGATTAGATCCTACCTTAGAGACACCCGTCACTTACTGAAAATCTTTAAGAAACTGGGTCGTCTCCCAACTGGCTCACTAATTGGTACTTTGGATGTAACCTCGTTGTATACCAATATCCCAAATAGATAAGGCCACATTGCTGCAGGAAAACACTTGCTCAGATATAGAGAGGTCAAACAAAATGAACCCACTAATCAGAGCCTGTGTCACCTCCTCTGGCAAGTACTCACCATGAACAATTTTGACTTTGATGGCAAACATTAACTCCAAATTGCCGGCACGGCTATGGGCACCAGAGTGGCCCCCACCTATGCCAACATTTTCATGGGAGAATTTGAAGAAAGTCACGTCTACACCTACAAACTACAGCCTTTGCTCTGGTTAAGGTTTATTGACGACATTTTCTTCATCTGGACCCATGGGATTGATGAATATCGGGAGTTTGAAACCCACCTGAACAAAGTGCATGCCACTATAAAGTTCACAGGTGAGATTTCAGACAAATCAGTTCATTTCTTGGACACGACTATTAGCCTTAACCAAGGAAAAATTGAGACCAATCTATACATCAAACCCACGGACTCCAACAACTATCTCCACTTTAAGTCGGCCCACCCAAGGCATTGCTTAAGAGGGATCCCTTATGGACAGTTTCTGCGCATACGCAGGATCTGTTCAAATGACAAAGACTTCATAAAACATAGCCTTATGAAAGGTCAGCACTTTGTAAGAAGGGGTTATGACCCCTGCCTAGTTCAATCAGCTTTCCTGAAAGCCTGGGCCCAACCAAGAGACACACTCTTGGAGCAAACCAAGACTAAGAAGGATCGCCACCCACATATTCTCATCACCACCTACTCTCCTGCATCAGAATGTCTTAGAAAGGTAGTGAAGAAAAACTGGGACACCCTGACTAGATCTTACACCACTAGAACCATCCATGCAAAAGGTTTCATGACTGCGTACAAGAAACCGAAAAACATTGGTTCTATGGTAGTCCGTGCTAGACTAACACCACCCCAAAGGGAGGGTCCTAGTCTCAGTGCAAATATCTGCAAAACAAAAGGTTGTGGATACTGCACTCGGATGAACTTTTCTGGGAAAATTGTCTGTGATACCACAGGCCATACATACTCCAGCAAAAGTAATGTATGTTGTAAAAGCTCCAACTTGATCTACAGCTTAGGTTGCAAAAGATGCGGCAAGAAGTATGTAGGTCAAACCAAGGGGCCGCTGATGGATCGTATCCGGACGCATTTTTACAACATCAGGAATTTCGTTAAAACGAGCATCGTGGGATCTCATTTTAACTCAGCCTACCATATGAAATTGGATGATGTGGAACTCACCATAGTGGATTTCATTCATGCTCACCCTTCGAGTGAGAAGGCTTCCTACCTGAGGAACCTGATTGAATTCAATTGGATTCAAAGGCTCCATACAAATGCACCACAAGGGTTGAACATTGCCGACGCCCCCTTTGGGGCTGGCTGAATTTGTGGTTCATCTTTACTAAATGGGCACACGAGGTTTTCCCCCTACTGCCCATGACATGTAAGACCAGACTTTTGCACAAACTTGTTACTCAACCTAGCCGCGTCAAAAAATTTTTTATTAATTTTTTGCGTGACATGTTTTAAAGTCTATCTTATTTTCTGTGGAAATAGGTCTTTGACTTATTCTCACAACGGAACACTGATATAAAACCTTGTTTTATTGTGCCAACCTGAACTTTTTTCATGCAGTGTATCAAGTTCTCTGATATAAGTCTTTTGCAATTTATATCTGAGACCCACACAGTCATTGACAGAGTGGGTGGATTTCACAGACAGCCTTGCTGACAATAAAATCCCTAACTCCAAGCCTTCACTAGGTTTGGGACCACTTGGCTTCACAGCCACTTTAAAATTCACAAACTGATGCCTGATGAGTCCCTAAAGGACGAAACTGCTCCCAATATGTTAGTATACTCATTGTTACTAACAACAACCAAGGATGCTTAGCAACCCTGGTGTGTATGACAACCCTCCTTAGAGATTTGTCAACTGTGGCTGTTGCCTGGCAACAGTGTTCCGAATGACGTCACTGCCCTTGGGCCAAACCGTCATTCAGAGTGGTTGCATCGTGGAGACCAGAGGTACTTTTTCTAGCCCTGTCAAAAACTTACATCTGTGGTAGTACAAGAACCATTCCCAGGTGGGTGGAGGGAGGGTAAGGGTAGAGCTTACATCTGTGGTAGTACAAGAACCATTCCCAGGTGGGTGGAGGGAGGGTAAGGGTAGAGCTTACATCTGTGGTAGTACAGGAACCATTCCCAGGTGGGTGGAGGGAGGGTAAGGGTAGAGCTTACATCTGTGGTAGTACAAGAACCATTCCCAGGTGGGTGGAGGGAGGATGAGGGTAGGGCGTACATCTGTGGTAGTACAAGAACCATTCCCAGGTGGGTGGAGGGAGGGTAAGGGTAGAGCTTACATCTGTGGTAGTACAAGAACCATTCCCAGGTGGGTGGAGGGAGGGTAAGGGTAAGGCTTACATCTGTGGTAGTACAAGAACCATTCCCAGGTGGGTGGAGGGAGGGTAAGGGTAGAGCTTACATCTGTGGTAGTATGAGAACCATTCCCAGGTGGGTGGAGGGAGGGTAAGGCTTACATCTGTGGTAGTATGAGAACCATTCCCAGGTGGGTGGAGGGAGGGTAAGGGTAGAGCTTACATCTGTTGTAGTACAAGAACCATTCCCAGGTGGGTGGAGGGAGGGTGAGGGTAGGGCTTACATCTGTGGTAGTACGAGAACCATTCCCAGGTGGGTGGAGGGAGGGTAAGGGTAAGGCGTACATCTGTGGTAGTACAAGAACAATTCCCAGGTGGGTGGAGGGAGGGTAAGGGTAGGGCTTACATATGTGGCTAGTACAAGAACCATTCCCAGGTGGGTGGAGGGAGGGTAAGGGTAGGGCTTACATCTGTGGTAGTACGAGAACCATTCCCAGGTGGGTGGAGGGAGGGTAAGGGTAAGGCGTACATCTGTGGTAGTACAAGAACAATTCCCAGGTGGGTGGAGGGAGGGTAAGGGTAGAGCTTACATCTGTGGTAGTACAAGAACCATTCCCAGGTGGGTGGAGGGAGGGTGAGGGTAGAGCTTACATCTGTGGTAGTACAAGAACCATTCCCAGGTGGTGGAGGGAGGGTAAGGGTAGAGCTTACATCTGTGGTAGTACAGGAACCATTCCCAGGTGGGTGGAGGGAGGGTAAGGGTAGGGCTTACATCTGTGGTAGTACAAGAACCATTCCCAGGTGGTGGAGGGAGGGTAAGGGTAGGGCTTACATCTGTGGTAGTACAAGAACCATTCCCAGGTGGGTGGAGGGAGGGTAAGGGTAAGGCGTACATCTGTGGTAGTACAAGAACCATTCCCAGGTGGGTGGAGGGAGGGTAAGGGTAGAGCTTACATCTGTGGTAGTACAAGAACCATTCCCAGGTGGGTGGAGGGAGGGTAAGGGTAGGGCTTACATCTGTGGTAGTACAAGAACCATTCCCAGGTGGTGGAGGGAGGGTAAGGGTAGGGCTTACATCTGTGGTAGTACAAGAACCATTCCCAGGTGGGTGGAGGGAGGGTAAGGATAGGGCTTACATCTGTGGTAGTACAAGAACCATTCCCAGGTGGGTGGAGGGAGGGTAAGGGTAGGGCTTACATCTGATACATAGCCAATATTTCCCAATTGTTCCGGTGGCCCCTAGCACCTCATAGCTTTCTGAATTCATTCATTAGAAAAAAAAGTTCTACCATTTTAAATTGTTTTGACTTTTCCACAAAATCAGGGTGCGGCGTATATTCAGGAGTATAAGCATCTGAACGACATAGATGCAGAAAAAGTTAAAATTGGTTTACAAGCACCCTTTAACTTTACGTTTCTCAATGTAATTATCACTGAGTGTTAGATGGAATCCGCTTTGTCAGGAAAAGCTTACCTGATAAATATATGTGGTGGTCTTGTGTTGTAGACGCCCGATCCTTTACCACGCAGCAACACCTTGGCTCCCGTCGACTTCCGCACATAGTCCAAGTTCTCTCCCTATGAAAACGTATAATATGTAGATTAGAATATGTTTGCTGAGGGACCCTCTGAAACGCCTGCAATTCTTACATCGGGTGCTCAATTTGTAATGGTCTTGTGATGGTCTGACCATTATAAACTTTTAGACCCCATTACAACCTATTCGTAATGGGGTCTAAATATTGTTACAAATACGAAAAGAAGATTGTTACAATTTATACAAAAAGAAGATTGGTCTATGGATTTCCCGCACCTTGTTTACCAAAAGAAAATATATTTGTCTATGGATTCCGCCCGCATCATTTTCTGGAAAATTGCATTTTTTTAAAATTTTTTTTACAGGAGCATACAGGTTGAATCAATGAAGGTACAGAAATGGCAGACCACTCATTTGATTGGTAAAGACGTTACCAGTTCCATTATAATATAGGCCTATTCTTCATTAAGAAAAAAAAGAGAACATTTAAGTGAAGGAACCCCATCCCCCAACTAAAAAAAAAAATTGGCCTCTCCACATCTTTGATATGCAGAAAATCCATAGACCAACTTCTTTATTTGGTGTGGCCTAAGGACCAAACGAGTACAAGGTAAACTCACCTTCTCCCCGACTACCTTGGTGCGGTAGTCGTAGTTATCATCGTCTATACCCAGGTACACGCTCGTCTCATACATATCTGGGTCCGGCTGTAACAAAATGCATTAATTTTGTCTTTTATTTCAGATAACTTAAGGTATTTGGGTTGAACTAACTGAAATAATTTTTAATATACTTCTATAATTCTTGATTGATTGATTGATTTGTGTTTTACAGCACTTTAGCGGCACTAAGTGGCTATCCCGTGCTTCACAGGTTGATAATTTAACAGAGGAATGTGTCAGTGCCCGCGCATATGTGCACCACATACATCCTGAGGGGATAGGAAAGAGGAGATATAGACCCTTTTAAGTGGGCTAGGGAAGCCCGACTTCTATAATTCTGGTCAGATATTCAGCACACACTGGAAGACATTTTATGGATTTTTAAAATACTAAGAATTACATTAAATATTTTAAAATTTGATATTGGAACAAACATGCATAAAATGATTCACATAGTGTAGGGTTTTCCCAATAATGAGGGGTTTCGATTGATCATATCACAGTATTTTCTTTTGCAGTTTTCAGATCGTCTGTGTAGCTTATGGCATTCTAGCACTGGGGGTGGCTAATAGGTGTGTAGCTTATGGCATTCTTACACTGGGGGTGGCTAATAGGTGTGTAGCTTATGGCACTCTAACACTGGGGGTGGCTAATAGGTGTGTAGCTTATGGCATTCTAACACTGGGGGTGGCTAATAGGTGTGTAGCTTATGGTATTCTTACACTGGGGGTGGCTAATAGGTGTGTAGCTTATGGTATTCTCTCTAACACTGGGGCTGGCTAATAGGTGTGTAGCTTATGGCATTCTAACACTGGGGGTAGCTAATAGGTGTGTAGCTTATGGTATTCTCTCTAACACTGGGGCTGGCTAATAGGTGTGTAGCTTATGGCATTCTAACACTGGGGGTAGCTAATAGGTGTGTAGCTTATGGTATTCTCTCTAACACTGGGGCTGGCTAATAGGTGTGTAGCTTATGGCATTCTAACACTGGGGGTAGCTAATAGGTGTGTAGCTTATGGTATTCTCTCTAACACTGGGGCTGGCTAATAGGTGTGTAGCTTATGGCATTCTAACACT
Organism: Acholoe squamosa; assembly: GCA_949317995.1. Taxonomy (NCBI): domain Eukaryota; kingdom Metazoa; phylum Annelida; class Polychaeta; order Phyllodocida; family Polynoidae; genus Acholoe; species Acholoe squamosa. Next base: position 91,024,527 of record OX439037.1, read on the forward strand.
GGGGGTAGCTAATAGGTGTGTAGCTTATGGTATTCTCTCTAACACTGGGGGTGGCTAATAGGTGTGTAGCTTATGGCATTCTAACACTGGGGGTAGCTAATAGGTGTGTAGCTTATGGTATTCTCTCTAACACTGGGGGTGGCTAATAGGTGTGTAGCTTATGGCATTCTAACACTGGGGCTGGCTAATAGGTGTGTAGCTTATGGCATTCTAACACTGGCGGTGGCTAATAGGTGTGTATCTTATGGCATTCTCTCTAACACTGGGGGTGGCTAATAGGTGTGTAGCTTATGTTATTCTAACACTGGGGGTGGCTAATAGGTGTGTAGCTTATGGCATTCTAACACTGGGGGTAGCTAATAGGTGTGTAGCTTATGGCATTCTCTCTAACACTGGGGGTGGCTAATAGGTGTGTAGCTTATGGTATTCTAACACTGGGGGGTAGCTAATAGGTGTGTAGCTTATGGCATTCTCTCTAACACTGGGGGTGGCTAATAGGTGTGTAGCTTATGGTATTCTTACACTGGGGTGGCTAATAGGTGTGTAGCTTATGTTATTCTAACACTGGGGGTGGCTAATAGGTGTGTAGCTTATGGTATTCTAACACTGGGGGTGGCTAATAGGTGTGTAGCTTATGGTATTCTAACACTGGCGGTGGCTAATAGGTGTGTATCTTATGGCATTCTCTCTAACACTAAGGGGTGGCTAATAGGTGTGTAGCTTATGGTATTCTAACACTGGGGGGTAGCTAATAGGTGTGTAGCTTATGGCATTCTCTCTAACACTGGGGGTGGCTAATAGGTGTGTAGCTTATGGCATTCTCTCTAACACTGGGGGTGGCTAATAGGTGTGTAGCTTATGGTATTCTTACACTGGGGTGGCTAATAGGTGTGTAGCTTATGGCATTCTCTCTAACACTGGGGGTGGCTAATAGGTGTGTAGCTTATGGCATTCTCTCTAACACTGGGGGTGGCTAATAGGTGTGTAGCTAATGGCATTCTCTCTAACACTGGGGGTGGCTAATAGGTGTGTAGCTTATGGCATTCTAACACTGGGAGTGGCTAATAGGTGTGTAGCTTATGGCACTCTAACACTGGGGGTAGCTAATAGGTGTGTAGCTTATGGTATTCTAACACTGGGGGTGGCTAATAGGTGTGTAGCTTATGGCATTCTAACACTGTGACTGGGAGGACGACATCATGTCCATTGGTCGTCATGATGCATTAATGTAGTGATAGCGAGTGACTCGCTAGTGCTACATTCATGCATCATGCCGTCCCTATGGGGTTGATTCAGTCCAGTAGGGTCGGCATGATGCTCGATGAAGAAGTGGTGGCAAGCAGTCTCGCCAGCAATTCATTGGTGCATTATGATAACCAATGTGCATGATGCACTCCTGCATCAGCGTCCCTTAAAGGATTAAAACAAAAGCTACATGGAAACAGTAATGCTACCTACCTCAGGCTCATGGTTGACGGCGCTGCTGCTGCTGCTTTTCTCCCAAGGTAACTGTGACTGGGAGGACGACGACTGCTGTTGTTGGGCTATCATCTGTGAGGTACAAAATTTAAACTTTAACCTCCAGGGTACTGTTTGATTCACTGGTGGATTTAAAGGCAAAAATATCAGAAAAGACTTTGTCTGTTCCAAGTAACATGCTGAAACACTTATATAATAATATATATATATATATATATATATATATATATATATATATATATATATATATATATATATATATATATATATATATATATATATATTGTAGCGTTCCGAACCCCTGTCGTCTTAGCTCTATGAAAAGGACCACGAAGACTCCGTCAACTATGATATCAACACTGTTTATTGCCTGGCTTCTGGCCACACCATCTAATCCGTCGGTGAATATCGCCTCTCCGTATTCACACTTGGGGGTAAGCCTTGCTATGTGTCTCGACCAGCGCGTAACCCGGACTGACTGTCGGTGAAACATAACCACTATATATACGCTTACCATTTCACCGACGCTGGCACCGTTTGGCACGGTGCCAGCGCCGGGAAACACTCCCCCAAGCACCGCCAGGGTTGCTCGCTCCTAACGTGACTCCGGGATCGGGGGGTTCCACGCCCCCATGCCAGGATGGTTTCGCTTCCACCGCCTCCCCCTCGGTCTACGCCACACTATATATATATATATATATATATATATATATATATATATATATATATATTCTTTTTCTTTTAATGTTGTTACTACTTCAACGCCTCTACTGTTGCAGCAAACTACTAAATCGACTTTTAATCTTTTAAAAATCACATCCCTGCACATGGCTACTTCTTGGTGCACACTAGGTTTTGATTTTTTTTAAAATCCATCAATCAGATTTTTTTTTAAAATCCATCAATCTTGGATCATGTACAAAGTAAAGGTGCGTCTTATACGTTAAGTGACCTTACCTCCCTGATCTGTTGTTGGTACTGTTGTTGCTGCTGTTGTTGTTGCTGATGTTGTTGGTATTGTTGTTGTTGTTGTAGCTGCTGTGCCTGTAGTTGCTGTGCTTGTAGTTGTTGGGCCTGGACAGGGTAGGGTGCGGCTTGGTTGTATCCTGGCGCTGAACCCAACACGCCATCACCCCCATAGCCGCCATACTGTAAGGGGACATGTAAGGTATAAGATAAAAGTTACATTATTTTATTTGACCTAATAAGCACCTTCCCCCTGTCAAGCCACCCCCCCCCCTTTTTTTTTTAAGCCTGTTACAGACTAGGCAAAGGCTTTTTCATTATTTTGGAGATGGTTACTTATGTACTGAACTACAGGGCCATCGAAATAATTTTTAACCCTCCCCCCCCAGATTCCCCGTATTCAATACATCTTTGGCAACTATAGTTGCAAGTGGGGTGGAGAGGGTTAAGTGCCCTGCGTGTTTGTTAAATATGGTAATTCCTTCAAGAGCGGGCATATCAATCTTCAATACGTCACTTGATTCACTTACTAGCTAGATATCCATCTACCTGTAGTGTTCTACCCCTCTATGTTCAATCGAATCTTTCGATAAACAACGAAGAACAACTATTCAGGTTCCAGTTAAAACTTTATTGTCTAATAACACATAGGCATCAGCCGTTCTCGATCACAGTTACAGGTGGCAGAGTTTGAACTCTATAACAGGTTCGACACTAGGCCTTCTAGTGTCTACAGTTGATATTCCACATACACCTCCTCTGTGCAGCAGCACAGAGGAGTACTAGAATATGGTAGCCGGGCAGCCGCCAACCATCGCTCACGATGGTCAGTCGGGGCTGGACTGACCCTGAGGATTTTTTTGTTTGTTTGTTTGTTTGTTTAGTTTTACGTCCGGGGGCCATAAAGGAACTCAGACATTCAAGGTTTCTCGGACATTAAGTCCTTTCTTTTCTGTTTGGACAGGTATTTATATGCTGCTTGCCCGACACAGCAGTGACCGAATCTATGAATGATCGAATCTATGAGATGAATGACCGCATCTATGAGGAGGGGTGAGGGGGAAAACCGCTACCGGGGCTTCATTCCCCTACTCTTTTCGAAGGATAGCAAGTGTTCTTTTATTTGCCTGGTCCCATAGACAGGGCCAGACAAACCACGGCCTTTGATCACTCAGACGTGGTTCACTGAGGGAGAATCCCATGGCAAAAGGCAAGCATGTACGCCTGGGCCCGCGCATATGGACACCAGCTGCCCACATGCTCACCCCAAGACACAAGAAACCCTAAGTTTGTCGCCTTTTACGAATCTGGTATGCCCACTGGTAGAATGGAAGGAGGAAAATTCCTCCTTCGTGGACTCCCAATGAAGTTATTCTGCTCCTCCATGCCCTGAGGAAGGCCGTACAACGGCCTTATATACACTGGAGTCCGGCGCCACGTGACCAAGTGGTGACGTGGCGCCGGACTCCAGCGCCCCCAGGCGTCGGGTAATAGAGGTGCTCTCGATGTCGCCCACGAGGACCACGAAGGTACCTCGAAGACGACGCGGGACCACCACATACCCATTTGACTAGTTCTGTAAAGTTCTATTGTGACCCCGATTCGTGGAACTGGCTGATTCATTAGTGTTTTTAGAATGGCCCCCAAGTGAGGGTGCTGCTTATACACAGGAATTAAGGGCTACTAAGGAAATCACCTTACCTGGCCTCCCATAGCGCCGCCATAACTGTTGTTGTGGTACATGGCTCCTCTTTTTGACTGCCCCTTGCTGTAACGAGAAACATACGCTATATATATCGCTTCTATATGCGTTATCCCTTTAAGGGCCGCTGATGCATTCGTCAACATGATGCACCAATAAAGTGCTGGTGAGACTGCGTGCCAGGACTTCATTGGAGCATCATGCCAACCCTCCGGGTGTATATGTATCAACCCCGTAGGGTCGGCATGATGCACCAATGAAGTCCTGGTGAGGCTGCTTCATTGGTGCATCATGGCGACCAATGGGCATGATGCACTCCTGCATCAGCGGCCTTTAAATGGTTATAGATCAAGGAACATGGCGTCACCTTGGTGCAACAAGGTTGTAACAGACATTTTGGAAAATGAGTTTTCTTCTATAATATTAACAGTAACTGGCCCTTACCTACCTACTGTGAAAGTGCTGAAGCTTGGTCTATGATACCTTAAATTCTCTGATATAAGCCGCACCGCCAACTTAAGAGGGAATTATAAGCTCTATCTCTTGCTTGAAAATTGTAGTTTTAGTACTGTTCTGCCAAATACCCTCCTATAAGCCGCACCCCTTCTTTTAGCTGATCCTATAAGCCTTATTATGACTTGGGTTCTGGTACTAGCCGCGGCTTATACAGGAGAATTTACGGTAAGACTTACATGTGCCTACAGGCTGCTGGGCGATATTGTTTTATTCCACTGTGAGCTATACTATTACTAAAGTGGAACATTTGCCTGTCGTACAAAACGTGAAAAATGCAGTTACAACCTACTTGTTTTAAAGCTACAATGGTCTGTTTTAAAGCTTATTTTACAATGAAGACATGATGTGGTCATAACGAACATCACAGTTAGTACAAGGGCAGGGTGGGGTTCATTTTGCTGTAATCAGGGGTGTAAAATGCCGAAACGCATTTCCTCTGAAGCGCATATACTGCCTCACAGGGGCGTATACTAAATATTTTTACATTAGATTAAAGTGGTCAAAATAGTTAACTGGACACATTATACCACCTTCTGATGTAGGGAGAGGTTTGGAATTACTATTGGGATAATATCTCTATCCAATTTTGGAAGAAGATTTACTTTTGGGATATTCCATGTCAGACCCCCCCCCCCCCAATAAATGGAAAACAATTTTCTCAGTGGATTTGTATAGATCTCCGGAATGATCCTGCTGAGCATAAAAAATGCGGATTTCTGCGTTTCCGCAGAAATTTCACACCCCTGCATAATGAATGGACAGGAGAAAACCAAACCAAAAAAGAAACAACTCTGAACCAACCAAGATGGATGGGTGAGTGTTAGTGCTAGGTATATATACTTCTAGGTCATGGTGTGGTTAGCCAAGCTAATTGTTATGCTGTTGTTGTTGTTGTTGTTGTTGTTGTTGTTGTTGTTGTTGTTGTTGTTGTTGTTGTTGTTCAGGGATGAAAGTCACAGAGCACGAAAATCCCTGAAATGGTCCAATATTCGCCCAAAAACCTGGGTTTCTATATGAATGTATAGGGCCCTGGAACTTCAAAATCCCTGAAATCAGGGAATTCTCTGAAGACTTCCATCCCTGGTTGTTTTTGTGTAATGGGTCAAAGTCAAGCACAGTCGCATATTACGTTGTTTTCTCTTCTATTTTTACTTCATCAAATAATTTTTTTTTTCAAAACATGTAAATGAAATGTCAAGTTTGTTGAGCAAATATTTCTATGCCTTTTGACATGACTAACACTCTTGAGAGACTTAAAAATTTTCCACCACCATGTGAAACCTTATAGGGCCAGTAATGCATTAATGCATCATGCCCATTGGTCGTCATGATGCATTAATGCATCATGCCCATTGGTCGTCATGATGCATTAATGCATCATGCCCATTGGTCGTCATGATGCATTAATGCATCATGCCCATTGGTCGTCATGATGCTTGAATGCAGCCCCTGATGAGTAACTCGTCAGATCCATGTATCATGCCGACCCTACAGGGATGATACACTCCCGGAGGGTCGGTATGATGCTCCAATGAAGTGCTAGCAAGCAGTCTCGCCAGCACTTCATTGGTGCATCATGACGACCAATGGGCATGATGCACTCCTGCATCAGCAGCCCTTTAAGGCTTAAGTGAACCCCCACACTGACCTCGGCATTATGTTATAGACAGGAGGCGAAACAATGGGCTAGTAGAATTGTCCACAGGCAGCCCACAGCTCCAAGTCTCGTAGACGACAACTTGGAGACTTCTCAGCACCTACAGTAGTGGTGCCCCTTATTAGATGACGCGCACAAAGGTTGTGGAAGTGTTCAGCAGATTGGCCGCAGGGGGCTGTGTACAAATGACGTCATGCTTTTATTGACCCCCCTCATGTTTTTTTTTTTGCCAATTTTGCAATGCTGAAGGTATATGGAAAATTAATCCCGTCATGCCAGGCCTAACCACCTATATTTTACAAATTTTGTAAAAATTCCTACCTGGAGAGCCAAAAATCGCATGCGAACGCACCCATTTATTTATTGATTTAACCCGTGGGCGTGGGTTTTTTCGCTGAAAACAGGTGAAATCATTGGCATTGCGACCACCACCCTCCCAGGTGAAGCCTGAAGGGGTCTATAAATTCTGATGCCCCTCAGTCATGAGTCAGGGCCCCAGTGAAGGACGCGAAAAAATTCTAACACCCCCCACCAAAGTTTGCGGGGGGGTGGGGGGAGTTGGTGGGTTTGACTCTGAGTCAAACCCACTACACCGAAACCCGCTGGCGCTCTCCGTGCCTAGTGGACGCTAGCGCTATATGGCACTGATATCACGCTATTTGGATCCGCCAAAAGTGGCTGGAAGTGGCTTGAGCCTCAAACCACCCATTTTGTTCTATTTTTTCAAAAGATTTCTCACTGTAACTACTGTTCAGTTGTATTTATAGGTTTTGACAAGAATAAATATTTTAGATACCCAGTAGTAGAAATTTCTGTCATATCCCAATATTTATCAGTTTTTATACACAAAGGTTTGAGACTACAGGTGCTCAAATCAAAACAACCCAAAAGCAAGATGGCCACAAACAGTTTCTCAAGACCATTCTTGACTGACTTCAAGCAACTGTTACTCTTTTAGATCTGAAATTCAAATAACCATTTCTTGACTAGGGCTAGATAACTATCATGAAAGTAGCCTTGTAAGATTAAAATATTGTTTAGACATCTCTAAAGTACCAAACTCGAATGTCAACAAAGGAATTTGTTACGCACGGACGTAGGTAGGCACTTACCTAGTTTTCAAGACTTTGTCCCATGCAATTTATCTTTTAAGCGATGGATAGATCTCATCAAAAGAAATGGATTTGCTCTTTAAATGAAGTCTTTATGCCAAGTATAAGGGAAGTTATGAATGATCAAAGACCCCAAATCGAACCCAAAATTCTGCCACTGTTAGGAGGGCACAAGGTGGCCCAAGCTACCCATAGGTTTTTGAATTTTGAAAATTCATTCAGTAGAACCAAAGTTATGAATTTTTCATTTTTTTGAGAATTTTCCAAAACTCTAGGTGCGCCTTATACGCAGGCTGCGCCTTATACGCGGGAGATTACGGAAGGTTGTATATAAACACTTGATATGACCTGAAAACAATTGTATATGAGGTTCAAATGCTTCTAAACACAAGTTTCAAGATTTACCTATTACCCCCTCCCCACCCCATCACAGTGGCATGGAGTATCGTTGTATAGAACTACCATCTCCTCACTGATTTTAACAGACCATAGCCTGACCTAGAAATGTGGCTGCACCCCCTCCCCACCCGTCACAGTGGCATGGAGTATCGTTGTATAGAGCTACCATCTCCTCACTGATTTGAACAGACCATAGCCTGACCTAGAAACGTGGCTGCATGGCTAAGACCACCACTCCTAGTGAGAGTGCAGATTTGCCAACCTCTGTAACTCATTTCTAATCTAACCCACACTTGTCTGCAGATAGAATCAGTGAAACTTAACTTTTGTCATCCACATTAACATGACTTTTATAAAAGAGCTCTCTTTTAAACAACCTTCCCAGTCACACTTCTGCACCTATTCTCATTGTGAGTTGTTCTGGGTTGTTGTGAGTTGATGTGCTTGTGTCTGCAGTCTGTATACACACACAGAGGAACCAGCTCAAGCTGAATTTATTTTTGTCCAATCAGGAGTCAGTATCATAGTGCAGTGTCATAGTGGGGACTGACCTGTGCCTGATTTTTGCTTTCTCTGTGAATCAGGCACAATCAGGATTCATCATGAGGGAAGCACTGGGGCCATGGGAGTGACTGGGGAGACTGCAGGGAGGCCAGGAAGGGAGTAGGGGCTGGCCTGGGGCTGAGTAGGGCCATCAGCAGGCACTGTCCTGCATTCCACAGCAGACAGGGAGAATTGAGGGGAGATCAGGGGATGCACGAAATGGTAGATTCTCTCCAGGAATATCATGTGGAGTTTATATTGTCAAATAAAAATTCCAGGATACATAAAAACAGAAAATCATGAAGACTTACATCCCCGTTTATATGAATCAATTATTTCTCAAATAGATTCTTATTTAACCCCTAATCAATACCTTTAAAATGAGCCCATGTTTGTTAAGATCCTCCAATAAATAGCTACACAATGAGCTTGCAAAAAAAGGAGAGTTTAGCACTCCCCAGTTTCAGCTTTATCACAGTTTCACACCTCCACTGCAGCAGAACCATGCACTGGGGGTAGGTAAGTGCCTAATGTAGGGAGGGTCAGGGGAGGCGATCACAGCGCCTTCTGTATCCAGGCGCAGTGGAAGCACGGTCGTATCAAACCCACCACCCCCTCCCCCTTGTGGCCTTGACTTGAGGGTTGACCTTGTTCAAATTGTTGGTTTTAATCAAATTGATACTAGACTTTGCAACTAGGCAAGTCACTTGTTGAAGTGTCGTGACAAGTGTACGTCTACTACCTGTTGTTACTACTTTCAGGTTTAAATCTAGGAATTCAATTTTTCATTTTTGTTGTTGTTTAGAAATTAGATACCGTTGTTAGGGTAGCTTGCCTGGTTCTCGGACAGGTCCAATTCTCGGACAATTTTTTTGAGTTAGCTAAATGTTATTTCAGGCCATAAAACCTATTTTATTTTGAGTTCCTCTCTGTTATATCTAATAGATGTCTATTCCCAATGGCAAATTGATAAATTTCAAAGTGTGTGGTGCCCTCTGTTGGTATCACTTGAAACTTGTGTCCGAGAATTGGACCATTGAAAATGCGGTGTCCGGTAATTGGGCACAATGACATGCCTATTTCCTGACAATTTTGATAATTGATATTCTAAAACCAAAATTAGAGTGAATATACTAGCAAATTCATCAAGACTTCTAGTTCATCAATATCTAATAATGTTGGTGAGCCTTCTTCAGCTTGTAAAGATATATTTAAAATACAGAGGCTGTCCGTGAACTGGTACACCCGTCCGAGAACTGGGCATTTTTGAATGTCTATACAAAAGTTACAAAACCCCTTATAACAACTATAAATATTAGGCTTCAGCTAGGGATACTTTTTATTATGATACCAAGGGGCCCTATCCATGCATCCTGCTGAGCCTAAATGTAGGAAACAGAGTTTGGCCAGTTTAGTAGTCTCCCAAAAATAAAACTGTCCGAGAACTGGGCAAGTTAGGGAGTAGTCATTATTTATCAACAGGGGGGGAGGGTGGGTTTGAGGGGGGGGGCGTAAAATTTTCAGACCCCTCCCGAGGGGGGGCTAAAAAAATTTTGACCCCTCTTGAGGGGGGGGCTAAAAAAAATCACCCTCTTTTTAGCAAAAAAGCCTGCGCGCTACTATAGATCAAAGAGGGGCGCGAAAACACTCCGCGCCGGAGGCGCGGGGGGGGCGCAAAAACTTTTGACTGCCGTCGAGGGGGGCGTAAAAAATTTCCGCGCGTCCGCGCGAAAACCCACCACCCCCCCCTGTTGATAAATAATGACCACTCCCAACTTCTATGGCGACCTAGTTTGGTGGGCAAACTAAGCCTTCTCCCCTAGGTTACCATTTTGACCAAAAATCGCTGTATTCATACGCCGCTGGTGTTGGACCTACTTTGACCTTAATACTGGGTGCTTGTGGAAACCAGCATTTGCTGGTATCCATCTACCAGGTTGAGTCACCAGGAACCAGCTAAGAAAAATAGTACCTCCCAGCATGCCTTTTTACCAGTGACGTAATCGGTAGACTACGAACTGGGGCCAGTGTGGACCACTCCCTTACCCTAAAGTTGTTTACAGGTGAGGTGTTTCGTCATCCCTCAACGGGGATGGCGGGTCATTGCGCGCGGCACAATTACCCGGCGGAAACACCAGGCTGGTGGCGCCACCCACGGCGCCCCACCACACTAATCAAAACATTCTCTACGTCGTCATTCAATTTGCTTTGTATCACTCTCCAATTCATTCCAATTTTCACGGAGCGTGCTACTCTTAACGGAGAACTTTTCATGGCCATTTAAGTGAGTGTTACAATGGACAATATGGCACAATACCTTGGACATTCCCGCTCTAGGGACACTTCACCCGGCTCCACAGTGCACTACCAATGTGCCAGTGATGACGACGGCCGGTTTGACAACATGGACAAGTCACCCTGGGCTCAGCGCTACACCGCCTCTTACTCTGCAAAAAAGGGCAAAGGTAAAACCTCTGATAACTCCCAAAGGACTGAAAATGTTCGTTTACAAGCATTGGAGCTTACCGTTGAGCGGATGGCAGAGCGTTTTGAGGAGGTTCTGCAGGTATTAAAAACGGACCGTACCGGACAAAATGGCCACTCTCGCCACACAGTCCAAGATGGCACCCTGCCCCCTCAAAATGGCCCCAACCAGCCTACGGTGAAATACGGCGGCGCCAGGCCCAAGGAGGGCATACCTGCATTACGCGGCACTCAGGCGCCCGAGGACACACAAGATGGCGATGACCAGCCACGGGACTTTATGCCGGTCCCTTTCCAGGATCTGGCGTACCCCGACAGTCAACCCATCACCCCTGCTCAACGCCCGTCATCCCATACGGCCCGCACAGCGGGCACTCACTCAGCTGCTGACAACAACTTCCCGTCTACAGCTAGCGCTGCTACAGACGGCCATCGGCGGCATGAGGAGGGGTCCGGGAGACCGCCCACCAAGGAGGATACCTCTCGGGCCGCCCACCCTCACACTGCTGCTAACATACAGCGCCTTCGGCACATTAGCCCTACACACCCACAGGTGCCGGATCATCATATTCCCAACACTACACACAGGCTGGGCCGCATTCCGGTCAGTCGGGAGCAGGCCCTGGAGAGCTCCCTGAGAGCCGAACGCCTCACCATTCATAGGACCTCCGGTAAGGATGACATACTAGCTGACCCTCTCATTAATGAGGCATTGGTAAAGCTGGCGTACCCCGACAGTCAACCCATCACCCCTGCTCAACGCCCGTCATCCCATACGGCCCGCACAGCGGGCACTCACTCAGCTGCTGACAACAACTTCCCGTCTACAGCTAGCGCTGCTACAGACGGCCATCGGCGGCATGAGGAGGGGTCCGGGAGACCGCCCACCAAGGAGGATACCTCTCGGGCCGCCCACCCTCACACTGCTGCTAACATACAGCGCCTTCGGCACATTAGCCCTACACACCCACAGGTGCCGGATCATCATATTCCCAACACTACACACAGGCTGGGCCGCATTCCGGTCAGTCGGGAGCAGGCCCTGGAGAGCTCCCTGAGAGCCGAACGCCTCACCATTCATAGGACCTCCGGTAAGGATGACATACTAGCTGACCCTCTCATTAATGAGGCATTGGTAAAGCCCTATATGTACATCCGTCGCCCCGGAGCCCACAATATAAAGAAAAAACTTGAACTCCGAGACAGCATGAACTTTATAGAGTACTTGACATGTTATGTGCGCATGGTCCGAGACCCCAGGGCAGGCCTCGAGCCCCTCTGGCCCGAGTACCTGCTCCATTTGGAGCACATCCTTGAAGATGCAATGGTAGACCCCGAGGTGGCGCAGGGTTGGTCCCAGGGTCTGTTTGATACAATGGAATCTGAGAACCTGGGATGGGACCACTACCAGGGTCGGTTTCAAAACGACCGACTGAGGGCTGCTATCCGGGGAAAACCCAAACCCACCCCACAAAACAACCACAATTCACAACACAGCGACATACGGGAGGTAAATTGCAATGACTTTAATTCGGCTAAAGGGTGTTCTCATAACAAACATCATTACTCCGGAAATCTCAGGCTACTCCACTTTTGCTCGCATTGCCACAGCTCACAGGGCGGGTGGAAAAAGTACTCTCACCATGCCCTCCCCACCTGCAGGGCAAAGGGAGGACCTACCCCCAACATGCATCACACACCGGCCACTTACATGGCCCCCCCACTCCAACAACAACACATCACGCACCAGCCTATGTACTCACAGTGGGCACCGCCACAACAGACATTTGGCATGCAGCCACAATCCAACAGCAACACCTTCCCCCACACTTCACAGCAGGGGCCACAGCTCAGGCAACAGGCACCACCATTCTTCCCTACAAAAAACTAGGGGTGAGTGTCTCATGTGTGGATGGCGGCATGCAGTCACTCACTGAGGTCTCAGAATCCGTTAACTCTGTATATAGTGATTCTGACCATTGTACAGCGCCTATTGAAATACATGTACATGATCATGATAAGTATGACGCGGTCCCCCCCCCACCCGACCATCTCATTCCAACTGCTCTCGGTAAGGGATCATGGGGGGAGCACAACGCGGCCAACATCCCCCCTCTCCCCCCAAGTGGCCCTCCGGCCACAGATATTAAACCGGGTCTTGTTGACGAATCACCACATTTGTACCCAGACTTTGAATCCATTCGCCATATGTGCGAGTTCGATTTCTTACTGGACAATGTTGATATATCTCCTGCCGCCTTTGCCAGACACCGCATAGACAATTGGCCGACTCCTTGTCCAGAATGGCGTGCATTGGGTCGCCATGCCTCTGACATGGTACGGATATATGAGAAGGTCAGGGAGTCAGGCCTGCCCAACTGCCTGGCAGCACGGGAAGTCCTACCTACGCATCTCAACCTCCCCGCTTGGGGGAAGTACCTGGGGGGCAACCCTGCGCATCACCGCCTCCTTGACTACCTCCACTTCGGCTTCCCCATGGGTTATCTGGGGCCAGTTTCCCATAACCCCTACGTGGATAATCACCCGAGTGGCTCACGGTACCCGGAACAAATCGACAAGTTCCTACATAAAGAACTCGGTATAGGGGCCATTGTTGGCCCGTTCTCGTCCTCCCCCTTTCTGGAGTGGGCCCATACAGCCCCACTTATGTCCCGCCCGAAGTCGGACCCGGGGGACCGAAGAATCATTACCGATTTGACTTTCCCCTCATCTGAGTCCATTAATGCATACATCATTAAAAACACATCTATGGGCGAAGTAAGGGAGCATGGTCTCCCCACCATTGACCACCTCATTAACTATGTCACACACGCCGGCCCCCATGCACATATGTTCTCATTGGACTTGTCCAACGCCTATAAGAACTTCAAATCTGATCCATTGGACTGGCCCCTCTTGGCCCTTAAATGGAAGGGTTCGGCATACGTAGAAGTGGCAATGCCCTTCGGCGCTCGCTGCAGCTCAGCTCACATGCAGCGGGTTGCCGAGGCAATAGTAGGTATCCTGAAGGAGGAAGGCATTCACGCGATAATGTACCTCGATGACCTGGTGGTCGTGGCCCCGAATCGGGAGGCCGCCAGTTTTCAATATTCACGTGTAAAATCCCTCCTCGCAGAATTAGGCCTCCCGGAGGCACTTGACAAGGCCCAGCCGCCGTCCAGGGTCATCAGGTGGCTAGGGGTCATCATTAATATCGACGACATGACCATCTCCGTCCCCCACGACAAATTACGTGACATTCAAAAATCTATCTCGGAGTCCTTGTCGCTTAGTGTAATTTCAAAGAAGGACCTGCAATCCCTCTTGGGTAAACTACTTCACATCATGTCACGTCCGCGCGAAAACCCACCACCCCCCCCTGTTGATAAATAATGACCACTCCCAACTTCTATGGCGACCTAGTTTGGTGGGCAAACTAAGCCTTCTCCCCTAGGTTACCATTTTGACCAAAAATCGCTGTATTCATACGCCGCTGGTGTTGGACCTACTTTGACCTTAATACTGGGTGCTTGTGGAAACCAGCATTTGCTGGTATCCATCTACCAGGTTGAGTCACCAGGAACCAGCTAAGAAAAATAGTACCTCCCAGCATGCCTTTTTACCAGTGACGTAATCGGTAGACTACGAACTGGGGCCAGTGTGGACCACTCCCTTACCCTAAAGTTGTTTACAGGTGAGGTGGGGCCCCACTGCCACTGGTGACAGGGGGGTCGGGAGGCAGTCGGGTGTGGAAATTTCTCGCCCGTTCTCCCGTTTTTGCCCCTTGGGGAGCTAAATAACCCAAACGATGAATCAATTCTCTAAATCTAGGTCCCCAACATATATGACTAAGCTATCACAGTATTATGCATACCATAGTGTGCTTACTTTCATCACAAATCGACAAAATATCACAACAAACTCACCCAAAACCTTCCTAAAATGCAAAGATGGCGAACACACGCTTCTTAAGTTCAGGTCTCACTACGCAAGCTTTGACTAAAGTCTAAAGCCGAGTATTTTGTTAAAACCGCACCATGTTTCGGTTTAAAGTCATACAAATTCATTTGTTGTTCATATGATATAAGATATATCAATACCTAAAACAGTTAAGATTCTATATCTAAAATGAATAGAAATAATGTGTGTGTTTTGGTTCAAGAACGCTGGTGATACCTAAATAACCACTGGACTTAGTTCATAAAATTGCCGCGAGAGGGCAGCACGAGTCTTCTGCCACCTTAGGCTGGAAACCTACCCCTGAATTCCGCTCCCGCTTCTCTCCCAAGGCTGGAAACCTACCCCTGAATTCCGCTCCCGCTTCTCTCCCACTACATAAGGGGCAGGTAGAAGCCTTGGCCAACTTGTTGGAAACTGTTGGATGTGCATGAATGAGCACACTCTCCCAGCAGATGTTATCACTGATAGGTTATCTGAATATGTGAGGGAGAGTGTGAAATGAGACTGAGACAGACAGAGTGCAGAATAAACATCCACTAATCACCCCTAATTAAGAGATTAAGATAAGAATTTCTTTGATATAACAAGATTATATTTCTGTATTCCTCCCTCTCCCTGTCTGTGACCTGACCTTGACACAGGAGGAAGTAAGGTTAGAGGGGTTGGGGGGTGGAGCCCTATGCCTGCGGTAGTTATACAGACCGCAGATGCCCAGCGTACTGCCACCTTGCCACCCAATTTCCCGCCCCTGGATCTTGGCCTGTACTGGATCAAGGGAATCCGGGGGCTGGGCTCCACCCTCATCCCCCGATTTTTTTCCTCATCAATTTCCAGTTTCTTACAACACACTGCTACTTTTTGATTGTTGATAGTGAGACGGTGCTTACCAAGCTTTGATATTCAGACCCAGAAAAGGGGGGCTGTGTACAAATGACGTCATGCTTTTTTTGGCCATTTTTTACCCCCCCCTCCCCCCCTTGTCATGTTTCGTCATACAATGCTTGACCCCCCCTTAACATGACGTCATGCAGAGATACCCCCCCCCCCCTCCGGCCCAAAGTACATGAAGAGAGTATACCAAATTGAGATGGTTCAAAGGGACATGTATATATTGGGTTAACTTAAAGGTGCTGGAAACAGGTGGGGCTTTTTCCACCGCCCCTGGTCCAAAACCGTGCTGGGCTAATAATGGGTGTGAATTGGTAAGGCCTAAAAAACATTGTTGTGTTCAGGTAATCGGTCGAAAAAAAAATAGAAGTTCTAGAAGCGCCAACCTCAAAAAAAGTCCCTACCTACTACCTACCCTAATTTTTTCAACCTTTATTATATCCATGGGGGTAAATGGTTTGGGGTAGATGTCTGGGGGTAAATGTCCATGGGAGTAAATGGTTTGGGGGTAGATGTCTGGGGGCAAATGTCCAGGGGGTAAAGGTCCTGTTACCTCACATCCTCATGAGAGGTAAAGGAAAGGAAATAAGAGAAGAAATCCTATCTAGCCGACAGTTACAGTGGCTTCACTGAATTACAAGTGTAACATTACAAGTGTGGTAATATGATTACACATATATAAATATAGGACAGCATTTTGCAATGCAAGTAACCCAAAAGGGCACTTAATATCTACTTTTAGGCCCCTTCTGATACTAACCTCATGTTTTGTTCGAGCGTTATCACTGTCAATGGTTAAGCCTATGGAGAATGCATCCATTATCGCTCGTATGTTTCATTGGTGAATAACTCCTCTCTTGGCGAGTTAAGCATTGCACAATGCCAGCAGGTCTTGAATAATGATCCATATTAACCATAAAAATGCATGAGACATTGTAATTCTCCTCCATTTTGTTATAATCCAGCAGTTTGCATTGCACCGTAAGTCGATTGTCTCGTTGTCCGCCATTTTGGATTTTGATGTTCTGTGTGCATGCGCGAACCCTCCTTGCCAGAAGTAGCATTTTCGATGGAGAAGTGATATATTCTATCGATTTAACTTGAAATTACTGGGTTTTTGGATATAATCCATGCATCTTTGGCAATATCAATCAAATTGAATCGCATATATCCTATGTTTTTACTGTTATAACCCCACAAGTTGATAATCTCGCTGTCCGCCATGTTGGATTTTGGTTCTATCTGCGCATGCACGACCCAATTTCCATGGTTATTTGGGTCAATTTGCACGACCACGGCTTTGTGATGCGAATTAACGACAGGGCGAACATGTAATTTTTTACATTTTTAATCAAACATATCGATTCAAATGATATGCTTTTGCTGTCCTCATATCATATTTCTACATTATAACAGAGAATAATTGAAAAAAAAATTAATAACGAGGTCTTTTACGACAATAGAGACGCGCGGACGTATCGAACGATGGCAAATTCATCAACGTCGGATCAATTTTTTTACCCAAAATGCAATGGTCCGCACCACGTCAGTCCAAAAACGCGGGAATGTTGATTATTCGCACCTCCTATGGGGCCTTAACCACTGGAAACAAAAGCGTCTTAACTGCAATGGAGGATTATGCACCCCTACCCTTACCTGTTTTGATAAAGATTCTAGCTAATCTGCTGCACATAAGAATACAATCTCTGTATCAAGGTAAGCCTAACATATTTAGCTATCATTCTATTAGGAAGATTAGAAAACAAATGTTTGATTTTACCCATATTTTGCCAAAAAAAAATTGGTTTGTCTGTTGTTTTTTCAACCAGAAGTAGGCACTGAAAATGACCTAGTTTTTTCCCAGCTCTAATAACCCTTTTGGGTTAATTAAGATCACACTTACAAAACAATTATTTTACTGTAAGGCATAATATAAGGCATAAACCCTAGAGTCCCATTCAGAAAAAGGAGAGAATAAGCTGTTTGTTTCCAAGGGACAGTTTGTGATTCATCAATAGGGGGAGCAGGATGCAGGATGAGGGGGGAGGGAGGAAAAAAATGTTGACACCTCAAAGTGGGGAAGGGGCCAGAGAAAAATGTTGTGCCTTTTTCTGTGAACTACTGTAGAACAGGAGGAATGACCAGGGCAATCTGTCCGAGGGGGAGGGGGTCATAAATTTCTGCATGTCTGCATGGCAATCTACCCCACCCCTCAGGCCTGTTGATGAGTAATGAGCAATCCCTAAATTACCAATGGGTTTTTGAATTGTGAAATTTATCAAATAGAATAGAAGTTGGGTGATTTTTATCTTTCTACTGAATTCTCAATGCCAGGGTACTTCTTACCCGCATAGATCAACCTATATATGGGGTCCTTTGGTTAAATGAGTCCAACTAAAAGGGCATTTCAAAGTGGTATGGGGCCTGGGTTAGAGGTAGGATAGAGTAGTGGACCAACACTGACACTGATGGCAGTGACAATCATTGAGTGGGATGTCTGAGGAAAGCATGCCTGTATAGGTAATATATATTTCATAACAGATGAATGCATTAAACTTCCCTACCTTTACAAATCTTTTTTTTTTCTTGCCAAAACTGAAGCAACTTGCAGTTTTTTTCATGACATGATGTCATGCAGCCCATGACCCCCCCTCCCCCCCTTGTCATGCTTGGTCATGGGGAGTGGGACCCCCCCCTCCCCCCCTCCTGCATGACGTCATTTGTACACAGCCCCAGGGTACTGGAGTCAGGTGGGCCGAGTCTTAAAATATTGCTGGGGAGGGGGGGGGGCTTGTAAGATATGGGGGGGGAGTGATTTAGAAAAAGAAAAAAGAGCTTCTTAGTGAAAGGAGGGCAGACCCTAACCGTCACATTGGGGGAGGGTGGAAACTAAATAGAAACTAATAAAGTGATGAGTCATTCGATGCATTTATCCAAATGTTTCTTTTTTTTTTGGGGGGGGGGCATTTTGCGAAATCACTTCTCACTGGGTGGGGGGGGGGGAGTTGCATTAAGCCTTATCAGGGAACGCACAGTTCAGTAGATTGCCAATTTGAGAGGACAATTGAACAGACACAGAAAGGACTATTGGATAGGTTTTTGGGACGATTCGACAGGATGGTATCAATATGAAATAATTCAAAAACATTTCAGGACGATTTTTTTTTTCATTTTATGATTCTACTGCGTAGGGACAGTATCAGTAGGGTTGTTGCCCTTTCAATTTCTATACGTAAGAAGAGAGGGATATTATCATGGTTTTAATTGCACCTGAATCTGTCCAATCGTCCTGGTGAATTGTCTTATAAATCAGACCTGGCAAACTGCCGATCTGTCCAACTGTCCGACAGCCTTGAAGGGGACAGCCAGTTTGCAGATCGGTGGTTTGACAGAACAATTAGACATTATTTGATAGGACAGATTTTTGGGACAATTCAAAGGGTTGAGATTAATGTAAATTTGAAGTGCACATGAATCTATTGAATCGTCCTGTTGAATTGTCTCACATAACATGAAATTCTTGCCAGACCTGGAGAAGCAATCAAACTGTCCCAGTAGTATATACATGCAAAGTCAGCGCAATGCTTCAGCTACTAACTAGGTCATGACCTACTTGTAGACCGGAAGTGACCTAATTTCAGCCAATCAGAGGGCTGGATTTTACAGGAAGTGACGTCATAAGGTCATGACCTAGTTTTTTCGACCAATCAGAGAGCTGGATTCTCACCTAGTTGCATAAATTAAGAGAATTGCGCAATACCTAGGGTTGACCTACTTACAAACCGGAAGTGACCTAGTAACTTGCAAAAACGTATGACCTACGTATGAAGGTGTATTGCGCAATGTTTGTAAGAAATTGCACAATAGTTATGACTCATGTTCTTATGCAATATTTCTATGGATTTACGCAATACTTATGACTCATTTTGTTATCTCTCTTCATTTCATTCATTAAAATAAAACACAACTCATTCATTTCACATAACAGATTATATTTTTATTAGACACAATATTTACAGATGAAGACAGATTTTCCATTTCCGGGGCGTGCACATATACAACAGAAACATTTGTTGTGTGTGAATTTACTTGCTTGATACCAGCTTTGACCAGTGAGACTAGTTTTCCATGTGTTGTGGAAACAATAACTGTTAAGTTTGGCTATGTTAGATATAGCATGCTCGAACAAAGCCTGGGCCAGGAAGTAAGTTTGACTGTTTTTGGGTCCAGGTAAAAGACCAGATAAGAAGCCATCCTTAAAGTTTACCTCGAAAGAGAAATGATTTCTCACTCCAGGTATACTTAAGGCGTGAAGTTCCAGTGAGACCTGCAGACATGTGAAACAAATAGTTTTAGCAATAGCAGATACTTCCAGTTTACAGTTACACTGACAAAACACTCCTACCATGGGATTACAATCTAACTCTTGGAGAGTAACAGCAAACTTTCTTACACTTCCTAAAGTGTACCTTGTGTAGTGTCTTGGGCAGCCAGGTTCAGTGTGCAATTGATATACTCCTATACACCAATCATGCGATATCAAGTTAACTTTTTTCACTCGACAATAGTACATGCAGTTTCTGTAGGCGTCCCAAAAAGCTGAAGAGAAATATTTGTACATTTTAACACTAGTTATACAGTGGTCAACAGTGTCTGGTTCAGCTCCTCAAAAATAACCAATGTTTTCTGCAGGTATTAGTTCCCAAAAGAAATTTTCTGAACATCCACATGCTACAGAACTTATATCATTGTCAGGTGTTATAGAAGAAGCTTGATTATATGAAGCAACACTTTGTAAAACTGGACGCATGTAATAGTCATAAGGTGGAGTTTCTGTGGTTTGCTCCACAAGCATAGCTTCTAAACTTTCCATCTTAAATGGTCGCTTAAATCTAACCAGATACTGATAATCTGGTGAACGTGACGCTATGAGTAAAGAAATCTGGTACCACTTTTTTCTCTTCCAAGTTAATTTCGTTAGCGCCAGATTTTTATTTTTTTTTGTGGTGAACATGTACAGCGTTCACTTTTGTGAAAAGTTTTTTTGGATTTTTTTTGGTGATACAGTTCACTTTTTTTACTTTTGTCAGTTTTTTTTTCATGATACAGTACACATTTTTTACCTTTGTTGTTTATTTGAAAAAAAATGTTTATTTGAACAAAAAATATTTTCCAGTTTAACACTGTTTTCTATGGGAAAAAATGTTCATTTGAACAAATGTTTGTTTGAACAATTGTTCAAATGAACATTTTCCAGTTTAACACTGTTTTCTATGGGGAAAAATGTTCATTTGAACAAATGTTCGTTTGAACAATTGTTCAAATGAACATTTTCCAGTTTAACACTGATTTCTATGGGGAAAAATGTTCATTTGAACAAATGTTTGTTTGAACAATTGTTCAAATGAACATTTTTCATTTTAACACTGTTTTCTATGGAGAAAAATGTTCATTTGAACAATTTGTTTAAATTTTTTCTTTCAACAAAATGTACAACTGGAAGTGAAACTAGAAAAAGAAACCATTTTTTTTATATAGAAAGGGGTAGGGTGCTTACACCGTCTTCACATACTTGTCTCTTTATGTACTGATAGGTTAGACCTTGTTTCCTTTGAGAGTAAGTGGTAACGCTGTGGTTAACTACTCTAAATCCTTTGTTGATTACCGTGACAACATTTTCACTGTCCAGTACTTCTTTGTACTTGTCAGTGGTTAGGGGGTTTTGTTTTTGAATTACACCTTTGCAACTCATTTTAACGGGCACATTCGCTCCTGTGCCTATGTAACATTTGGAGTTCAAGGCAGTCATTTCATCACCTTCCCACTCCACTTTGAACAACCCAGGGGTTCTCTTGTCAAACGCCAGACAGCTCTTACAGCATGGTTGAGGCAGCCACAGCTCACTCAAAACATTGGTCTGAACATAGGTCTCTCTGTGGTGACTGTTGTCACATGATTCAGAGGGCAACCATTTGTGTCGTTCTCTGAAGAAAGCTTCACGTTTCTCAGGAATAATGACGTCTTCTATGTTCTCTGCACTTAAAGCAAAGTAAAAACTGTCAGTGTCCATTTCACACATTTCAAAATCTTTCTCATCTATGTATTCAAGGAGAAAGTCGTAATAGAAAGCCAACATTTTAAGTTTGGCGTATTGGTATACCATGAAACCTATTTGAACTGGGAGGTCAGAGGTGATGGAGGTGGGCAAACAGGACAGTTCTAACGTGTTGTCACTTATGTCTTGCACATCTTGCACTGACCAGTGCATGGCCAAACGTCTTGCCTTAGAGGGGTGAAGATACTTTGTTTGAACAAAGTTTTGTTTGTTGCATATGGTTTTCCCATATGAACCATTTCCCAAAAGTTTGTACAGATCTGACAGAATCTTACAGTCTATGTTTTCATCACCCTTCCTCCTAGCTTTGGTCACTTCGTCCATGAAGGGTAAAAAAGTCTGTTCTGGTGTGTATTCTATCAGAAGGTGTACTGTCGTAACTACCAAACCTTTCTCCAGGTACCACTTCAAGAGAGGAGTTCCCAACAAAATTCCCTCTGCGTGGTAGCTGCCTACCCTGCTAGCACTACTCATCCAAATGATGTCTTTTTTACGTAAATAACATGAGTTTTCACGTAAGAATGACGTAAATCGCACGAGTTGTGCTAGCAGGGTATGAGTTGGCATTGTGGTTGCTTCAGCTTACCTGCTGCTTCCAAGTAACGTTTCATATGTTCACCTACGTCATTTTTTCCTACTAAACAGTTTTTGAATATAGGTGTCATTTCGCTGAATTTTTCTTTCAAAGATTCAGGTGTTTCTATGTCTACCTGGATAAGTCCAAAAGTTGTTCCTCTTGAAACCCCTCTCAGTATTTCATCCTGACTTTTTCTGCCTTGGCACGATGGCCTTTTAATTTCCCATTCACTTTTTGTTTTTCTGCAGGAGCTTTCAGTTTTTTCTTTCATCCACATACACTCATACTTTTCCTCTACTTGGTAACCCAACGACTGAAGATATAGGGTAGTCAAAATCGTATTTTGGTTTTTTTCTTCTAACCATGCCTTTCCATTGGGGTCTTTCAAAACTGATTTAGTGAGGTGACATATGTGACCATGCCAGTAGCACCCGTGAAACTGGTATACTTTTTTTGAAGCTGGATCATAGCCGTCCACTTTTATTTTCCTTGAACCTAATACAACTTCCCCATAGTTGTATTGGTGTAATACTTTCACTTTGTCTGTCACAGTTTTGTATCGCAACCATTCTGTGGCTGAGTAGCTTATCTGTTGACTGCAGACAGCTTGAAAATCGTTTTCTTTCCTGCGCACCACATAATAACCTGTGCAGTGTTCTTCACCCATGCACTTGAGGTACAAGCTGTTAGCATCTACCCCTACTATGTGTCTGCATACTTTGCTTTGTGGCCCGTATTTTTTTTTGTCTTATTCTTGTTTCTCCACTTTTGTGATGTCTGAAATATAATAGAGGGACCCCCTACTAAGTTGCGTCTGAGCAAGGAGTGAACATCCTTTTCTTTCTCACCAAAAAGAATGTAAGGTGTGGCATTAGGTGCAGTGTTGTTGAAAAGAAACTTCAAGGTTAGACCTGGCAAAGTTAAACCGTCTTTGAACATGTCTACCCCACGGTCTATAAAAAATTTGGTGTGCTCGTTTATGGCTTTACGTCCAGGTTGTTGTAATATATCAAGTAGTCCTTCATAGTTTTCATTTTGTTTTCTGCCCAGACCTTTTTACATTCAAGGTAATCTTCTTTGCTTATTCCACCACCTGACAAAGAACTGTAGAAGCAGTGGCATGGAGGAAGAGCTTTGTTGTTCAGTTTTCTTATGTTGTCCATCCACTTGTAGGGAAAAAACCCTTTTTCAGCTTTCCCTTTAAGAAAGGCTTTCAGGTAGTTTGCGTAGGAATAACCTGGTGCCAAATAGTTGAACATGTCAAGGAAAAGAAGATGGTCTGTGTACACTGCTATGTACTTGTTGCATTTTTTTATGGTTTTCATTTCTGTCTTGTTTGTGTCTATAAAAAAAGAATGAAATTCCTTTTTTATCAAATTAATGTCATACTTTCTATGTAGGTAAGAAGTTTTTCCTTCACTTCAAGAACATGGGAGATTTTTTTTGGATTTTTTTTGTTCTTCGCTGGAAAAACTTTGCTAGCTTTATGTTCTAATTCCTTTTGTTTTTCTTCTAAAGAGTCTAGTTCGTCTAAAGCATCTCTAAAATTCTCTTTCACCTGTTCTCCTATCAGCTGCCCCCTATCAGCTGCCCCAAGTTGTTTATGTGTTTCAACACATTTTTTACCAAAGGATCGTCGTCCCTGTTGGAATTTCTGACAAAACACACTGGTTCTGTATGCCCAGGAAAATCAGAAGCTACACTGGCAGAAAGGGGTATGTGAGTTTTTTCTATCACAGTGTTAGCATTTTCTGGGGACGAATTTTCACGTTGGACGAAGTAGCTTTCAAAGTCAAAAACAATTTTATAGGGATATATTTTTTTCTCAGGTGGACAGACTATTCCCAGTTCCTCTAAAACTTGAAAAACTGTTTTGGATGGATTGTAAGCTCCACCTTTGTACCTGAAGCTGACTTTGGTGCAATCTTTTTTCACCCCATTGTGTTGTTTCAAAAGGAAACTGCGAGTGAAAACTTTATGACACTTTTCACAGGGGTACATTTTACCATACAGTCCCATGTTAGTTATTAAACTTACATGGTTCCTGTGTAAGTTCAAGTTCATGATTTTTTTGGATGAACACATGTTTGACCTTATAATTTTAGGTCGCCCCTTTTTTTACCAAAAGAGGGAAGGTAAAAAATTCTTATGTTAACTTTAAACATCTTTTCTAACCTGTCTAAATCTTTTATGTCAACGCCCTCAAAAGTCTCCTTGTTCACCCCTGGATAGGCTTCAAGGAAAAGCTCTTGAGTTTTTTCTAAAGAACAATACAGGAAGAAAGACAGACATCTAAAGAAACACAAGTTGTCCTTGTATCCCCTTTTGGTTTTAGGGTCTCTGTGAAAGTGTTGCATTCCTCTTTGCCTTAAACCTGGTGGAACAGTGTTCATTTTACCTAAGAGATATTCTCCTCCCGTAGCCCTTATGAGGGTAATGTTGGCGTTCACGTTGCCTATTACTCTCCATTTAGTAGAGGGTCTTTGAGTGTCTTCTTTAATGTTGTTTTCAATTAAATCTAAACACTCTGTAAAGTCTTTGTCGTCCCTTATGAAAATGTAAGGGTCTCTATGACTTTCACTGTCATAGAACAAAGACGAATTGTTGGCAGAAGCATGGAAGTACATTACTTTCTCTTCTTCTTCCTCCTTAGAGGAAGACAACAACCTTCCAAAAGAGACAGCCACTTTGTAAGCCATAACCTGATTTCTATGTATAGAGGTAAGAGCTTCTATTACCTGTTTGGCTCCCAAGTCTTTGTTAAAACTTGTCATTCTGACGTTGAAAATGGACTGAAGCTTACCAAGCACAGCCAAACCTGAAGCTATGGACTTGAAGTTGTCACGGTAACTGCTTTTATGCAAAGAATTTATTTCTATTTCTTTTGGAATTTCTAAGCTGTCGGAAAAAGTTTCTCTCTTACAAGAATCAGACTTACATAGAGTTTTTCCACTGTTTTCTACAGTAACCAAACGTGGAGGTCTAGGGGTGTTACACATTGGACAGTTGACGGTGTAAAGTTGTTTTACCTTTTTGGGAGACATTTTTTTAGGTTTCTTTTTCTAGTTTCACTTTATATTCAATATACAACTTATAACTAAATCCTGACCTAACTATACATGGAGTACATTTAGGTTTGACTTAAGAACTTAAACCTACGCTGGGCTATGTCGACTGAACATGGAGTACACTTAAAATCTAACTACGAATGAGCTAATATACATCATAATGTGAAAGCACTGAACAAGGAGCTGTTGACCAGACGTTATACAAAGTTGACCACTTACCCAGAGTAGAAATCGGTCGTCTCGTCTAGGAACGGGCCAACACGTGATTTTATGTCCTCCAGAATGAAGGGGGACACAGTGTGTCCACAGTGTGTGGCTGACGGGGGCATCCTGTAGCTGGAAGACACCGAGGCGTTCATCTCCTCGACGTAGCTGGTTGTTCCTATATGAACTTTAGGAGTTCCCTTGTACAAGTTCACCAAAATCATAGCCTGTCCTCCACTGGGGTCGGTGCAGTCTTGGTTCAAGGACAACAAAAGATTGTCCACCTTCCTCTCTCCAAGGGCAGCTAGGCGGTGTAACTCCTTGTACTTTCCAAGGATGCACTCTATCTGGTCCACTAAGTTCCTGAACTCACGCGCCTCTAGGTTTAAGCACCGCTCGTAAGGTTTGTCCAGGTACGTCCTCAAGCATACTCCCCTAATGCTAGGTTCCCTGTATATTTCTATGCAGGTGTTTTTATCCCCTTCCGGATAAAAAACTTGGTCGGGGGCAGGTGACTTCTCTTGAAAACCAAATCGAGCAGGCCATTTCTTTACCACCAAAGGCACTGACCTGAAGCCCACAAGCTTGCTGGAAGAACTGGGGGCAGTGCCCTCCCCAAACTTTTGCCTGTGTGACTTGTCTTTAGAAGAAGGAACACCTGGGGCAGAACCAATTGGCTCGGCACCGTAGGAAGAAGTTGCTGAGGAAACTGAAGCAGGGGCAGAGACAGGGGTTTTCTTGTTGTAGGCGCGTTTCTGTCTTTTCTTCTTAGGCTCCCCTTCACTCTGACCGGGACAGTTTCTTTTCTCCGGCGGGGTTTTAAGGAGCTCCTCTATCGGAACCGGGAGAGAGTATAGAGGAGAAGGGCCAGTCAGATCTATGACCTCTACCTGTGAATACCCCCCTCGGTGAGCAGGTGAAGGTGTCCCTTGTGTTAAATCCACCACTTCAATGGGGTTGAGTGCTGGTGATGACGACGATGTGAGGTCTATGACCTCTATTGGACTGACCTGGGGAGAAGGTTCCTCCGGAGTTACTGGCGAGTAAGTGGCGGACGTAGGTGCTTCAGTGGGGGGTTGGTAGTTCAAAGGTGCAGGGGGATTGATGAATTCCCTGATGTCAAAATCGCCGTCGCCAGCTTCCTGAGGAGTGCGATCCCGGACGCGATCCAGGAAATCAGTGATTTCGCCATGAAGAGCTGCAAGAGCGGCTTCCTGTTCTCCTGCATCAGGCACTTCAGTCGGAAGCCGAGCAGGAGTTGCAGGTGGTTTATCAGCTGAGGCTGGAGAGGTAGGAGGAGGGGCGACGCCCGACGTCTTATCCACTGTCTGTTTAGGTGTGGAAACAGTCAGTGGAGCCAGTTTTTTAGCTGCTACTCTCCTGACACTAAGTCCCGTCTTCATGCGACCAGGCATTGTTCTCCTTGAAGATGAAAGGGTGGCAGGGCTGGAAGGTGCAGGAGCAGGACGGCAGGCGTCAGGAGGTGTTTATTTCAGACATCAGGAGGGGCGTAGAAGAAGGTAAGGTGTGGGCTGTGTGGAAATTCTGTCCTGAAAATTTCAACAGGGATCTTTACATCCCTCCTAACTGTAACTTCAAACAATGCTTCTTGCACAACCAAACCACTGCATTGGTTCCTAGTGGACCCTCTGTGAAAAAACTTATATCAGAAAATGGGGAAAGTTTTTCTCAGGTGTTCTTTTAGTACATGGTGCCATGGTAAACTTGATGTCGAGGCATTCCATTTCCTCTGGAAATTCAAAAAAATTCATCTTAGACAGACAAAAACCCTTTTTTCTCAGGGATCAACCTTTGGGGGGAGGCCCTGGTAATTCAGTTTTCATCGATTCTACTATGGTGAAGGCTTTAATAAAAGCCACTTTACTTCACCCAGACAAAATTACACACTCTCTAGGTTCAAAAATTTTCTATGAAAGAGGATTCAGGACAGAGATTGGACACAATTACCATGGGTGCTGTCATGTTGTGAGAGTTATAACTGAAATAACTGCCTCCCATGAAAAAGGTCAGCTCAAGGTGGTAACAGCCTACCCCGCATCTCATTTTTGGTCCTCCTAATAAAACTGAAAAGAAATAAACGATGATCCTCCGGGTAAGGCCCCTGGGCTAAACCCACCCTTCCACATGTTTTCCCCTCTTTTCAACATGCTCAGACACTGACCCTGATGTTTGTTTCGTCCTTGAGCAATAAATCATTTCAGGAAAGTGCGATAAGGAAAGACTGACAGGTTTCCTATAAAGGTTAAACGGGGACTAAACCATCATTTGACACAACAACCTTCGCCCCTACCATGTCGCGTTACTCCCTGCAGTGTGTATTAGAACAACGTCACCCCGACAACACTCAAGTTTTGACGTACGTCAGGGAAAGAAAGGAAATTATATGTTGCTCTTCAAGCTGTTTCAGGTATGTGTGCAAATACTTGAAAGAAACTGTTCTTCACCAGAAAAAATTATACTTAGTTTTTTCTTCAGTTGAATCAAGTTTTACATCCAAAGACAGAAAAACCTTGAGGAAAATGGTTTTGAGTCATAACTTGTCAAAATTTTCAGCGGTGAAAACCTTGGGTTATGCCCTGAAGCATGGCAGAAAGGGAAAGGGCCCACTGAAAAACCCCTTCCATTTGGAAGCATTGAAAGCGGCAGAAGAGCATCACACCAAAGAAAATCCCCGCCAACTTAACCAGCGTCTTGATTTCTTCATGTCTATTTTGGACCTTCTCGCTGAGTGCTTAGAAACCAAAACTTTGTTTTCCTCCTGCCCCATATTTCACATCCCATCATCGTCCCTGGATTGTTTCAGTGTGGAGGAGAAACAAAAAGTCTGGTTTTATCTGGCTATGTGGTGCACCCTGCTTATCTCCCTTACTCACTGTTTTCACCACAATCAGCTCGCTTTACACTCAACATCATAACAAATTTAAACGAATGAAGAACGATGTAACAGGCTGACCTAAAGAGGGGGAAGGCAATGGAAGAGTAATATAGGACAGGGTAGAATAGGGTAGGATAATATAGGGTAGGGGTAGGGTAGGGTAGGGTAGGGATGGGTTGGGGTGGGCTTAAAAACTATGGGGTGGGGGGGTGGGGGCACCCCTCAAGTATGGGGGGTTTGGGGCTTGTTGGCCCGGGCTGGCCGCCCAAATAACCCACCTAACCCACCCACCCACCTAAACTACCCACCCACCTACCCTACCCTACCCTACACTACCCTACCCTATATAAGTTTACTGTATGCTTCCTAGCCTGTCATAACCTACCTACCTACCTACCTTACTTCCTGGACACCTTTTTTTGGCTGCTATGGAGTTTCACCTTTTGGACGAGATGTTATTCAAGATCAGTGAAAAAATATCGGAAAAAGACTACCCTCGATTAGGGGTTTATCTAGGACTCAGACTAAGTTTAATGGATTACATGGAAGAAACACCATCTCTTCGTTCTATGGGGAGAGAAATGCTTATATCATGGAACAGAAAGAACGTGCGTTGCAAGTGGATGGTGTTAAGACATGCGTTAAGTGACATAGGTCGTTACGATCTCTCTGAATATTGCAGATGGTACATGCAGTATTTCGACATAGTGGACCATAGTGAAATACCTCCAGAAGAGTGGAAAGTTGATACTTTGCTCCTGAACCTGGCAGACAAGTTAAAGATGCTTGACTGGAGGAAACTGGGAAGACAACTGGAGCACGAACTTGATGTCATTTCCTCCCCTGTTCCAGGGAGAAAAGGTGTCACAAATCCTGTTTTCGAAGTGCTTATGGTGTGGAAGCATAGAGAAATATCTCATCCAAGTTGTCTTATAGCTAGTTTGAACAACATGGGGCTTTTTGACGTAGCTCTTTACGTGGAAGGATTAAGAGACGGCTCTTCTCACTTAAAAGAGGCCGAGGTGGCTCCTTTGGTCACTTTGGTTTAAGATTTCATCCAACATGGATCACAAGGAAAAGGAGATCATTTTTGACCCACGTTTACAAAGCCCCTTGACAATGATCATAGCTGGACCTACTTCTTGTGGAAAAAGTCAACTTGTTTTCAAGTTGATTAAAGGTGTAGACGAGCTTGTAACTCAAAAAATACACGACATATACTACTGCTACAGTCAATGGCAAGATGGATTCGATGAAATGGTAAAGTTGGGGGTTAAGTTCAACAAAGGTCTTCTTTCAGAAGACTTTTTGTTTGAGGATAAAAGAGACGTGACTAAACATGGACTGGTCATAATAGACGATCTTATGGATCCCGAGTACGTTCCCACCATAATGAAGCTTTTCACTGTGGACTCTCACCATCGCAGTTTAAGTGTAATTTTTATTACTCAAAACTTGTTTTTCAACAATCCTGCCTTCAGAACGTTGAGCTTAAATGCACACTACCTAGTTGTTTTTAAAAACCCTAGAGACATGAGTCAAATAGGACACATCAGCAAACAGGCCTTTCCAGGACAGAAATCCTTTTTGACGGAGGTATATAACTCAGAAACCAAAGAGAAACATTCATACATCCTATTGGACTTTAAGCAGAGCACACCTAACGAGCTTAGGGTAAGGAACAGCATAACAACTCCTTGGAATACCTTGGTTTTCATTCCTCAAGCTTCAGCTTCGAAAAGAAAAAGATAGAATGGTGACCAAAAGATTTGCTTCTGGAGGAAAATTTTAAATTTTAAGGAAACATTACCACTTGTTGAAACACATATCCAAGTGTTCCTCGGCAGAGTGTTCCCACATCATTAAAGGTCTCAGCGATGAGGTCATTAGGTTGATGAGTCAAATTTGTGTCAACGTGATGAACAAAAACCTGTTGCGTAACGAGTCAGATGCAGTTAAACGTTTATCACCCTACAAGAAAGAACTGAAGTCAGTCACAAGGCACAAGGCTACCGTAAAGCAGAAGAGGAAAACCTTTGAGCAAAAGGGTGGATTCTTGGGAACCATTTTGGGTCTAGCCTTACCCCTGATTACAGGAGCATGTCGATAAGAATCATGTCTTATTCAAGGATGGCCCTCGTAAGGGCGGATCTTGTTCCCCGAGAAAAAAAACCTTCTTTTGTTACTCCTACCTCTCCTCCCCAGCCTGGACCTAGTGTTCAAGACCAGTACTACAGCACTCAACTTTTAAGAGAAGGTTTAACTCCTGATTCCCGCCTGGTTCAAGTCCTAAACCACCTTCAAAGTAAAGCACACGAGGTGCTTAACTCTCCTAACCTCAAACTGAAGGAAAAGTTAAGGCAGTACAATCAACTTATGATAAAGTCGGGAATTTTAACTAAAAAAGCCAAGGCCTTAGCACAACATAGGGAAGGTCCCTATCCTGGTCGAGCAGTAGGACAAGGACCTGCAGCAGGAGCAGCTAGGGGTGTGAACAGTTCTTTAGAAGACACTGACGACGGCGACGACGATGAGGACACTTTCACAGAGACTAGAGACGTTCCACAACTTCCTGACGATTCAGACGGAGAGAGTGTAGACGAATTCAAAGGGGGGAAGGTCCTGGACCTCGTGCAAGAGACAACACAGTGGGTATGGATGCTGACATAAAAGAAAGAATACCCGCAACTTAAAGAACGACTGCTAAAAATCTCTACAGAGAATTATCTCGTCACGGAAGTGAGATATTGAATTGGAACAGAGACGGAGAAATATATGTCAACGGGGAACGTGTGCCTGGAACTGACATAACAGATTTGTTAGCTTTTGCTGCCAGACCAAAGTCTTTGAAAAAGGACCAACCTAAAGGAAGCCAGGTCTTCATAAGAGCAGTTAAAAGGTTGAACCCCACCTTAAAATTTGTCAAAAACAAGTCGGCTTTTGCAGGGCACAGTGCTTCTTTTGCTGCCAGTCCCTTAAAGAGAGCATCCCCTATCAAGAAGAGGAAAGTAAGTCAAAAAGGAACTGGACGTAAGTTTATATGGCGCACAAGGCTTTGAAGACAGATGTCCTCAGGTTTTACACAGATCCTAAACAACCTGGAAGTTTTACCAGTGTATCTAAACTTCAACGTCATCACTTCAAGAAAACAAAGAAACAAGAGAAGATTTCCTAGAAGAAAAACACAAACATGGGGCATAGACAAACAGTGGCAACTTGATCTCATAGACATGCGAGAATTTTCAAAGGAAAACAAAGGATACCAGTACATTCTAGCGGGAATAGACGTGTTTTCAAGGTATGGTTTTGGACTACCTGTCAAAAGTAAGAGAGCTGATGACGTCACAGAGGCTTTTAAAAAAATGAGCGAAGAAAGAAAACCTCAACAAATTCAAACTGACAAGGGCAAAGAGTTCGTCAACAAAATTTTCAAAAAATACTGTGAAGATCAAAACATCAATTTTTTCACAGGAGAGAACGACGACGTGAAGTGTGCCTTAGCCGAAAGGTTCAACTCTACTTTACATGGAAAAATGTGGAGATGTTTCTCTCATTTCAATAACTACAAATGGGTTGACTTGCTACCCGACTTGGTTAAGTCCTACAATCTAACTTACCACAAAACCTTAGGAGCTGCCCCTTCAGACATAAATAAAGACAACTCAGAAGTTTTGTTTTACAGGTTGTACGAACAACCTCAAAAGAAAAAAGTTCCTGTCCTTCAGTTGAAGAGAAAAAATCAAGTGTGAATGTTGAAAACAAAGAAAGCATTTAACAGAGGGTACGAACCTAACTGGACTGAGGAAATATACACAGTCGACGATATTTCACCCAAAGGGTACCACCTCAAAGATCTCCTTGGAGAAGAGATAAAAGGAAGCTTCTACGAACCTGAAGTTCAGAAGGTGCAAGTCCGTCACGAAAGACGCTACAACATAGAAAAAATAGTAAAATACAGAGGAAAAGGGAAGAAAAGAGAAGCCTTGATCCAGTGGAAGGGATATGGAGACAAGTTTAACTCTTGGGAACCTGTCAAGAACATAGACAAATGGCGTTTACCTTAACTTTACCTAGTAACTCGTCTATGAACGTGTTTCCTGACAACACTTTAACTAGTTACAACACAATTTTGGCAGAATACATTAACTCTCCTACTCAGTTAGAGTATGCTCTTCAAGAAATAACCTGTCCTACCACATGGTACAACGTCAAAGAAGAACCCATTCTCTTGGCAGAGAGAGAAAACGACCTGAAAAACAACCTCCGCACTGTAGTAGCTTTATTAAACAAACGCAGAAGAGAATTTTTTCCTCTGGGAAAACCAGGAGCCCATAGTGTCTTCAGTAGATCTTCAAGCTCTACATCGAATCTATCAGCCCAATCTGCTTTGAAGAGAGGAGTAAAAATAACAAAAAACCTACGTCATGTCGACCCTGTGGGACCGACTGAAACCATTCCTCCTGCTGGTCCTGAAAGTGAAAGTCCACCAACTCCTGCTGCTGCGACTGAGACACCATCTGGAGGATTCACTCCTAACCAACCAACGCCAGAAAAGGAGGAGAAGGAAGAGGAGGAGGATAAGGGGGAAGTTGGCACGGCAGGCCGAGAGAAGAGGGAAATATCGTCAGCTGTGGCTGAAGTGATGTCTATGGATGAGAGGGGAAAAAGGTCTGTTTCTTTTTTCGAAGAAAATGCCGTCTTCACAGACTCTGCTCATGTTTCTCCTCTGTCTCCCAGTCAGTTACAGGCTGTGAAAATATATACACGCTTCAAAGAAATAAGCAGATACCTCTCTAAGTATTACTTCAAGGAAGGAAGTACCTACAATATGTTTGCCTTAGAAGGTGTGAACCTGGAAAGCAACTCAGAGTTGATAGGATACTTGAACAGGACCATAAATAAACTACAGAGCATGTTGGTAAGAAAACTAAGAAACTACAGGAAAAACAACAAAGCCACCGTGTTTCACTACAACAAATATACAATGAAAAGTGTAGTTTCCTTGCCTCCTGGTGTGGTCATGCAACTCCCAGAAAACTTAGGGAAACAATTAGGTTTCGACGGAAGTGTTTTCCTAAGTGGAAAAACACAAAGCCCCTACGTGGTAGACCTTCAGTACAAAAGTCGATGTGCTTTCGTGTACTCTGACATAGTCAAGCACAGTCTTGTGGGTGATTCTAAAGCACCCCTTCTGAGGCAAATCAACATAAATCGCTACAACGGTGAAATGCAAACCATAAGTTTTCAGAACTTGATATATCTGCCAGTCACTAAAACCACCTTCAGACAGATAGGGATATACTTAAGAGACAAGACCGGGGAACCAATACCATTTGAAAGCGGATCAGTGTCAGTGGTACTTGCCTTCAGACCTCTTCTAGGATAGGGGCATACAACCATGCTTCACTACTATGGAACCCCTCCCTACCTGGCCCCTAGTGGTCAGTATGCTGAATACTACAGAAAATCACAGTTCGGGAACGGTGCATTACCGGCATACGGAGGAAGGGGGAGACAAAGAGGCCATGGACTGGGATCCTTAATCGGTGGTTTACTGAGAGGGGCTGTTCCCCTTTTGAAAACTATAGGACGCTCAGCTGCCAAATCTGCAGGTAAAGCCTTGCTTACTACAGGAGCTGGAGTCTTGTCAGATGTGGTAGGAGGAAAAGGTTTCAAGAAAAGTGTAGTAAGGAGAAGTAAAGCAACAGGAAAGGAGTTACTTAAAAGGGCTGCTTCGTCTGCTCAAGGATACATAAAAGGTACTTCTGGACCTTCTCCGGCCAAACGACGAGCAACCGGCAAGCGTGGAGGACGTAAGGGGCAAAGAGGAAGAGGTAGAGCTCAAGACAGAGGGAACACCTTGTTTTAGTCATGAGTCTCATTCATCCCAAGGGTCAAGTATGTGCAGTAGGAGAACTAGATCTGCACGGCTTACCTGTGACTCAGAAGGACATTTTAAAGTGTCAAGGAATAACCAAGACTACCAACAATGCCCTCACTCCACACACTGAAACCTTTGACTTCACCTTCGAACCAAGCAACCTGTACACAGACCTCTCAGAAACTGAGATGTACATGGAACTGGAAGCCGTGGCGGCCGACGGAACAACCCACCTTGCCGTCAACATAGAAGCTGCTCCAGTCAACAACTTGGCACACGCTCTCTTTGCATCCTGTCAGTTGCTTATAAACGGAGAGAAAGTCACCGGCAACAACGAAGACTATGGTCTCAAGACCTACATTTTGGACACAATTTGCTGCAACAAAGAAGACAAAGAGACTCGGCTGAAAGGATGTCAAAAGTACATGAAAGACACCTGTGGACACATGGAGACGAGAGGGGGCGCCAATGCAGGATGGACGGCACGGAGAGCAGAATTCAGTGCCTGCAACAAGCACGCCTTAGGCCCCACCTGGATTTGATTAAACAGTGCAAGGTACTGCCTCCGAACTGTGAAATCAAGTTCATCTTCGAAAAAAATCAACCCAATTACTACATGATGCAAGCAGCCGATCAAAACTACTGGATCAAAATCACCAAAGCTGAAATGTCACTTCTCCAAAAAAGTGTCGACGACAAGGTGGTGAAAACTCACGTCAGCAGTGTGAGGAACCCACAATGGGGACCTTTCAACTATCACATAGCCAGGTGTATAGTCACTAAACACACTTTGGACGGTGGCTCACAAGACTACAGTTGGACTCAACCTGACACTACTCAAATCCCCACCAGGATAGTCTTGTGTATGATAAAGGAAACAGCAGCTGCTGGGACTAAGACGGAAAATCCTTTCAACTGCAGGCATTTCAACGTGAAGGAACTTTGCGTGAGATATGACGATCAGAAGTTTGAGTTGAAGACTGACTTCGAAACAGGCAACTGCATCAGAGCCTACAGTCAAATGTTCACAGACAGTGGGTTGTCGGCTTTGGGGCAAGACTGTGGCATAACTTTGGAAGATTTCAAAGGTGGATATTCCTTCTTTGTTTTCGACCTCACCCCAGACAGAGCACCTGAAGACAGTCATATAAATCTCATCAAGCAAGGAAAGCTGAGCATTTCCCTCAGGTTTGCCGCCCCGACTGCTCATGCCATATCTGCCGTCTTGTGTTCCTTCTACGACAACAACATCCAACTGACAGCTGACTGTCTTCCTGTCACAGACTACCACATGAACTAAGAAGAATGAGAACTTTAGACATTACAGCTGCTCTGGGAAACCATCCACACTCAAGGCGTTTCTACCTTGGAACTTTTGCCAGTAATCAATGTCCTAAAAAACGATTCCCTCTACGTGTTTCATCAGTAACACAGATCCAAGTTCTAAACCTGGACAGCACTGGGTGTCCTTTTACATTTCTCATGAAGGGAATGTGTTCTACTTTGATCCCTATGGTTTACCTCCATTAACTATATATCACCAGAGGTTCATGCAGAAGTCGTCAGATGGTCACGGGTCGTTCAGCAGAAAACAAGTACAAAACTTTTACGCTTAAACGTGTGGAGCCCACTGCATTAACTTCCTTATACAGACATGTCGGACCAAGGACACACACCACACTGTAAGAAGGTTTTCTCAGGTGCCCTTCAACTTAATGGACAAAATAGTAAGTCCCTTGCTGAGGAAAAGAGAAAAGAAGAGGAGATGGACTTCGAAATGAGCCCAGAAGAAGTAGCAGTGAAAGAAGACGTGAGCAACCTGTTGGTGAAAGGGAAAGTTAAACGTGAATTGGACATGATAGACGGGCTTCAGAGCACGGCGGAAGTAATAGACAAGATTCTCATGATCATGGGTGAGTTAATGGACAAAGTGGTAGCCCTGGAGGAGAATGACATAGGAAGAAGAGGCCTGAAGGATTTGATGGAGAGAATGTGCGCCTTAGAGGATCGTAGCCAAAGTCCAACTCCAGCTAAGACCGGGTGCATTTGGTACTGCAACAAGAATTCATTTTCCATATGATATCCATGTACTCTGCTTGCAAGCATATATGGTTATAATGATTCATACCTAGCATGTACTCTGATTCGCAGAAAGAATAAAAAAAGATTGAATTTAAAAAGAACCGAGTTGTGTTTTTGTTGCATTTTAAGTGTCATAAGTATTGCGTAAATCCATAGAAATATTGCATCAGAACATGAGTCATAACTATTGTGCAATTTCTTACAAACATTGCGCAATACACCTTCATACGTAGGTCATACGTTTTTGCAAGTAGGTTAGTAGGTCACTTCCGGTTTGTAAGTAGGTCAACCCTAGGTATTGCGCAATTCTCTTAATTTATGCAACTAGGTCAGGTCACGGAATCCAGCTCTCTGATTGGTCGAAAAAACTAGGTCATGACCTTATGATGTCACTTCCTGTAAAATCCAGCCCTCTGATTGGCTGAAATTAGGTCACTTCCGGTCTACAAGTAGGTCATGACCTAGTTAGTAGCTGAAGCATTGCGCTGACTTTGCATGTATATACTACTTGTCCCACAACCTTTTGCATTAAAACAGTTGCCAAGCTGGCCCCACCTCGACCACCACTAGCGTGAGTCGTCGCTGGCACCAAGGGATGCTGGGTAAAAGTTGTTTTGCCCGCTGGTTGCTGTAGTGCTTAATTGTATGCAGGTACCTAGCATAGTAATCTTACCCAGAAAATGGGGACCATCATGCCTAGATGCGAAAGAGGTATTCCCTGGAACGCAAACAGGGCGAGATTGTATGGTTGTACATTTTATCTGTCCAACATGTACAGGTGGCCAGGTGGTTCACCGTATATGTTTGTTTTTACATTACTTACCCTACAATGAACTGGTAAACGGCTCCCACTTGGCATAACAAGTTTCTTAATGTTAATGAGGCTCCTAAGTTTGCCAAACGTTTTTAAATGTGAAAATAATGTAACGTTTTACAAACTTATAAAAAAGCGTTGAAAAACAACTGTTTAAAACATGTTAGTATTATTCTTTTGGAGAGGGATATTATCGGGGAAATAAGCATATAGCATGAGTTTAGGTGATCCCCCCATGTGCACCTACAGTTTAACCCTTTATGTACCACATAGTGCAACTACAGTTTAACCCTATAAGGACCACATAGTGCACCTACAGTTTAACCCTTTATGTACCACATAGTGCACCTACAGTTTGACGACCACATAGTGCACCTACAGTTTAACCCTTTATGTACCACATTAGTGCAACTACAGTTTAACCCTTTATGTACCACATAGTGCACCTACAGTTTAACCCTTTATGTACCACATAGTGCAACTACAGTTTAACCCTTTATGTACCACATAGTGTACCTACAGTTTAACCCTTTATGTACCACATAGTGCACCTACAGTTTAACCCTTTATGTACCACATAGTGCACCTACATGTCGTATCCGTGTGATCGGGCGGAAGTCTCTAGTATCGAGAGGTCGTAAAAATAAAGGACTTCCGGTTCAAGCAATGGCGTCCTCTGGTTTGTCTGTTAATTACTGATAACAATCTATCTCCATCTGAGCAGTATAAGGCTGCTGATGTGACAATGGCGACTAGGATTTAAATTCTGACTCTTCAGGGAAAGTGGAAAATATAAATTTGACCGCCGAGACCCTTTGGAGAAGAAAATATCGGACATTTAAAACCACGATGGGTGGAGGCCACAAGGGCAGCCCAACGCCATAGACGCAACACATAGGAACATCGTGGGTGAGGACGATGTTTGTTTGATTCATGAATTTCATCTAAAACTGATGATCGGAAGTCGATGAAACTGTGGAAGAAATGCATATCTGACCAGAGGATTACCTGTAAATTGGCGTAAATTGACTATGGACATTTGAAAAAAAAACGATGACGGGTGAGTTGTGACTCAGTACGAAGACCCGCCACGTGCACCTATTATCGCCCACGGAACATGAGGTGTGTAGATGACGGATTTTACCCCTAAAATACCGAGGATTACACTGCTAAAAGATGGGGCTGTTAATTTAATGCTGCTGGAAATTCGTGGAGTTGACCAGTAGTACAGTGTGTAGATCTATATACCTAACCTGCTGCTGGAGATTTATGAAGTTGACCAGTAACATTGCTAGAAGTGTTGAGAACAGCCTAGATCTACAATGTTTATTTTGCTGCTGGATCTGACCAGTAGTAGACCTACATCCAAGTCTGACTGTACTGTGCTATTTGTTGACACTGTGTGAAAGTGAAACTTAGACATTGTGCCAGTCTGTGGGAATGACCTGCATTCCAGGCTGGAGTCTAATCTGGGTCAGTCAGCTGTTTCAAGTCTACAGTGCTGTGTGTATTCAAGACCTGTGAGTATGAACTGCCACTCTGCCTATGAACTGTGAACTGTATAGAGACTGTATACCACACACATTAAACTTTAGGGAACTAAACCTATAGACTATACTATATTTAAACCATTGACTCAGCTGTGCCTAGGTCTATTGTGGTACTGTTTATTGTGATTTACTAATGTGTATTTTGCAATTACTAATGTGTATTCTATTTCAGTGACTCTGATTTATAGGCCTAGGTGTGCGACGCAGTGAGATTTAGTTTATGGGACTATATACACCCGTGTATATATATATAATTAATACGTGCAGTGGTTGGATCTACTTTTCCTCCAGGGCGCGCATTGGTATGTTGACGTCATAGTAAACAGTTAGCGCCTATAAAAGCTGCGGGATCCAAATTAACCGTCAGTTGGCGTATATCCTTCGAGCGGCACACACCACGCTGGGTGGTGCCGGGAATTTTAACGGTTTTATCCGTTTTTCCAAGTTAATACGGTGTTTAACCTATCATTATGGGTAGGAAAGGAACAACTAGCGGCACACAAAGGTCTAAGACCAAGAAGTCGCCTAAAAAACCGAGGAAGGGTGCCAACTCTAGGATTTCGAGCAGTGTAGATTCCAATGGGGGTGGTCATGGATCATCTTCCCCAACTGCTACTGGGGGTTCATTGGATTTGCCTGTTGACCAGACGTATATCGGGGAGCTGGAGGAGCGTACTACTCGTATGGAGCAGCAGCTCGAAAACATCCGGTCCTTATTGGAGAACCAGGCGGTTAATCGAACATGTACGTCAGCAGCGACATGCGAGACTGAGACGGGTCGTACACGTGGTGGTGTTGATAAACATTCCACAGTCAACATGGTAACCAAGCAACGGGGGCGTGGCCGACAGCGCTCGCCTGACTACCGGGGTCTCCACGGCGACAGGGCAGGTCGTCGCCATCTTGGATCTTCGAGTAGATCGTCTTCGTACCGTAGTGTTTCGACGGATTCATCGGTCTCTATTGGGTCTAATACTTCAAGGAGTAACCGCCGACATGCTACAAAGTCTAGAGGTACGTTTGACCAGAAAAATTTCTTGAAAAAAGGTGAAAAAATGGACAGTATCGAGAAACTACTGATCGTTAACGTCAGAATGGTTAAGCAATTGTTAGAGGAGGGTGAAGATGTGTTCGATGTGGTTAAGCATATTGAAGTTCTGGTAGAAAAATCCTCTACCAAGATATACACGTTGAAGGCTCTCGTAGCATACGACTCAGCAGTCAAGAATAGGGCTAATTTTGAAGGTGTTGGATCGTTTGGCGATGTTAAAAGTGAGGATATTCTGAGGCACCTGTCTTATGACGGAACGGTGCAAGCGCAGAAGGCGGGTGGGTCTAAACCTAAGTCTTTCAAATCAAAACAATCCAACCGAACCTGTTATGCTTTCAACAGGGCCGAGGGTTGCAGGGAGGACCCGTGCAGGTATCGTCATATTTGTGAGATTTGTAGCATGTCAAACCATGGTAAAGACAAGTGTCAAAAGAACAAAAAAGACTAGGAAAGTTCACTTAGGCAAGGTCCTGCATTGGATTCTGATAGTTTGATGACTGATTCTAGTGTAGTATGTATGGTAGACCTTCCTGAGCCTCCCGTTTCTATCATTCCGGGTGATAATGTTAATAATGATAATGTAAATATTTATAATTCTTGTGATCTATCAAAGAATTTATTTATTTCTCATAGCTGCCCAGTACAGGGCGAGATTGAGCCACTTTTTACGGTGGAGTGTATAAATAGACCCAGCATCAGGGTCTATGACAGTTGTGTAAATGGGGTATGTATGTGTGAGCATTTCATTTATGGTAGGAAGGCTCAGATACTCCCGTGTCGACTGGCTAGTTTTCTTAGGCAGTCAGACCTTATTAATATCAATCAGATTGAGTCTGATTTTCTATGGTGTGGTTTTACCGAGGGTAATTGACCCAGGGTGTGATACAACATATGATTGTAAAAATTATAAGTCTATTTTAGAAGATAGATTTTATAACGAGATGTGTAGTATTATTGAGGAGGAGTTAGCCCAGGGCTTGGTTACAAAGTCAAATGTCAAACCCAAGTGTGTCCATTCTTTAGGCGGTGTGGAAAAATCTAATGGTAAACTTCGTCCTATCACTGACTGCAGTATGCCTGATAGAATCTCTATAAATAATTACATGAGTACTACTTCTAGTCCATTTTCATACAATTCAATTAACACTGTTACAGCTCAGTTGGATAGAGATGACTTTATGTGTGTAGTAGATCTAAAATCTGCCTATAGGAGTATTAATGTTTATGGCCCACATGTGAGCTATCAAGGCTTCAGGTGGAATTTTGGTAATGGAGACGAGTTTTTTGAGAGTAACCGTTTGACATTTGGTCTAAAGTGTGCTCCGTATATATTTAGTAGAGTATCAGATTTTTTGACTATTATTGCTAAATTTTATGGTGTAGATAGGATAGTAAACTACCTGGATGATTTTATTATCATAGCTCAGACCGAGGAGGATTGTTTACGTAAGAGGAACACCTTAATCGAGTGTATGGAATATTTAGGGTTTGTTGTGTCGAAAGAGAAGGTTACTGAACCCAGCAGAGTGTGTACTTTTCTAGGTATAACCATTGATTCTACGGCTATGGAGTTGTCGCTCCCACAGAGTAAGTTAGATAAAATGACCTCAGCTATAGATGAGTGTTTGGGTAAAAGATTCGTATCTAAGAAGACATTGCAGAAGATTGGTGGTTTGATGTCTTTTTGTTCCCAAGTAGTACGTGGTGGTAGAACTTTCAGCAGGAGATTGTTCGATCTTTGTGCAAGGGCCAGGAATAGGGGTGTTATTAAACTTAATGAGGAAACCCAAAATGACCTGCTATGGTGGAGGGATTTCTGTAGAATTTTCAATTGTAAAAATATCATTTTGAATGATAATGAATGTACTCCTATGTATTCCGATTCCTCTATACAGGGCTTTGGGGCCTGGTTTGATAAGGACTATTTGTATGGTACTTGGGAGGATTCTAATCCTATGTTGGACTGTGGGGGTCATTTTGTTCATGCCCCTAAACTTGATAATCTCAAAATTCACCACAGGAATATAAATGTGTACGAACTCTACCCGGTAATGGTAGGTCTTAAGCGCTGGGTGAAGAAGTTTTCCAACACTAGGGTTCATTGTATTACGGACAACATGCAGGTCTTGGCCATGTTAAATACAGGTAGATCCAAGAATAAGTTGTGTATGGCCTGGTTGAGGGAAATCTTTTGGCTATGTTTTATACATAATATTGAAATATATTCAACATATATTAAATCTGAGGAAAATGTTTTAGCAGACCATTTGTCTAGACTAAAATACAAAGGTGTTCCTCTGAAATGTAAAAATGTTTTGACTAGTTATAACATGTGTTGCTATGCTTCCAGATCTGAGGGAGCTAGAGCGGAGAAGGAGAAGGTTTTTGTACAGGGGCGTGGCTGAGTCCACACGTAAGGTTCGCAAACAGCAGTTCGGCAGGTACAAAAAATTTTGTAAGAAATTTAACTTTAGTCCCCTACCTTGTTCTCCTTCTCAAGCTTCGTTGTATAGTGTGTCTTTATCAGATGAAATGAAACCTGTATCTGTTAGGAACTATTTGTCTGCAGTATGGTATTATCA
This sequence comes from Acholoe squamosa, assembly GCA_949317995.1. Lineage (NCBI taxonomy): Eukaryota > Metazoa > Annelida > Polychaeta > Phyllodocida > Polynoidae > Acholoe > Acholoe squamosa. Next base: position 91,067,053 of record OX439037.1, read on the forward strand.
GAAATTGGAGGGTTATTCTGATTATAGTAGTAATTTTATTGTAAAGAAGACTTTAGATGGTAATGAACGTAATTATAAATGTTCTTCCATTAAAACATATTCTTTTACCCCCAGTGATATGTTAAAGATCAAATCTAAGCTGGACTTGTGTGTGTATGATGATGTAGTTTTCTGGTCTGCTATCTTATTGTGTTACCGAGGTGTGTTCAGGGTGGGTCATGTAGTCGACTCCCCTCATAACTTTGAATCTAAAAATGTTTCTATATCTGTTGACTGCATTCGCATTGATGTCAAGTCTTCTAAAACGGACCAGTATGGTAGGAAACCTTATGTGGTGTATTTGAAGAGAAATGATTTTTCTGGTCTTTGTCCAGCTAGATACTTGGAAATTTGTAAGAAGTCTAAGAGTAGATTATTATTCAATATATGTAACAAACCGTTAACTTATAATTATATTAATACCAGGTTAAAGGCTATGTCTATAAAATGTGATATTCCCCACAGAGTTTCGACTCATTCACTCCGGCATGGTGGGGCTACACTTCTAAAGAACTCTGGTTTAAAGGTCGATGATATTAAAAAGAGAGCTAATTGGAAGTCTAATGTGGTATATAGTTATTTACATGATTCTAAGCAAGACCTACTAGCTCTAGATGTGATGTTATAGTGTGGAATGGTGTATCCATTGTGTTTGGCGGTTTTTTTTGGCATGTACAGAATTGATATTGACTAAGTCAATTCTCACCAAACTCACTGTCTCCTTCCTTATTCCACTTGTAATATTGTTATAATATTTATTATAATATTTATTATTATTACTATATTTCCCAACGAACATATTAACTTATGGGACTATATACACCCGTGTATATATATATAATTAATACGTGCAGTGGTTGGATCTACTTTTCCTCCAGGGCGCGCATTGGTATGTTGACGTCATAGTAAACAGTTAGCGCCTATAAAAGCTGTGGGATCCAAATTAACCGTCAGTTGGCGTATATCCTTCGAGCGGCACACACCACGCTGGGTGGTGCCGGGAATTTTAAATTTTTAAAATATTTATCATTGTATATTGTATTTATATTGTTGTATTGTATCTATTATTGTATATATTGTAGTTATATTGTTATATTGTATTACTGTATTGCATTTTTAAATTATTGTCTTATTAATAAAGGCATGTACAGAATTGATATTGACTAAGTCAATTCTCACCAAACTCACTGTCTCCTTCCTTATTCCACTTGTAATATTGTTATAATATTTATTATAATATTTATTATTATTACTATATTTCCCAACGAACATATTAACTTATATGATATATAGTATAAATATTGCAGTGTTCCTACAGTGTGTGATTTTTGTGTGGTGGACTACAGTTCTCATCATGGCAGAATTTATGGACATTAGAGGCATGAAACCATTTGATGTGTCAGGGGATGCATCTACAGTGTCTCTAAGGTGCCAGGCTTATATAGAGGAATTTAATGCATACGCAGACAGCAGAGGACTGTTTATTGAAGCAGATAAGGATAACAATAAGGCCCAGAGGAGAGCCCTATTACTGTATACTGCTGGTGCTGAGGTGAGAGAAATCTTTGCTTCACTACCCAACACTGGGGATGCAAAGGGCTGGGCAGAGGCTGTTGATGCCCTGAAAACACATTTTGTTGTACCGACCAACAAGACCTACGAGAGACATATATTTAGAAAGGCTAAGAGGGAGGACAATGAATCAGTTGCTCAGTTTGCCCTGAGACTGAGGAAACTAGCCTTAGGTTGTGAATTTGGTAATCTCAAAGACGATTATATATGCGATCAAGTAGTAGAGAGGTGTCAGGATGATAAACTTAAGAAAAAGTTCCTTGAAAAAGGGGCAGGCCTTGATTTAACCCAAGCTTTAACTGTTGCAGCTACACATGAGGCAGTTGAATCCCAATCAGCGGACATGTGTGGGGCAAAAGAAAAAAGTGTCAATAAGATCAGTTATGACAAGTTCCACAAGGGTTCCTATAAAAATGCACAAGAGAAGGGGGGTAATTGTGACAACTGTGGGTATTAGGGTCACCACGCTGGGGATGATAGGTGTCCGGCCAAGCATAAACAGTGTAGAAAGTGCAAGGCCAAGGGTCATTTTGAGGTTAAATGTCCCAAGTCCAGTGGTAAGGAAGGTGACAAAGGTAAGCCCCATGGTAAGAAAGGTTCCAAAAAGGGTAAGGTCCACCAGGTGGTGGAAGAGGAGCCTGACAATTATAACTTCTGTGTAAATGTAGCAAAACCAAAAGGCGAGATGATCTCTGTTAATGTTGGAGGTGTATCCATTGATTTTGTCATAGATTCTGGAAGTGATTGTAATATCATTGACCAGAAAATGTGGGAACAGTGTAAGAAACAGAAAATTTTGTGTAAGAGTAAAGCCACAAAGAAGAAACTGTTCACTTACACATCGACTGAACCGTTAGAGGTTGCGGGTACTTTTATCGCTAAAGCATGTGTGGGGGACCGCAATGTAGAAGCGGAATTCATAGTCGTTGAAAGTGACGGGCTACCACTTCTGGGAAGGAAATCTTCTGAGAAATTGGGTCTTCTGAAAATCGGGATAGGGGTAAATAAAGCTGACTGTAGTCTGGGGGATGTAAAGGACCTCAGGAAAAGGGTCAGACAGGAGAATAAAGATGTTCTTAGCGGCCTTGGTAAGTGGAGAGGCGACCCAGTCAGCTTAACTGTAGACCCTACTGTGAAACCTGTAGCCCAGCCTTTGAGACGTACGCCGTTCGGTTTGCGAAAAAAGGTCGAAGAGAAAATTCAGAGCCTCATTGATCAAGATATCATTGAGCTTGTCGAAGAAGCGACCCGTTGGGTTAGTCCTGTTGTTATAGCCCCGAAGCCTGATGGCGACATTAGGTTATGCATAGATATGCGGTGCGTTAATGAAGCGGTACTTAGAGAACGACAGCCCATTCCTACCATAGACGAAGCCCTACAAGATATGACAGAGAGTAGAGTATTCTCTAAGATTGATCTAAAGTGGGGGTACCATCAAATTGTGCTAGACGAAGAATCGAGGGACCTGACTGCGTTCATAACCCATACTGGTTTGTACCGATACAAACGTATGCCGTTTGGTATAAACACCACTAGTGAGATTTACCAACGCATTGTTAGGAATGTCCTGCGAGGAATTCCAGGGGTGGTCAACATTTCTGACGACTCAGTTGTACACACTGTTGATGTAGCGACGCACTACGAGACATTGACACAGATTTTCGGTAGACTGAGAGAACATGGACTGACCACTAACCCTGACAAGACTGAACTGTTCGTGACTGAAATGACATTCATGGGACATAGACTGACCCAGACTGGAATGCATCCAGCAAAGGAAAAGGTGAAGGCCATTTTGGAGGCAAGCGAGCCCGAGACGGTAACAGAGGTAAGAAGTTTTCTTGGCCTAGTTAATTTCAGTGCTAGATATATACCGGATCTCGCCTCGACCGCAGAACCCCTGCGGAAGCTGACCAGGAACAACGAGCCTTTTGTTTTTGGTCCCGAACAGGTCAAATCGTTCGAGAAGCTGAAGAAGCTGCTGGCAAGCTCCGAGACCCTTGGCTACTATGACATAAATGCCAAAACTATTGTTATTGCAGATGCGATTCCAGTAGGATTAGGTGCCGTGCTGGTGCAGGTCCAAGGGAAGGAGAAGAGAGTTATCAGGTATGCCAGTAGAGCGTTAACTGACGTTGAGAGAAGGTACTCTCAGACAGAGAAGGAAGCATTGGCTCTGGTGTGGGCATGCGAGACGTTTCATCCATACATCTATGGATTGGAGTTTGAGCTCCACACTGACCATAAGCCGCTTGAGGTGATCTACTCACCTAAGTCGAAGCCATGTGCACGCATAGAGCGATGGGTGCTTCGAATGCAGGTTTATAAGTTTAAGGTAGTACATAAACCAGGGAAGACCAACATAGCTGACCCACTGCCAAGACTGTTAGCTCATAAGACTCAGCGACCAACTGAGAAAGACAATGAGACAGAGAGCTATGTGCGATTTGTAGCAGTGAACACCACACCCAAAGCAATGACTACTCGAGAAGTAGAGCGAGAGTCCGCTGAGGACGAAGAACTGAGTGATGTTAGGAAATGCATCGACTCCGGCAAATGGGACGACTGCCCAAATAAGATTTATGCGGCTGTAAGCTCAGAGCTTTGTGCCATTGGGTATGTAGTACTGAGAGGTACTCGACTTGTGATACCCAAGAAGCTAAGACCAAGAGTGCTAGCCTTAGCACATGAAGGACATCTTGGGATAGTAGGTACTAAACAGAACCTACGGACTAAGGTCTGGTGGCCAAACATGGAGAAAGAGGCAGAAAAGTACTGCCGAGCATGCCACGGGTGTCAAATCACCAGTAAACCAGACCCGCCTGAACCAATCAGGACAACAACGCTTCCAGCTGGTCCATGGCAGGACCTAGCGGTAGATTTCTTGGGACCACTCCCAAGTGGAGAATCTATTCTAGTGGTAGTAGACTACTATAGTCAGTTCATTGAGTATAAAATCATGAAATCAACCACTGCGAAGGAGACCAAAGAAGCTTTGGAATGGATATAGATATATTGGAACACATGGTTTCCCAGAGACATTGTTCTCTGACAACGGACCGCAGTTTATTTCTGAAACGTTTGCAGATTTTATGGATGAATCTGGTATCAAACACCATAGATTAACGCCTAAATGGCCACAAGCGAATGGTGAGGTCGAAAGACAAAACCACTCTATTGAGAAGCGGATGCGTATCGCCCATGCTATGGGGAAAGACTGGAAGAAGGAAGTCTTTAGATACGTTAGCGCCTATCGCGCTATCCCACACGCAACAACTGGGAAAAGCCCTGCGGAGCTTTTATTTAGCAGGAAAATAAGAACTAAGATTCCTGAACTGAGACAGGATGTAGTTGACTTAGAAACTCGCGACCGAGACGCTGAAAAAAAGGGTTTGTCAAAAATGCAAGCAGACAGAAGACGCAACGCAACTATGTCAGACGTTGACTTGGGGGATAGTGTTCTACTTAAAAGAGACAGGGTCGAAAACAAATTGCAAACGCCGTTTATTCCCGAACCGTACACGGTAGTGTCAAAGGCTGGTAGCCAGGTAACATTAGAAGTCCCGAAGGGGCAAGGTATAAGTGAAACAGCTCTCAGGTTAAGAGATATATACCTAGTGAGGTTATCGAAGGTGAACCGTCAGGTGACGTGCCTGAAGTCGAGGTAGAGTCAACCCCAATAAAGACAAGACCAACACGTACTAAATTTGTGCTAAAGAAATTTGACGGTTTTGTTATGTCATAACACGTACCATTCTTTGTAACCTCAGAACATTTATCAAAGCATGATTCTCATATCATAAAACTGTAACTTGAGAACTTTGAGAAAAAAAAGAAAAGTGATGTCGTATCCGTGTGATCGGGCAGAAGTCTCTAGTATCGAGAGGTCTTAAAAATAAAGGACTTCCGGTTCAAGCAATGGCGTCGTCTGGTTCGTCTGTTAATTACTGATAACAATCTATCTCCATCTGAGCAGTATAAGGCTGCTGATGTGACAATACAGTTTAACCCTTTATGTACCACATAGTGCAACTACAGTTTAACCCTTTATGTACCACATAGTGTACCTACAGTTTTAGCCCTTTATGTACCACATAGTGTACCTACAGTTTTAGCCCTTTATGTACCACATAGTGCACATACAGTTTAACCCTTTATGTACCACATAGTGCACCTACAGTTTAACCCTTTATGTACCACATAGTGCACCTACAGTTTAACCCTTTATGTACCACATAGTGCACCTACAGTTTAACCCTTTATGTACCACATAGTGCACCTACAGTTTTAACCCTTTATGTACCACATAGTGCACCTACAGTTTTAGCCCTTTATGTACCACATAATGCACCTACAGTTTAACCCTTTATGTACCACATAGTGCAACTACAGTTTAACCCTTTATGTACCACATAGTGCAACTACAGTTTAACCCTTTATGTACCATATAGTGCACCTACAGTTTAACCCTTTATGTACAACATAGTGTACCTACAGTTTGACGACCACATAGTGCACCTACAGTTTAACCCTTTATGTACCACATTAGTGCAACTACAGTTTAACCCTTTATGTACCACATAGTGCACCTACAGTTTAACCCTTTATGTACCACATAGTGCACCTACAGTTTAACCCTTTATGTACCACATAGTGCACCTACAGTTTTAGCCCTTTATGTACCACATAGTGCACCTACAGTTTAACCCTTTATGGTCCACATAGTGTACCTACAGTTTAACCCTTTATGTACCACATAGTGCACCTACAGTTTGACGACCACATAAATTGCCCCTTTTGAGAATTTTGGCATTCTACACCATATTGACACAGGGACAATGTGCCCACAATTCAGCACCTAAATGCGCCATTTAGCATTTCCCACAAGAATTTCATATTGAAATTCCCTGACTAAAAACGACTATTTTCCCTGACCAAATCTTATCACTGCAGAATAGCACACAGCATCGTTGTCATATACCTATTTCTCATTATCCTCTATAATTGTTATGATTGTAATAAGTCCTATATCTACCATTATACCACGATTTCTTGGTTACTCAGTGCTTTTTGGTGGCTATTCCCATACACATATCTGTCGATATTGCACATCCTATAGGCTGTAACATCAATTTTGTAAGGCGTGCAGTTATCCAAGGATAACCTGCACCCCGTGCGGTTATCCAGGATAACCGCACGCCTCTCATGTCCTTCCATGTCATATGTTACATGTTAAAACCCATGATAGACTTGACCAGGGCAGGGCTCAAACCTGCAGCCTAAGATTCCTAGTCCAACTCCCTATGCAGTGCGCCACAGGGACTGACGAGAAATGCTCGGTTCGAACCACCTCTGGATATGATACAAAGCCGTATGCGCTGTCGCTGTCCACTGCCGGGCGACGAGGTGTACTATACACAAACATAACCGCGAGACGCTGTCCGCTGCCGGGCGAGGAGGTGTATTTTATACACAAACATAACAGTGAGACGCATCTTTTTTCGTAATGTGCCCTGTCGCCGTCCGCTGCCGGGCGAGGAGGTGTATTATACACAAACATAACAGCGAGACGCATTCAAAGACGGGCGCTGTCGCTGTCTGCTGCCAGGCGCCGAGGTGTATGTACCGATCGTGTACACACAATGGCTGGCATCGAGTCCCGGGGAGGGGGAATAATTTTTGTTTTCAACTTGAATTTATTGGTATTATATTGATTATTTATTGGTTTCGTGGTATAAAATAAGTAGTCAATGGATAACTCATGACGAGTGTGTGTTAGCAAAGGCTAACAACACTCGGCCTACGGCCTCGTGTCATTATCCTTCACTAACACACACTCATCATGAGTTATCCATTGGTTACTTGTTCAATATTGTACTATCCTACAATAGTAAAAGCTTTGCACTGAAGTTCCTGTATTAGTAACATTCCCCATCAATTGTATTAATGGCTGATGGCTACCCTCTGAGTGTCTCCCACCTATGTCATCGATGATGACGCTGGAGGGAGCAGCTCATTAGGAACCCTCCTATGTGTACCTTCCTAAAATAGTAACAGGCCCATTAAGGGGAACCCTAGGCCTATATACTAGTGGTAATGTTATGCTCGAGGAGCTGCCCTCCTTCAGCAGAGCTGTTCAGAACAAAACACCATCAACACTGTACCTTTCGGTGATACCTCTACAATAAAGCCAGCTGAAGACACAACTAAGGACTTAACTCTCTATCATCTAACATAACAATGAGGCACAACATTAGCTTCTTTCATTGGTGGGAACCCGAAAGGTCTTTGGTAGTATCTCACTGCCAGGCGGGAGCGGACTAGCCTCGAGCTGCTCCCATTGCTCTACATGGATATTGCTGCCCAATAACTGCAGCCACCTACACAGAGAGAAGAACACTGATCGCTTTGACACATACTGCACAGGTCACAATTTGTCTCCCACATGACATGTATGAAGGCATGTCGAATGAGGTTGACACTCTCATATTCGGTTCGTCAACTCTACTTGACATGCGTAATGAAGACACGTCACATATTTCTGATCCATTTACCTGAGTGCTAGGTTAATACTGTGAGACAATTATGTAAGGGTCAAGAGCAGTCAATAGCTATGTACCAATGGTTCAATCAAGGCAGGCCTATAATAGAAGGCAGAGGATATCATAGTCCCACAGGCCTGCAACACTAAGGCACTTTTTCCTATCTACAGAACTTCTACTTGACTGAGGACCTCTATGCATGAGACAAAAAAGATAGTGACAGGAGACATGGACTTTTCTTAAAATCGACATGTGACATGGAGCTTAGTGACAAGGACAGAGGAAAATACAAATTTAGTGACATTTGACATGGGCTTTTCTTAAAATTTACAAGGGGCATGGGGACCCCCCCATCTAGACCCCCATTGCTTCTGATTTAACACTGCTCATGTAACTTAGCATTATATCTGACTTTTAACCATTGTTTCTGTATTTCACTATAAGACTATGGGTTTATCCTTTCTGGAATAATAGGGTCATTCTACTAGCCCTCCCTCAGCATGGATGTGTCCACTGCCATAAGAGCTCTTTCCTTAGGGTGAAATTTGTGGTTTGGCTCAGCTTGGTGCTTCGTTTCCTGTTGCTCTGTGACACTGTGCATATATTACAATTTTTGATAATCCTTGTCCCTGAGACCCTATCACATTTTCAACACTGTATATGACTGTGTGTAGCACACTGTATATTGGATGCACTGGGGGCTGGAGATTCACAGCTGCTTGACTTAGTACCAAGGCCACATGGTGCTTTGTATTGCATGAAGCATATTGGTATTCTAGAGTGTTGAGCAACCCCTCTTCCCTCCCATATTTTGACAATATTCTCTAGAACCATCTGCTGTGAGACATGCATGGATTGATAGAATGCAGCCTAGCCATCTGCTTCTGCCGCAGTCATATGGTTTACATTGTACCTGAAGCCTCTCTGTGAGACATGCATGGATTCATAGAACATGCTGCGGTTATGTAGTATGATTCTGCCTTAGAGTTGTCAAAGGGTATGAACCTCGGTCCCACCAATGCTCACCTTTGGATATCAGTAGGTCTTTGTTACCCTACTCAGCTATATAGCCATGTGGATAACTATGGTGATATTTTAGTCAGTAAGCTTTCTGCCTTTAACCCTTAAATATGTGTCCCTTTAGCCTTACCACCAGTGTGTGAGCACAAGCACACACTGGCCCTAATTGGTATTGTAGGTGGCCTTCCACTTTCATCCCTGCGGTGGTAGTGACTTTTTTATCCAGGGATACATTCCTGTTTTCACATTTGTGTATTTGTACAGTGTCTTAGGTAATGGTGTTGTTGGACCGGGCTGTGATTTCACTTTTGAGCTTTGGTATGTTTGGCATTGCCCCGTAAGTATCAGTCAATTGACCCTCATAAATCTATGTATGACTTATCCCATACTGGTTGTATTTGGATGTGTAATACTGACGCTATAGAATTGAGAAATTAGAATTTCTTTTTTTTCTGGGGGGACCCGATGGTATCCCTCATGGGCACCTCATGGGGAATGGTTAAGTAATATTTGGTAATCGTTATGCACATTGTGTCAATTAACATATGCCATTACAAATTCATATCTATCGATTGTGTTATGTAATATTGCATTAAATCATGTCAGATGTCATATAGCATTCTTTATCAAACATTTCGAAAGCATTGCACTCATTTGACAGATGTACCTCCTTTGATAACTTCAATTGTTGTGCCCCATGGACGCCGCTATGTCCCCCATTGTCCTGGTCGGTTCTGTAACTTCAAACCCTCATATCTCGGAAGTTCACGCCGTTACAACCGCCATTTTGGGCATGCGCGGAGTTGAATATGCCAAGTTACTAATGCCCGCTTGCCAGGCGCGTAACTTATGCTGGTTCGTCTGTAGTGCATTCGGAGGTCGAATCAGTCTCTATGGCATAACTTCCTTAATAATAGGAGTTCCGCCTTGATCTTGGGCTCATTTTGACCGTCTAATTATGGGCTTTCCATAAATGCTTTGATATTTGACCTAGGTCGCTCAGGAGCGACGCTAGAGCGACCGGAAGGTTATGGCGTTGTGCTTATGTAACCTATTGGTCAGTGTTTTGGGTGCTGAGACACTCATGAAGGCGTCAGCGGTGCCCAGGCACCCGTGACGGCCGTTTGCATTCACTTACAAGTTATTAGTTTGTGCACTGGACCATGAGGTCGCTGATTTAGACCCTCAGAATCATTATATTGTGCAGTGGACCATGAGGTCGCTGTCTTTGATGTTGTAACCTATGTATAACTGACCTGGCTGGTGTGCAGTGGAGCATGAACGCTCACATAGAAGTACAATGTATTAATTTCTTATATATTCTTTGATTAATACAGTAATATGTCACAATTTTATGGAATAATAAAATGGTATATGATAGTATCACATTGATTTATGCTGTACTGACCATTGTTCTAGGAACTCATCAGAGTGAGTTCAAACTGAAGTCCGGGATGATGTCATATACCTATTGTAATAAGTCCTATATCTACCAATATTGTACTATCCTGTATTAGTAACATTCCCCATCAATTGTATTAATGGCTGGTGACTACCCTCTGAGTGTGTCCCACCTATGTCATCAATGAGGACGCTGGAGGGAGCAGCTCATGAGGAACCCTCCTATGTGTACCTTCCTAAAATAGTAACAGGCCCATTAAGGGGAAACCCTAGGCCTACGCACTAACGGTATAGTTATGCTCGAGGAGCTGCCCACCTCCAGCAGAGCGGTTCAGAACAAGACACTATCAACACTGTACCTTTCGGTGATACCTCTACAATAAAGCCAGCTGAAGACACAACTAAGGACTTAAAGGGGGACTAGCACGGCTAAGACGTACCCACCTTAGCAAGTCACGTGACTACCCCTTGACCAATCAGGGAGTTGCTATTTTTTGCGCTGGGTCCCGCGATTTTATGAACGTTCTTTGAGCAGGTACCAATGATGAAAATCGCTGTGCTAGCCCCCCTTTAACTCTCTATCATCTAACATAAGAAAGAGGCACAACATTTGCTTCTTTCATCGTTTAACCTCAAATCTATACCAAACGTCCTTATTTAGAACAGTAATTACAGTTGTTAGGGAGTGATCATTTTTTTAACAGGGGGGGGGGGCTGGTGGGTTTGAGGGGGGGGGTCAGAATTTTGCGCATTACTATAGGTTATAAGGGCACGTTCACACGCAATTTTCGCCTCCCGAGGGGGGGTCGGAAAAATTTTGACCTGTCGAGCGGTGGGGGGGGGGTGAAATTTTTTTTGCGCAAACCCACCAGCTCCCCCCGTTGTTCAAAAATGATCACTCCCTTAGTGCAATTTGTCAATAGTATGTCATACATAACTTTCCCCCCTAAAAAAAGTGGTCTTTAGAAATTATAGCTGAGCGCCCTTTGGGGAGACTTGTATAAAATAAGCACAAGTGTAACCCCTGAATGGGTTTGATAAGACAAGCCCATTTTCCAGTAGGTAATTTGACATGGGGTAGAGGTAGGAGGCTTTGGGGCTACCTGTCACTGTTAACTGTTCAGTTCTATTGAATCATCTTTTCTGCTTCGTGAAGAATATGCTAAGAGAGGACCATTTTTTCAGTTGCTGGTAGCTTTTGGATTTTTTTGTTGTCAACGTATGTATTGAATTCCGTCTAGTCCTCTTACTATCATCAATCAATGTGCTGTCAGACGCAGTACACCTGTGTGAGCCTGATTGATGTCTGTTGAAAACCCCCTCCAAATGAGAATCCTTTTGTAAATAAAAATTAAATTAAATTCACAGGGGTGTGAAATGCCAAAAATGAAAGTCTGAAGCACACTATATGACTTATCAGCAATGTCTAGATGTTTTACAAAGCGAGTTATTCAAATCGGTCCATTGATCAATATTATAACAGGCCAGACATGTCAGTTCAGTATTGGCCAAACATCTGAAGATTATTTTGGGGAACTCATAAATGGGGTTTATACCCTATGTATCTCAACAAACACCTAAAAATGGATGCTTTGGGATAGCGCACACCTTTACCAATAAGGAAAACTATGAAATAATCATCTAAAATTCTTTATACATTTTTTTCTATACTAAATTATCAACCTCGAACATCTGAAATGTTGCAGGCATCTGAAACTCTGACATGTCTGAATTTTACAATGTTGATTCAGGATTAATTTATTTTCATATCAAATTAGTGGTGGACGTCATAAGGTTTATCTACCCTATGATATAGAATGTGAGAGAAAACAAGTAGACATTCCACACTGGCTTTGTGACATTTTATTGACGCCTTTATTAGAGTTTAATAGATGCGCTGGGCGGGTCCCATGGTGCTCTTGATGTACAGAGCGCGCACGTTCTGCCAGTTCTTCTTGAGCAGAGACACGAGGAAGTTAATGGACATGTTGATGTTGGACGTCAGCTCCTCTGTCGTCATGTTGACGTGTCCTACAGCGACAGCCAAACACAGCACCTGTAGGTTAATGAGACAGAATCAGTCAAACATTGGTCACAGAGGATAACGCACAGCACCTACAGTGTGGAACAGGGATGCCACTCACTGATCCCCAAAAATTCGGAAATCTTCCTAATCTTCTCAATTTACAATAGGAAACACCCATAGGAATGAAAATCGAAAATTCGGAATTCCTAAAAAGTTAGGAAAAGTGGCATCTCTGGTGGAATAAAGGGGAACATTGAAGCCATATTTACAACCAATATCTAAATGATGCTATTTAAAAATTTCATTTCTACTATCTCGTAGTTAATTACTACACCAGACAACTAACCCATTTAAATGCATTTTTTTGGCCATTTTTGTTTTATACCATAATGGCTCAGTTCAAGCACTAGGGTCTCAATAGGGGCTGGCTGTAACAGGCCTATTATGTTTATTTTATTAATTAATAATAAAAATAATCTAAGTATTATAAATATATTTTTTTTATTATAATGCTAGATCTATACTGCACTTAACGTCTGAAACAGCAGCTTAGTTTTAAGCTAACTCTAGCCCAGAGATGCCACTCACTGGCCTTGACAAAAACCAGGAGAACTGGACTTTGGTCACATTTTCCCAGGAATCTAACAATTTAATACAGGAATCTTGGAATGAAAACCAGGAATTCCTGGTAAACCAGGAAAAGTGGCATCACTGTATTTATTTTATTAATAAAAAAAAAAATAAAATCTAAGTATTATAAATATAATATTTATTTTATTAATAAAAAAATAATAAAATCTAAGTATTATAAATATAATAATTATTTTTTTTAGAATGCTAGATCTATACTGCACTTAACGTCAGAAACAGTAGCTTAGTTTTAAGCTAACTCTAGGCGCAGCCCGACTTCAGCATGCAGCCACTTATGATATTGCGGCACTTGATCAGTATCCGGTAAAAAAACCATCAGACATCAGTGGTTTTAGTTTTGTCATCACTTCAAGCCTCATATCAAAATGCCTAAAAACGTACCAGCCTGGGTTTAAGCTCGCAGAACGTGGGAAGTTCACCCAACTTCTACACAAAGCATGCTTCTTTTTCCATACCCGAGAAACTACCCTGCCATCTCCACCACCATTTACGATTATTTTTTAACAAATTACTAACATGGATGGGCGGTATATAGCTGAAGGAATTGTTTATACTCTATATGGAAGTGTCATGGCATAACATATCAGCCCTCCCCCGACCTAACCTGGCCCAGCTTGTGTAACGTAGCAGTTTTCCTGGGCTTTTACAGGAAATACTCTACCGGTAGTTGAGTACCACAAACTATTTCTTACCTTCTTCATCTGGAACTTGATGGTACCGCGGACCTCGTCCACCTTGGACATCATAGACTCGCTGTGCGTCAGAAGGGTGGGGAATTTACCCGCCTTGTTCAGACCTGGACCCAGGATACGGGGAATCTGTTTGATGAGGGAGTCTGATGACAGGAACGCATCATAACGCTTGGCTGCAAGAAATTACAAAACAAGTTTGTCAGTATCCACAGAAGTACTAAATGTATTGGTTTTGTGCAGAAATTTATTTGACTTTGCACCATGAAAATCTCCGAAAACCTAAGAGACTTTCATCCCTGTTGGAGGATTATGTACAATAAAAGACCTACTGGAATGCAACGATTGAATAATATGGAATCGGATATCTTGAAAGAAGATTTTTTTTTCAATGTGTCCTTTCAGGCTACATGACATGTCTACATGCAAATCTTCATGACACTTTTTTCTTTTAAGTGCTAAGAATAAAGATGAAACAATTTCTTCAGCTACACTACCCACTTCCCAAAGATATTCTTACTTAAAGACTTCTACTGACCGAGCTTCTTGACAAGTTTCTTGTTCTTGTTCAGCTTCTTGAGAGCCTCAGCATCCATGAAGGCGACATCGTTAGCCTTAGCCTCGTCACAATGCTGCTGGTCTCCAAGGATACACACCCGCATCTTGGGGCGGGGGATGTGCTTCAGCCTAGAAACCAATCAAATTATGGTTAATATCACATTTTACACACAGCCTGTACTAATGAAATTATGTTTCTCTCTAAATACCCCCTTCAAGTAGACTCCAGTGTATTATTATTACTACCAAGTGCAGACAATTTTTATGACAGTTACAATATCACAGACAAAAACGACATATCCATGCACTACCTCAAATCATGTGTTTGTGACCAAAAGTAGAAGGCCTACCATAAATTCCCTCGTATAGGCTGCGGCTTATACCAGAACCCAGCAGCTTTGAGTGAGTGAGTGAGTAATAAATGTTTAACGCCATTTCGACATATTCATGGCGAGAAATACATTGCACAATTTCACAGAGGAATGTGGTGGTTCCCGCGCATATGTGCACCACACACATCCTGAGGGGATAGGAAAGAAGAGAAATAGACCCTTTTAAGTGGGCTAGGGAAGCCCGCCCAGCAGCCCTGTACTAAGGGTGCGGCTTATATGCCTTTTAATACACCATGGAACAGTACTAAACTGGTAATTTTAAAGCCCCAGATGCGACTTATACAAGGGAATTTACGGTACATTGACAGTCATTTAATCAAAGCCATTGATTGACTGAATCTGAATCCACTTTAGGCCTTCAAGGTTCAATTAAATCCTTCTGAAACAGCCACTTGCACTTTTAGACAGTATGACACAAAAATTACAACACCTAGAATACATAGAAAACCATCAAGTTACCTTTACATACTCTCCATGCCAGGTGGGAACAATCAGTGTGACATGGCCCCGCGGGGCGGCCATGTCTACCCAATCTACCCGGGCAGCACAGGAGACTCTGGGTGGGAGTCTTAACGTAACTTACTATTACTCGTATTATATACACTTTGAATAGTTCGACATGGACCACCGGGGGCCCTATGTCTACCCATGTGGCACTTTGACCCTGGGTCGGGGTCGTGGTTAAACAGTGACGGTGACAGACAAGGACTGGTTGAGAGTCCCTCTGCGACCTCCCCATGAATTTAAGACCCTGGGTGCAGGTCCGCCCGGAGGCTTCCTGGCCGTATTGAACAAGCTTCACTCTTAGTCAAAACAATTTCCATGATCCGAAATTATTCCCCTTTTTAATTATTTACTTTTTCTGACCACATCTGTCTTGAAGCTAAATTTAAGAACAATTGATTTTTAGAGTATCCATGGGCGACCTACACATTTTCGAGTCAAATCAATGTTTCTGTTTGAATACACGGCTCTCATCTTTTGTAAAGGTCTTCTAGAAAATCAAATTCTGGATTTTCACTCACAATGGCCAGAATTTCTTTTGTGTTCTCTTGCTTTCCATGACACATGGTCAAACACCTAGATTCTTATTCTATATTTAGTTTTTTTCAAATTTTCACGTGAAGCTAGCTCAGGCGTACGGCCAGGTAGAGAAGGTACAAAGGGTTGAAGCATACTTGACGGTGCCAGAGAAACGCTTGTCCTTTTGGGGGTCATAGTTCTTGAGAGCGATCTGGAGTTCGACCGACTCGGTGAACTTCCTCTTCTTGTCCTGGGAGTTCTGGAGGACCGTGGTCACGGCCTCCGTGAGCGCGTCACGCGAGATCTTACTGCAATGGACAACAGGAATGAAAAGTGTTAATTGCAGTACAGAAATGAGAAAATGCACCCCCTTTTTCTTTTCTTCCCCTTTCAAATTATTATGTTCACCAATCACACATAATATGACAACTCCACATGTAAATGAGACAATTGGGAGTGGTATGATATATTAATGGGAAAAGGATCTATGCCACGATGGACATGCTACATGAATAAATATTTAGGACGGTTCGTTAATATCAATCAATGAATCTAGAAAACTTGTTAGTCTGACAGTGAGTCTGTGTGACAGTCACAGTGGAAGTTTGAGTTGTTGACAAATTTTAATTTCACTTGCGAGTGCACAGACGGAGACAAGACTGCCAGTTTGACAGCCCATTTTTCTGAACTCATTTGTTTATACCAAGGTTTTCAGTGAGTGAGTGAGTAATAGATGTTTAACGCCATTTCAACAGCTAAGGTCATATTCATGGCGAGAACGACACAATTTCACAGAGGAAACCAAGGTTTTCAGTCCAATTAGACGTTTGTACATCTATTAAATCAAATTTTACACAGATCTAGTTTCAGAAGTCTGGACACATCTGTTGACAGTGTCGCAATACAAGTTGGGCCATGGGAAATCAGATTACAGTGTACCGTCCGAGCCATTTTGAAAACTGATGAGGCTTTTTTCATTATTCATTATCAACCTACCAATGCCGGGGAGTTTCTAGGTTGTACATGTCACTTTGTTATTTACATTCATTGCACTATGAGCTTTAATTTGGTACCAAATATGTCCCCTTTTGGACATTCCTATCATGTCAAAATGCACTTTTGAGAACTTTTAAAAAAAAAAATT
Organism: Acholoe squamosa; assembly: GCA_949317995.1. Lineage (NCBI taxonomy): Eukaryota > Metazoa > Annelida > Polychaeta > Phyllodocida > Polynoidae > Acholoe > Acholoe squamosa. The sequence goes on from OX439037.1 coordinate 91,084,110, forward strand.
ATGAAATTTTCTCATGCGGCCCCTTCAAAACCATGCGGGCGGTGGACGGTAAACTGCAATGTGAGTTCCATTGGCCTTGTATTGAATACACATCACGTGGAGTCGGGACACGTCGTGACACATCTGTCAAACTCATTTCAGCTGTCAAAGATTTTGACGTGAAAATACCGGGTTCAAAGAACTTCTAGCTCACCCAGACTAAGACCTCGGGTGTGTCTGGAGTAAGTATAAACACAAATCTAACCCAAACTCCGACTGTCAGTATATTTAGCACAAGTTACTTCTTTGGTTACGATCCGTCAGTGAACACCAAATATGGTGATGGGGTCGGCGATCATGCCCATCTTCTCACGGATAAAAACCCCAATAATCAACGGAATATCGGTACAATAAGACAACACACATATTCTATAAACTTTAGTGTATCTATATTTGAAAGTATTAAAATTTTCAAGTCATTAAATACAAAGATGACGGCAGATTTAGCCGGGTGTCAAAGCGTACCTCATGTTTGTCTTGTGGCGTGCGGTAAAAGAGGAAGAGGCCGGGCACCGATCTCACACTTCGCGGAGCGTCTCGCGTGACAAGCCGAGATTTCGCCATATTTCCTGCCAAGGCTGCAAGACTCGGCGAAATTTACATTTGTGTCTTGTGTATTAAAATAAAGTAAACAAGAGGCACCGGAGGTAGCTGAGAGGATGGTAGTAGTGAAATCCTCCATCTCGGGGCCCACTGAGGTAATTTTGTCACTTTGTTGAACTTTTATTGCCTTCGCCGAAGTGGTCCCTTCAGTGTGTTGTGAGCGAAAATAGGGGTGTTTGAGACTCATGAGATCTGTCAAACTTGGGAGTGCCTTGTTTACACTTTTACTGACGCTGCAATTTTAGCATCAAAAGTGGTTTATGGTGTGTCATGTCTATAGATTGTGATTGATAAAGCTAGATTATATGTTTCCAGTGGCCAATACATACGTATATGGGACTTATTATACACCGCTTGATTTATTTTGACATTTCTAGAAAATTTAATGCATCTTCTGCCACTGGTTCTGCTTGTATTTGTAAATTAGAGAACAAATCAGTGACAGATTAACACTCTCACTGATTTGTTCCAAAACATTTCAATGCAAATTGCTAGAAATTATACAATTGGGCAAATCTGAAATGTTTAATCACTTTTGAGAACTAATAACAATAATCAATTTAAATTGATCTAAGAACTTAAAAGATAAAACATTGAGTATTGACAGCTTTATTACCATATACTGATATAGTATATACTACCATGTGATTATAGGAACCATATTATCGCATACATGTTATATCACATACCGATACAGTTGATTTGGTGTAAGTGAATTTGATTCTGGAGATACCAAGACCAATGTGATCTCAGATTTATATTTATCTTTACAAATCTAATCTCTTATTTCTGTATGACCGACTTTTAGCTGCGGCTTGTTAACATCTCAAAGCCAATATTATGGAGCCCTGCTATAGGTTTGGTACTACCGTAATCTCGGGCGTATAAGGCGCAGCCCGCCTATAAGGCGCACCTAGAGTTTTAGGATTTGATCAGAAAAATAAAAAAATCATAACTTTTGTTCTACTGAATGGATTTTAAAAATTCAAAAAGCTATGTGTAGCTAGTGTCCCATGGACCCCAATGAAATCCCTTATGTCGTACCAGGACTTCAGGGGAGTGTAACATATCAAAATGAAGGTCTTGATCTCCCCCTTACACACGGGAGATTACGGTAAAACTTGTATAAGTCACACCCACACTTCCAGATACAGCTATAATTTAGTATAAGCCCCTTCTTTGGTTTGAAAATTTTGAGTCCAGTATAGAAATCCCGCCTATAAGTAGCACCCTTTGTTTAGAACAATCATATAGGCCGCACCTAGAGCCTGAGGTCAGGGTTAATCTAAGCCACAGGGCTTTAGGCCACACCAAAAAAATAAGTTGGTCTACGGATTTTGGTTTTGAAAAAATGGTGCGAGCGAGCAATTTTTTTTTTTATTTTAAGAATTATTTGGCGTCCAATGGATTCCTTGCTAGGAAATTGAGGCGAGCGAACAATTTTTTTTTATAATTTTGCCAAACATCACAAAGAGAAAACTTGTAGAAACTGAAGCGAGCGAAATCCATAGACAAGATTTTTTTCAAAGAAAAAAAAAATTGTATTTCCGAAAATGTGGAGAGGGTGATCCGTAGACCAACTTATTTTTTTGTGTGGCCTTATTTTTCTGATACTGGTTGTTGCCTCCCCTTCATCGATCTGTGATGACCGATATAAAATTGACATAATTTTTTTATAGGACGAGGTGTCAGCACCGCGTCTACCCCCACCCCCTCCTCCACCACCACCGCCACCTCCACCCCCCACAGTAAGTATACAATGGTTTTGTATCATAATTAACTGCAATCAGCAATTACCTTCAACTCTTCGGAATACAAAAGCCATAGATAGAAAATTCCTTTAGAAAATAGAAATAAAAGTTCAGCCCTCCCAGTCCATTTTTTTTCAAAACGAAAATCCAAATTTTCTTTAGTAATTTAGTCTGGCCTTGACAAGATTTACTGTAATCAGGTATTTACAGATTAAATGCAATCAAGTATTTGCAGTATCCTAATAGAAATGTAGCCCTAGTTTTCTTCATTGAGTAATCCAGCAGTTAGAATGGTTAGTTTTTATACAATCACCCTGCTAGAATTAGCCTTGATCCTATTACAGTCCCTGAGTTTTAAGATAGTTAGTATTATGTACCATGTATTGATGATTTTCAATCCTGTTTATAGATGACGGCAGCTGATGAGCCGCGCGTGCTGTGCGTGGTACGAGACATGACAAACATCGAGATCCAGACAAAGTTCACCATGAACCTTCCTTACACCACCACCATATGCTCCTTCCTCAAGGTACAGTAGTCAGTAAAGTTTTAATTCAAGTGTCTGCTGTAGTACCTGTATTTTTTGTAGTTACATTTTCTCTTTTTAAGCACTGATGTTATAGGATTGAGACTGATTTTTCGATGTTTGAGAAATCCTAAGTTTCTAATATATAAAAGAAAACAACACATGAAGCTCATTGAACCCTTACAAAACTAAGAGTCAAATGCAATAAAACCTAGGATATAAGCAACACCCTGCTATAAGCAGTGAGGCCGTTGTTCAGCTTTCAGTGGATCCAGGATACACAAGGAATAGTGGTTCCAGGATCCACAATGGACTGACCAATCAGAAGCCAGCACCTGCTTAGCAGATGCATCTGCTGCTGTCCAAGATGGTGGATGTTTTTGTTAGCCAATTCTTGTCCATTCAATGCACAAATCACTTGATTACTCATGCTCTATGGAAAATTAGAGGTTGTTATTTGAGAAAATGAATGGGATATGACCAAACATAATAAAACATAAAGCTTCACCATTGGCATTGCATCTGGGCTTTGCCTCATACTATAGAGACCCCCTGTATCTTCCTTGGAGTTGGACTTGGGATTTTTTTCAGGCTGCCCCCTACATGAGTTGAAGATGGACGAGGGGGGTGATCATTTATTAACAATGGCAGGGGGGAGGGTCGAGGGGGTCGAAAATTTTTTTTTGCGCACGGACGCGAAAAAAAAAATTCGACCCCCCCTCTTGAGGGGTTAAATTTTTTCGACTCCCCCATAAGGAACAAAAATCGCGCGCGAACGTCCCCTTTTAGCCTATAGTAACGTGCGGGGTTTTCCGCTGAAAACAGGTGAAATTATTTTGACCCCCCCCATCAGAGGTGTTGAAAAAATTTTGACTCTCCCCGGTCAAGGGGTTGAAAAAATTCTGACCCCCCCTCAAACCCACCAGCCCCCCCCCCCCCGTTGTTAAAAAATTATCACTCCCTAATGTGGATCCTAGATAGGCCTACAGAAGCAGTCCTTGTGTATCCTGGATACAGAAGCAGTCCCTTTGTTGGTAAACAGCCCAGTGCCCAAAACAGCTATTAAAGTCCAGTATGGACAGTGACGCTTAGAGAGTAAATCATAGTAAAATTTTTCTGACTTTCCAATGTAACTGCATTCTAGAATATATATAAGCTCAAAGATGATGTTGCTGCTTTTAATTGTACTTCATCTATCATAAACTAGCAGATATCTGTGATAAAATAAGCTGAACTGAATGGCCAAGACATCCACCATCTTGAAAGTAGCAGATGCATATGCTGAGCAGGTGCTTGCTCCTGATTGGCCAAATTCTTGTGTATCCCGGGTACACTATTCCTTGTGAATCCTGGATGCACAGAAAGCTGAACAACGGCCCCACTGCACATAGCAGACACCCCGTATATAAGCTGCACCCTATAAGCTGTAGTAAGGGCTGTATAAGCTGCACCCTATAAGCTGTAGTAAGGGCTGTATAAGCTGCACCCTATAAGCTGTAGTAAGGGTTGTATAAGCTGCACCCTATAAGCTGTAGTAAGGGTTGTATAAGCTGTAGCAAGGGTTGTATAAGCTGTAGTAAGGGTTGTATAAGCTGCACCCTATAAGCTGTAGTAAGGGCTGTATAAGCTGCACCCTATAAGCTGTAGTAAGGGTTGTATAAGGTGCACCCTATAAGCTGTAGTAAGGGTTGTATAAGGTGCACCCTATAAGCTGTAGTAAGGGTTGTATAAGCCGCACCCTATAAGCTGTAGTAAGGGTTGTATAAGCTGTAGTAAGGGTTGTATAAGCTGCACCCTATAAGCTGTAGTAAGGGTTGTATAAGCTGCACCCTATAAGCTGTAGTAAGGGTTGTATAAGCCGCACCCTATAAGCTGTAGTAAGGGTTGTATAAGCTGTAGTAAGGGTTGTATAAGCTGTAGTAAGGGTTGTATAAGCTGTAGTAAGGGTTGTATAAGCTGTAGTAAGGGTTGTATAAGCTGCACCCTATAAGCTGTAGTAAGGGATGTATAAGCTGTAGTAAGGGTTGTATAAGCTGTAGTAAGGGTTGTATAAGCTGTAGTAAGGGATGTATAAGCTGTAGTAAGGGTTGTATAAGCCGCACCCTATAAGCTGTAGTAAGGGTTGTATAAGCTGTAGTAAGGGTTGTATAAGCTGCACCCTATAAGCTGTAGTAAGGGTTTTATAAGCTGTAGTAAGGGTTGTATAAGCTGCACCCTATAAGCTGTAGTAAGGGTTGTATAAGCCGCACCCTATAAGCTGTAGTAAGGGTTGTATAAGCTGTAGTAAGGGTTGTATAAGCTGTAGTAAGGGTTGTATAAGCTGTAGTAAGGGTTGTATAAGCTGCACCCTATAAGCTGTAGTAAGGGATGTATAAGCTGTAGTAAGGGTTGTATAAGCTGTAGTAAGGGTTGTATAAGCTGTAGTAAGGGATGTATAAGCTGTAGTAAGGGTTGTATAAGCCGCACCCTATAAGCTGTAGTAAGGGTTGTTTAAGCTGTAGTAAGGGTTGTATAAGCTGCACCCTATAAGCTGTAGTAAGGGTTTTATAAGCTGCACCCTATAAGCTGTAGTAAGGGTTGTATAAGCCGCACCCTATAAGCTGTAGTAAGGGTTGTATAAGCTGTAGTAAGGGTTGTATAAGCTGCACCCTATAAGCTGTAGTAAGGGTTGTATAAGCTGTAGTAAGGGTTGTATAAGCTGTAGTAGGGTTGTATAAGCTGTAGTAAGGGTTGTATAAGCTGTAGTAAGGGTTGTATATGCTGTAGTAAGGGTTGTATAAGCTGTAGTAAGGGTTGTATAAGCTGTAGTAAGGGTTGTATAAGCTGCACCCTATAAGCTGTAGTAAGGGATGTATAAGCTGTAGTAAGGGTTGTATAAGCTGTAGTAAGGGTTGTATAAGCTGCACCCTATAAGCTGTAGTATGGGATGTATAAGCTGCGCCCTATAAGCTGTAGTAAGGGTTGTATAAGCTGTAGTAAAGGTTGTATAAGCTGCACCCTATAAGCTGTAGTAAGGGTTGTATAAGCTGTAGTCAGGGTTGTATAAGCTGTAGTAAGGGTTGTATAAGCTGCACCCTATAAGCTGTAGTAAGGGTTGTATAAGCTGTAGTCAGGGTTGTATAAGCTGCACCCTATAAGCTGTAGTAAGGGATGTATAAGCTGTAGTGAGGGATGTATAAGCTGCACCCTATAAGCTGTAGTAAGGGTTGTATAAGCTGTAGTAAGGGTTGTATAAGCTATAGTAAGGGTTGTATAAGGTGCACCCTATAAGCTGTAGTAAGGGTTGAATAAGCTGTAGTAAGGGTTGTATAAGCTGCACCCTATAAGCTGTAGTAAGGGATGTATAAGCTGTAGTAAGGGCTGTATAAGCTGCACCCTATAAGCTGTAGTAAGGGTTGTATAAGCTGCACCCTATAAGCTGTAGTAAGGGATGTATAAGCTGAAGTAAGGGTTGTATAAGCTGTAGTAAGGGATGTATAAGCTATAGTAAGGGTTGTATAAGCCGCACCCTATAAGCTGTAGTAAGGGTTGTATAAGCTGCACCCTATAAGCTGTAGTAAGGGTTGTATAAGCTGTAGTAAGGGATGTATAAGCTGCACCCTATAAGCTGTAGTAAGGGTTGTATGAGCTGTAGTAAGGGTTGTAAAAGCTGTAGTAAGGGTTGTATAACCTGTAGTAAGGGTTGTATAAGCCGCACCCTATAAGCTGTAGTAAGGGTTGTATAAGCTGTAGTAAGGGATGTATAAGCTGTAGTAAGGGTTGTATAAGCCGCACCCTATAAGCTGTAGTAAGGGTTGTATAAGCTGCACCCTATAAGCTGTAGTAAGGGTTGTATAAGCTGTAGTAAGGGTTGTATAAGCTGTAGTAAGGGTTGTATAAGTTGTAGTAAGGGTTGTATAAGCCACACCCTATATACTGTAGTAAGGGTTGTATAAGCTGTAGTAAGGGTTGTATAAGCTGTAGTAAGGGTTGTATAAGCTGTAGTAAGGGTTGTATAAGCTGTAGTAAGGGATGTATAAGCTGTAGTAAGGGTTGTATAAGCCGCACCCTATAAGCTGTAGTAAGGGTTGTATAAGCTGCACCCTATAAGCTGTAGTAAGGGTTGTATAAGCTGTAGTAAGGGTTGTATAAGCTGTAGTAAGGGTTGTATAAGTTGTAGTAAGGGTTGTATAAGCCACACCCTATATACTGTAGTAAGGGTTGTATAAGCTGTAGTAAGGGTTGTATAAGCTGTAGTAAGGGTTGTATAAGCTGTAGTAAGGGATGTATAAGCTGTAGTAAGGGATGTATAAGCTGTAGTAAGGGTTGTATAAGCCACACCCTATAAGCTGTAGTAAGGGTTGTATAAGCTGTAGTAAGGGTTGTATAAGCTGTAGTAAGGGTTGTATAAGCTGCACCCTATAAGCTGTAGTAAGGGTTGTATAAGCTGTAGTAAGGGTTGTATAAGCTGCACCCTATAAGCTGTAGTAAGGGATGTATAAGCTGTAGTAAGGGCTGTATAAGCTGCACCCTATAAGCTGTAGTAAGGGTTGTATAAGCTGCACCCTATAAGCTGTAGTAAGGGTTGTATAAGCTGCACCCTATAAGCTGTAGTAAGGGTTGTATAAGCTGCACCCTATAAGCTGTAGTAAGGGATGTATAAGCTGTAGTAAGGGTTGTATAAGCTGCACCCTATAAGCTATAGTAAGGGATGTATAAGCTGCACCCTATAAGCTGTAGTAAGGGATGTATAAGCTATAGTAAGGGTTGTATAAGCCGCACCCTATAAGCTGTACTAAGGGTTGTATAAGCCGCACCCTATAAGCTGTAGTAAGGGTTGTATAAGCTGTAGTAAGGGATGTATAAGCTGCACCCTATAAGCTGTACTAAGGGTTGTATAAGCTGTAGTAAGGGTTGTATTAGCTGTAGTAAGGGTTGTATAAGCTGTAGTAAGGGTTGTATAAGCCGCACTCTATAAGCTGTACTAAGGGTTGTATAAGCTGTAGTAAGGGTTGTATTAGCTGTAGTAAGGGTTGTATAAGCTGTAGTAAGGGTTTTATAAGCCGCACCCTATAAGCTGTAGTAAGGGTTGTATAAGCTGTAGTAAGGGTTGTATAAGCTATAGTAAGGGATGTATAAGCTGTAGTAAGGGTTGTATAAGCTGTAGTAAGGGTTTTATAAGCTGTAGTAAGGGTTGTATAAGCCGCACCCTATAAGCTGTAGTAAGGGTTGTATAAGCTGCACCCTATAAGCTGTAGTAAGGGTTGTATAAGCTGTAGTAAGGGTTGTATAAGCTGTAGCAAGGGTTGTATAAGCTGCACCCTATAAGCTGTAGTAAGGGTTGTATAAGCCGCACCCTATAAGCTGTAGTAAGGGTTGTATAAGCTGCACCCTATAAGCTGTAGTAAGGGTTGTATAAGCTGTAGTAAGGGTTGTATTAGCTGTAGTAAGGGTTGTATAAGCTGTAGTAAGGGTTGTATAAGCTGTACCCTATAAGCTGTAGTAAGGGTTGTATAAGCTGTAGTAAGGGTTGTATAAGCTGTAGTAAGGGTTTTATAAGCTGTAGTAAGGGTTGTATAAGCCGCACCCTATAAGCTGTAGTAAGGGTTGTATAAGCCGCACCCTATAAGCTGTAGTAAGGGTTGTATAAGCTGTAGTAAGGGTTGTATAAGCTGTAGCAAGGGTTGTATAAGCTGCACCCTATAAGCTGTAGTAAGGGTTGTATAAGCTGCACCCTATAAGCTGTAGTAAGGGTTGTATAAGCTGCACCCTATTAGCTGTAGTAAGGGTTGTATAAGCTGTAGTAAGGGTTGTATAAGCTGCACCCTATAAGCTGTAGTAAGGGTTGTATAAGCTGCACCCTATAAGCTGTAGTAAGGGCTGTATAAGATGCACCCTATAAGCTGTAGTAAGGGTTGTATAAGCTGTAGTAAGGGTTGTATAAGCTGCACCCTATAAGCTGTAGTAAGGGTTGTATAAGCTGCACCCTATAAGCTGTAGTAAGGGCTGTATAAGGTGCACCCTATAAGCTGTAGTAAGGGTTGTATAAGCTGTAGTAAGGGTTGTATAAGCTGCACCCTATAAGCTGTAGTAAGGGTTGTATAAGCTGCACCCTATAAGCTGTAGTAAGGGTTGTATAAGCTGCACCCTATAAGCTGTAGTAAGGGTTGTATAAGCTGTAGTAAGGGTTGTATAAGCTGCACCCTATAAGCTGTAGTAAGGGTTGTATAAGCTGCACCCTATAAGCTGTAGTAAGGGTTGTATAAGCTGCACCCTATAAGCTGTAGTAAGGGTTGTATAAGCTGCACCCTATAAGCTGTAGTAAGGGTTGTATAAGCTGTAGTAAGGGTTGTATAAGCTGTAGTAAGGGTTGTATAAGCTGCACCCTATAAGCTGTAGTAAGGGTTGTATAAGCTGTAGTAAGGGATGTATAAGCTGTAGTAAGGGTTGTATAAGCTGCACCCTATAAGCTGTAGTAAGGGTTGTATAAGCTGCACCCTATAAGCTGTAGTAAGGGTTGTATAAGCTGCACCCTTTAAGCTGTAGTAAGGGTCGTATAAGCTCTAGTAAGGGTTGTATAAGCTGCACCCTATAAGCTGTAGTAAGGGTTGCATAAGCTGTAGTAAGGGATGTATAAGCTGTAGTAAGGGTTGTATAAGCTGTAGTAAGGGTTGTATAAGCTGCACCCTATAAGCTGTAGTAAGGGTTGCATAAGCTGTAGTAAGGGATGTATAAGCTGTAGTAAGGGTTGTATAAGCTGCACCCTATAAGCTGTAGTAAGGGTTGTATAAGCTGCACCCTATAAGCTGTAGTAAGGGATGTATAAGCTGTAGTAAGGGTTGTATAAGCTGTAGTAAGGGTTGTATAAGCTGCACCCTTTAAGCTGTAGTAAGGGTTGTATAAGCTGTAGTAAGTGTTGTATAAGCTGCACCCTATAAGCTGTAGTAAGGGATGTATAAGCTGCACCCTATAAGCTGTAGTAAGGGTTGTATAATCTGTAGTAAGGGATGTATAAGCTGTAGTAAGGGTTGTTTAAGCTGTAGTAAGGGTTGTATAAGCCGCACCCTATAAGCTGTAGTAAGGGTTGTATAAGCCGCACCCTATATGCTGTAGTAAGGGTTGTATAAGCTGTAGTAAGGGTTGTATAAGCTATAGTAAGGGTTGTATAAGCTGTAGTAAGGGTTGTATAAGCTGCACCCTATAAGCTGTAGCAAGGGTTGTATAAGCCGCACCCTATAAGCTGTAGTAAGGGTTGTAAAAGCTGTAGTAAGGGTTGTATAAGCTGTAGTAAGGGATGTATAAGCTGTAGTAAGGGTTGTATAAGCCGCACCCTATAAGCTGTAGTAAGGGATGTATAAGCTGTAGTAAGGGTTGTATAAGCTGTAGTAAGGGTTGTATAAGCTGTAGTAAGGGATGTATAAGCTGTAGTAAGGGTTGTATAAGCTGTAGTAAGGGTTGTATAAGCTGTAGTAAGGGTTGTATAAGCTGTAGTAAGGGTTGTATAAGCTGCACCCTTTAAGCTGTAGTAAGATTAATCTATACATAATTCATTCCTAAATTGATTGCTGATGTATCAATGAAGTGCTGCCAAGTCTGCTTGCGAGCACTTAATTAGCCCATCATGCCGACCCTCCAGGAGTAGATGAACCCCATACGATCGGCATGACGGGCCTCCCTAGCCCACTTAAAAGGGTCTATATCTCCTCTTTCCTAACCCTATCGGATGTATGTGGTGCACATATGCGCGGGCACCGATACATTCCTCTGTGAAATTGTGTAATGTAGTTTTCGCTATGAATATGACCTTAGCTGTCGAAATGGCATTAAACATATATTACTCACTCACTCTCATGATCGGCATAACGCAGCACTGCTACAGCGGCCTTTAATTAAAGGATTAAGGACTATGTGTAATTTCTACTAAATTTTTTCATAATTCACCCCCGTGTAGGACATAGCGAGTCGTCTTGGTTACGTTAACGGTACGTTCCTGGTGTCCTATGAGCGCCCGGTGCTGGGTGCTGGAGGACAGTCGGAGCTGGAGGAGGTGACAGTGAATGAATACAGTGGTCAGCAGCTCCGGGACATCTGTCTGCACTGTGGGGACCGGAGGAGGAACAACTTTAACGTATTGGAGAAGGACGACCTGCCTCCTACACGCGCTGAGGTGAGCGGGCTCAATGGGAGCTTTTCTTAACATTTTCAGGATTCTGAATCTTTTAGTTGATTCATATAAAGACATTTTGGAAAAATTAGTTAATGGCAATTCTGAATTTTTATTTAAGCTCTTAGATCTCCAGGAGTTTCTTGAAATTTCACAACACTCTCTTATATCACACTGATAGCTTTTTATTGATAGCCTTGTATTTCATCTGTTCTTAGTTCAAATGTCTGTGGATGTCTGAGGAACATTAGGCAGTGAGATTGAGACTGGAGACATTCATTAACTTATCGCTAGTTTGTGTACGAAAAAAGTTGACCCTGAAACACTTTTTTTCCAAAGAATAATATTTAGAAATTAATCTTTATTCCATTTTCCACCTTCCCCATTTTCAGCCTAAGATAGACGAGAGTCTTGACGTGAGTACGTTGACGCTGGGTGCCACAGCGTCCCCTATTGGTGAGAGCGGAAGTTACTCGTCGTCTCGCCCCTCGGAGACGTACGGACCCTCGCTACCCTCCGACTACAACTACACGTACGGGTCTACCCTCATCAAGTCTGATACAGGTAAAGTGGTTATACATGACGATAGGCTCTATCAGCTTGCACCTTTAATACAGATGTATTTGTATACATGACCCAAACTTGAGCCCCTAGCTGCGCTTGTAACCTTTCCTAGAACACAGGGTGTACTTATACACAAGGTGCACCTTGTATGCAAGATATTATGGTAATATATATTTTGACAGGTTACGTTGGACTCGTTAACCAAGCCATGACGTGTTACCTCAATAGTCTCCTACAGACGCTTTACATGACGCCCGAGTTCAGGAACGCCATCTACAGGTACGGTCCAGTTACCAATCTGATTAAATTTACATATCATAAGGCATATTTGATAATGCACCTAATCAGGGTTTTTAAAACAGTTACATTCTTATTCTCGCCTTTAGTCATCTAATAGAATGAGAAATGGAGAAAAAGTTAGTTTTTTTTAGCGCCTCCCACGCCGCGTAGCGGCCGTACCGCGAAGCGGTACGGGAGTGCGCTATGATGATTGCATTTGCCCCATATGATGAGGTCTCACAATACAAAATTACTGAATAGAAATTGATAATTGTGAAATCTTTATGTCTGCTTTTATGAGACATGTCATCAAACAGCTGGTATACCGACATTAACGACGGGAGGCGTTTTTTTACGCGGTCACAACAGCATTTCTTGTTCTACATTCTTTTCTTATCAATCAGGAGTAAGATTGTTGAGTAAGTGAGCATAAATCAAACAATACACTAACTCAACTTTGATAAGGTAACAATGCAGAAATGAAACATGGAAAATGTACATGAAGTCATTTTGTATTGGTCCTTAAACTTGAGACAATATCTATAAAGGGTTAAATAGATTGTGAGTAGTGTATCTTATCACCACCAGATGGGAGTTTGATGGCACAGAGGACGAAGGCGCACGCAGCATCCCGTACCAATTACAGCGACTCTTCTTACAACTACAGGTAAAGAAGTCTGTAGTAGTAGTGTGAAGTAGTGTGATGTAGAATGGAAGAATCCCTAAAAAGTCATTAAGGAAAATGTCTTTTGAACTTCCATGGAATTTTTCTTATTTACATAAACAGTATTGATTTTACTTTATATTCGTAAACATCGCATAGACAAAATGAATTTAAAAAATTTAATTTTTAAAATTATACTTTACCCTTCAATCATATGTATGCTAAGAGAAATAGTGAATTAGACATATTGTCTGATATAATTATTGTCTGTTTTCCCTTTACAGACCAGTAAGAGGCGTGCTATAGAGACGACCGACATCACCAAGAGCTTTGGTTGGGACAGCAGTGAATGTAAGCACTATTAGATATCTCCTATAAGATAGAAAAACTATTTTATCATAATGGCAGGTTAACGATGAACCCATGACAATTTTGAAAATCAATCAATTGGTGTAAAGATTTGATATTCTATCATCCCTGGTGCACTGCACAGGATTCTGTCAAAGTTAGGCTATTGTAGGGCACTGGGGTATTACAATGGTTGAATCTGACCTTTGGCTGATGTATCTGTGTATATCAAATTCACAGCATGGCAGCAGCACGACGTACAGGAGTTGTGTCGGGTCATGTTTGACGCCTTAGAGAAGAAGTGGCGTAAGACGGTTCAGGCGGACCTCATCACGCGACTGTACCAGGGCAGTCTGAAGGACTACGTCAAGTGTCTAGAGGTAGGAAAGCCAGTTATTCTGATGAGAAATGTTTTATGTTTAAGATGTAACTTAAGGTGTCAAGAGTCTTGAGGTGGGACTTGGGTTCTGTTATATTGGCATAGATGACATAAAAAAAAATCGATTTAAAAAAAGCTATTTTGATGGGCAAGAGGAAGATTCAACTCTCTCTCTCTCTAAGTAAAAGTTTTATCCTAATGTATTTTGACATCCTTTATCATAAATTTTGGAAATGTGAATCCTCCCCTCCTGGAAGAGAGTAGAAAATAGATTGGACTTCAAAATCAATTTCATGATAACAGAGAAATAATCTATCACACATTGTCTCCCCTTAGTGTGGGTATGAGAGTGCACGTATGGACTCGTACCTGGACATCCCGCTCGTTATCCGCCCGTTTGGCTCCAACACCTCCTACTCCAGTGTGGTAAGTGTTAATGAACCTGAGGAAGCTGTTAACCCTTTAAGGACCGCTGATGCAGGAGTGCATCATGCCCATTGACCGTTATGATGCACCAATGAAGTGCTGGCGAGACTACTTGCCAGCAATTCATTGGTGCATTATGACAACCCTCCGGGAGGGTATCAAAACTGTATGGTCAGCATGAGGTATGGATGTAGCCCTGGTGAGTTACTCGGCAGGGCTACATTCATGTATTACGGCAACCAATGGGCATGATTCATAGACAGCCCTCAAAGGTTTGTATGAGATGTATTACGGCAACCAATGGGCATGTTTCATAGGCAGCCCTCAAAGGTTTGTATGACATGTATTATGGACACCAATGGGCATGTTTCATAGACAGCCCTCAAAGGTTTGTATGACATGTATTATGGACACCAATGGGCATGTTTCATAGGCAGCCCTCAAAGGTTTGTATGACATGTATTATGGACACCAGTGGGCATGTTTCATAGGCAGCCCTCAAAGGTTTGTATGACATGTATTATGGACACCAGTGGGCATGTTTCATAGGCAGCCCTCAAAGGTTTGTATGACATGTATTATGGACACAAATGGGCATGTTTCATAGACAGCCCTCAAAGGTTTGTATGACATGTGTTATGGACACCAATGGGCATGTTTCATAGACAGCCCTCAAAGGTTTGTATGACATGTGTTATGGACACCAATGGGCATGTTTCATAGACAGCCCTCAAAGGTTTGTATGACATGTGTTATGGACACCAATGGGCATGTTTCATAGACAGCCCTCAAAGGTTTGTATGACATGTGTTATGGACACCAATGGGCATGTTTCATAGACAGCCCTCAAAGGTTTGTATGACACGTGTTATGGACACCAATGGGCATGTTTCATAGACAGCCCTCAAAGGTTTGTATGACGTATTATGGACACCAGTGGGCATGTTTCATAGACAGCCCTCAAAGGTTTGTATGACGTATTATGGACACCAGTGGGCATGTTTCATAGACAGCCCTCAAAGGTTTGTATGACATGTGTTATGGACACCAATGGGCATGTTTCATAGACAGCCCTTAAAGGTTTGTATGACATGTATTATGGACACCAATGGGCATGTTTCATAGACAGCCCTCAAAGGTTTGTATAATGACATGTATTATGGACACCAATGGGCATGTTTCATAGACAGCCCTCAAAGGTTTGTATAATGACATGTATTATGGACACCAATGGGCATGATTCATAGGCAGCCCTTAAAGGTTTGTATGACATGTATTATGGACACCAATGGGCATGTTTCATAGGCAGCCCTCAAAGGTTTGTATGACATGTATTATGGACACCAATGGGCATGTTTCATAGACAGCCCTCAAAGGTTTGTATGACATGTGTTATGGACACCAATGGGCATGTTTCATAGATAGCCCTCAAAGGTTTGTATGACATGTATTATGGACACCAATGGGCATGTTTCATAGACAGCCCTCAAAGGTTTGTATAATGACATGTATTATGGACACCAATGGGCATGTTTCATAGGCAGCCCTCAAAGGTTTGTATGACATGTATTATGCACACCAATGGGCATGTTTCATAGACAGCCCTCAAAGGTTTGTATGACATGTATTATGGACACCAGTGGGCATGTTTCATAGGCAGCCCTCAAAGGTTTGTATGACATGTATTATGGACACCAATGGGCATGTTTCATAGACAGCCCTCAAAGGTTTGTATGACATGTGTTATGGACACCAATGGGCATGTTTCATAGACAGCCCTCAAAGGTTTGTATGACATGTGTTATGGACACCAATGGGCATGTTTCATAGACAGCCCTCAAAGGTTTGTATGACATGTGTTATTGACACCAATGGGCATGTTTCATAGACAGCCCTCAAAGGTTTGTATGACATGTGTTATGGACACCAATGGGCATGTTTCATAGACAGCCCTCAAAGGTTTGTATGACACGTGTTATGGACACCAATGGGCATGTTTCATAGACAGCCCTCAAAGGTTTGTATGACGTATTATGGACACCAGTGGGCATGTTTCATAGACAGCCCTCAAAGGTTTGTATGACGTATTATGGACACCAGTGTGCATGTTTCATAGACAGCCCTCAAAGGTTTGTATGACATGTGTTATGGACACCAATGGGCATGTTTCATAGACAGCCCTTAAAGGTTTGTATGACATGTATTATGGACACCAATGGGCATGTTTCATAGACAGCCCTCAAAGGTTTGTATAATGACATGTATTATGGACACCAATGGGCATGTTTCATAGACAGCCCTCAAAGGTTTGTATAATGACATGTATTATGGACACCAATGGGCATGATTCATAGGCAGCCCTTAAAGGTTTGTATGACATGTATTATGGACACCAATGGGCATGTTTCATAGACAGCCCTCAAAGGTTTGTATGACATGTGTTATGGACACCAATGGGCATGTTTCATAGACAGCCCTCAAAGGTTTGTATGACATGTATTATGGACACCAATGGGCATGTTTCATAGACAGCCCTCAAAGGTTTGTATGACATGTGTTATGGACACCAATGGGCATGTTTCATAGGCAGCCCTCAAAGGTTTGTATGACATGTATTATGGACACCAATGGGCATGTTTCATAGACAGCCCTCAAAGGTTTGTATAATGACATGTGTTATGGACACCAATGGGCATGTTTCATAGACAGCCCTCAAAGGTTTGTATGACATGTATTATGGACACCAATGGGCATGTTTCATAGACAGCCCTCAAAGGTTTGTATAATGACATGTATTATGGACACCAATGGGCATGTTTCATAGACAGCCCTCAAAGGTTTGTATAATGACATGTGTTATGGACACCAATGGGCATGTTTCATAGATAGCCCTCAAAGGTTTGTATGACATGTATTATGGACACCAATGGGCATGTTTCATAGACAGCCCTCAAAGGTTTGTATGACATGTGTTATGGACACCAATGGGCATGTTTCATAGACAGCCCTCAAAGGTTTGTATGACATGTATTATGGACACCAATGGGCATGTTTCATAGACAGCCCTCAAAGGTTTGTATGACATGTGTTATGGACACCAATGGGCATGTTCCATAGACAGCCCTCAAAGGTTTGTATAATGACATGTATTATGGACACCAATGGGCATGTTTCATAGACAGCCCTCAAAGGTTTGTATAATGACATGTGTTATGGACACCAATGGGCATGTTTCATAGACAGCCCTCAAAGGTTTGTATGACATGTGTTATGGACACCAATGGGCATGTTTCATAGACAGCCCTCAAAGGTTTGTATGACATGTATTACGGCAACCAATGGGCATGTTTCATAGGCAGCCCTCAAAGGTTTGTATAATGACATGTATTATGGACACCAATGGGCATGTTTCATAGACAGCCCTCAAAGGTTTGTATAATGACATGTATTATGGACACCAATGGGCATGTTTCATAGACAGCCCTCAAAGGTTTGTATGACATGTATTATGGACACCAATGGGCATGTTTCATAGACAGCCCTCAAAGGTTTGTATAATGACATGTGTTATGGACACCAATGGGCATGTTTCATAGACAGCCCTCAAAGGTTTGTATGACATGTATTATGGACACCAATGGGCATGTTTCATAGACAGCCCTCAAAGGTTTGTATGACATGTGTTATGGACACCAATGGGCATGTTTCATAGACAGCCCTCAAAGGTTTGTATGACATGTATTATGGACACCAATGGGCATGTTTCATAGACAGCCCTCAAAGGTTTGTATGACATGTGTTATGGACACCAATGGGCATGTTTCATAGACAGCCCTCAAAGGTTTGTATGACATGTATTATGGACACCAATGGGCATGTTTCATAGACAGCCCTCAAAGGTTTGTATGACATGTATTACGGCAACCAATGGGCATGTTTCATAGGCAGCCCTCAAAGGTTTGTATGACATGTATTACGGCAACCAATGGGCATGTTTCATAGGCAGCCCTCAAAGGTTTGTATGACATGTGTTATGGACACCAAAGGTAAAACCTCACTAAAAGGACAGCAATTAGATTCTGAATTCCATGCAGCATTTTTATCAGGAATCAACATGTAACATCCAAATCATTTATTTTGAAAATTTCAGTATCATTCTTTAATTATTTTATTTTCATATCTCTGAAACCTGTTATTTTCATATCTCTGAAACCTGATATGCCTTACATCAGAAAGTACAAATGTTGTTTTAAAGTGTATAAACAAGAAGATAAACCTGAAGTACATCTTTCACTTGGGTCAAACTCTGTCGTATCTACCACAAGTTTCATCTGTTCCTGACATTTAAATCAAGATTAAAACCTACATAATAGCTGTATTAAGTCACCCCGTTGTTTCCTTTATCCACCAGGAGGAGGCGTTGAAGGCATTTGTCCAGCCGGAGATTCTGGACGGTAACAACCAGTACTTCTGTGAACGCTGCGACAAGAAATGTAACGCACACAAGGTATGTTATAAAATGGAGCTTACCTTAAATTCTCTCATATAAGCCCTGGCTTAAATAAGAACCAGGGGAATATTGTGGCTTATAGAAGGTTCCCAAAGTCATAGTGCTGCTTATATGAGGGTATTTGACATTTAGAACGGTGTAGGGGCCGGCATCGTTGTATATATATTAGTGCGCTTCATCCGAGAGACGTGCTTGTGTGGTACTCGTTCCTTCTATGCCAACCAGGTGTCGCTTCGCGATACCTGTTTGGTACAAGAGGGGGCAGCACCATGCCTCGCGTCAAGCTTCTACTAAGAAGCCGGATGATCTGCAGAAGGGGACTGGACATGGTCCAGTCCAGACGTGTGTTTTGATATCCTAAATAAAGGCCTACCCGAGCGGTAGGAAGTCTGGGGCTTTGCCCAACCCAAACTACTTGTGTTGTGTTGGTATCTCTAGTGATAAGCGAGCCAAAGAGCCACCCAACATATAAGTCGAAACGAACCGTTACAACAGTATTGAACTACATATTTCCAGGCCCAAAGTGTAGCATATAGCTTTCTCCTAAAGTCATTGTGTGGTCTATACACAGTTGCTGCTTGTACTCAGTGATTCATTAGAATGAGTTACTCATAATCACAGGCCTCATTAAGTTGGTCCTGTGGTCAGTTAAATCATGACACATGTTGTTTTTCTGTACGATTTTCCTCTTTGTGTGATGAAAGGATTCACATGCTACTGTAACAACTAATAACGTATTTGACTGTTCAACAGGGTCTGAAGTTCACAAGTTTCCCATATTTCCTGACGCTGACATTGTTTGTTTATTTTACAGGGTCTGAAGTTCACGAGTTTTCCGTATTTCCTGACGCTGCAGCTGAAGAGGTTTGACTTTGACTACACGACCATGAACCGCATCAAGCTGAATGACAAGTAAGGAATATCACTTTAACCCTCACAGAATGACCTTGGCCTTTATTGATTGACCTTGACTCAGATACTGGGTGTAGCTACTCTTAGTTTAGGAATTTCTAACCCTAGCTGAGTGCAAAAATTGTAGTGAGTGGACTATGTAAATTAATGTGCAAATGTATTTTCCGTCTTATCATGACTTACATGAATTATCATCCATAGTTTGATCTCTGCTATATAAAGTATGAAAGATGAGAAAAAGTAAATCATCTCTGTCTAACCTTACCTTTCATTATTTGACCTTATTGACCTTCAATACTTGACTTTTCAACGACCCTTTAACCTTCAGGATGACCTTCCCAGAGATCCTGAACTTGAACCGTATGTTGGACGATGATGATGGCTCAGATAACCCGCCGGCCGACCCGCTGCCACCCAAGGTGATCGGAGATAAAGGACAGGACAGTCTGGCTAATGACCAGCTCAGTGACGAAGGTAAAGGACTTGTTGTACATTATTGTATGAAGATAATAGTCACCTCGTGTGGGCTCTCGTACAGACATATATCTTATCAGATTTACAATAATGGCTTACAGACTCAAACTGATTGATAGCTTGTCCTTTAACACAAAAATCCTCTTTTTTTAAGCTCCGTATCCATTTCTGAATTTTAAATAATGAGCCACATTTCCGCACCGGGGCTTTGAATTATTACTGGTCTGGAATAAGTGCCAGAACGTCTTAAAAGTCTGATCGTCTTAAAATTGATAATTACAGTATATTATAAAGGCGGGTCTAAAATAAGGGCTGAGGATAGCTTGATATTAAAATATATAAGCTCTGCCGATGCCTCTAGGGCCTAAATATTATCAACCTAGCCACGTCAAAATTATTTTTATAAAGTTTTTGATGATCTCTGCCGATGCCTCTAGGGCCTAAATATTAGCTATACTTATATAGTCTAATATCCCAGAACACCAGGAGGAGCAAAACCTAAGTTACCACCCCCACCTTTGATATTAATTCTGTACTCTTTACTACATGTAGAATTAATAAAATTAGATTATCTTTGATAATAGTCTAGAGGTATCTATGTCCTGTAACATAATCTTACCTAGCCACTAAATTTATCTTATATCTTTAGTAGGCCTATAACTTCAAACCCTCTGTGGGTTTGGGACCACTGGCAATAAACTTGTTGTCACATTTTAGCACAAACAGATGCCTGATGAGTCCCCATGGGATGAAACTGCTTTTTCTGTTACCCAAACTTGTTTGGATAGCAATATCACCATGACACCCAGTGCCATGGATGCTTGTGTAAACTGTCACCTAGTGACAGCAACACATGTGACTGTTGCCATGCAATGGTGTTCTTAGTGATGTCACAGCCCATGGGCCATTGCGTCATTTGAAGTGGTAGCATCATGCGGGACGGACCAGTTTAATCTAGCCCTGTCGAAATCTTAAATTACATAAGCCCTGGGGCGTTTAACCAGGTCACTATGGCACCATGATAAGTGCACATCTGGTCACATTGTAGACTAGAAGTTAGACAAAAACTTCCTTCTTTGTGGTCTACTTTAACTACTAGCTATTAGACATATTGTTTAGATACTGTTTATAAGTGCTCGCACTATTTACCTCGTTTGATGTAAGATAAAACCCCACGTATATATTTAAAAAATGCTCACTGTCATATAAGGTGCACCTCTGACTCAAAGATTGTCAAATTAGGACTGAGCTCTAATGTCAAAATCCCCTACAGCACCTTGAGTTCAGGACAGCTCTATTTGAACATTAACTGGACTATACGTCTTCTTCATGTGTGTAGGAGACGAGGGTATAGATGTGGGCTACAGCACCTCGGGTGCATCAGTCGCCTCCGTGTCTGACTCCAGCCTTAACTCTACTGAAGCCGCAGTCAACGACAAGAACGCTCAGGACTCACTCAAGAGGGTTAGTCTACAGTCCGGACAACTTTCTCCCTCTTATAACAGAAAGAAAATAAATGAATAGAAAAATTATCCAATATTTGTAAATAGATTATCCAAAGGGTATTTTATTTTTGGGATGTTTAGAAAGACAGATTGGATAAACCATCCGGGCACAAGGTAGGCTTATCATAGAGAAAAGAATACTCTGTTATCAAATTACATAACACACCACTTGAATATTTAAAAACTGTTATTAGAGAATTTGAAATTTCCCCCACCAGGGTCCGTATGAGTATGAGCTGTTCTCCATCATGATCCACTCGGGGAGTGCAGCCGGCGGTCATTACTACGCCTATATCAAGTAAGTCACTATTCACCGACAGTTAACAGAAACAGCCATGGCATGTGTTATTCTCCTGCCTTTAGCTTTCCAAGGCTGAAGGAGATCTCCATCACTATAGATGCAGCTATGCTGTAAGATATGAGGCACATAATGTACCGTAAATTCTCTTGTATAAACCGCGGCTTATACCAGAACCCAAATCAAAATTAGGCTTAAAGGGGGCAGCCCAAAGTGGGGGTGCGGCTTATACAAGGGTATTTGACATTATAAAACAGTATCAAAATGCCAATTTTCAAGCCCTAGATGAGGCATATAGCCTCCTATGAAACTCAGGGTGCGGCTTATAGGAGGGGTGCGGCTTATAGGAGGGGTGTGGCTTATATGAGGGGTGCAGCTTATATGAGGGGTGTGGCTTATACAAGGGGTGCGGCTTATAGGAGGGGTGCGGCTTATACAAGGGGTGTGGCTTATACGAGGGGTGCGGCTTATACGAGGGGTGTGGCTTATATGAGGGGTGCGGCTTATAGGAGGGGTGTGGCTTATAGGAGGGGTGCGGCTTATAGGAGGGGTGCGGCTTATAGGAGGGGTGCAGCTTATAGGAGGGTGCGGCTTATAGGAGGGGTGCGGCTTATATGAGGGGTGCGGCTTATAGGAGGGGTGCGGCTTATAGGAGGGGTGCGGCTTATACAAGGGTTGTGGCACATACAAGGGGTGCAGCTTATATGAGGGGTGCGGCTTATAGGAGGGGTGCGGCTTATAGGAGGGGTGTGGCTTATATGAGGGGTGCGACTTATAGGAGGGGTGCGACTTATAGGAGGGTTGTGGCACATACGAGGGGTGCGGCTTATATGAGGGGTGCGGCTTATACGAGGGATGCGACTTATAGGAGGGGTGCGGCTTATACGAGGGGTGCGGCTTATAGGAGGGGTGCGGCTTATATGAGGGGTGCGGCTTATACGGGGGTTGTGGCACATACGAGGGGTGCTTATACGAGAGAATTTACGGTATTACTGTGACACCTCGAATATAAGGCGCAACCAGGATAAAAGATGCATCCAGGGACAATCCGTTAAGTGTAGCGTGAGTCGTATTTTGGTCATTTTAGTACTGTTCTATAGGCTCAAACCTAACTCTAAGGAGAATTTCTCATGTTTATAATGCGTGTTTCAGGTCGTTTAGAGACGGACAGTGGTACAGCTTCAACGACCAACACGTCACCACCGTGAGTAACATTAGCCCTACTATATCTGTATTTTGCTGTTATGAATGCACCTTACGGTAATTTGAATACACATACTCAGAATAGGTGACTTAACAAACCTTTTGGTAAAGACCTACACAAGTACCGCTTTTCATGGGTTTCTTGGTTTTTGTCAGTTAACAAATGTCATCTCTTAATTATTATGGTATGTCTGTAATTATGGCTACTTGTGTTACACAGATCACATATGACGACATCAGAAAGACGTACGGAGGGTCAAACACAAGCCGTGGATACTACTCCTCTGCCTTCACTAGGTAATGCTTTTACACTCATACAAGGAGAATAAAGAAATAGATTTGGAATATATAATACTGGCCTAGTCGATGAGTTCCAAATTTACTGGAATAACATTGAAGGTTTCTCAAACGCAAAAATTTGAAGACTGCCTGTAAATGAAAGGTCTGTAAAGTTTGGACATTAAACTTGAAACTGACCTACAACAACAGAGAAATCCAAATACCCGGTAAAGTCATTACATGTTGGGCACTTGATTCTAATAACATTTTGTTGTTATTTCAGTTCAACAAATGGATATATGCTGATGTATCGGCAGATTGACAAAGAGCGCAATAAAGGTAGGGGAATATAACATATTGGCCAGGATATTATATTGGCCAGGATGTATTTGCTGCTTCTTTCACTACAATTCCTATTTCTCTGGTATATTTTTTCTAACTCAAAAATAGGTAGGTTGATATCGTATTTTATCTCAGGTTGAATACGAGAGCCCCATAGGTTTAACCAAGAACCTCTGTATCACACCCCCAGTGTGATAACCCTCCCCCGTATCACACTGCCAGGGGAGACATCCAATATGTCAAATAACTGATGATAAAATCAATTCTGATGCCATATATATGGAGTTTTGAACATATCTGACTAAATTAACTTGAGATAAATACAAAGGAACACTCGAATTGGTCAGCACTGAGGGTTAGGCCACTCCAAAAAAAACTGATTTCTCATCACCGCGCGCATCATAAAATTGTGTTTTGAATAATTTTTTTTTTCTTTTACATATTTTTAGTCAAAAATCATGGTAAAAATAGACAAACAGGGGCATATTTGGTATCAAATTAAAGCTAACAATGTTGCCAATGCAGTAGACTAGAGGTTGAGTGCATTTTCACAATTCTTTATAATCAGTTAACTCATAAGTTCTAAAATCAAGATTTTAGGTCTCACCCACGCAGTTTTCACCCCGATACGCCTAGGGTGAAAAAAAAAAAAAAATCGCCCTCGTCATATTTTTCAGGGGTTGGTGATGAGAAACCAGTTTTTTTTTGAATGGCCTTTTCACACTAGGCAAAGCCCTCAGTGCTGACCGATTCTTGTGCACCTTTGTCTATATTATGTACTAAGAACACGACACATCAGACTAAGTTTAGTTATGATTATAAGGACTTTTTTCTCATTAAATAACCTACATATCCTTCTGTGTGTACAGATTTCATGCAGGTTGAAGACTTCCCTGAACACCTCAACGTGCGCCTACAGAACCTGCAGGGGCAGGAGGAGGCTGAACGCCGCCAGCGGGAACTAGACCGCTGTACTTGTAAGGTAACCATCAGTTTTATATAAAGAAAGCAGAACTGGACTGCTGTGATTTTTATTGAGACGGCTGGCATTGTCAGGTGGGCAAATATTTTTGCAGAAAGTACCGTAAAACCCCGCATATAAGCCGCGGCTTTTAGACCATTTCAAGGTCCTGGTGAGGCTTATAGCACATACAGGCACTCAGGGTGCGGCTTATACGCGGGTGCGGCTTATACGCGAGGTTTTACGGTAGTTCACCACCCAACCATTCATAACTGTTGCGGATCTGACCCCATATCAAGGTATGTGATGAGATCGCATCACTAAGGCTCGTTGACAAGGTAAAATTCCCCTGATCATGAAACAAACTCTGGGCATATGCCAGTTCATGAAATAGTCTTATGGTTCACACTCCCGCCATGCACTAAACGATCATCTTGAAGAAGGAGTGTTCTGATGATTTTTGTGTCCCTACATTAATTGTGTTCTTAAATAGTACTGCCAAGTGATTAGTATCTGAATATATATTCTAGTATCAATTTTTGTGTTGTTTATTTTCAGATCAAGCTGTTCTGTTTCCACCCTGTACATCAGAAGCAGGTGGAAGGTAAACTAGAAGTCCATAAGGATAGTACACTGACAGAGGCTACAGAGATAGCATGGAAGGTGAGATATACATATATATATATATATATATCAGTACTATTATCTGTATAAGTAAACTAGAAGTACACACGGACAGAACACTGACAGAGGCTACAGAGATAGCATGGAAGGTGAGATATACATATATATATATATATCAGTACTATTATCTGTATAAGTAAACTAGAAGTACACACGGACAGAACACTGACAGAGGCTACAGAGATAGCATGGAAGGTGAGATATACATATATATATATATATATATCAGTACTATTATCTGTATAAGTAAACTAGAAGTACACACGGACAGAACACTGACAGAGGCTACAGAGATAGCATGGAAGGTGAGATATACATATATATATATATCAGTACTATTATCTGTATAAGTAAACTAGAAGTACACACGGACAGAACACTGACAGAGGCTACAGAGATAGCATGGAAGGTGAGATATATATATATATATCAGTACTATTATCTGTATAATGTAAACTAGAAGTACACACAGACAGAACACTGACAGAGGCTACAGAGATAGCATGGAGGGTGAGATATACATATATATCAGTACTATTATCTGTATAAGGTAAACTAGAAGTACACACGGACAGAACACTGACAGAGGCTACAGAGATAGCATGGAAGGTGAGATATACATATATATATATCAGTACTATTATCTGTATAAGTAAACTAGAAGTACACACAGCCAGAACACTGACAGAGGCTACAGAGATAGCATGGAAGGTGAGATATACATATATATATATATCAGTACTATTATCTGTATAAGGTAAACTAGAAGTACACACAGACAGAACACTGACAGAGGCTACAGAGATAGCATGGAAGGTGAGATATATATATATATATCAGTACTATTATCTGTATAAGTAAACTAGAAGTACACACGGACAGAACACTGACAGAGGCTACAGAGATAGCATGGAAGGTGAGATATACATATACATATATATATATATATCAGTACTATTATCTGTATAAGTAAACTAGAAGTACACACGGACAGAACACTGACAGAGGCTACAGAGATAGCATGGAGGGTGAGATATACATATATATATATATCAGTACTATTATCTGTATAAGTAAACTAGAAGTACACACAGACAGAACACTGACAGAGGCTACAGAGATAGCATGGAAGGTGAGATATACATATATATATATATATATATCAGTACTATTATCTGTATAAGTAAACTAGAAGTACACACGGACAGAACACTGACAGAGGCTACAGAGATAGCATGGAAGGTGAGATATACATATATATATATATATATATATATATATATATATATATATATATATATATATATATATATACATATATATATATCAGTACTATTATCTGTATAAGTAAACTAGAAGTACACACTGACAGTACACTGACAGAGGCTACAGAGATAGCATGGAGGGTGAGATATACATATATATATCAGTACTATTATCTGTATAAGTAAACTAGAAGTACACACAGACATAACACTGACAGAGGCTACAGAGATAGCATGGAAGGTGAGATATACATATATATATATATATATCAGTACTATTATCTGTATAAGTAAACTAGAAGTACACACGGACAGAACACTGACAGAGGCTACAGAGATAGCATGGAGGGTGAGATATACATATATATCAGTACTATTATCTGTATAAGGTAAACTAGAAGTACACACGGACAGAACACTGACAGAGGCTACAGGGATAGCATGGAAGGTGAGATATACATATATATCAGTACTATTATCTGTATAAGTAAACTAGAAGTACACACGGACAGAACACTGACAGAGGCTACAGAGATAGCATGGAAGGTGAGATATACATATATATATCAGTACTATTATCTGTATAACGTAAACTAGAAGTACACAAGGACAGAACACTGACAGAGGCTACAGAGATAGCATGGAAGGTGATATATATATATATATATATCAGTACTATTATCTGTATAAGGTAAACTAGAAGTACACACGGACAGAACACTGACAGAGGCTACAGAGATAGCATGGAAGGTGAGATATACATATATATATATATCAGTACTATTATCTGTATAAGTAAACTAGAAGTACACACAGACAGAACACTGACAGAGGCTACAGAGATAGCATGGAAGGTGAGATAGGGTAAAGTGACCATGAGTCGTCCACCTAGAGCTATGTGCAAGCTATAACTTATTGTAGGATCTCTGCTCAAGTAGGCAAACTTAGAGGGGGCACCTGACTATGGATATGAAAATAATCTTGGAGTCTCAGGCTTTCAAGCTAATACGGTTAAAATTTCCATAAGGTATGGCTAATAGGCTATTTAGGCCTTCATTTTCTGGTGACTGTGACTTTTCAGCATCAGTACCATGAGTCAACCACATGTACCATGAGTCGGCCACCTCACACTATTAATCAACTGCTACATACCAGCATGTATATTTCTGTACCAAATACAAAGCAAGGGCTTATCTAACGTTCACTGACACTTAACAGTTTGCAACTGGAATGCATTAATCATTTTTGCTGGAAGTAAACTGTCTTCCTTGATGAATAGCATACCTTTTCAATTTTTTCATTATTTACTGCTGATATCTTCTTCCAAGGTGGTTTACAAATAGTCAGAAACCTACCTCCAATTGTGAAAATAATGCCCCCGGGACCATATTATACACAGCTGGTCGAGAGAACTAGGAATGCATTGCAGAAAATGATTAAGTAGCAGCATCTACCTCTTCCCCTATCGTATTATGTTATATAGGTTAGAATCCAATAAAATGAAAATTTATTATTAGAATTTGGACCCAAGAAACAAGGAAAATGGCCGACTCAAGGTACATGGACGACTCAAGGTCACTCTACCCTATACATATATATATATATCAGTACTATTATCTGTATACGGTAAACTAGAAGTACACACGGACAGAACACTGACAGAGGCTACAGAGATAGCATGGAAGGTGAGATATACATATATATATCAGTACTATTATCTGTATAAGTAAACTAGAAGTACACACAGACAGAACACTGACAGAGGCTACAGAGATAGCATGGAGGGTGAGATATACATATATATATATATCAGTACTATTATCTGTATAAGTAAACTAGAAGTACACACGGACAGAACACTGACAGAGGCTACAGAGATAGCATGGAAGGTGAGATATACATATATATATATATATCAGTACTATTATCTGTATAAGTAAACTAGAAGTACACACAGACAGAACACTGACAGAGGCTACAGAGATAGCATGGAAGGTGAGATATACATATATATATATATATATCAGTACTATTATCTGTATAAGTAAACTAGAAGTACACACAGACAGAACACTGACAGAGGCTACAGAGATAGCATGGAAGGTGAGATATACATATATATATATCAGTACTATTATCTGTATAAGTAAACTAGAAGTACACACGGACAGAACACTGACAGAGGCTACAGAGACAGCATGGAAGGTGAGATATACATATATATCAGTACTATTATCTGTATAAGTAAACTAGAAGTACACACGGACAGAACACTGACAGAGGCTACAGAGATAGCATGGAAGGTGAGATATACATATATATATATATATATATCAGTACTATTATCTGTATAATGTAAACTAGAAGTACACACGGACAGAACACTGACAGAGGCTACAGAGATAGCATGGAAGGTGAGATATACATATATATCAGTACTATTATCTGTATAATGTAAACTAGAAGTACACACGGACAGAACACTGACAGAGGCTACAGAGATAGCATGGAAGGTGAGATATACATATATATATATATCAGTACTATTATCTGTATACGGTAAACTAGAAGTACACACAGACAGAACACTGACAGAGGCTACAGAGATAGCATGGAAGGTGAGATATACATATATATATATATATATCAGTACTATTATCTGTATACGGTAAACTAGAAGTACACACAGACAGAACACTGACAGAGGCTACAGAGATAGCATGGAAGGTGAGATATACATATATACATATATATCAGTACTATTATCTGTATAAGTAAACTAGAAGTACACACGGACAGAACACTGACAGAGGCTACAGAGATAGCATGGAAGGTGAGATATATATATATATATATCAGTACTATTATCTGTATAAGTAAACTAGAAGTACACACGGACAGAACACTGACAGAGGCTACAGAGATAGCATGGAAGGTGAGATATACATATATATATATCAGTACTATTATCTGTATAACGTAAACTAGAAGTACACACGGACAGAACACTGACAGAGGCTACAGAGATAGCATGGAAGGTGAGATATACATATATATATATATATATATCAGTACTATTATCTGTATAAGTAAACTAGAAGTACACACGGACAGAACACTGACAGAGGCTACAGAGATAGCATGGAAGGTGAGATATACATATATATATCAGTACTATTATCTGTATAAGTAAACTAGAAGTACACACGGACAGAACACTGACAGAGGCTACAGAGATAGCATGGAAGGTGAGATATACATATATATATATATCAGTACTATTATCTGTATAAGGTAAACTAGAAGTACACACAGACAGAACACTGACAGAGGCTACAGAGATAGCATGGAAGGTGAGATATACATATATATATATATATCAGTACTATTATCTGTATAAGTAAACTAGAAGTACACACGGACAGAACACTGACAGAGGCTACAGAGATAGCATGGAAGGTGAGATATACATATATATCAGTACTATTATCTGTATAATGTAAACTAGAAGTACACACGGACAGAACACTGACAGAGGCTACAGAGATAGCATGGAAGGTGAGATATACATATATATATATATATCAGTACTATTATCTGTATAAGTAAACTAGAAGTACACACAGACAGAACACTGACAGAGGCTACAGAGATAGCATGGAAGGTGAGATATACATATATATATATATATCAGTACTATTATCTGTATAAGTAAACTAGAAGTACACACAGACAGAACACTGACAGAGGCTACAGAGATAGCATGGAAGGTGAGATATACATATATATATATATATATCAGTACTATTATCTGTATAAGTAAACTAGAAGTACACACAGACAGAACACTGACAGAGGCTACAGAGATAGCATGGAGGGTGAGATATACATATATATATATCAGTACTATTATCTGTATAACGTAAACTAGAAGTACACACGGACAGAACACTGACAGAGGCTACAGAGATAGCATGGAAGGTGAGATATACATATATATATATATCAGTACTATTATCTGTATAAGTAAACTAGAAGTACACACGGACAGAACACTGACAGAGGCTACAGAGATAGCATGGAAGGTGAGATATATATATATATATCAGTACTATTATCTGTATAAGTAAACTAGAAGTACACACGGACAGAACACTGACAGAGGCTACAGAGATAGCATGGAGGGTGAGATATACATATATATATATATATATATCAGTACTATTATCTGTATAACGTAAACTAGAAGTACACACGGACAGAACACTGACAGAGGCTACAGAGATAGCATGGAAGGTGAGATATACATATATATATATATCAGTACTATTATCTGTATAAGTAAACTAGAAGTACACACAGACAGAACACTGACAGAGGCTACAGAGATAGCATGGAAGGTGAGATATACATATATATATATATATATCAGTACTATTATCTGTATAAGTAAACTAGAAGTACACACGGACAGAACACTGACAGAGGCTACAGAGATAGCATGGAAGGTGAGATATACATATATATATCAGTACTATTATCTGTATAAGTAAACTAGAAGTACACACGGACAGAACACTGACAGAGGCTACAGAGATAGCATGGAGGGTGAGATATACATATATATATATATCAGTACTATTATCTGTATAACGTAAACTAGAAGTACACACGGACAGAACACTGACAGAGGCTACAGAGATAGCATGGAAGGTGAGATATACATATATATATATATATCAGTACTATTATCTGTATAAGTAAACTAGAAGTACACACGGACAGAACACTGACAGAGGCTACAGAGATAGCATGGAAGGTGAGATATACATATATATATATATATCAGTACTATTATCTGTATAAGTAAACTAGAAGTACACACGGACAGAACACTGACAGAGGCTACAGAGATAGCATGGAAGGTGAGATATACATATATATCAGTACTATTATCTGTATAAGGTAAACTAGAAGTACACACAGACAGTACACTGACAGAGGCTACAGAGATAGCATGGAAGGTGGGTGTACTACATTATATATGATGTGACTGTCCTCGTGAACATTTGTCAACCCCACAAGGTTGATGTTGCAATACTCTATGTTTGATGATCAAAAGTAATAATTGTTTAGAAATAAACTGCTTCTGGAGAATTTCTATGTAAAATATCCTTATTTTCACATTCTGAATGATTTCTCAATTTACAGCAACTGGAGTTGGATGCTGTTGTAATTTTCTTTTTAGCTGATCCATAAAGGTCTGGGTGTGTCTTATACCCACAGGTAGTGCCTTATGGCAGTATAGTGCCCTTTATTTTCACATTCTGAATTAATTCTCAATTTTCAGCAACTGGAGTTGGATGCTGTTGTACCTCAGAGTGGAGTACGATTGGTGAGGTACAACGAGCTACAAGACTGGGTGGAGCGCTCCTACGAGGGTGAGGACGACACCCCGATGGGCACCCTCCTCGGGGGCGTCAAGTCCCTCTACACCTTCGACCTGCTCATGGAGGTCAAACGTCCAGATCAGAAGTTCCTGGAATACAAACCTGGAGGTAGGTGGTGGTTTTAATACATATATTTGTAGTAATAAGTACTCTCTGCTTGGAGACAGATCATTTATAATTAAATTTTTTAAGGCAAGGGTCTGATTACCCAAAGCAAAAGATTTTACCTGTTCAAAAGAAAAAAAAAATTCAAATAAAAGTCACTTAAAAGTAAAATTTTGAAAAAATGGCATAGTTTTAAGAGAATGGGTACTTATTACTTCAAATATGGTGTTTTAGTATATTTCAAGATATCTTAAGACTCACACCATCAAGTGAGTAGATTTCCGGTCTGGTATTTTTACATGCCCAACACTAGTCTACAATACTCTGCCAGATTTACTCTTCCAGCAGAATGAATGGCTTGGCGCTTATAAATGCTAAAGCCGTGGTTACCAAGGTCTGATCCTCAGTCAGCGTTGACTCAATTAGGATCAGTTTCAGAAACATTGACAACAGTGACATTGATACAACTAATATATGTACTATATCATGGTGTATATCTCTGTTTGAACTTACAAGACAAGAGGAGTGACTATACTATAGTAGAGGGGACAGTGCACTGTGGGTAGTATGTGTCAGTTTAATCCAATAAATCAAGATAGGTTCATTATAGGTAGATAGTTAGCTAAACAATGTTCAAATCCATTGTAGGTTTCACCATAAACTGAATTATTCTTCATTCTCTGATATTTCTATCTGAAGGAATTTACAAGGAGGTCTGTTTTTGAAAGTTGATTTTATTTAATTTCTAAAACAATCAGGTAATGGATTTTGATCATGTGTCATTCATTTCTCAATCATGGCTGGGACTAGATTTATGAAGTATTTTTACAATCATAGGTGATATATTTATTACAATATGTATCATACAGATTTACCCAGCCACTGCAGTTTGCAGTTACCGTAATCTCCCGCGTATAAGGCGCAGCCCGCGTATAAGGCGCACCTAGAGTTTTGGAAAATTCTCAAAAAAATGAAAAATTCATAACTTTGGTTCTACTGAATGAATTTTCAAAATTCCAAAACCAATGGTTAGCTTGGGCCACCTTGGGCCCTCCTGGGCCCCATTTTGTCCTATTTTGACCAAGGGGGCATGTAAGATATCAAAAGAAAGGTCTTGGTGTCCCCCTTGTGGATCCAATGAGAGCTAAAACCCACCGTATAAGACGCGCCTTATACGAGGGAGGTTACGGTAAATCTTTGTGTATCAATTGCTGTTTCTACCATTAAGCAATGATTGCTGATATACAAGCATATTTGTCTCAATGTTAAATCACCAAAATCATAATCTGTTTATGATGCTTATAAATAGAAGTAAGCCATATCATGTTCACTTTTAATCTGAAGTTACTTACACTAATAATTTGTAGACAGTACGCTATATTTTGCAGGTTGTCTTGAAAGCACAAATAATCTTTGCTTTTCATGGGGCTAGAATATTGATTTGATAAAGACTCCCTTTACTCTACTCAAAATAAAAAATCTAGTGGTATTTTTGTATCTTCAAGTGCCATCCAACCTGAATCATTGAATAACCTACATTATTAGCGCGGCGACTCTAAGTCCTACTAGTGAGACTTGTAGACTAGTCAATGGTTCAGAGTCGCCACGGTGTAAGGGATAGGGGAGCCCTGATTTCTATTTTCGTTCACTGTTCTTCTCCTATGGACTATTTTGGCACAATATTGAGGCATTGTTATCAGCATATGTATGTACTAATGGTAGATAACTTGTTTTTGTGATATATGTTTAGTTTGGGTTTTATGATTAGATTAGACATTTCAGCTCCTGGAGCTCTATGGAAGATTAGCATAAGACAAAATTAAGATAGATGTTAAATATTCCCAAAACCTTGTCCAGGTGTTCAGGCTGGTAGTTACATTAAATTAAAAGGGAGGCATGGGGTACAGTTTTCAAAGTAGACCGACGTTTCGGTGTTTGCACACCTTCATCAGGGTAAGACAAAATTAAGATTCACCAATACATCTCTGTAGGCTTTATCTGATAATTCTGTGGTCTGAAATTGCTGTATATATGTACTAAAGGTTTCATCTCACGGGGTTATGGTACATTTGGATCATATATTCTGTATTTGAAGAAGATATTTACTGTTTAGAATCTCTATAAATCTCTATGGAGAGACAAATGCTAAACTTGGTGTACCCTGTCTACAGAGGGGAGGGGGTTACCAGTTGGTGGGGAGGGGTTGTGACCAGCTGTATGTTGTTGGGGTTGGTAAGACTGTCACACACAACCCTAGTCATTCTGGGGTCCTTGGTGCATATGGTTCTGGGTCATTGAACATGCCCACCTCTACCATTTGTAGTGGTCATCTATGGGCAGGCAGAACTTCTCGGTAGTAGACCTAGTAGTACAAGGCAGCACAAGAGTTACAGGGTGAGCCAGATGGTACAACCTTTAATTGCCTTTGAAGTTAGCTTTCCTATTATTCTATCAATAGACACAAGATTACAAGTTGCCGTGCTATGTCTCACAGGTCTATTCTCTACTATTCTATTAAAATCTACAACACTACGGTTTTATAAATAAGAGTCAACTTCTTACTTTTCATCAAATATACTCTAGCTTTACAAGCCTCCCACATGTAAATATAAGAATGGGACCTTGTTTACAATTTGTGTAATATCAGTTCAATAGTTCACAGTATACCATCAATAAGGACTAGAAACTCAACAAGAGCTTAGATATACAACATGGTCATGTAGATTAAATCTAGAGGAGGTATTTCAGACAAATGTGACATTTTCCTCTTCATAGTACTGTGGTGCAGGAAACAAACCATGCCCAGTCTCACTGTCTCTGTTAGACACACCTACATGGACAGGATTAGTATCAGTGACAGGAATGGTTATAGTGGCATTACTGCTTTCAGTGTCTGCTGAGGGAGCTAAGATACCATCCTCTGCTTTAACATTACCATGAGGACTGTCACACATATCTGCCTCTGCAGGTTCTAACCAGCCTGGAGTAGGAACCGTAGTGTTGTGTACAGTGTCTGAGACTTGTGGTGTAAATATGGCCAAGTCAGCATTATTCTGTGACAGTTTATAAGGTGATGTATCATCATTATACCTGGTGGTACTCTCCCTATCTGGGTGACTCCTACCCCTATCATGTGTATTCTCACCTTGTACAGGCACCCCTGACATATAATAATCCTCACTGGGACTCAGTTTGAGCACTTTATAATCAGGATTTTCTGACTGAATCATGCCATAAAAACCACAATTTTCTGACTGAATCTTGTAAAAACCACCATTATTGCTGTACAAATGTCCATTTTCAGCCTTGTTTGGCAAACTACCATTGTCAGTACCCTTTAGATATGGCATTGTGCTGTTGGTATATGTGGTGCTTGAGGATAGTTCAGTATTACTCATAGAACCATTGTCTTGTATACTACAATCAGACCTTACACACATCATATGTAGATTGTGGTTAAAGATAACATAGTCCTCATTTACACACTGAGCATTGTACCCATACTGTTCCCCTGTATGGTATATATCAAGTTGGTGTGCATCAGTAGAATCCAGCCTGGGTCTCTGTGCCAGGTGGTGATAAGTCAGACCAATGTTAGGTTTAAACACCACATAGTCCTCATTCACCGACTGTGGGTAGTCGGTGATTGTCGACACCTCAATGTCTGAGCTTACCCCAGTCAGTACTGTATCAGTACTTTCAGCTGAGTACAATCTGTCCCGATTCACCCCCATCGCCTCCTCTCCCTCCTCTAGGATCTCACCGCTAGACTCTGAATAACTGCTGTACTTCCTGTGCCGGACCCGTGGTGCCAGGTCATTGCCTGTAGACGGTTGTCCAGCTGATGTTGTTCTCGTGCGTCGGCCACCTTTGAAGGCGGAGATGGCGAGGGTGAGAGAGGAGAGAGATACGTTAAGGGTACTGGTGGAGGCACTGTTACGGCGCTCCAGGTGCCTGCCCCTCCCCAGACAGCAGGGCATGATGCGGCGCAGATTCTGCCTGAACTTGGCGTTAAATATACAGTATATATAGAAGTTGACAGCAGAGTTAAACACCAATAACATCTCCTTTACTGTGTTGAACATCTTATACCCAGTCTTTCCTGAGGCATCAGGTATGGCACCAACAATACTCGATATAAAATCTGGAGTTTCACACAATATGAATTTACTGATGACAATAACAAGGTTAAAGGTGATGGTGAGGTTCTGTTTGGTCGGACTACCAACTCTACTCATACTCATACGTTTACGAGCCTTCCCGGCTTTCTGCAGCGTCTTTATGAGTTTGTAGTTAAGTACAGAGAGAGCGGTAAGAGGGATGATGTACAGGAATATGAACGTTAAAGTTATGTGGTACACATAGCGGTAGATGTCAGCATCAAATCCCGGTAACTCGATTTTTACATGAGCCACAAAAGTGGCGTTGTTCCGGGAGTGGACTGCTACGTTGAAGTAATAAAAAAACCGGGGGAAATTAAACAGCAGTGCCACAATGGATACCACCACAGTCGCTATCCTAGCATTCTTTAAGGTACAGATTGTGAGGGCTTTGAAGGGCCGAGTTATCCCAATGTACCGATCTACGGCTAAAGCAGTAGTAAACCATATAGTCCCAGTTTGGGCAATCCAGCCAAATGGTAAGTCAAAGGCAACTATATATGGACTTATGTCGGCATAGGCCTTCATGGCGCCCGTGGTTGGGTAGACGGAGCGCAGCACGGTATATAACATTGTATGTGTTAGAAAGAAGATGTCATACCCAGCGAGTACCTGCATGAGCAGGATGTTTGAGTTGTATGCCTTGTCCTTAGATAACACAATGATAGTCAACACGTTACCAATGTAACCAAGGACACATAGCAACCCGTCAATGATGACGTTGACGACGAGGTTCAGTGTGAGCAGAGCCTGCTCACTGTCTGTACCACTCATGGCTGCTTGGTTACCATGGATACTTAAGTACTCGGTATCCAGGCAATCTGTTGTCACATTGTTAATACCATCAATATCTTACATCCCTTATAGCGCATAAATCAAGTATCCCCATATGTGTAGGAAACAAGCATGTGAGCTATAGACCATGTAGAAACCTCCAATCTGTATACTCATTTAACCTCTCTTAGCAGCACTTATCCACCAGACCTAACGCAGGATAGCCGACGTAGCATGGGATTCATATTTTCTTTTGGCATTTTCCAATTGCTGTTATAAACATTGTACATTAGTGATGTCCATAGTTGTATCAATGGTCCATGAAAGCACACATAGACATAGGTGCCAATATAAGGTATTGCAGGACCAGTGTAGATATACCACATTTCCTGGTTTACCAGGAATTCCTGGATTTTGGTAGAGCTTATTGCATTGAATAATGTCCATTCCCGAGGGAAAGATGGTCAAAACCACAGGTTTTCCTGGTTATTGTCAGGCAGTGAGTGACATGTCAGGCAGTGACAGATACAGAAGTCCTGTACGTCTATGCCCAATGACAGGTGGTACTAATCCTCCTGTGCCTGCTGCCACTCACTCTCCAGAGCTACCTTAGCATTGAGTTAATTATCTATAACTTTCCACTTGTCTCCCTGACCACTGTGAGATTTAGTTTAACTGCTGGTCATAGATCAGTGAAGATGTGTGGTTTCTCCATTCATACCCCAGGCTGTACCGTTATCGTGTTAAGCCTATGTACCTCGGCAGCCATTTTTTCAAGATTTCCACTGAATGTCATATTGTCACACTGAACTCTGCACCCATAATGCATTGCAGTGTTTAACTGGTTCCCAGCAGGGCGTACATGTAAGATTGGTACCATCTGGACCAATCCAAGGAGCCTCAGTAGATATGTTTATAAGATGGCTTCTTATTTTAGTTAAACCATCTCTTACAAGACCCCCCCCCCCTTTTTTGCAAGTTCTATATGGTGCAGAAAGCCTCAGCTTAGTTTATACTCAAGGTACTAAGGTAGGTACCTTCAGGACCCTTAGTGAGTGTTATATGGGGTCAGTACAGGTTTGTACCAGATACTCATTGTACTGTGTGATGGTCACAATAAGGTACCTTCAGGACCCTTACTAAGTGTTATATGGGGTCAGTACAGGGTTGTACGAGATACTCATTGTACTGTGTGATGGTTACAATAAGGTACCTTCAGGACCCTTAGTGAGTGTTATATGGGGTCAGTACAGGTTTGTACCAGATACTCATTGTACTGTGTGATGGTTACAATAAGGTACCTCCAGGACCCTTACTGAGTGTTATATGGGGTCAGTACAGGGTTGTACGAGATACTCATTGTACTGTGTGATGGTTACAATAAGGTACCTCCAGGACCCTTACTGAGTGTTATATGGGGTCAGTACAGGGTTGTACCAGATACTCATTGTACTGTGTGATGGTTACAATAAGGTACCTTCAGGACCCTTAGTGAGTGTTATATGGGGTCAGTACAGGGTTGTACCAGATACTCATTGTACTGTGTGATGGTTACAATAAGGTACCTTCAGGACCCTTAGTGAGTGTTATATGGGGTCAGTACAGGTTTGTACCAGATACTCATTGTACTGTGTGATGGTTACAATAAGGTACCTTCAGGACCCTTAGTGAGTGTTATATGGGGTCAGTACAGGGTGGTACCAGATACTCATTGTACTGTGTGATTGTTACAATAAGGTACCTTCAGGACCCTTAGTGAGTGTTATATGGGGTCAGTACAGGTTTGTACCAGATACTCATTGTACTGTGTGATGGTTACAATAAGGTACCTCCAGGACCCTTACTGAGTGTTATATGGGGTCAGTACAGGGTTGTACCAGATACTCATTGTACTGTGTGATGGTTACAATAAGGTACCTTCAGGACCCTTAGTGAGTGTTATATGGGGTCAGTACAGGGTGGTACCAGATACTCATTGTACTGTGTGATGGTTACAACAAGGTACCTTCAGGACCCTTACTGAGTGTTATATGGGGTCAGTACAGGGTGGTACCAGATACTCATTGTACTGTGTGATGGTTACAATAAGGTACCTTCAGGACCCTTAGTGAGTGTTATATGGGGTCAGTACAGGGTGGTACCAGATACTCATTGTACTGTGTGATGGTTACAATAAGGTACCTTCAGGAGTCAGGACCCTTACTGAGTGTTATACAAAGGCAGTACAGGGTTGTACCAGATACTCATTGTACTGTGTGATGGTTACAATAAGGTACCTTCAGGACCCTTAGTGAGTGTTATATGGGGTCAGTACAGGGTGGTACCAGATACTCATTGTACTGTGTGATGGTTACAATAAGGTACCTTCAGGACCCTTAGTGAGTGTTATATGGGGTCAGTACAGGTTTGTACCAGATACTCATTGTACTGTGTGATTGTTACAACAAGGTACCTTCAGGACCCTTAGTGAGTGTTATATGGGGTCAGTACAGGGTGGTACCAGATACTCATTGTACTGTGTGATGGTTACAATAAGGTACCTTCAGGACCCTTAGTGAGTGTTATATGGGGTCAGTACAGGGTGGTACCAGATAATCATTGTACTGTGTGATGGTTACAATAAGGTACCTCCAGGACCCTTAGTGAGTGTTATATGGGGTCAGTACAGGGTGGTACCAGATACTCATTGTACTGTGTGATGGTTACAATAAGGTACCTTCAGGACCCTTAGTGAGTGTTATATGGGGTCAGTACAGGGTGGTACCAGATACTCATTGTACTGTGTGATGGTTACAATAAGGTACCTTCAGGACCCTTAGTGAGTGTTATATGGGGTCAGTACAGGGTGGTACCAGATACTCATTGTACTGTGTGATGGTTACAATAAGGTACCTTCAGGACCCTTAGTGAGTGTTATATGGGGTCAGTACAGGGTGGTACCAGATACTCATTGTACTGTGTGATGGTTACAATAAGGTACCTTCAGGACCCTTAGTGAGTGTTATATGGGGTCAGTACAGGGTGGTACCAGATACTCATTGTACTGTGTGATGGTTACAACAAGGTACCTTCAGGACCCTTACTGAGTGTTATATGGGGTCAGTACAGGGTGGTACGAGATACTCATTGTACTGTGTGATGGTTACAACAAGGTACCTTCAGGACCCTTACTGAGTGTTATATGGGGTCAGTACAGGGTGGTACGAGATACTCATTGTACTGTGTGATGGTTACAATAAGGTACCTTCAGGACCCTTAGTGAGTGTTATATGGGGTCAGTACAGGTTTGTACCAGATACTCATTGTACTGTGTGATGGTTACAATAACGTACCTTCAGGACCCTTAGTGAGTGTTATATGGGGTCAGTACAGGGTGGTACCAGATACTCATTGCGGTGTAGTTCAGTATGCGTGATCAGGAGTAGGGAGGATACATCACACTCTGTCCACACTCCCCCCGTGAGTCGTGCACGCGGGTTGGTGCACATGGGGTGATCGGATACTGCTACTTCAAGTGTCGATAGAAACAAACTCGGTCTGCAAGTCAGTGTTAGCGGGGAAAGTGGACACCCACACTCATGTATCTTATATATAGAAACACTCCTCATTACTTCCTGTGTCTGTCACTCAGGGTTTGTTATATTTGTTGTTGTTGTTTTCAGTGATGGGTCAACAATTTAGAATCTTAGGGATTATCAACCCAAAGCACTATAATTACCTTTAGAAAATCTCTATTTAGATTGCAGAAAGATGATAATCCTCATGGAGAAAGCCTTTGCTATCTTTGCTTTTTCTGTCAGTCTCCATCTACTACTTTGATACAAGACTTACTCTTGAGCTACTTTCACACCTTTCTCCAAGGAGAAAGGTGGAGGAATATTAGCTCTCAGATTCAATTACTCCAACTGTGCTTTACCATCTTAACACTTCTTCCTGAGGTGACAAAATAGCAGTTCTCTCTGTGAAAAGTTCTAAATATAGTATGGCATTTCAGCCCTTGACATGAGTTGCTGGTATATTCAGCTATTTCCTGTGTGGAGTGGTAGAATGGCGCCGTGTGGTAGATCGGATGACAGGAGGTGGATAAGAGTGCCATCTGTCTCTGTATATGTCATATGTGCCACAGTCTGAAACAGATTAAATCAAAACAAGTGTCAGTGTCTATTTACACAAATTGTGAATGAGGCGCACCTGTTATTGTACGAGGCAGGATATCCCAAACACGCTCACAGCGGACATCGGGCTGTACACAGGGTGTGTGTTTGTACTAAACTCTATATGTGTCACTTATATATCATATACCCTAATCTCCCGCGTATAAGGCACGTCTTATACGCGAATCAGATTGGGGGTGTGCCTTATACGCGGGAGGTAAGTTGCCTTGAGTTGGGGGTGTGCCTTATACGGGGGGATTTTTACTATAGAACAGTACTAAACTGACAAAAATATGCCCTCTGGGGTGCGCCTTCTACGTGAAACAGCCTTCTCTGGGTTGGGGGTGCGCCTTCTATGCGAGCTGCGCCTTCTACGCGGGAGATTACGGTAGCACATGGGGAGGATCTAACAAAATGGGTTCTTCAAGAGAGGAGCATAGGTTTAAAACTGATAAAAAGGGCAAGGGGGGAGAGAAATAAATGAAGGAGGGGTGGACATTTCCACAAAAAATATCAATCAGAAGAGTAAGGGTGAGTAATAGATGTTTAAAGGACAACATGCACGTTTCTTATCAAGGGATAATTCCATTATAATAACCTTCTATATACTTTATATAACAAAATGGAATTTGAAATAGATTGATATGTCAACATTAACTGTCCATGTGAGCTTATTCTGTTGGTGTAATGAGAATCTCTTCAAATGCCTAAAATAAAAACAGGAGTGGTGCCCCCTTATGGACAGTGTGTGCACAAGGGTACTGATGACGTCATCAGTACCCTTATCAGTGTAGGCAACCATGGTCACTTAGGTTGACTGGGATGCCCCCTTGAGGGAGAGTGTGAAAACACTCACTGAGAGATAAGACAAGAACTACATCTGTCAGACCACAGAACAAAAGTGGGAATATTTATGAAAAATAACAACTTTTGTCATAGCAATTTTCTTCACATAGATATGACAAGTTAAAAGCATGTAAATATTGGTTTATCCCAAGATTGAGC
Source organism: Acholoe squamosa (assembly GCA_949317995.1). Lineage (NCBI taxonomy): Eukaryota > Metazoa > Annelida > Polychaeta > Phyllodocida > Polynoidae > Acholoe > Acholoe squamosa. The sequence goes on from OX439037.1 coordinate 91,125,913, forward strand.
TTTTCGTGCATGGTGACCTTTAACGCCATTTCGACAGCTAAGGTCATATCCATGGCGAGAACGACATTACACAATTTCACAGAGGAATGTGTCGGTGCCCGCGCATATGTGCACCACACACATCCGAGGGGATAGGAAAGAGGAGATAAAGACCCTTTTCAGTGGGCTAGGGAAGCCCATGAGAATGAAGGTCAGAGGATAAGAGAGGATAGAAAAGGGAGACCAGACCCCTTTTAAAAATGGGTTGGGGAGACCCGATCAATCAGAAGAGCAGCTATCGCTTTTTAACACCAAATGACAGGTTAGAAGAGGATATCGAGATTAATCTGCTTAATTGTGCAATACCTGTTGTTTGTAGGAATCTTTACATCGATAGCTGTAAAGAGGTTCAATACAGATATCACTAATATATACACAATAATATATACACAATAAGATATAAAATGCCACTCACCTGAGTTAGACCAGGAAGTCACCTGGTGGTTGCCCTGTCGTAAACCCACTATGAGAATGTACACCTGGTGTACTAGATATCTATACTCAGGGTACACACACTCTCCCTATGCCACCTCCTCCTACTTTAATAAGGCCCAGCCTTCTATACACGACACGTTTTGACTGCAGAATCTCCAGGATGCAAACTGGTACCAATTGTGTAATAGGGTTTTTCTTTCTGTATCTGGTCTTCCAAATACATTTAATGTAGAACTGAGCACTACTGGAGCTTACTGCCTCAGGGTAGCAATTTCCATCACAAAACGAAATAAGATCCTTGAACAAGGCTGCCTCACTTTGTGCAGATCACATTGTTTCTCCTCCAACTTGTCCGAAGATTGCACAAAAGGAGGGTGAAATAGTCCTTCAGCTAACCCGTGATGTGTTATTGGGAAATCCACAGCCGAAATCCAACAACCACAGGAACATCAGTCCACTCTTTTCCGCATGTGTCAAAATGAAAGGCCCCAGAAGAAAAACATAAAACCTTTCTCCTGAGCTTCAGATGCTGTTAAAAATATGTTCAGAAATTGAAATCCAGGAAATTCCGAAATAAATGTCCACTGTGAATAGTCCAGAAATAATAGGAAAACCTGAGTTTTGACAATGACAAGTGTGCCTCTACTCCCCCGACCCTTGTTGGAGTGGGATGTGTGAGGGGAGGGGGGGGGCGGGTCTGTTTGAGGTAGAATGCAGTGTTTTCCAGGATTGTTGTTGTTAAAGTTGTAGTGCTTAGCTCCTCCCCTGTGTGAGTGTTGTGTGTAGTATTCAAGGACACACACAAAGTGTCAAGGTTATCCAGAGGTGACTTGAAGGTTACACCAAGGTTGTGCCATCCGGCATGTGTCCGCTGGTATCTGTGATTGTTGTACAATGTTGTACACTGGTACCAGTCACACAATATTACGGAGTGGTCATTTTTCTATCAACGGTAGGGGGGGGGGCGGCGTTTGCGCACCCTGTGTGAACAGATTGGACCCTGCCCCCACCTGTGGAGGATCAAATTTTCTTTTGGCCAAAAAGGGCCAAAAATCACACAATGCACCCCTTTAGTATGGCACAGGCTTTTTTCACTACCTTAATCTCCCACGTATAAGGCACGTCTTATATGCCAAACAAAATTATGCTGAGTGTTATACGTGGGACGACATTGCCTTGAGTTTGGGGTGCGCCTTATAGGGGGGGTATTTTTACTATAGAACAGTACTAAAGTAACAAAAAGCTGCCCTTAGAGGTGTGCCTTATACATGAAACAGACCTCCCTGAGTTGGGGGTGCGCCTTATAGGCGAGGTGCGCCTTATACGAGATTACGGTAGAACCATTTTGCCCCCACCCCCCTTCAGAGGTTTTGAAAATATTGTCTCCCTGGTCAAAGGTTCAAAAGTTTTGTCCCCCCCCTTAAACCCCTTATAGCACCACCACCCCTCGTTGTTGAAAAGTGATCACTCCCTTATTTACCTCCCTCCACCTGTTCTCTCACTATCACAGCACCCAAACTCTTAACCAACAAAAGTATTTTCTATTTCATCACCAATATATATATATAATTCCGTAGTTTATATGCATAATTCCCCTCATTTATTTACTTAATCATAACAGGTACACCAATATAGGTAATTCTTAGACAAATCTGGGTAATTCTGAACTAATTCCCTCCATTTTTGAGGTTTTGGCGGCAAAAGGCAGACGACATTTGGGTGGGTGATAATTGGGGATGTGTAATATTGACGGACGTGTTCAGGACCAGGTGTGTTTATCTGTTGTACACACAGAGTGGGGCAGGATGAGCATGGAGTGATTTACTCTCTGTATACAAAGCTATGGACAGATCAGATAGGGGACTGTGGTCAGGTGAATGCTGGGTGGGATGGGGGGGGCTCTGATCCCTGGTAGTGCCTAGAAATGAAGTTTTTTCAGGTAATGTAAAATTGGAACAGTGTGACCGTGAGTCATTTACTCTCTGCATACAAACCTCATATGGACCAGATAGGACTCTCTGGTCAGGTGAATCCTGGGTTGGGGGAGGGTGGGGGGGTGATCTGGTCTCAGGTAGTGTAGTGCCTAGAAATGAAGTTTTTTTCAGGGAATGTAAGAGTGAGTAAATATTAGATATTTAGCACCATTTCAACAGCTAGGGTCATATTCAATGCAAGAACTACATAACACATTTTCAAAGAGGAATGTGTCGGTGCCCACACATATGTGCACCACACACATCTGAGGGATAGGAAAGGAGAAATAGACCCTTTTAAGTGGGCTCGGGAAGCCGGAGGTAATGTAAGATTGGGGCACGATGCATATAACCTATGGACAGGGCAGATAAGGCTCTCAGCTCAGGTGAATACTGGATGGGCGTGGGGGCTCTGGTCTCTGGTATGCCTAGAAATAAAGTTGTGGGTTTTCAGGTAATATGTTGAAAAGTAACAGGAAGGGTTGGGCAGATTAAATAAAAAAGATCTTTTACTGCTACAAAGAGTTGGATGCACTGCCGCTACACACTGATAACTGCATAAGCTGACCCCCAAAAACTATCCAAATTAAAAACATGTAATTTCCTCAGAACTGATGTAGAAATTGTAGTCGGTCCTGTTTAGGTATAGGAAAAGGAAGGAATAAGCAGCGTATCGAGGGGGGGGGCAGCGGGGTTCATGTAAGAGAGGTTCCAGGTTTCATGTTGTTAATCGCTTTTCACACCAGGTCATCATAAACCCAGGGGGTGGGGTTGAGGTAGCCCCCCCCGTGTCTAAAACTGTGTCTAAAGGATGTAAATCATGTATACATGTGTACTTTTCAGACCAGGTCATCATAAACCCGGGGGGGGGGGTTGAGGTAGTCCCCCCCTGTCTAAAACTGTGTGTAAAGGATGTAAATCATGTATACATGTGTTCTTATGGTGCTGTCAGTAGGGTGGACAGCCCTTAATTCAATATTCACTTCCATATGTGTCACAGTGCTAAAGACCTCAACTTTACACATGCCCTGGACTGTCTCTAATTGTTGTAGGACACATTATAGCCTATCAGTAGTACAGGAGGGGTCTAAATCTTTAGGGACATGTAAAGTTACAATTGGTTCATTCACTAAAAAGGGTCATTTTAGATAGGGAAATGATTGCTAACACCCACATTTCTCTCTGACCTGGGACACTTTTTCTGGTAGGATTAAGGTGTAACTAGGTAACTATAATAGACCCCCCCCATTGAACCGCCACCAATACATGTGTACTTAGGGTGCTGTCAGTGCTCTGGTGGTTGTGGCTGGGGGGGGGGGGGTGTACATAACAGGCAGGAGGGTAAATATACTATATAGATATAGATACATCACATTACACACAAACACACACACACACACACACACACACACACACACACACACACACACACACACACAAACTGGTCCTATAGGTTATCTGGGATGACCTGGCGGGCCCCCTGACTGTGAGGTGATGACTACGCTTTTAGTGGTAGATTTTACACCTACAAGAGCAGTTTAGCCCCATCCCTTTGAAAGTGTCATTATAGATCATAAAACTTTAGACTCGATGTGACTTTTCACACACATTTCAATTAACAACCCTGGAGGAAGGGTGTCATAGTGTCAGAAGGGTCATTTGTTTGTAACCAATGACCACAGCTATAAGACCCCCACAAAGAAACAGGGGTGGGCATATCGCGAAGTGCTGGAGCAAACATACTACCGTAATCTCCCGCGTATAAGACGCGTCCTCTACGCCAAACAAATGCCTGGTGCATCTTATAGGATTTTCTGAAGTTGGGGGTGCGTCTTATACGGGGGGTAATTTTACTATAGAACAGTACTGAATTTACAAAATTGTGCCCTAAGAGGTGCGTCTTATACGCGAAAATGCCTTTGCTGAGTTTGGGGTGCGTCTTATATGTGCAACGCGTCTTCTACGTGGGAGATTACGGTAATCGTTGTAGCAATGCGTTTTCAATGGGATTGGTAGGCGAATTGCTTCAGTTTCTTCTTGTCAAAATTGGTGTATTTTGGGGATATAGGGAGGTGCAATCCCCAGTCCCCCTTCCCTAAAAAAAATAATAAATAAATGATTTAAAAAAAAAATTATTATGTTTTTTAAAGGTTGTGTTGGAGAGCATTTAAGGGGCAAATTACTTCAGATTCTCAGATTCAGCCTCAGAAAAGTGTGTTTTTTTTTTATTATTTAGGTGGCAAATTGCTGCAAGAAAATTTTCAAGTTTAACCTTTGAAATAGGTGTGTTATGTGAGCTTTAGGGGCAAACTGCTCCTGGAAAATTTTACAGATTCTCTGTTCTAAATTGGGCTATTGTAGGGGGATGGGGAGGAGGCATAGCACCAAAACATTTCAGGTTCTACCTCTAGATGGATATGTTTTAGAAGATTTAGGGGAAGGTATATGCCAAGAAAATTTCCAGATTTTACCTTAGAACATTGGTGCTGCAAAGCTCATAACTTTGGTTCTAGTTGGAATATTGACCAAATTCTTTCAGATTTGGAAAGCCAATGTCATCCTTAATGTCACTGTCGCATTTTCCAAGCTCACTGTCGCACCTTTTTGCGATATTGCGACAGCTGCCCACCCGTGAGAAATCATTAGTAAGGCCCTTTGTGGGCCTCGCCAGGTTCTGGTAGACATGGTATAGTGTTGTACGTACATAGAGATCATACAGAGACACAAACTGTAACATGGTCCTTACAATACAGTGTAAAGGCATCAGTGGGATTTATCTATTGATGTTACCATGTAACGTGCACAGCTACATATCTCACACAAACTGTAACATGGTCCTTACAATACAGTGTAAAGGCATCAGTGGGATTTATCTAGTGATGTAATCATGTAACGTGCACAGCTACATATCTCACACAAACTGTAACATGGTCCTTACAATACAGTGTAAAGGCACCAGTGGGATTTATCTAGTGATGTAATCATGTAACGTGAACAGCTACATATCTCACACAAACTGTAACATGGTCCTTACAATACAGTGTAAAGGCACCAGTGGGATTTATCTAGTGATGTAATCATGTAACGTGCACAGCTACATATCTCACACAAACTGTAACATGGTCCTTACAATACAGTGTAAAGGCACCAGTGGGATTTATCTAGTGATGTAATCATGTAACGTGCACAGCTACATACCTCACACAAACTGTAACATGGTCCTTACAATACAGTGTAAAGGCACCAGTGGGATTTATCTATTGATCATGTAACGTGCACAGCTACATATCTCACACAAACTGTAACATGGTCCTTACAATACAGTGTAAAGGCACCAGTGGGATTTATCTATTGATGTTACCATGTAACGTGCACAGCTACATATCTCACACAAACTGTAACATGGTCCTTACAATACAGTGTAAAGGCACCAGTGGGATTTATCTATTGATGTTACCATGTAACGTGCACAGCTACATATCTCACACAAACTGTAACATGGTCCTTACAATACAGTGTAAAGGCACCAGTGGGATTTATCTAGTGATGTAACCATGTAACGTGCACAGCTACATATCTCACACAAACTGTAACATGGTCCTTACAATACAGTGTAAAGGCACCAGTGGGATTTATCTAGTGATGTAACCATGTAACGTGCACAGCTACATATCTCACATACCACCATAAGGTAATACTAAGGTACACCATCATATTGTAAACCTCTGCATATAAGCTGCACCTGCGCATACGCCACACCCTGAGTTCATGGTTTTGATATAAGCCGCACCAGAGGTCTGAAATGGTGGCCATTCCTTCCTATAGTCTATATATTAAATTAAAGGCCAGCGTATAAGCTGCACCCTGAGTTCCTGGAGGTACTATAAGCTTGAAATGGTTTATAGGCCGCGTCATATATGCAGGGTTTTAAGGTTATTGTAATACAGTGAAGCTATGTAGTTTCTACAATGAAGCCCCAGATGGCCCCCCCTGTGGAGTGGGGACCTTCATGTGAGGGCATGGAGGAGCAGAATAACTTCATTGGGAGTCCACAAGGAGAAATCTTCCATACTGACAGTGGGCATACCAGATTTGTAAAAGGTGACAAAGCTGGGGTTTCTTGTTGCTTGGGGTGAGCATGTAGGCAGCTGGTGTCCATATGCACGGGCCCAGGTCTACATGCTTGTCTTTTGCCATGGGATTCCCCCTCAGTGAACCACGTCTGAGTGATCAAAGGCCGGGGTTTGTCTGGCGCTGCCTATGGGACCAGGCAAATAAAAGAACACTTGCTATCCTTCGAGAACAGTAGGGGCATGAAGCCCCGGTAGCGGTTTCCCCCTCACTCCTCCTCATAGAATCGGTCATTCATTTCATAGATTTGGTCATTCATAGATTCAGTCACTGCTGTGTCGGGCAAGCAGCTTATAAATACCTGTCTAGCTGTCTGGACAAGCAGCTTTGAAATACCTGTCTAAACAGAAAAGAAAGGACTTAATGTCCGAGAACCCTTGAATGTCTGAGTTCCTTGATGGCCCCTGGACATAAAACTAAACAAACAAACACACCCAGATGGCAGCACAGTAAAGGACTGTGGTACAAGGAATCTCTGTAAGAAGTAATGGTGAAATCCTTGTCCCAAAGTTGCTGGAGATCGGTCGGTAGTTTGAAGAATTTTACAGTTTGTAATTCCGCCAATCATGAGATTCAATAAACCTGAATTTGAGAAGCAGCTTAATAGTAGGCTTTATGAGTGAGTAATAGATGGTTACTCTGATTTCGACAGATACAGTCATATTCATGGTGGCAGGGGTGTAAGTCTTCAGGTTTTATCAGGATTTCCTGATTTCTGAGAATTTTGAATGACATGTACTTTCATTATACGAGTGGTAAAGGAGGGCTGTTTTCAAAAATAGAAGGCTTTTATATTGAGTTAATGTATGGTTTCCTGATTTTTGCCTATGCCTGACTTACATCCCTGATGGTGAGAAAAGTATATTACCGTAAATTCTCTCACATAAGACACGACCAGTACAAAAACCTCCATTTTCCATTCCAAGGTCGAGGTGCGGCTTATACGAGAGAATTTAAGGTACACAGTTTCACAGATGAGTGTGTCGGTGCCCACTCATATGTGCACCACACACACTGAGGGGACAGGAGAGAGGAAATACAGACCCAGATACAGTTGAAAGGGGAAAAAAACAGAGAGGACAGGGAAGGACGACAAAGACCCTTTAACAGACTGGGTTAGAGAAACCTGTATACTCTGGGTATGAGAGCCTCACTCAGTTCTCACACACTGCCAGTGCCTGTCACCTACTGCTGCCCCCTAGTATGATCTCACAGAACTAAGGTGTAGGCTCATTACTGCCCCCTGCCTCCAGCTTACTCAAATAGAACCCTTACCTATCTACAGGCATAGCCTACACAATACACTGTACAAGTCCCTGCTACAGGGGATATACAAGCCAGACTCTTATTTAAGCCGCACCTCAACTTTAGGAGAAGCTAAGCTATAAGCCACCTGTGCAGCTTGAGCAAATAGTCATAGATTTATGTGTTTAAGCCGCACCCCTTATTTTGGCACTCCAATAGAAGTCTTCATTCTCAATAGATGATATAAAACAGTAACTAGACTGTTGGGACCTAACTGACGGTCGTTGAAGGTTTGATAATGAAAAGGGTTTGGTACATTTAGGTGTACCTGCATGATTACTTGTAAGTTGTACCGGGCGACCCTACTCAGCCAATTCATGATGGCTAACTACTTGAACTTATTGAACCTACTTCAGCAAATATGACAGGCCACTTTTGGATTACCTTTGATTACTATGCCAAGGGAAAAGGATACATAATGGCTAAGACCAAACCTTGAGGATGTCCTTTTTAACAGTCTTCAAAGACACATTAAATCATCGATTGGCTGAGTAGGGTCGCCCAGTGCAACTTACAAGTGCAGGTACATGTGTCCTAAGATACACAAGGTAATGGGGGGGTGAGGCTCTATATATGGTTGTGTGGTCACATATACATGTGTCCTAAGATACACAAGGTAATGGGGGGGTGAGGCTCTATATATGGTTGTGTGGTCACATATACATGTGTCCTAAGATACACAAGGTAATGGGGGGGGTGAGGCTCTATATATGGTTGTGTGGTCACATATACATGTGTCCTAAGATACACAAGGTAATGGGGGGGGGGGGTGAGGCTCTATATATGGTTGTGTGGTCACATATACATGTGTCCTAAGATACACAAGGTAATGGGGGGGGTGAGGCTCTATATATGGTTGTGTGGTCACATATACATGTGTCCTAAGATACACAAGGTAATGGGGGGGGGGGTGAGGCTCTATATATGGTTGTGTGGTCACATATAATTAGATGGGGTGTAGGAACGAGTTCTTGTGCTTTTGGATTCCTTTAGATCAATATAAGTTGACTGTGTAGATAGGATATGATTATGTTGAATGGTCACACATAGTTCGATGGGGTGTAGGAATGAGTCCTTGTGCATATAGATTCCTTTAGATCAATGTAAGTCGACTATGTAGGATATATGCTGGGTGGTCACACATGGTTTTGTGAGTACATGTATAGTGCTGTCAATGGGTGTGGGAGGGTGCAGTGTAGTTCTCTTGTTCTATATTATAGTTCTATTGTTCTATAGTCATAGTTTCATAGTTCTACATAGAGACATTTGCATGGATATTGAATCCTTCCTGCTAATAACACTTTGCTTATAATGATGACATACACACTCACAGTTTTGATATATACACATAGAGTAACATGGACTGCTATAGAATAAGACTGCTGTATATTTGATACTGTGAAAGAGAGCTGTGGGTATTGGGTGTACCTCATATACAAAGATTAATGTATGGGGTGACAGATCGGTGTTCTTATCGCGGGCGTTTGGGTATCGTGTGCACCAACAGATACAACAAAGGGTCATTATGTGCCAATATTCGGGTACTCATGAGTAGAACAATGAGCAGCTCTATAGGACTCCTACAGTACAAAGACAGTAAGATGTTAGTGTAAGGTATCAAGTTATCGTAGACATTATGTGCCATTATTCAGGTACCTCATGAGTAGAACAACGAGCAGCTCTATAGGACTCCTACAGTACAAAGACAGTAAGATGTTAGTGTAAGGTATCAAGTTATCGTAGACATTATATGCCATTATTCAGGTACCTCATGAGTAGAACAACGAGCAGCTCTATAGGACTCCTACAGTACAAAGACAGTAAGATGTTAGTGTAAGGTATCAAGTTATTGTAGACATTATGTGCCATTATTCAGGTACCTCATGAGTAGAACAACGAGCAGCTCTATAGGACTCCTACAGTACAAAGACAGTAAGATGTTAGTGTAAGGTATCAAGTTATCGTAGACATTATATGCCATTATTCAGGTACCTCATGAGTAGAACAACGAGCAGCTCTATAGGACTCCTACAGTACAAAGACAGTAAGATGTTAGTGTAAGGTATCAAGTTATCGTAGACATTATGTGCCATTATTCAGGTACCTCATGAGTAGAACAACGAGCAGCTCTATAGGACTCCTACAGTACAAAGACAGTAAGATGTTAGTGTAAGGTATCAAGTTATCGTAGACATTATGTGCCATTATTCAGGTACCTCATGAGTAGAACAACGAGCAGCTCTATAGGACTCCTACAGTACAAAGACAGTAAGATGTTAGTGTAAGGTATCAAGTTATCGTAGACATTATATGCCATTATTCAGGTACCTCATGAGTAGAACAACGAGCAGCTCTATAGGACTCCTACAGTACAAAGACAGTAAGATGTTAGTGTAAGGTATCAAGTTATCGTAGACATTATGTGCCATTATTCAGGTACCTCATGAGTAGAACAACGAGCAGCTCTATAGGACTCCTACAAGTAGTATATACATGCAAACTGAGCGCAATGGATTAGCTACTAACTAGGTCATGACCTACTGGTAGACCGGAAGTGACCTAGTTTCAACCAATCAGAGGGCTGGATTTGACAGGAAGTGACGTCATAAGGTCATGACCTAGTTTTTTCGACCAATCAGAGAGCTGGATTCCATTTGACCTAGTGACCTGACCTAGTTACATAAATTAAAAGAATTGCGCAATACCTAGAGCTGACCTACTTGCAAACCGGAAGTGACCTACTAACCTACTTGCAAAAACGTATGACCTACGTATGAGGGTGCATTGCGCAATGCTTGTAAGAATTTACACAATGTTCTGATGCAATACTTTTATGGATTTACGCAATACTTATGACTCATGCATTAAAATAAAACACAACTCATTTATTTCACATAACAGATTATATTTTTTTATTAGACACAATATTTACAGATGAAGACAGATTTTCCATTTCCGGGGCGTGCACATATACTACAAAAACATTTGTTGTGTGTGAATTTACTTGCTTGATACCAGCTTTGGCCAGTAAGACTTGTTTTCCATGTGTTGTGGAAACAATAACTGTTAAGTTTGGCTATGTTAGATATAGCATGCTCGAACAAAGCCTGGGCCAGGAAGTAAGTTTGACTGTTTTTGGGTCCAGGTAAAAGACCAGATAAAAAACCATCCTTAAAGTTTACCTCAAAGGAGAAATGATTTTTCACTCCAGGTATACTTAAGGCATGAAGTTCCAGAGAGACCTGCAGACATGTGAAACAAATAGTTTTAGCAATAGCAGATACTTCCAGTTTACAATTACACTGACAAAACACTCCTACTATGGGATTACATTCTAACTCTTGGAGAGTAAGAGCAAACTTTCTTACACTTCCTAAAGTGTACCTTGTGTAGTGTCTTGGGCAGCCAGGTTCAGTGTGCAATTGATATACTCCTATACACCAATCATGCATTATCAAGTTAACTTTTTTCACTCGACAATAGTACATGCAGTTTCTGTAGGCGTCCCAAAAAGCTGAAGAGAAATATTTGTACATTTTAACACTAGTTATACAGTGGTCAACAGTGTCTGGTTCAGCTCCTCTAAAATAACCAATGTTTTCTGCAGGTATTATTTCCCAAAAGAAATTCTCTGAACATCCACATGCTACAGAACTTATATCATTGTCAGGTGTTATAGAAGAAGCTTGATTATATGAAGCAACACTTTGTAAAACTGGACGCATGTAATAGTCATAAGGTGGAGTTTCTGTGGTTTGCTCCACAAGCATAGCTTCTAAACTTTCCATGTTAAAATGGTTGCTTAAATCTAACCAGATACTAATAGTCTGGTGAACGTGACGCTATGAGTTAAGAAATCTGGTACCACTTTTTTTTTCTGTTCCAACTTAATTTCTTCAGCGCCGGATTTTTTATTTTTTGTCGTGAACATGTACAGCGTTCACTTTTGTGAAAAGTTTTTTTTATTTTTGGGTGATACAGTTCACTTTTCTTACTTTTTTATTAGTTTTTTTTTCATGATACAGTACACATTTTTTTTATTTGAAAAATGTTCATTTGAACAAAAAATATTTTCCAGTTTAACACTGTTTTCTATGGAAAAAAATGTTCATTTGAACAAATGTTCGTTTGAACAATTGTTCAAATGAACATTTTCCAGTTTAACACTGTTTTCTATGGGAAAAAATGTTCATTTGAACAAATGTTCGTTTGAACAATTGTTCAAATGAACATTTTCCATTTTAACACTGTTTTCTATGGGGAAAAATGTTCATTTGAACAAATGTTCGTTTGAACAATTGTTCAAATGAACATTTTCCATTTTAACACTGTTTTCTATGGGGAAAAATGTTCATTTGAACAAATGTTCGTTTGAACAATTGTTCAAATGAACATTTTCCATTTTAACACTGTTTTCTATGGGGAAAAATGTTCATTTGAACAAATGTTCGTTTGAACAATTTTTCAAATGAACATTTTCCATTTTAACACTGTTTTCTATGAAGGAAATTTGTTCATTTGAACAATTTGTTTAAAACTTTTTTTTCTTTCAACGAAATGTACAACTGGAAGTGAAACTAGAAAAAGAAACCATTTTTTTTATATAGAAAGGGGTAGGGTGCTTACACCGTCTTCACATACTTGTCTCTTTATGTACTGATAGGTTAGACCTTGTTTCCTTTGAGAGTAAGTCGTAACGCTGTGGTTTACTACTTTAAATCCTTTGTTGACTACCGTGACAACATTTTCACTGTCCAGTACTTCTTTGTACTTGTCAGTGGTCAGGGGGTTTTGTTTTTGAATTACACCTTTGCAACTCATTTTAACGGGCACATTTACTCCTGTGCCTATGTAACATTTGGAGTTCAAGGCAGTCATTTCGTCACCTTCCCACTCCACTTTGAATAACCCGGGGGTTCTCTTGTCAAACGCCAGACGGCTCTTACAACATGGTTGAGGCAGCCACAGCTCACCCAATACTTTGGTCTGAACATAGGTCTCTCTGTGGTGACTGTTGTCACATGATTCAGAGGGCAACCATTTGTGACGTTCTCTGAAGAAAGCTTCACGTTTTTCAGGAATAATTACGTCTTCTATTTTCTCTGCACTTAAAGCAAAGTAAAAACTGTCAGTGTCCATTTCACACATTTCAAAATCTTTCTCGTCTATGTATTCAAGGAGAAAGTCGTAATAGAAAGCCAACATTTTAAGTTTGGCATATTGGTATACCATGAACCCTATTTGAACTGGGAGATCGTAGGTGATGGAGGTGGGCAAACAGGACAGTTCTACCGTGTTGTCACTTATGTCTTGCACATCTTGCACTGACCAGTGCATGGCCAAACGTCTTGCCTTAGAGGGGTGAAGATACTTTGTTTGAACAAAGTTTTGTTTGTTGCATATGGTTTTTCCGTATGAACCATTTCCCAAAAGTTTGTACAGATCTGACAAAATCTTACAGTCTATATTTTCGTCGCCCTTCCTCCTAGCTTTGGTTACTTCGTCCATGAAGGGTAAAAAAGTCTGTTCTGGAGTGTATTCTACGAGAAGGTGTACTGTCGTAACTACCAAACCTTTTTCCAGGTACCACTTCAAGAGAGGAGTTCCCAACAAAATTCCCTCTGCGTGGTAGCTGCCTATAAGTTGGCGTTGCGGTTGTTTTAGCTTACCTGCTGCTTCCAGGTAACGTTTCATATGTTCACCTACGTCTTTTTTTCCTACTAAACAGTTTTTGAAAATAGGTGTCATTTCACTGAATTTTTCTTTCAAGTGTTCAGGTGTTTCTATGTCTACCTGGATAAGTCCAAAAGTTGTTCCTTTAGAAACCCCTCTCAGTATTTCATCCTGACTTTTTCTGCCTTGGCACAACGGTCTTTTAATTTCCCATTCACTTTTTGTTTCTCTGCACAAGTTTTCAGTTTTTTCTTTCAACCACATACACTCATACTTTTCCTCTACTTGGTAACCTAACGATTGAAGATATAGGGTAGTCAAAATGGTATTTTGGTTTTTTTCTTCTAACCATGCCTTTCCATTGGGGTCTCTCAAAACTGATTTAGTAAGGTGACATATGTGACCATGCCAGTAGCACCCGTGAAACTGGTATACTTTTTTTGAAGCTGGATCATATCCGTCCACTTTTATTTTCCTTGAACCCAATACTACTTCCCCGTAGTTGTATTGGTGTAATATCTTGACTTTGTCTGTCACAGTTTTGTATCGCAACCATTCTGTGGCTGAGTAGCTAATTTGTTGACTGCAAACAGCTTGAAAATCGTTTTCTTTCCTGCGCACCACATAATAACCTGTGCAGTGCTCTTCACCCATGCACTTGAGGTACAAGCTGTTAGCATCTACCCCTACTATGTGTCTGCATACTTTGCTTTGTGACCCGTATTTTTTTTGTCTTATTCTTGTTTCTCCACTTTTGTGATGTCTGTGAAAAATAATAGAGGGACCCCCTACTAAGTTGCGTCTGAGCAAGGAGTGAACATCCTTTTCTTTCTCACCAAAAAGAATGTAAGGAGTGGCATTAGGTGCAGTGTTGTTGAAAAGAAACTTCAAGGTTAAACCTGGCAAAGTTAAACCGTCTTTGAACATGTCTACCCCACGATCTATAAAAAATTTTGTGTGCTCGTTTATGGCTAAAACAAAGGGTTTAACATCCAGGTTGTTGTAATATATCAAGTAGTCCTTCATAGTTTTCATTTTGTTTTCTTTCCAGACCTTCTTACATTCAAGATAATCTTCTTTGCTTATTCCACCACCCGACAAAGAACTGTAGAAGCAGTGGCGTGGAGGAAGAGCTTTGTTGTTCAGTTTTCTTATGTTGTCCATCCACTCGTAGGGAAAAAAACCTTTTTCAGCTTTCCCTTTTAGAAAGGCTTTCAGGTAGTTTGCGTAGGAATAACCTGGTGCCAAATAGTTAAACATGTCAAGGAAAAGAAGATGGTCTGTGTACACTGCTATGTACTTGTTGCATTTTTTTATGGTTTTCATTTCTGTTTTGTCTGTGTCTATAAAAAAAGAATGAAATTCCTTTTTTATCAAATTAATGTCATACTTTCCAGAGTTGAAACCTAGAACAGGGACTCTTTCTATGTAGGTAAGAAGTTTTTCCTTCACTTCAAGAACATGGGAGATTTTTTTTTGGGGATTTTTTTTGTTCTTTGCTGGAAAAACTTTGCTAGCTTTATGTTCTAGTTCCTTTTGTTTTTCTTCTAGAGAGTCTAGTTCGTCTAAAACATCTCTAAAATTCTCTTTCACCTGTTCTCCTATCAACTGCCCCAAGTTGTTTATGTGTTCCAACACATTTTTAACCAAAGGATCGTCGTCCCTGTTGGAATTTCTGACAAAACACACTGGTTCTGTATGCCCAGGAAAATCAGAAGCTACACTGGCAGAAAGGGGTATGTGAGTTTTTTCTATCACAGTGTTAGCATTTTCTGGGGACGAATTTTCAGGTTGGACGAAATAGCTTTCAAAGTCAAAAACAATTTTATAGGGGTATATTTTTTTCTCAGGTGAACAAACTATTCCCAGTTCCTCTAAAACTTGAAAAACTGTTTTGGATGGATTGTATGCTCCACCTTTGTACCTGAAGCTGACTTTGGTGCAATCTTTTTTCACCCCATTGTGTTGTTTCAAAAGGAAGCTACGAGTGAAAACTTTATGACACTTTTCACAGGGGTACATTTTACCATACAGTCCCATGTTAGTTATTAAACTTACATGGTTTCTGTGTAAGTTCAAGTTCATGATTTTCTTGGATGAACACATGTTTGACCTTATAATTTTAGGTCGACCCTTT
This sequence comes from Acholoe squamosa, assembly GCA_949317995.1. Lineage (NCBI taxonomy): Eukaryota > Metazoa > Annelida > Polychaeta > Phyllodocida > Polynoidae > Acholoe > Acholoe squamosa. The sequence continues at coordinate 91,141,606 of OX439037.1, forward strand.
CTTTTACCAAAAGAGGGAAGGTAAAAGATTCTTATGTTAACTTCAAACATTTTTTCTAACCTGTCTAAATCTCTTATGTTAACGCCCTCAAAAGTCTCCTTGTTCACCCCTGGATAGGCTTCAAGGAAAAGCTCTTGAGTTTTTTCTAAAGATTCATACAGGAAGAAAGACAGACATCTAAAGAAACACAAGTTGTCCTTGTAAGCCCTTTTGGTTTTAGGGTCTCTGTGAAAGTGTTGCATTCCTCTTTGTCTTAAACCTGGTGGAACAGTTTTCATTTTACCTAAAAGATATTCTCCTCCCGTAGCCCTTATCAGTGTGATGTTGGCATTCACGTTGCCTATTACACTCCATTTAGTAGAGGGTCTTTGAGTGTCTTCTTTAATGTTGTTTTCTATTAAATCTAAACACTCTGCAAAGTCTTTGTCGTCCCTTATAAAAATGTAAGGGTCTCTATGACTTTCACTGTCATAGAACAAAGACGAGTTGTTGGCAGAAGCATGAAAGTACATGACTTTCTCTTCTTCTTCTTCCTCCTTAGAGGAAGACAACAACCTTCCAAAAGAGACAGCCACTTTGTAAGCCATAACTTGATTTCTATGAATAGAGGTAAACGCCTCTATTACCTGTTTGGCTCCCAAGTCTTTGTTGAAACTTGTCATTCTGACGTTGAAAATGGACTGAAGCTTACCAAGCACAGCCAAACCTGAAGCTATGGACTTGAAGTTGTCACGGTAACTGCTTTTATGCAAAGAATTTTTTTCTATTTCTTTTGGAAGTTCTAAGCTGTCGGAAAAAGTTTCTCTTCTACAAGAATCTGAGTTACATAAAGTTTTTCCACTGTTTTCTACAGTTACCAAACGTGGAGGTCTAGGGGTGTTACACATTGGACAGTTGACGGTGTAAAGTTGTTTTACCTTTTTGGGCGGCATTTTTTTTTTAAGGTTTCTTTTTCTTGTTTCACTTTATGTTCTATATACAAACTTATAACTAAAAACCTAACCTAAGTATACATGGAGTACATATGGAACTTAAACCTACGCTGGGCTATGTTGACTAATAACGGAGTACATCTAAATCTAACTACAAATTAGCTGATATACATCATAATGTAAAAGCACTTAACAAGGAGCTGTTGACCAGACACTATACAAAGTTGACCACTTACCCAGAGTAGAAATCGGTCGTTTCGTCTAGGAAGGGACCAACTCGTGATTTTATGTCCTCCAGAATGAAGGGGGACACAGTGTGTCCGCAGTGTGTGGCTGAGGGGGGCATTCTGAAGCTGGAAGACACCGAGGCATTCATTTCCTCCACGTAGCTGGTTGTTCCTATGTGAACTTTAGGAGTTCCCTTGTACAAGTTTACCAGGACCATAGCCCGGCCTCCACTGGGGTCGGTGCAGTCTTGGTTCAAGGACAACAAAAGATTATCCACCTTCCTCTCTCCAAGGGCAGCTAGGCGGTGTAACTCCTTGTACTTTCCTAGGATGCACTCTATCTGGTCCACTAAGTTCCTGAATTCACGCGCCTCTAGGTTCAAGCACCGCTCGTAAGGTTTGTCCAGGTAGGTTCTCAAGCATACTCCCCTGATGCTAGGTTCCCTGTATATTTCTATGCAGGCGTTGTTATCCCCTTCCGGATAAAAAACTTGGTTGGGGGCAGGTGACTTTTCTTGGAAACCAAATCGAGCAGGCCACTTTTTTACCACCAAAGGCACTGACCTAAAGCCCACAAGCTTGCTGGAAGAACTGGGGGCAGTTCCCTCCCCAAACTTTTGCCTGTGTGACTTGTCTTTAGGAGAAGGAACACCTGGGACAGAACCAATTGGCTCGGCACCATAGGATGAAGTCGCTGAGGAATCTGAAGCAGGGGTAGAGACAGGGGTTTTCTTGTGGTAGGCGCGCTTCTGTCTTTTTTTCTTAGGCTCCCCTTCTTTCTCACTGGAACAGTTTCTTTTTTCCGGCGGGCTTTTAAGAAGCAGCTCCTCTACTGGAACCGGGAGAGAGTACAGAGGAGAAGGGCCGGTTAAATCTATAACCTCTACCTGCGAATACCCCCCGCGGTGAGCAGGTGAAGGTGTCCCTTGTGTTAAGTCCACCACTTCTATGGGTTTAACTGCCGGTGATGAGGTTGTAAGGTCTATAACCTTAATTGGACTGACCTGGGGAGAAGGTTCCTCCGGAGTCACGGGTGAGTAAGAGGCGGACGTAGGTGTTTCAGTGGGGGGTTGGTAGTTCAAAGGTGCCGGGGGATTGATGTATTCCCTGATGTCAAAATCGCCGTCGCCAGCTTCCTGAGGAGAGCGATCCCGGACGCGATCCAGGAAATCAGTGATTTCGCCATGAAGAGCTGCAAGAGCGGCTTCCTGTTCTCCTGCATCAGGCACTTCAGTTGGAAGCCGAGCAGGAGTTGCAGGTGGTTTATCAGGTGAGGCTGGAGAGGTAGGAGGAGGGGCGATGCCCGACGCCTTTTCCACTGTCTGTTTAGAAGTAGTAAAAGTTAGTGGAGCCAGTTTTTTAGCTCCTCCTCTCCTGACACTAAGTCCCGTCTTCATGCGACCAGGCATTGTTCTCCTTGAAGATGAAAGGGTGGCAGGGCTGGAAGGTGCAGGAGCAGGACGGCAAACAGCAGACAAACGTCAGAAAAGGTTTGATGAAGATCGAGCAGCTCAAGTCTACTTTATAGTAACTATCCTGATACGATGCTGGGACGTTCCCTTGTCGTTCAGATAACGTACAACCACGTCCATGAGTCGTAGATAACCGTGCTTTTCCATTCATAGTATGTTTTACACTTAGTCAGTGTTGTTTTGGAAAAAAGTAAAAAAGCTTAACTCAAATAAAAAACGTGATAACGTTCAGTCAACGTTCAGGGTGAGGCTTGTAAAACGAGTCTTGTTGTTACCATTCTGTAATTAACGCAGACCATTCGTCATTTATCAGAACTAGCTTCTCTCAAGCAGACATGGCTAACTTTTGTCCTTTGCCTTTGTCTTTGACCGTAGGTCACAAAAGGCGTCAGGAGGTGTTTATTTCAGACATCAGGAGGGGCGTAGAAGAAGGTAAGGTGTGGGCTGTGTGGAAATTCTGTCCTGAAAATTTGAACAGGGATCTTTACATCCCTCCTAACTGTAACTTCAAACAATGCTTTTTGCACAACCAAACCACTGCATTGGTTCCTGGTGGACCCTCTGTGAAAAAACTTATCTCAGAAAATGGGGAAAGTTTTTTTTCAGGTGTTCTTTTGGGACATGGTGCCATGGTACACTTAATGTCTAGACATTCCATTTCCTCTGGAAGTTCAAAGAAATTCATTTCAGACAGACAAAAACCCTTTTTTCTAAGGGATCAACCTTTGGGGGGAGGGCCTGGTAATTCAGTTTTCATCGATTCTACTATGGTGAAGGCTTTAATAAAAGCCACTTTACTTCACCCAGACAAAATTACACACTCTTTAGGTTCAAAAATTTTCTATGAAAGAGGATTCAGGACAGAGATTGGCCACAATTACCATGGATGCTGTCATGTTGTGAGAGTTATTACTGAAATAACTACCTCCCATGAAAAAGGTCAGCTGAAGGTGGTAACAGCCTACCCCGTATCTAATTTTTGGTCCTCCTAATAAAACTGAACAAAAATAAACGATGATCCTCCGGGTAAGGCCCCTGGGCCAAACCCACCCTTCCACATGTTTTCCCCTCTTTTCAGAACGCTCAGGGACTGACCCTAACGTTTGTTTCGTCCTTGAGCAATAAATCATTTCAGGAAATTGCGATAAGGAAAGACTGACAGGTTTCCTATAAAGGTTAAACGGGGACTAAACCATCGTTATTTGACACAACAACCTTCGACCTACTATGTCGCGTTACTCCCTGCAGCGTGTATTAGAACAACGTCACCCCGACGACACTCAAGTTCTGACATATGTGAGGGAAAGAAATGAAATTATATGTTGCTCTTCTATTTGTTTCAGGTACGTGTGCAAATACTTGAAAGAATGTGTTCTTCACCGGAAAAAATTATACTTAGTTTTTTCTTCAGTGCAATCAAGTTTTACATCCAAAGACAGAAAAACCTTGAGGAAAATGGTTTTGAGTCATAACTTGTCGAAATTTTCAGCGGTGGAAACCTTGGGTTATGCCCTGAAGCATGGAAGAAAGGGAAAAGGCCCACTGAAAAACCCCTTCCATGTGGAAGCATTGAAAGCGGCAGAAGAGCATCACGCCAAAGAAAATCCCCGCCTACTTAACCAGCGTCTTCATTTCTTCATGTCTATTTTGGAACTTCTAGCTGAGTGCTTAGAAACCAAAACTTTGTTTTCCTCCTGCCCCATATTTCACATCCCATCATCGTCCCTGGATCGTTTCAGTGTAGAGGAGAAAGAAAAAGTTTGGTTTTATCTGGCTATGTGGTGCACCCAGCTTATCTCCCTTACTCACTGTTTTCACCACAATCAGCTCGCTTTACACTCAACGTCATAACAAATTTAAACGAACGAAGAACGATGTAACATGCTTACCTAAACAGGGGGAAGGGAACGGGAGAGATATATAGAATAGGATAGAATAGGGTAGAATAAAATAGGGTAGGGTAGGGTAGGGTAGGGTAGGGTAGGGTAGGGTAGGAAAGGGTGGGGTTGGGTTTAAAAAACTATGGGGTGGGGGGGTGGGGGCACCCCTCAAGTATGGGGGGTTTGGGGCTTGTTGGCCCGGGCTGGCCGCCCAAAATAACCCACCTAACCCACCCACCCACCTACCCACCCACCTAAACCACCTACCCACCTACCCTACCCTACCCTACCCTACCCTACCCTACCCTACCCTACCCTACCCTATATAAGTCAACTGTATGCTTTCTAGCCTGTCATAACCTGCCTGCCTTCCTACCTGCCTGCCTTACTTGCTCAACACTTTTTATTTGGACGCTATGGAGTTTCACCTTTCGGACGAGTTGTTATTCAAGGTCAGTGAAAAAATATCTGAAAAAGACTACCCTCGATTAGGAGTTTACTTAGGACTTAGACTAAGTTTAATGGATTACATGGAAAAAATACCGTCTCTTCGTTCTATGGGGAGAGAAATGCTTATTTCATGGAGTAGAAAGAACGTGCGTTGCAAGTGGATGGTATTGAGACATGCATTAAGTGACATAGGTCGTTACGATCTAACTGATTATTGTAGATGGTACATGGGATATTACAACGTAGTGGACCATTGTGAAATTCCTCCAGAACAGTGGAAAGTTGATACTTTGTTCGTCAACCTGGCAGACAAGTTCGAAAAGCTTGACTGGAGGAAACTGGGAACTCAACTTGGAATGAGCGACCACGAGCTTAACCTGATATCCACCCCTGTTCCAGGGAAAAAAGGTGTCACAAATCCTGTGTTCGAAGTTCTGATGGTTTGGAAATATAGAGAAATATCTCATCCAAGCTGCCTAATAGCCAGTCTATACAACATGGGACTTTCTGATGTAGCTCTTTACGTGGAAGGTTTGAACAAGGGTTCTACTGGTTTAAAAGAGGCCGAGGTTGCTCCTTTGGTCACTTTGGTTTAAGATATCGTCCAACATGGATCACAAGGAAAAGGAGATAATTTTTGACCCACGTCTACAAAGCCCCTTCACAATGATCATAGCTGGACCTACTTCTTGTGGGAAAAGTCAACTTGTTTTCAAGTTGATTAAAGGTGTAGACGAGCTTGTTACTCCAAAAATACACGACATATACTACTGCTACAGTCAATGGCAAGATGGATTCGACGAAATGGTGAAGTTGGGGGTTAAGTTTAACAAAGGTCTTCTTTCAGAAGCCTTTTTGTTCGAGGATGAAAGAGACGTGACTAAACATGGACTGGTCGTAATAGACGATCTCATGGATCCCGAGTACGTTCCCACCATAATGAAACTTTTCACTGTGGGCTCTCACCATCGCAGTTTAAGTGTAATTTTTGTTACTCAAAACTTGTTTTTCAACAATCCTGCCTTCAGAACCTTGAGCTTAAATGCACACTACCTAGTTGTTTTTAAAAACCCTAGAGACATGAGTCAGATAGGGCACATCAGCAAACAGGCCTTTCCAGGACAGAAATCCTTTTTGACGGAGGTATATAACTCAGAAACCAAAGAGAAGCATTCATACATCCTATTGGACTTTAAGCAGAGCACACCTAACGAGCTTAGGGTAAGAAACAGCATAACAACTCCTTGGAACACCTTGGTTTTCATTCCTCAAGATTCAGCTTCGAAAAGAAAAAGATAGAATGGTGACCAAAAGATCTCCTTCTGGAGGAAAATTTAAAACAATTAGGAAACATTACCACTTGTTGAAACACATATCCAAGTGTTCCTCGGCAGAGTGTTCCCACATTATCAAAGGTCTCAGCGATGAGGTCATTAGGTTGATGAGTCAAATTTGCGTCAACGTAATGAACAAAAACCTGTTGCGTAACGAGTCCGACGCAGTCAAACGTTTATCACCCTACAAGAAAGAACTCAAGTCAGTCACAAGGCACAAGGCTACTGTTAAGCAGAAGAGGAAAACCTTTGAGCAAAAGGGAGGATTTTTGGGAACCATTTTGGGCCTCGCCTTACCCCTGATAACAGGTCTCATAGGAGCACGTCGATAAAAAAATCATGTCTTATTCAAGGATGGCCCTCGTAAGGTCGGATCTTGTTCCCCGAGAAAAAAAATCTTCTTTTGTTAGTCCTTCCTCTCCTCCCCAGCCTGGACCTAGTGTTCAAGACCAGTACTACAGCACTCAACTTTTAAGAGAAGGTTTAACTCCTGATTCCAGCCTGGTTCAAGTCCTGAACCACCTTCAGAGTAAAGCACATGAGGTGCTTAACTCTCCTAACCTCAAACTGAAGGAAAAGTTAAGGCAGTACAATCAACTTATGATAAAGTCGGGAATTTTAACTAAAAAAGCCAAGGCCTTAGGACAACGTAGGGAAGGTCCCTATTTTGGTCGAGCAGTAGGACAAGGTCCTGCAGGAGCAGCAGCAGCAGCAGCTGGGGGTGTAAACAATTCTTTAGAAGACACCGACGACGGCGACGATGATGCTGACCACACTTTCACAGAGACTAGAGACGATCCACCACTTCCTGACGATTCAGACGGAGACAGTGTAGACGAGTTCAAAGGGGAGGAAGGCTTTAAACCTCGTGCAAGAGACAACACAGAGGGTATGGACGCCGACATAAAAGAAAGAATACCTGCAAGTTACAGAACGACTGCTAAAAATCTATACAGAGAATTATCTCGTCACGGAAGTCAAATTTTGAATTGGAACAGAGACGGAGAAATATATGTCAACGGGGAACGTGTGCCTGGAACTGACATAACAGATTTGTTAGCTTTTGCTGCCCGACCAAAGTCTTTGAAAAAGGACCAACCTAAAGGAAGCCAGGTTTTCATGAGAGCAGTTAAAAGGCTGAACCCCACCTTAAAATTTGTCAAAAACAAGTCGGCTTTTGCAGGGCACAGTCCTTCCTTTGCTGCCAGTCCCTTGAAAAGAGCTTCCCCTATAAAGAAGAGGAAAGTAAGTCAAAAAGGAACTGGACGTAAGTTTATATGGCGCACAAGGCTTTGAAAAAAGATGTGCTCAGGTTTTACACAGATCCTAAACAACCTGGAAGTTTCACCAGCGTTTCTAAACTTCAACGTCATCACTTCAAGAAAACAAAGAAAAAAAACATAGAACAAGCTTTGGAAGATGTAGACGCTTACACCAGACACAAACCTTACAAGAGAAGATTTCCAAGAAGAAAAACACAAACATGGGGCATAGACAAACAGTGGCAACTTGACCTCATAGACATGCGAGAATTTTCAAAGGAAAACAAAGGATACCAGTACATTCTAGCGGGAATAGATGTTTTTTCAAGGTATGGTTTTGGACAACCTGTGAAAAGTAAGAGAGCTGATGACGTGACAGAGGCTTTCAAAAAAATGAGCAAAGAAAGAAAACCTCAACAAATTCAAACTGACAAGGGCAAAGAGTTTGTCAACAAAATTTTCAAAAAACACTGTGAAGATCAAAAAATCAATTTTTTCACAGGAGAGAACGACGACGTGAAGTGTGCCTTAGCCGAAAGGTTCAACTCTACCTTACAAGGAAAAATGTGGAGATGTTTTTCTCATTTCAATAACTACAAATGGGTTGACTTGCTGTCCGACTTGGTTAAGTCCTACAATTTGACTTACCACAAAGCCTTAGGAGCTGCCCCTTCAGACATAAATAAAGACAACTCTGAAGTCTTGTTCTACAGGTTGTACGATCAACCTCAAAAGAAAAAAGTTCCTGTCCTTCAGTTGAAGAAAAAAAATCAAGTGCGAATGTTGAAAACAAAGAAAACATTTAACAGAGGGTACGAACCTAACTGGACTGAGGAAATATACACAGTCGACAACATTTCGCCCAAAGGGTACCACCTGAAAGATCTCCTTGGAGAAGAGATAAAAGGAAGCTTCTACGAACCTGAGGTCCAGAAGGTGCAAGTCCGTCACGGAAGACGCTACAACATAGAAAAAATAGTAAAATACAGAGGAAAAGGCAAGAAAAGAGAAGCCTTGATCAAGTGGAAGGGTTATGGAGACAAGTTTAACTCTTGGGAACCTGTCAAAAACATAAACAAATGGCGTTTACCTTAACTTTACCTAGTAACTCATCTATGAACGTTTTTCCTGACAACACTTTAACTAGTTACAATACAATTTTGGCAGAATACATTAACTCTCCTACTCAGTTAGAGTGTGCTCTTCAAGAAATAACCTGTCCTACCACGTGGTACAACGTCAAAGAAGAACCCATTCTCTTGGTACAGGGAGAAAACGACCTGACAAACAACCTCCGCTCTGTAGTAGCTTTATTGAACAAACGCAGAAGAGAATTTTTTCCTCTGGAAAAACCAGGAGCCCATAGTGTCTTCAGTAGAGCTTCAAGCTCTACATCAAATTTATCAGCCCAATCTGCTTTGAAGAGAGGAGTAAAAATAACAAAAAACCTACGTCATGTCAACCCTGTGGGATCGACTGAAACCATTTCTCCTGCTGGTCCTGCAAGTGAAAGTCCACCAACTCCTGCTGCTGCGACTGAGACGCCATCTGGAGGATTCACTTCTAACCAACCCACGCCAGAGAAGGAGGAAAAGGAAGAGGAGGAGGCTGAGGGGGAGCGTGACACGGCAGGCAGAGAGAAAAGGGAAATATCGTCGGCTGTGGCTGAAGTGATGTCTATGGATGACAGGGAAAAAAGGTCTCTTTCTTTTTTTGAAGAAAAGGCCGTCTTCACAGACTCTGCTAATGTTTCTCCGCTCTCTCCCAGTCAGTTACAGGCTGTGAAAATATGTACACGCTTCAAGGAAATTAGCAGATACCTGTCTAAGTATTACTTCAAGGAAGGTAGTATCTACAATATGTTTGCCTTAGAAGGTGTGAACCTGGAAAGCAACTCAGAGTTGATAGGATACTTGAACAGGACCATAAATAAACTACAGAGCATGTTGGTGAGAAAACTAAGAAACTACAGGAAAAACAACAAAGCCACCGTGTTTCACTACAACAAATACACAATGAAAAGTGTAGTTTCCTTGCCTCCTGGTGTGGTCATGCAACTCCCAGAAAACTTAGGGAAACAATTAGGTTTTGACGGAAGTGTTTTCCTAAGTGGAAAGACACAAAGCCCCTACGTGGTAGACCTTCAGTTCAAAAGTCGATGTGCTTTCGTGTACTCTGACATAGTCAAGCACAGTCTTGTGGGTGATTCTAAAGCACCCCTTCTGAGGCAAATCAACATAAATCGCTACAACGGTGACATGCAGACCATAAGTTTCCAGAACTTGATATATCTGCCAGTCACTAAAACCACCTTCAGACAGATAGGGATATACTTAAGAGACAAGACTGGGGAACCTATACCATTTGAAAGCGGATCAGTGTCGGTGGTACTTGCCTTCAGACCTCTTCAAGGATAGGAGTATATTACCATGCTTCACTACTATGGAACACCTCCATACCTGGCCCCTAGGGGTCAGTACGCTGAATACTACAGAAAATCACAGTTTGGGAACGGTGCTTTACCAGCGTACGGTGGCAGGGGCAGACAAAGAGGGCACGGACTTGGTTCGTTAATAGGTGGTTTACTGAGAGGAGCTGTTCCCCTCTTAAGTAAAATAGGACGCTCGGCTGCCAAATCTGCAGGCAAAGCCTTGCTTACTACAGGAGCTGGAGTCTTGTCCGACGTGGTAACAGGAAAAAACTTCAAGAAAAGTGTAGTTAGGAGAAGTAAAGCTACAGGGAAGAACTTACTCAAAAGGGCTGCTTCTTCTGCTCAAGGATACATAAAAGGTACATCTGAACCTCCTCCAGTCAAACGACGAGCAACCGGCAAGCGCGGAGGACGTAAGGGGCAACGCGGCAGAGGCAGAGGACAAGCTAGAGGAAGGACCTTGTTCTAGTCATGAGTCTCCTTCATCCCAAGGGTCAGGTATGTGCAGTAGGTGAACTAGACCTACACGCCTTGCCTGTCACTCAAAAGGACATATTAAAATGTCAAAAAATAACCAAAACTACCAACAATGCCCTGACTCCACACACTGAATCATTTGACTTCACCTTCGAACCAAGCAACCTGTACACAGACCTCTCAGAAACTGAGCTGTACATGGAACTGGAAGCCGTGGCGGCAGACGGAACAACTCACCTTGCCGTAGGCATAGAAGCTGCTCCAGTCAACAACTTGGCACACGCTCTCTTTGCTTCCTGCCAGTTGCTGATAAATGGGGAGAAAGTCACCGGCAACAATGAAGACTATGGTCTCAAGGCCTACATTTTGGACACAATTTGTTGCAACAAAGAAGACAAAGAGACTCGGTTGAAAGGGTGTCAAAAGTACATGAAAGACACCTGTGGTCACATGGAAGCCAGAGCGGGCGAAAATGCTGGATGGACGGCACGGAGAGCAGAGTTCAGTGCCCGCAACAAGCATGCCTTAGTAATGAAGCCGCACCTGGATTTAATTAAACAGTGCAAGGTGCTGCCTCCGAACTGTGAAATCAAGTTCATATTTGAAAAAAATCAGCCCAATTACTACATGATGCAAGCAGCCGATCAAAACTACTGGGTCAAAATCACCAAAGCTGAAATGACACTTCTCCAAAAATGTGTCGACGACGAGGTGGTGAAAACTCACGTCAGCAGTGTCAGGAATCCACATTGGGGCCCTTTCAACTATCACATAGCCAGGTGTAAAGTAACTAAACACACTTTGGACGGCGGCTCACAAGACTACAGTTGGACTCAACCTGACACTACTCAGATCCCCACCAGGATAGTCTTGTGTATGATAAAGGAAACAGCAGCTGCTGGGACTAAGACAGAAAATCCTTTCAACTGCAGGCATTTCAACGTGAAGGAAATATGTGTGAGATATGACGATCAAAAGTTTGAGTTGAAGACCGACTTCGAAACAGGCAACTGCATCAGAGCCTACAGTCAAATGTTCATAGACAGTGGGCTGTCGGCTTTGGGGCAAGACTGTGGCATAACTTTGGAAGATTTCAAAGATGGATATTCCTTCTTTGTTTTCGACCTCACCCCAGACAGAGCACCTGAAGACAGTCGTATAAATCTCATCAAGCAAGGAAAGCTGGGCATTTCCCTTAGGTTTGCCGCCCCGACTACTCACGCCATATCTGCCGTCTTGTGTTCCTTCTACGACAACAACATCCAACTAACGGCTGACTGTCTTCCTGTCACAGACTACCACATGAACTGAGAAAAAAATGAGAACTTCAGACATAACAGGTGCACTGGGAAACCATCCACACACAAGGCGGTTCTACCTGGGAACTTTTGCCAGTAATCAATGTCCTAAAAAACCAATTCCCTCTACATGTTTCGTCAGTAACACAGATCCAAGTTCTAAACCTGGTCAGCACTGGGTGGCATTTTACGTTTCTCATAACGGGAATGTATTCTACTTTGATCCCTATGGCTTACCTCCGTTTACTATATATCACCAGAGGTTCATGCAAAAGTCGTCAGATGGTCACGGGTCGTTCAGCAGAAAACAAGTGCAAAACTTTTACGCTAAAACGTGTGGAGCCCACTGCATTAACTTCCTCATAGAAACATGTCGGACCAAGGATCCACACCACACTGTGAAAAGGTTTTCTCAGGTCCCCTTCAACTTAATGGACAAAATAGTCAGGCCCTTCCTGAGAAAAAGAGAGAAGAAGAGGCAATGAATTTCGAGATGAGTCCAGAAGAAGTAGCAGTCAAAGCAGACGTGAGCAATCTTTTGGTGAAAGGAAAAGTTAAACGTGAACTGGACGTGATAGACGGACTTCAGAGCACGGCGGAAGTAATAGACAAGATTCTCATCATCATGGCCGAGTTAATGGACAAAGTGGTAGCCCTGGAGGAGAACGACATAGGAAGAAAGGCCTTGAAGGATTTAATGGAGAGAATGCGGGCCTTAGAGGACCGTAGTCAAAGTCCTACTCCAGCCAAGACCGGGTGCAGTTGGTACTGCAACAAGAATTCATTTTCCATATAATATCCATGTACTCTGCTTGCAAAGCATATCTGATTATAATGATTCATACCTAGCATGTACTCTGATAGGAAGAAAAAAATAAAAAGATTGAATTAAAAAAACCGAGTTGTGTCTTTGTTGCATTTAATCTCATATCAAAATAGTGAGTCATAAGTATTGCGTAAATTCATAGGAACATTGCATCAGAAAATGAGTCATGGTTATTGTGTAATTTGTTTCAAGGATTGCACAATACACCCTCATACGTAGGTCATACGTTTTTGCAAGTAGGTTAGTAGGTCACTTCCGGTTTGTAAGTAGGTCAGCTCTAGGTATTGCACAATTCTTTTAATTTATGCAACTAGGTCAGGTCACTAGGTCAAATGGAATCCAGCTCTCTGATTGGTCGAAAAAACTAGGTCATGACCTTATGACGTCACTTCCTGTCAAATCCAGCCCTCTGATTGGCTGAAACTAGGTCACTTCCGGTCTACCAGTAGGTCATGACCTAGTTAGTAGCTAATCCATTGCGCTCAGTTTGCATGTATATACTACTCCTACAGTACAAAGACAGTAAGATGTTAGTGTAAGGTATCAAGTTATCTTAGACATTATATGCCATTATTCAGGTACCTCATGAGTAGAACAATGAGCAGCTCTATAGGACTCCTACAGTACAAAGACAGTAAGATGTTAGTGTAAGGTATCAAGTTATCGTAGACATTATGTGCCATTATTCAGGTACCTCATGAGTAGAACAACGAGCAGCTCTATAGGACTCCTACAGTACAAAGACAGTAAGATGTTAGTGTAAGGTATCAAGTTATCGTAGACATCATATGCCATTATTCAGGTACCTCATGAGTAGAACAACGAGCAGCTCTATAGGACTCCTACAGTACAAAGACAGTAAGATGTTAGTGTAAGGTATCAAGTTATCTTAGACATTATATGCCATTATTCAGGTACCTCATGAGTAGAACAATGAGCAGCTCTATAGGACTCCTACAGTACAAAGACAGTAAGATGTTAGTGTAAGGTATCAAGTTATCGTAGACAATTTAACTCTTTAAGGCTTGTTGGTGCAATAACGTATCAGGCCCATTGGTCGTCATGATGCCTGACACCTGTCATTTCACCATGGCGTACGTACCTATCGCTCTGCCCAGTCTCTGCCCAGATCACCCCGCTAGTTTCTGAAATCTAATCTGTGTTGCATTGTGAGCCTGGCCACTTTTGTATGACAAAACCAGAGATGGAAGGTGTCTTGGCCACACATCAAACAGATTGATTGCTATGGCTACTATCTGTAGATATAGCAACCCCTTTACGGGCCCTGTGTGCCTACAGGTTTGGGGCTCCCTGATAGGCCACTAACAAATCGGTGAGATGCCGGGATGTGATGATATCATATTATGGGATGCTATCTGGGTGAATTTCTCACCGTGCTTCATCCCCTTATCGCGCTACCCGGGGTGACGGGCGACCAATACACAGCCGCGATATAGCCTGATAGGCTGTAACAAATCAGTGTGATGATATCATATTATAAGATGGTATCAGTGTGAATTTGTCAGTGTGCTTCATCCCCTTATCGCTCTACGCTGGGTGACAGTGAACAAGACACAACCCATGACATCATTATACCCAGGGTGCATCAGTATGTATGGACAATTACAGTCTTACTCTGGTGCCCTGTGGGTTCTCACAACTCCCACCATACATCTCTCCCAGTCAACAGGAACAGGAAATAATGCTCACTCTTCAAACAGGGTTCCTACTATTATAAGTCTGAAAGGTATGCTGGAGAGTGACAATGGGCATGATGCATGAATGCACCATGATTGGGAGAGCGTTGAAGAGGTTTAGGAGTTCTTTAATAAGGTTTTCAAAGTGAATTATGAGGCGCCCTTTAATGAGTTAACATTGTGTTATTAAGGGGGTCAAAGTGATTTATGATGAGGGGTGTTCAGATTTCTCGCGTGATGCTATGGTTCAATGGTTAACACTGTACACATACACTGTATGTGAACCGGTCCCCTCTAAGATCTCCCACCCAACACACACACTATCAGCTATAGCACTCTCTTTGTACTTGTCATCTTAACATTGGGATAACATCTCTCATGGACCAGTGGCCATTTACTCCTAGTCATCTCTAACGCATCTTTGTATTAGGATAACATCAAGAAGATTAGATACTGTACATCCTTGATAACATCTCTCATATCCAAGTGACCATTTAGCGAGGGTTGTAAGATCTAAGCTGATAAGTGTGTGGGTCTCCTCAGTCTCCTTTGTCTTACTTAATCTGAGTTCTTTGTGCCATTGTTCCTCCTTATACCTCATGAGAAAAGTAAAGGGAAACTATCTATACATATCCTCAAGAAGCACTAATGCATTGCTAAGTTGACTCACCAACACAGCATTGTTGCATCTTTAAAACTGAGGAATATGAAGCTTGAAGCATCATGCAATGAAGCATTACTGTAGCTGTAGACAGGTGTTCTGGCCTCACCAGGACCGCATTCATGCTAAGCTAATAGATCATGGATGTTGGAGCCCTAGGGGAGTCTATGCTGGATATACCCGAGCCGCTCCGTGGCTCGGGTATATCCAGCATAGACTCCCCTAGGGCTCCAACATCCATGAACTAATAGGTTTATACCACGATTTCCTCCATTTTGTATTAATTTCTTACCTGATATCCAAAGATTATAGCCAGGAGAATACATTTTGTAAAAGCAAGCGACACGGCCCATGTCCGCTCTGCGCGAAGCCATTGTTTTTGTTCCTTGCCGAGAGATGAACCGCCGTGTTCACACTCACTTTTCGTATGGAATCCAAGCTTGTCATGTTATAATATCAAAATCCCAAGAAGTTTTCCATCCATAGAAGAGGAATGCGTGCTAATTTTCTCCATTTTCTTCGATATAAATAAGAATCCATTGATTTTTCCAAAGTATGCGAGTCGCGGTCCGGCCATTCCCACCCGCCTCCTTGTCCGGCGAAAGTGTGTCAGTGGCCCGGATGTGGATATAGGTCAAGGAAGAAAAACAATGGCTTCGCACAGAGCGAACCGGGCCGCTACTCGCGTACATTGGGAAAATCAATGGATTCTTATCTATATCGAAGAAAATGGAGAAAATTAGCATGCATTACTCGTCTATGGATCAAATACTTCTTGGGATTTTAATATTATAACATGTCATGGTTGGATTCCATACGAAAAGTGAGTGTGAACATTCGGTATCTCTCCGGTCAAGGTCTTATTTATGTTCGCATTGGATTTCATCACCGTTCAGTGTGGCGCTATGGCTAAGGCCTTCGCCTACCACCACTGCGGCCGGGGTTCAATCCTGATACGAGATGGGACGATTTTTCACATTGAAACAATGGCGAGGCTAAATTTCTATGTCCGCCAGTGTCTCCAAAAATATTCTAAGTCCAACTTGACCCCGAAAAAGTATATACCAAAAATTCTAAAAACGCACAAGGGTGGTATATGCAGAATATACCACGTATATATCGCATATAAAACCACCGGAAGTGCCAGAATAGTGGTATAAACCGTGATAGCCAATGGCCTTGAACCATGAATACGCTGTTAGCACCTTTAAAAGGTTACATATAAAATACTAAGATTTCGGCACCTTTATAAGGTTACATATAAAGTACTAAGAGTTCAGCACCTTTATAAGGTTACATATAAAGTACTTAGAGTTCAGCACCTTTATAAGGTTACATATAAAGTACTAAGAGTTCAGCTCCTTTATAAGGTTACGTATAAAGTACTAAGAGTTCAGCTCCTTTATAAGGTTACGTATAAAGTACTAAGAGTTCAGCTCCTTTATAAGGTTACGTATAAAGTACTAAGGGTTCAGCACCTTTATAAGGTTACGTATAAAGTACTAAGAGTTCAGCACCTTTATAAGGTTACGTATAAAGTACTAAGAGTTCAGCATCTTTATAAGGTTACGTATAAAGTACTAAGAGTTCAGCATCTTTATAAGGTTACATATAAAGTACCAAGAGTTCAGCACCTTTATAAGGTTAAGTATAAAGTACTAAGAGTTCAGCATCTTTATAAGGTTAAGTATAAAGTACTAAGAGTTCAGCACCTTTATAAGGTTATAAAGTACTAAGAGTTCAGCACCTTTATAAAGTTATCGGGCTTCCCTAGCCCACTTAAAAGGGTCTATATCTCCTCTTTCCTATCCCCTCAGGATGTGTGCGGTGCAGATATGCGCGGGCACTGACACATTCCTCTGTTGAATTATCAACCTGTGAAGCACGGGATAGCCACTTAGTGCCGCTAAAGTGCTGTAAAACACAATCAATCAATCAAGTTATAAAGTTATGTTTAAAGTACTACCGTAATCTCCTGCGTAGAAGACGCGCTGCGCGTAGAAGACGCACCCCAAACTCAGCACATGCATTTTCGCGTATAAGACGCAAATTTTAAGGATGGAATTTGCAAGATTAGTACATTTCTATAGTAAAATTACCCCTCGTATAAGACGCACCCCCAATTTCAGTACATCCTATAAGACTGCCCAGCATTTTGTTTGGCGTAGAGGACGCGTCTTATACGCGGGAGATTACGGTAAGAGTTCAGCACCTTTATAAGGTTACATATAAAGTACTAAGAGTTCAGCACCTTTATAAGGTTACATATAAAGTACTAAGAGTTCAGCACATTTAGAAGGTTACGTATAAGTACTTAGAGTTCAGCACCTTTATAAGGTTACATATGAAGTACTAAAATTCAGCACCTTTATAAGGTTACATATAAAGTACTAAGAGTTCAGCACCTTTATAAGGTTAAGTATAAAGTACTAAGAGTTCAGCACCTTTAGAAGGCTAAGTATAAAGTACTAAGAGTTCAGCACCTTTATAAGGTTAAGTATAAAGTACTAAGAGTTCAGCACCTTTAGAAGGCTAAGTATAAAGTACTAAGGGTTCAGCACCTTTATAAGGCTAAGTATAAAGTACTAAGAGTTCAGCACCTTTATAAGGTTATGTATAAAGTACTAATAGTTCAGCACCTCATATGGACCAGATAGGACTCTCTGGTCAGGTGAACCCTGGGTTGGGGGAGTCAGGGGAGTCACACAAGCTGTGATGGAGAATCTCACTTTATTATTATATGCATTCAGGGAGCCATTCATGGGTACTTAGAATGATATGATATAAAGGAGTGGGATATTGGGGAAGGGATTGGTTAAAAGACACGAATGGGGGATGCCATGGAATGCCATCAAATTTATGGAAATTTATCTCATGAGTCAGGGAAAGTCACAGAGAAAATCAAATTGTCATAGAACATTATGAAATGCCTTAGAGTTTCAGAGAGTTTTGTGGTCATAACCCATTGAGAGCCACTAATGCATGAGTGCATCATGCCCATTGGTTGTCATGATGCAATAATTCATGCATCATGATGACCAATGGGCATGATGCATTCATGCATCATGACGACCAATGGGCATGATGCATTCATGCATCATGATGACCAATGGACATGAGGCATTCATCATGATGACCAATGGACATGATGCATTCATGCACAATGACGACCAATGGGCATGATGCATTCATGCACCATGATGACCAATGGGCACGATTCATTAATGCATCATGACGACCAATGGGCATGATGCATTAATGCATCATGACGACCAATGGGCATGGTGCATTAATGCATCGTGACGACCAATGGGCATGATGCATTCATGCACCGTGACGACCAATGGGCATGATGCATTCATGCACCGTGACGACCAATGGGCATGATGCATTCATGCATCGTGACGACCAATGGGCATGATGCATTCATGCATCGTGACGACCAATGGGCATGACGCATTCATGCATCGTGACGACCAATGGGCATGACGCATTCATGCATCATGACGACCAATGGGCATGACGCATTCATGCATCATGACGACCAATGGGCATGATGCATTCATGCACCGTGACGACCAATGGGCATGACGCTTTCATGCATCGTGACGACCAATGGGCATGATGCATTCATGCATCATGACTACCAATGGGCATGATGCATTCATGCATCATGACGACCAATGGGCATGACACATTAATGTATCAGTTAACCGTCTAACAGCCGCTAACGTAGGACCACATCATGGTCGGCAGGATGCACCAATAATGGGCTGCAAGACCAGGACTTGATTGGAGCATCATGTCGACCCTCCAGGACTGTATCAGCCCCTTAGGGCTGTTATGATGCATGAATGATTTCTGCAACACACCCTGACTCAATCATTAGACCTAGAATTACTGCATTTCCTATATATCCTTTCTTCTTCTCTGCTGTGAAACTCGGACTGGAGATTTGTAAAACAAATGGGACTAGAAGAATTCAAAGTTGGCAATCTGGTCATTCTGGTACAGAGCTTGAGATTAAAGTAATAAATTACTGCACTTATCGGATTTCAGGCATTGTAAGGATATTAACTGTAGATTATAGGATGATAGAAACACGCGAATCTGATTGGAAGTACCGTAAGTCCTCATGATTGGAAGTACCGTAAGTCCTCATGTATAGGACGTGGCCTATACACCAGAACTATACACCAGAATTACATGATGTGCGTCCTATAGGTTTAGGCTCAAGTCAGGGTGTGTCTTATATGTGCAGATTTTACACTAAAGAACAGGACTAAAATGACCAACATTTGACCCCAGTTGCATTCTGTATACATGTGATTTGGCCTAAATCGCGGTGTGTACTATAAGCGAGGGGTGTTATATACGCGAGGCCTTATGGTAGTTGATTTTGGACCGGAAGATGAGAGAAGGAAGACACCCCTGATCATGATAACCAAGGCACGTAGAGAGATGAAGAGATAAGGGTGGGGTAGATAGTGGCAGATTCAGGATTTGGAAAATGAGGGGCACGGCCAGAAAGGGGGATGTTTTTAGGGCAGAATTTAGGCAATTGGGACTTATAAAGTCAGAAATGAGAGGAGCACACACTCACACCCCCTGCCTAAATCCGCCACTGGTAAATAAAGCTCTATGTGGACATTAAAAGGCTGCAGTATTTTCTATTGCAAGTGCAATTATGGTCTTTCCAGGCTCATTTTATTTCTGTATCAATAATAGAGGGGGCATTCTATGACATCATAAGGCCAAGACCTTGATGCATTTTGGTTGCTGGTTGAAAAAAGATCGGGGGTCGTTAGGTAGGTAAATGTCTTTTTTTCTGATTTCCCATAAATTTAAGTATGATAGTTTGATGTTTTGACTCAGAGGATCGTAATTACCTATGCCCTGGTTATCTCCTTACGCCCCTGCGAACCCTACGAATGAAATCTCAAAATCTCCCATAACAAATATAAGGTAGGGCCAAAAAAGCTGGGTAGTTGGCATTACCTAGCCACAAAAACATACATGTATAAATATATTTTAGGGCCAAGTACTGCCCAACTCACATAAATCTCTATAGTCATAACAAACATAGAGCTATAAAGTTGATGCTATGTTCAAGTCATCAGTCAATCTCTACAGTCATGACAAACATAGAGCTATAAAGGTGACACTATGTTCAAGTCATCAGTCAATCTCTATAGTCATGACAAACATAGAGCTATAAAGGTGACACTATGTTCAAGTCATCAGTCAATCTCTATAGTCATGACAAACATAGAGCTATAAAGTTGACACTATATTCAAGTCATCAGTCAATCTCTATAGTCATGACAAACATAGAGCTATAAAGTTGACACTATGTTCAAGTCATCAGTCAATCTCTATAGTCATGACAAACATAGAGCTATAAAGTTGACGCTATGTTCAAGTCATCAGTTAATCTCTATAGTCATGACAAACATAGAGCTATAAAGTTGATGTTCAAGCCATCAGTAGCAGCAAGAATGTAGCGAGGGCCGCAGATATACTGTAGATAAGTGGGTTATTGGCAGGATGGGAATCCTGCTCCCTCTGATGTCCCCCCAGGGGAATATCACAACCACCATCAAACAGGCAGATATAGAGGGATTCACTCTGTGGCTTCCTTAGACCTTATTTCATTGGTGTCCCTAGGTGATCTGGCACCCTTTAAGGCCATTATTGCAGAAGTGCAACACAACCGCACCAATAAAATGATAGTGCGTCTGATTGTCAACAGTCACATGTTACATTGATGCACCATGTTACTTTCATGCACCATGATGATCAATGAATATGAAAAATGTTTAGCGACCGTTGAAGGATTTAAAAGACCAGGTCTACAGCTGCTTATTTCTCTCAGTTCTCCCATCTTTGATCTGACCCTATTGGGACAATGCCACCTTTTTCAAAGGAAGAAAAATGTTTTTGCAGCAGAGGCAAAAAAAAAGTGTTTCAATTTCCATATCACGCAATTGACACAACTTTATTGCACTGGGGCCTGTGGGCAATATAACATAGACAAGTACTTCACTAATATCATTTTAGGTAGATAAGAGTCAATAGATTTTAAAACAGAAGAAAACTCAATTTTTCCAAAATGTCGGCTACAACTTAGTTGCACTAAGGTGACGATATTATCTTATTGCTTGATTCACCCCCCACTGTATATTACTTACAACATGTTACCTCATTGCATGATTCGAACCGCACTCTCTATACTACTTACAACACGATATCACATTGCCTGATTCAAACTCCACTCTCTATACTACTTACAACATGTTATAACATTGCCTGATTCAAACCCTGCTCACTATACTACTTACAACACAATTCAAACCGCACTCTCTATACTACTTACAACATGATATCACATTGCCTGATTCAAACTCCACTCTCTATACTACTTACAACATGTTATAACATTGCCTGATTCAAACCCTGCTCACTATACTACTTACAACACAATTCAAACCGCACTCTCTATACTACTTACAACATGTTATAACATTGCCTGATTCAAATCCCACTCTCTATACTACTTACAACACGATATCACATTGCCTGATTCAAACTCCACTCTCTATACTACTTACAACTTGATATCACATTGCCTGATTCAAACTCCACTCTCTATACCACTTACAACATGTTATATCATTGCCTGATTCAAACTCGAATGTCTATATTTATAGTACTTACACCACACTGTTGTGTAATTTGAAGGCCATCTATGTGTGCAGTGCAGTAAAAAGTGGAGATATGTTCAGGCACCAATCAGCACGCTTCATGGGTCTACATCCAAAAGAAATGGTCCTTCCTTAAAATAAAAAAAAAGTGACATGGAGCATCTAGTGACGAGGACAGGACAGAAGAAAATATAAGGACACAGGAGATAGACTTTTTTTAAAATTGACAAGTGATATGGAGCTTAGTGACATGGAAAAGGGATTTTGCACATTTAGTGACATGTGGCATGGATCTTTCTTAAAATCTATATGTGTCATGGAGACCCCCCATCTAGACCCCCACTTTGGTTTGCTCACTCCTTTATTACATTAATACCCCGCGTACAAAGCGCACCCCACATTTAAGAAGGACCCTTTAAATGGTTAACTTTCTGATATGGTTTTAGGATGATTGAGAGAGGTTTAAAAACTAAGTGAGTGATTTTCATCTGTAGTGTTACAATAAGTTCAGCAAGTTTTGCTGAGTTCTAAAGTGACTTTGCCTGAGCTCAATCTAACAGTCAGGCAACCATGCTTCAGAATTCAGGCATATATCAGGCACTGTTATTAACTGGCCATGTAAGACTCCACTGTGTAATGCATACACAGGAAGTGACTTATTACCCTCCATATTGGAAAGGTGATAGCAATCGCTATACCTTCCTGCACTGTAATAAAAAATGTCAAAATAATGACGGAATCCTTGTGCCAGAGTTGCAGGAGACTCGTCGTTATTTCCACAGAGATGTCATTATTTTGACAACAAATTCCTTGTACCGAGATAATACAGCTACCTGGAGCTTCTTGTAAGACAAGTTCTACACTGGCTGCTTGCTATTTGATCATGGTGGTTCACGGTTCAGATTTACAAGGATCCCTCATAGATTCAACAGTTTTTACAGTGTGTACTATGTGTACATATTCTCCTATCTTGATAAAGGTTAATATGAGGAAGGATCTGTTTGCAATATTTATGTGCTGAGTCATCGTCTGATGAGGGAACAAGATGGCCGACCGGCGCTGCATGTATTGTCCCATCTCAAAAGGGTCTTCATCTAATCTTTTCTATCCCTCTCTGTGTCTTTGGACACAGACACATAATCATGTTAAGTTGTGCAATGTAGTTTTCTTGCCATGAATATGATCTCAGCTGTTGGAATGGCTTTAAACAATTATCGTTCACTCAGTCACTCCGTCACATTTAGGGAAGAATAACTGCATTGGGAGTCCACAAAGGAGAAATGGTGTTGAGTGTGACTGTGTGGTCAGCTGGTGTCCATATGAGTGGACCGGGGTCCACATGCTTGTCTTTTGTCATGGGATTCCCCCTCAGTGACCCACATCTGAGTGATCAAAGGCTGTGGTTTGTCTGGTCCTGTCTGTGGAACTAGGCAAATAAAAGATCACTAGCTATTCTTCGCAAAGGGCAGAGGTATGAAGCCCTGACAGCTGTTTTTTTCCTTTGCCCCTTCTCATAGATTCAGTCATCCATAGAGGCGATCAGTGCTGTCTCAGGCAATCAGCATTAGATACCTCCCTAGCTGTTTGGACAAGCAGCTTTTAAATACCTATCCAAAATGAGAAAAGAGAGTGTTTGTAAACCAGTCTCTCTGCTAAGTTATAATTACAAATAGTGGAAGTAAAATCAACCAGGGGTGTGAAAGCTCCGCGGAAACGCGGAATTCCGTGGTTTTGAGGCTCACAGGCATCATTCCTGAGATCTGTGCAAATCCACTGAGAAAATGAATTACCACTTATAGGGGGGGGGGGTCCTTAGAATTTTTTCCAATGTTATGATCTGTTTTCATCCAAAACCAGAAATTTGAGTATCCCAGTGGTAGCTCTTAGCCTCTCTGTACAGGAGAAGATGGCATGTGTCCAATTGACTATTTAAATGACCTTTATATAATGTTAAAATGTTAACTGTAAATCATTGCGAAGTAGCTTCAGAGGAAATGGATTTTAGGATTTCACACCCCTGATCAACCAAACTTAAGTCAGCCACTAACTGCAGGATAGATAGGCAGTAGACTGCTGAGTCATTCCTTAGCATTTTTCAGTCATTATTTCCTTCCAAATATATATGTGTAAAGATACACATGAGGTACACATTTGAAACTGAGTGAGCATTTACCTCAATATGGAAACAGTATGAGGAAATGAGGTCCACGAAAAAAAAGATTCAAAACTGCCTTTATCTGGAAAAGTTTGACAAGGTGAGAGCGTCTGGCTCAAAGATTACAAATGAAAAATGTCAGAATTGAATACCGAAATCTTGTTTGAGATGAATCACAAATAATCGACTAATTCTGATTGAACTGTCCGTTACCTTTGATGAAGGGTTTTCAGGAATCAGTGTTGAGAAACTTCATCTTGCATCTGAGAAAAGGGCACAGATTTGTCCGAGAACCAAAAGTAGGGTTGTAAAAGGTGCAGATTGAATTAATTTGGATTTATTGTGTCAAAATAGCAGTGAAATCCTTGTCCAAAAGTTGCCAGAGATCTGTCGTTATTTTCTTGGAGATTCCTTGTACCACCCTACTGCCATCTGGGGCTTCATTGTGGAAACTACACTGGTTCAGTGCAGTATGTTAATGGTGGTTCTTTTTTTGAGTTTTATGAGGATCTGTGGGATTCAACAGGCACCTTTTAGAGTGTGGCCCATCTTAATATCTCATCTTTTCTGTCCCTGTGTGTCTAGTGCACCTTTTTATGGTCACTGACATATTCATCCTTCAATTGATGTGTAATATATTTTTCTCACCATGAATATGATATAGGAATAGTGTTAAACAACAATTACTTGCACCTATTAGCGCATTAAAAGGAATTCTCAAAGAGTGTTGGACCCCTTTGGTTTAATGTGCTGTGCCCATTATTGCCTTGCTGTTATGGATTTAAGCACTATCCACCTCAAGTTGTGGAAAGGCCTAAGTTTGACAAACTGCTTTTCCCCGTCTTAATGAGAACATGAATCAGAATGAGACCATGAACAAATGACTCAATCTGTGTTAAATACCAAACCCAAACAGACATCTTTTTTGGTCCGGGTATTGGTAAAGATGGTGTGACAGTCACATCATCCAAGAAATGACAAATGACCAATGACATCAGCGGTTTCATCAAAAGGGTTTTCACCAATGATTACCATGAGAACAATAAATCAAAATATTGGTAACAAAAAGAAAGTGTCGTTAGCTCTTTGAAAAGAGCACAATTCTTCAAGGCATCATCTCCTTTTTCTTTCACGATGCAACAATGTGATGGTTCTGCATGTTCAGTAAATCACTTGTGCACATTATTTTCATGAATCACAATGACCCTGTGGAAGTGTCTCAGTGTTGGCACCCATCATGAGGTATGAATAAGTAATGTGTTCAACCATAATGATCACAAATTGGGTAATGGTGAATTATATGTCCATACATGTGGAACTGCAGGATCATAAATCAAGGGTTAAAATGGAAACTGTGAAGTCATAAACAGTTTCCAATTCAGCAATTATAAATGTAACCCGCAGTCCACTGCTCCCATCTTATCTCCATCAGCAGTCCATATTTACATGTTGTTTTCACCTTTTAAACAGGATAGAATCTCTACATCATTTTAAGGTTTTTAGAAGTGACAATATTCTAAGTGGTTTGTGATGGTGCAGACGTGGCCAGCTTAATGGCATCCTGTGCCAAAGTGGTTCGGAGGCAGGTGAAGGTGGGGTCCGGTAGGGTTTCATGTTTAAAGCCTGATCCCACAGTCAGGGTTCTAAAGGTGTAGTAAACATGTACCAACATCAAAAGCCAGGAGAATCCTAACTCACAAGCGTTTTGCTATGGAAGATGAATGGATGCAAGAATCGGAGATGGTAGACAAATAAAAGCCCTATTCATAGATAATCATTTTACTTTTTCACCTTGAAGATGGCTAAGCTGCTAGCTAATCCCTCTTGCACTGTACAGGCCTGAGGCACCAGGTGCTTGAAACGCCAATCACTACTCTGAACTGTGGGGGGGTAGGCAGAAGTGATGGATTTAGTGAGGTCAGAGTCCCACTTCCAGCATCCCTGTGAAGGTCACTGTAGAGGTCAAACTTAGCTCATCTCAAGGTCATTCTCAGGCTGTCACAAGGTCAGTTATGCCTCAAGGTCATTATGAGGCTGTGTCAAGGTCATCTGTACCCCTAGTTGAGGCTGTCAGAACCACACAGTCCTACTTACCAAGGTCTCAGTCCTCTCTCTGTACAGGGATATTATAACATTAAGTATACCACAAACCTTTACTTTTTCTAAGAATAACTCAGGGTATCAACTGGACATTTTAAAGTGATCAACAACCTCTTAAAAGCGCCTTTTCCTATGAATGGACATTGTGATTTTTTTTCTCATATCCACCTGCATTCCCTGTCGGGCTGACTGCTGGGCATGGGTCTCGCATTCTGAAGAGTCTAAACCAATTGAAACAGTACTGCATTTCAGCCAGAGAAAAGGCCTGTCAGAAACGTAATACAATGGTATTGTGCCTTTAAATTTTCATAGGTTTCTCCCACATCATCTTGCACCCCTTTGAATATGAAGAGGTAGTTTAACAATCCATCTTGTTTTCTTTTCTTCTATCTTTCGCTCATATGCAGGGTGTCCAATGCCCCTTTGTCGTCATAACGTATGAATAGATCCTACTGCCAGCAGTACATGGTGTAATAGTCTTTACCTTCAGATTGAGATAAACTTAAAAATTGGAAGATTGAATCAATAAGAGGAAGTCCATGGGAAAAAAAGAAAGAAAAACAAAGCTACGTGAGAATGTATGAGAGAAAGGTTGACAGGTAAGAGCTTCTCACCTGAAGATTACAAATGGAAAAAATGTCAGAATTGAATCCCAAAATCTTGTTTGAGAAGAAAGGTAAATATTGGTTCCCCAAGTGATTCTGACAGAATTGTTTGTTACCTTTGATGAAGGGTTTTCAGACATCAGCTGAAACTTCATCTTTTATCTCAGAAAAAGGCAATCGTGAAACCAGATTTTTCAAAGAAACAAAAGTTGGATGTAAAAGCTGCTGCTGATGTTATGAATGGAGTGGCTTTATTGTGTTACAAAGTAAGGACGTTTTTAATCCAATATGGACCTTTTAGGGCTTCCATGGCCAAACTTAAAAAAGCCTCTTAATCTCATCTTTTTTTGTCACCTGTCTGTCTGTTGTGCATATGTATGGCTATTGACGTATTCATTCATCCATTGACATGCAATCTTTTTTTACAGCATGAATATAACCATAGCTGTTGAAATGGCTTTAAACCACAAATAGAACTGCTATCACTTAGTGCCACCCACTCAGATGTAAGAAGGAATTCTGCAATCTTCAGTGTCTTTGTGGACTGCCTGTATTAGAGCCACTAAATGGTTAATGCACCATACTCTTTTTCTTTTTTACCCGTAATGTATCAATGACCATGAGGGGGTGGGAGTGTTTGATTGAGAAGGCCTAAATTTGACAAAGCACCTCTCAGACTTTAAGATGGCATGAATCAGAGCCAGACAATAAACAAATAAATCAAACTGTGTTTAACAATCCCAAACATCTTTTTGGGCCTGGTGTTAGTGGACCCAACAATGCCGTCAAGATGGCGTAACACGACCTAAGAAATGATAGACGACCCCAATGACTTTTCATCAAAAGGGTTTTCACCAAATTTTACCATAGAGAAATTTTTGTTTCAAATATTGGCAACAAAAGGATAGGGTCTTAAGTCCTTCAAGAAGAGCACAAATCTCTAATCAGCATCTCCATTTGTTGTTATGCACCAATGCAGTTTCGGTGACTAACCTGTTGGCACCATTTTCATGCATCATGCCAACCATTTCAATGCAGGGGTCCATCATGAGTACCACATACATTCACATACCGTATTGCCATTTTTAAGCGCCAGGTTTTAAAAGGTAATGGTCTCAAATAAGTGCTTGGGATAATAAACCTGTGTTAAAATAATTTTTAAGTAAAATTCTATCTTGAATAAGCTCCGGTCATGTATAAGGGCGGTGGGTGATGACCCTCCTAAAACTATTATCTCCGGGGAGGTTAGACATGATGATTTTGTGTATAATGGTCACAAGAATGAGCATTGGAAATAAGACAGCCTACCAGACTTCTCACTTCTGAGTAATGTCGAGACCCATCACCTGCCTCTATATGATAGACATTTCACTTATTTTCTTATCTAGGTTCTGGAAGGCCCAGAAGCTTCTTTATGTCATTTCAGTTTTGAAGTGACAATATTCTAAGTGGTTTTTGGTGGTTCAGACATGGCTTAATGGCATTCTGTGGTGCTGGTGGACAGAAAAGCAGGCTGGGTGGGGGGGGGGTGAGGGTGGGTACTGAGTGGAAGCCTAATCTCACAGTCAAGGTCTTGAAGGTATCCAATGTATTAAACTGGTACCTCTATTTGTCTGATGATCAAATGGCAGGGGAATCTAACTTACAAGTCTTTTGTAAAGTAAGGGAAACATATTTGAGTGAGCAGTAGAATAGGAGCATTATGCATGAAAGCAAATATATAAGCCCTATTTAGGGATAATTATTTTACCGTAATCTCCCGTGTAGAAGGCGTAGTTTGCGTAATAGGCGCACCATTAACTCAGAGAAGGCTGGTTCACATAGAAGGCGCACCTTCTTCTTCTGAATTAAGTTTTTCAAAACCCTGCGTATAAGGCGCACCCCCAACTAAGGGATGGTGGTCTGTGTACAAGGCGCAACCAAGAGGGCTTGGTGATGCATTTTCCACCTTACAAGTTCCTCTTAACATCCCAGCTAGTCATTTATTTTCTTTAACCAAAGAATTTACAATAATGTGATGATTTATATACATTCCCCAACATGCTACAGTGATGGAATGCTCAAATGGAGAAAAGAAAACTGATGATACAATTTTAGAATTAAGTTCTACTTCTGTTCACACCTCAATTGTGGCATTACAAAAAATATGACACTAGGATTACAAGCTAGGCTGAATTGGCAAGTGAGGGTACCCCTCATATAAGGCGCACCCCAACCCATCTACAATCTGATTCACGTATAAGACGCGCCTTATACACGGGAGATTACGGTAGTAGCTAATCCCTCTCACACTGTGTCTCCCTGAGAAACCAGGCGTTAGAAACACCAATAATCCGTCTGCACCAAGGGGGGTTGAGGAGACCTCCTGCAGAGTGATGGATTTGTTAGGACCAGAGTCACACTCACAGCATCCCTAGGAAGGTCACTGTAGAGGTCAAACTGGGCTCATCTCAATGTCATTCTTAGCCTGTCACAAGGTCAGCTGTGCCTCAAGGTCATTATGAGGTTGTCTCAAGGTCATCTGTCCCTCTAGTGGGTTTTGCTTGAAGCATCCAACCTCAACCCCTGTGCAGGAGAGTCAACCCGCCCCTCTCTCCAGTGATATTATGACATTAGATCTACCACAAACTTTCACTTGCTGTAGGAATTTCTTTGGTATAAGATGGAAATATCTATAATAACATGTGACCTCTGAAAAAGCTCCTTTTCAATGACAGGGCTCCCTAAATCCCTGTGTCCAGTGCCAAGGACACAAAAACATTTCTCTGGACACAAATTATTTTCAACTTGTGCCCAGTCCAAGCCATCAGTATACATTAGTCTCTGGGCTGGGCACATAGTATTTACCTACTAGACACAAATTAGATTTACCATTGAGCCGAGTAGACACACTGCTACCAAACTGATTTGTCAAACCCTGCATACATGAATATTCAGTATCTAGCAAAATCGGAAACCACTTGGAATTCAGAGGAATCAATTTGTTTTATCATTTACAGATATCATGATTCTAACATTCTGAAGAGTCTGATCCAATTCAAACAGTACTCCAGACAGATTGTTTGTTACAAACATCATGCAAAGGTTGCCAAATTCCCCATTGTCATAGTGATGCTGTATATGAATATGTATCAATAAGTATCAATGATGACTCCTGTCACAACTAGGAAAGATTTCTGGTTTTGCCTAGTCCTACCCATTTTCTAGTAGATTCTTTAAGGAACAGGAATGATATCTTTAGACCTGTTTCTGTAATAGTTTACCCCTGAGGTTTTTGTAGATATTATAACTGTTAATCTTAGAAATCTTAGAAATTTCTTGATTACCCTTGTAGGATACGGACAAAGGAGAAGTGGAGGAAGGGGTTCCTGCTAATTATCTAACCAGCTGGGGTGTTTCCCCATAGGTCACAAATTAAAACAAACTGAATCAAAGTTAAAACTGTGAAGCTACCAAACAAGCCCCAGCCACCACCGCTTTGCTCTTAATGCAAAGATTGACTTGAATAAATACAATCCATCACTCTCCAAACACTGAGCCAGCCATCAGCAATGTGCCACAACATGAGACCAAATGGCAAACCTGTCAAACTGCACAGACTATACAAACACCCCAGTGCTTCTAATCGTTATGTTAAATTTTGGATGTTCCATAGATCATAATCTTTGATAACAGCAGATTTAAACTCCTACGTATGTACCTCCTGGCTAAGATCAATGGCAGATTTAGATTGAGGCATGGTAGCACACATCCCCTCCTTTTTGTCTGTAGTTCAGAGTTTATTTCCTTATATTAGACCTCAAATTTTGCTCAAAAAAAGTGGGTCATGGCCATCAGTGGCCATGGTGAGTGCAGGCATGTATATATGGTCAGAGTGGTCAGACCCGAATCTTTCAGTAAGCGAGTCTAAACCAACATGTCTGAGTACCTGATCCATCAGTCAGGGACCACTCACCTCACATCCTCTCACCGTATCAATCAATGCTATTAACCTGCTATTAACACATCGTGCTGCAAGGCACCATGTTCAGTCTTGATGCACTAATACAGACTGCAGCACCCAATTCCATAGGGTTAGTATTAAGCTTGAATGCAGCCCTGGCAAATTTATTCATCACAATAAAAATTGCAGCGATATGAACCGCATACAGGGTTTCATTTGTCCGACAGCTAAGTGTTTAAGACCTGATTCGTCTACCGTGAGGCAATTAGAAAACATTTAGTCACGAAAGGCTTCCATTAAGGTGCGAAAACAGCGCTAATTAAATGACGTCATTTTGAATTATCTTAGCAACGACCAGGTAACCGAGATGGGTCTGGGCTTTTATCAGACTGAGGGCAGAGGGGGGCACGAGAGTGGGTAATCTATATTTGATTGGAGGGGGGTGGGGACCATGGCTTGGTATCTTTCACAATTCATATCCTGCAAGAGCCACTGATACCTTGATGCATCATGCCTGTTAGTCATCCTGATACATGAATGCAGCCCTGGTGAGTAACTCTCCAGGGTTGCATTCATGCATCATGTCATCCCTATAGGGTTGATGCACCTCCCTAGAAGGTTGGCCATGAAGTGATTGTAAGGAGACTCGCTAGCACATCATTGGCCAATAGGCATGATGCATTCCTACATTGTCAACGCTTAAAGGGTTCAGGGTGTCATACAGTGCAGGCATGTTAGTGCACTGAATTGGTGCATCATGTTAGAAAATAAATGAAAACCTGATACAACATGATTTTAATGATTAGTCAATATTTCTTAATCTATCAAAAGGATGTCTATAATATAGTTATATTTTAACAAAAACCCACCTTACATTTGAGTAACAGTGTTTATTCTTTATTTCAGGTACGTTGAGTTCAACATCTTATTTCTACTTTTTTTTTTATCATCGGTGGTACAACTAATTGCCAATAGAGGTCTCTGCGACTAAAAGGTAAGCAGCATTCCACCCACAATGCATCAGTTCCAGCAACCATCCAATGAGCCTCCTTCAACCCCTACAACTGCAGCTGCAGTGCACGTGCAGGGCTACAGGAACCGGAAATGGGCAGGTGCTGAATGGAGTAATGTATTGTGCGTAACTTTGTACTTGTGCCTAATTTACCTACATATGGCTGGAGGAAAGTTTGATGTTGTTAGCCAAAGTGGAAATAAGTTCTAACCCTTAATGAGGTTCAAACCCAGGTGGAACCAGGGCTGCCTTCATGCACCATTCCGAGCCTTTCAGTTTGATAAACTCCTGCAAGATGGGACGGAATACACTTTAAATGCAATGGTAAATAGGCACTGATGTTTTGCTGATGAATGATTTGTCTCAGTGCTGGTTTTTGCTCTGCTAGTTCCTCAATATTGGTCTGGAAACACTATACTGGAAGAGTAAATGTTTCACTTTTGAACAAGTCTATTCTATTACTTAAACTGATGGATTTCATTTCACTCAAACCTGAGTTCTCATTACCCACTTTTTGACCGACCTCAATGATGTTTACCCCATTAAGGCTGATATCACGGTTTACAGAAACTTGTAGTATTTTGTGAGCATTATTTTGTCAATTTGGTGCACTTGTGCACTTAACCTTTTAAGAGCCGCTGATGCATTCATGCATCATTCCCATTGGTTGTCATGATGCATGAATGCAGCCCTGGCGAGTAACTCGCCAGGGCTACATTCAAGCATCATGCCAACCATGCGGGGTTGATACATATACCCCCAGGGAGTCAGCATATTGGTCCAGTGAAGTGCTGGCGAGCAGTCTCGTCAGCATTTCATTGGTGCATCATGACGACTAATGGGCGTGATGCATTAATGCATCAACGCGTCTTAAAAGGTTAAGAGATACTAAGCAGGGCTACAGTTGCTGCATTAATATTGGCCTGATATGTCAGTGCAGTGAGGGTGAGACACTTGCACTTAATGAGTGCATCATTGCCATAAGGCTATAAAGCTGATGCTGTGCAGATGAGACACAAGTCCCCTCAATTGGTGTATCATTACCTTATGTTGTTATATTGCTGTTTAATGGCTAAATGATCTAGAGAATGGTGTTCTACATTACAAGACCAGAGTTAGGGCAAGTCACCTCTGACTTGACCACTAGGCATGTTGGTACCCTGAGTCAACCACTCTGGGTTTCTTTCTTTCAAATAGCATCTAACGCCCAAATGATAGCGCACCATTAACTAAAATATGGAGTCCCTTTAGATGCACAAACAGAACTCATGGGTCATGAAAATCACCTGCAAAAAGCAGGAATGGTAGACTCAAGGTCCCAATATGCCAAGTGGTCGAGTTAGCGGCGACTTACCCTAAACATTTGAAATGGCATCCATTAAGTAATGGGTAATTTCTCAAAGAAAAGAATATTGCTCAAATCTCGTGCAAACTAGTTTAAAGCATAGCCATAAGATGCAATATTAGACTCCAAACATCCAGTGGTGGATTTAGAGGGGGGCGGGTGCACCCCCCTTTCCCCCAAGTTAAATTACATATTTTAAACCCCAAAATTTGCTCAAAAAAAGGGATGCACCCCACAGCTTTTGGGCTGCGCCCCCTCCCTTTCCAAATCCTGGTTTCGCTAATGATCTCAACTCTGACCGAGACAGCAAACACAATAATAGACACATTTATCTTAGCAAACTGGCTAGATGCTGAGATTTTCCAGACACCACACATTTTGATTTCTCTTACTTTCTCCAATCAGTGCTGAACATCCGAGCGACAAGCTGTACATCAAAACAGATCAGGTGTCTTTAAGGGGTTAATTGCTGTTAACTCCAGGAGCAGGAATAATTCAGAGAATTGATAAACCCTTTAAGGGTTGTTGTGCAGGAGTGCATCATGCCCATTGGCCAGCATGATGCACCGATGAAGCTAATACAGGAGTGCATCATGCCCATTGGCCAGCATGATGCACCGATGAAGCTAATACAGGAGTGCATTATGCCCATTGGCCAGCATTATGCACCGATGAAGCTAATACGGGAGTGCATCATGCCCATTGGCCAGCATGATGCACCGATGAAGCTAATACGGGAGTGCATCATGCCCATTGGCCAGCATGATGCACCGATGAAGCTAATACAGGAGTGCATCATGCCCATTGGCCAGCATGATGCACTGATGAAACTAATACAGGAGTGCATCATGCCCATTGGCCAGCATGATGCACCAATGAAGCTAATACAGGAGTGCATCATGCCCATTGGCAGGCATGATGCACCAATGAAGCTAATACAGGAGTGCATCATGCCCATTGGCCAGCATGATGCACCAATGAAGCTAATACAGCAGTGCATCATGCCCATTGGCCAGCATGATGAAGTCTCCTCATAAGCTCTCCATTTTCAAAATCCTTGATCGGCCACTATCCTGCTACAAGTTACGTGTAATCCGACCATGTAAATGCATCACTACTTCTGAAAGCCTGTGTTCTATCTGAAATTTAAGCATGTCAAATCACCATTCTAACTATGTTAACTTCATGTCCTGTTATTCTATTACATCCATCTTTCATCCTTCATAATTTCATTGATTCCGCATTGCCTAAGCAGGAACCATTTAATACCAAGTATTATTTTATGTGCACGGGAACTCGATGATGTAATCAGTGACACCGGTGAGGAATCACAATGCGGTGATTCATCATGTCAGATAAATATTTTTACCATCTCTGTGTAATGGATTCATTCAGTATCAGTATAATCTTGTAATAGATCTGTAATTGTAGGCAACCCTCGAACCATTTTACTTTAACTGAATATTCATCCAGTGTCAGCACTTTTACCTTATTGTATGTTTTCATGGTGTGAGTATTAGTGGCCCAGCACCCCAGCTATCAGTCACCACCTACTTGTGACAATGTCACACTTTGAGGCTGCCATTGAGCCTGCTGTTGGGGCTGCTAGCGTTAATTGCCGTTCGTTCCTAAGAACGAACGGCTATAGGAGAGGACCCATTTTTAAATACAAGCTATCATAGTGGTGCTTCCTCGCTCTCCATGTATAATCCTGTCCCATAGCTACAGTATTGAGTATGCCTATACCTGGATTAATATGCAAATCAGGAATGTGTGTGAGGGCTGGGAGAAGTGTGGTGGTGGTGGTATTGGTGGTGCTGGTGGTGAATCCTGGCCCTTTCTTCTAGGACTAAGCACTACCCACTCCTCCCCCTTTTGTGGTGGCCTTGTAAGAACCACTGCCCCACCCTGGGGACCTTACCAGCACCACCAGCACCGCTCTTCTCACTGCTGGTGGTGCTGGTGGTGCTGGTAGTGCCCTCTGGGAGAGCCACAGGACACAGGTGGTGGTCGATAGTGGTGGCTGAAGGTTACGTGGACGTAAATGCTGCCCTCTCGTGAGTCATATGGTATTCAGGACTGCACTGAAGGGTGTTCTGACTGCTGATTGGTTTAGAATTAGACAGAAGAAATATTGGTAAAATTATGAAATAAAATAACAGGTGTTCCCAAATAGTTAATAAATGGAATAGTAGGTGTGCTTTTATATTATGCCAGGCCTTGGGGATTTTATGAGGCATGCAAAAGTTAATCTGGCCAATGGAGATTTTTAGGCCCAAAATAGGGTAGAATGGCACTCACTGCACATATCATTCCCTTATTTAAGATTTTCAGGGTTAAGCCTATCCAACATTCTGTCAGATTGTGTATGAGGGATGAGTTAACCGTGCTATGGTTAAAATTTTTACCAACGAACATTTTAGGCGGCTGTTTTTGTGTGTTATGCTATATAGAAACATAGAGGAAATGGATTTAGTTCCACGTGACCTGAAGTGGTGGTAGAGGGCACAGAAATAATCAAGGAGCCCATGTATTAACCCTTAATGAACACAGAGTGTTTTAAATCACTTCATCCCTGTCATGATTATGATGCATGAATGCAGCCCTGGTGAGTCACTAGACGTTTCAGCAGTCTATCAGGCTTAGAGGATTAGGTCTTGGTGATGCCTGAATGCAACAATCACAAGTTATCCATAAAGAATACATTGACACATTATTCATGATGACATAGAAGCACTGTGCAGCCCTTAAATCACCAAGGATTTTGATCTTCAAAAGTTATCAGATGGATGTTAGTGACCATTAGGATACCTCAACTACCTAATCTTATTAAACGAGGCAAGGGCTTTTGACACCACCTTTCTGACCTCTTGTCTACTAGTCCTTAGCCGAGTTTCTTATGATTACCAAGTTTCAATTGATATTTTGGCCTCTAGCAGATTACATGCACCACTAAAAGACTATTCCATTACACAGCATATGCCCTATCACACTCTTCAAAGACCCCATGAGTCATATTTCTATTTACATGAAAATCTTTTGATAAATGATGAAAAAAACATTTCATGGGGTATGCTTTTCTTATATTTAGTTTCAAATAATTTGCATAGACCATCAAAACCTGTCATTTAGCCCTATTTCTGTTACAACTGAACCCCCAAATATTAGTCATATAGTGAGACAAAAAGCAAGACAAAGCTATCCATGTAATAGAATTTACATTTAAGTTGTACTTTGATGGCTGTGACATGGTAATTACTGTTGGTTTTTATTCCTATGGAGAAATGCATGGGATTTAGGGCTCTTTTTACCCTAAATAAAAGGGTAATCAAACTGTCTTTAACCCCACTTATAGACAGATTTCAGATTTTTTAGAAGAGGAGGGCATAGAGTAGGTATGGGGGCAGTGCATGCCATGGTTATCTGGGCAAATATCTTTTGATATAGTTGATTTTGAAGGCCTTCCAATTTGGTTTATTGATAGGTTTAATTCCAAGATTCTCTCATAAACAAAACATTATCTTGCATTGGAGGTGAATCTAGGTGAGTACATAGAGGAGCCTAGTAGGCTTCTCTGTGGTAAGTATCAGTAGTGAGATAGCTGGGCCCTTTAAGAGAATTGGCTTCCAATCATTTCCCATGGGAAAGGAAGGAAATGTAACAAGTAATGGTAACCAGGTCACATCACCTTGGCTACACTGTCTGTGATGTTAATTGTAGGATTAACAATGACTGTCGATGGATGGATGGATATGTGGATGGATGGATGGATGGATGGGTGGGTGGTTGAAGTGTCCTAATGGTCACAGTAGTTAAAGTTTTAGAAGATGGGTAAGAAGCAGGACCAGACAGATAGCAGGTGTGTTAGAACCATACAGGTGTTAGTACAATCTGTAACATGAATATGTACCGTATTAACCTGTGTAAGGGTCAAGGTCCTAATAGGGTACCGGGACACCTGGTCGGGACACCTGGTCGGGACACCTGGTCGGGACACCTGGTCGGGTGGGGGGTACTTAGGCATGCCTCAATACTCAGAGCTGTGCTGGTAGTTGTGTTGGGAGGGGGAGGAAGATAATAAAGCAACTAAATGTGTCCTTAATGACATAGTGGGAAAGTCATGGGCAAGTCATCTAGCCTAGGCTCTGTACCCTTGCCTCGTTTCCTTTCTGTCTCTCCAAGACATACTCTCGACTCAACTGTTTTAAAATAAACGCTCTCTTGTTGTTTTCCATGTGTGTCAGCCATCTTGGTTTTAGGAAACACAGGGATCCAGGTCATATATGTTCAAATTTGATCCGGGCTTCCCTAGCCCACTTAAAAGGGTCTATGTCTACTCTTTCCTATCCCCTCGGATGTGTGTGGTGCACATATGCGCGGGCATCGACACATTCCTCTGTGAAATTGTGTTATGTTGTTCTCGCCATGAATATGACCTTAGCTGTCGAAATGGCGTTAAACATCTATTACTCACTCACTCAATTTTGATCTTCAAAAGTAACATTTGGATCTTAGTGACCATTGGGACACCTCAACTACCTAATTTTATTGTTTTCCATGTGTGTCGGCCATCTTGGTTTTAGGAAACACAGGGATCCAGGTCATATATGTTCAATTTTGATCTTCAAAAGTTATCATTTGGATCTTAGTGACCATTGGGACACCTCAACTACCTAATTTTATTGTTTTCCATGTGTGTCGGTCATCTTGGTTTTTGGAAACACTACACTACTCCCAGCCCTCACACACATTCCATGGAAGGCAATAACAGGTCCACCACCAACACCACCGCCACCATCAACACTAGAGAAGGAAAGCACCACTATTCTGTGCTTGACTGATTTGCATATTTTAATCCAGGTATAGGTATACTCCATGCTGTAGCTATGGGACAGGATTATACATGGAGAGCAAGGAAGCACCACATTAAGAGCTTGTATTTAAGATAAGGTAACTTGATAACAAGTGATCTTTTTTCCTTGTATTATAATAGGAATAGCACAGCATTACAGCATTACAGTGTTTACTTTCCTGAAAGTATGCTATAAATTAATAAATTGCAAAACACACAACATATATTATTATGAAGATCTTTTAGATTTCGTATTAAAATCATATTTGTTCCAAAAATTTTGATCTAAGATCCTATTAAAAATGTCGTGAATCAATTCTTGACTTAGAATATAATATGAATACGCACGGCATTACAGCTGTGCTGTGTTTAATTGGCTAAAAATATTGGATAAACTGCTTTTAAAATTGGTATTAAACTCAGATTTGATCGTCAAATTAAATCTGAAATCCTACTATCTTGATCATAGATCACAGATCCTGAATCCTTTCAATTGAATCCTTTCAATTGAATCCTTTCAATTGAATCCTTTCAATTGCATCCTTAAAATTGCATCCTTAACACGGGACCTTGTTTAACCCTTTAAGCAAGAATAGTATAGGTTCCCTAGGATATGTTACTCCATAGAGTCCTATAGTGCAAGCCACCCCCCTCTACCCCCCCTTAAAAGTAGGCTACCTTTTGTGTTCAGTACTGAGTCCTTTGTAAGATAAGGGGGTTTATGGAGATGTCAGGAATCTTTATCAGAGTGATATCAAATGGAAACAAGGGGCCACCTATACCAAACATTCCTAGCATGTGTAATAAACAGTTTAAGAGATAGGCATAGAGAGTACCTTGTGAAGTGAGCACATTCAAAAGATACATTGGTGCTAGGTAATATCACAGATGTGCCAGTCAAACATGAGGGATGTGAAGAGTTGGGGGATAGTCACCATGAGGGATAGGTAAAGTGAATGATAGGCAGATTGAGGATAGGTAGACTAATGGTAAGCATGTAGAGAGAAAATTAGGTACAAAGGTGAGGGGTAAACTTTAATCCTTTAAGCCATTTGAGGGAAAACCTAATTAAACTCTAGATGTTTCAAGGGATAGGTATTATGAGTGATAGGTAGACTAAGGGATATGCAGTATGTGGGAGAGGCAGAGCCATACACAGGTAGAGTATTTGTCAGGTTAACATAGGCAGACATTGGGATATGTAGATTGAGGTATTGACTTTGATTAGTATGTTGCATCTATAAAAAGTTCCAATCATTTTCAATATAACCTTCGTACATTTTTAAAATTTTCTCATCATCAAACCTCCTTTTTAGGTACTTTTGGTCAAATTTTGAGAATCAAGATCACAAATTTAGGATTCAGCAGGACTTTTTTTGTATAGGTAGCCCCTTGTTTCCATTTGATATCACTCTGATAAAGATTCCTGACATCTCTATAAACACCCTTATCCTACATAGGACTCAATACTGAACACAAAAGGGAGCCTACTTTTAAGGGGGGGGGGCTGTTACACTGTGTCCATAGGTAAAGCTCTGAGTTTCACCTCCTATCTATTGAAGCTTCTTGCTTTAAGGCCCACTGAGGCAGGATTGCATCATGCATATTCGTCGTCATGTACCAATGAAGTGCTGGCAAGACTGCTTGCCAACACTTCATTAGAGCATCATGACGACCCTCTGGAGTGCACCAACCCAGTAGGGTCGGCATAATGAACGTAGTAGCCCTGGTCAGTTACTCATCAGGGCTGCATTCATGCATCATGACGACCAATGGGCATGATGCATGAATGCATCAGCGGCTGTTAAAGGGTTAAGGCCTTGTGTGTTTGATGGGATGTAGACATGCAGGGTGTGGGTGGTAGATAAACAAGTACAACATAAAGGTGTAAAAATGGCAGTTTGGGTGAAGGAGATACTTGTTGTGGTCCCATAGTGATCGGAATTGGGGGGGGGGGGGGTAGGAGGGTAGAGAAGCTGTGCCCACGGGCACAAAATCTAAAAGAAATTGTGTCCTATACAGGAAAATTGTGCCCCACATAAACAGTGATAATTGTCTTCAGTTTCTCACATGTTCACTGTATTCAATCTTTTTCAAATGAATAGTGAACTTGGAAAGTGAATATTCAAAGTGATTTTTCAAAATTTAAAATGGCTTTTTACCATTTTTCATCTTGTCCTTACCGGGGACAACTTTCAAAGTTTTCTGTGCCCTGTGGATTTTTCTTGTGCCCCGTGTGATTTGTCGAGCCCTGTGTTAAATCTACCAGGTCTCCTTCTAAAACTAAACAGTAAACCACCGTAATGATATTGCAGTGAAGTAGTGCAGTTTCTAAATTGAAGCTCCAGATGGCAGTATGGTGGTACAAGGAATGTATGTGAATATAACGATGGATCTCTGTCAACTTTGCAAAAGGATTTCCCTGTTTTCTTTTTTTAATGACATTTCTTTTACAGTCTACATGAAGAACTAGAGTAGTTAAAGTTTTAGAAGACAGGTAAGAAGCAGGACCAGACAGGTAGCAGGTGTGTTAGAACCATACAGGTGTTAGTACAATCTGTAACATGAACATGTACCGTATTAACCTGTGTAAGGATCAAGGTCCTAATAAGGTACCGGTCTTAAATAGGCACCAGTGGGTAGACTGAAGTATTGAATCAAGTACTAAAAAGGCCTCAGTAAGCAATGTGTCACCCTACTACCAGCATAATTCTAAGAAAGCCAAAGGATTATACCCTCATAAGATGCCAAGCATTATGCTCTATCTTTACCTTATTACCAAATATGGACATATACATAAAAACTTTGGACCAAAGGTGTAGCCGCTTTCACACCTCAGGCCCACCAGGCGGCACCCCCTGAGGCTGGTGAAAGCTCCCGTTGCACCAATCAGCAGCTAGCTTCACTACCATGTGATACTCCCCACCAATAATATGCTTTGTTTACTATAATGTACGACCAGTCACCATGGAAACACTGACTGCCAGTGTTGCTGCAGGGCTGGGATATAAGCCCTGGAACAACCACTGGTAATCATCAGTTGCATCCCGTTGTAACACCAGTAACATCAGTCGTCTCCAGGTGGTCACTTATTGATATACTTACTCAATAAAACCACATTACTTCAAGATCACGCCGTAGTTGGACTCTGATAATTTATAGTGGCGCTTCCATGCCCACAACCGGTCTTATGTAAGGGTCGGGGGCACAGGTGTATTGAAATTCAAAGACAGCTGGGCTCTAAAATGATCTTTTACGATATTTGTACATCTAAGTAGAGGACAGGTAACTGTACTCCTCCCATGTCGTGTCCGCTAAAAACTTCCGTTTTTCATCCCTAATGGAGGTTTGTGCAGATGGTGCCAACTTTAAATGTTGTATTGATGACAGTTGAGCAGAGTATATGTGTTGTTAATGGACCAGTGATATTTAAGACGCCTTGTTGTTTATCTTGAAGGAGGTTGGATCTAGAAATACTCGTCCTGTACCAAACTTGAAACCCTTGGTATTAGCCGCAACCTTGTATGACCCGCAACTCTGAAGTAAACTGTAGCTGCACTTCCGCTCTGAAGAAGACAGGAATTCTGTGATTCCTTACTGAGGTAAAACCCTGCATGTAAGCTGCACTGTGAGGGTCCATGAAGCGGGATAAATCCCCCTCTGTACTAACAATGAACATACTGGATATGTAAAAGATGACAAACTCAAGGTGTCTTGTGACTTTAGGTATCCATATGCCTGGTCCAGGCCTGCATTCTTTTATTGAATTCCACCTCAGTGAACCATGTCT
Source organism: Acholoe squamosa (assembly GCA_949317995.1). Lineage (NCBI taxonomy): Eukaryota > Metazoa > Annelida > Polychaeta > Phyllodocida > Polynoidae > Acholoe > Acholoe squamosa. Next base: position 91,183,059 of record OX439037.1, read on the forward strand.
GGGTGATTAAAGGCGATGGTTTGTCTGGCCCTGTCAATGGGACCAGGAAAAAAAGGGAGAATGGAATTTATGGTAGTACCACAGCACTTAGATATGATTTGTGTGGATGCTGTGGTAGAACCAGGGTAACACAGAGTAAAAGAGACAGGTAGGGCACAGGGGCAGCTGGCAGGGGAATAAAACTAAATCTGGGATATGATATTATTATATGGGCAATCACTGAGGAGGTAGTCTAGGGGATGTGAAATATGGTTGGTCAGACAGTAGTCCATGTACAAGGCTTTCTTTTCTGATAACCACTGATATCTCACTATGGATAAAATATATGAAATCAAGCATCAAAATGTGTCTGAATGAAATTTTATTGCCATTTGTATAATTGTATGTGAATTGTGTGTGACCAGAAGTTTATTGTATTAATGTATGCGGTATACTAGTGTAGGGACCAGCTCTGGCTGTAAGTCCATGGTGGAAGGCCATCTACCCTGTTCCGGTTGCACCAGCTCTCAGGGGCTGGTCAGCCGGTGTAAGCTGCCCCCCTTGTGTATCATACTGATCCAGGTGTGGGTGGAAGGTAGGAAACATCAGGTCTGGGGATGTACCTCAGTGGTAGAGTGCTTGCTTGCAAGTTGAGAGGTCCCGGGTTCGAAACCAGGTGTTTCCAAGTACGCTTTTGCCGACCTCTGCACTAGTTTCCAGTTTTTCAATTGTTTTTTTTTGTTTGAGGGGGGGGGCATGTTCCGCTCTCCCCGTCTAGGATCAGGGGGTACCACCCCCTGTTGTTAAAAATGATCACTCCCTTATCTGCGGTGTGTATCATTAATTGTACCACAGCAATTACACATTATCCGTGCTGCGTACCACAGTAATCACATTCAGAGTCTAATTACTACACGCTTCTGTCTCACATCAGTCTCTAACTTAAATTGGGCCAAGAGGAAATTAGAACGAGAATGTGGGGAAGTCGCGATTGGATTAGAACATGGTTTGAAATAGAAAACCACCTGTTCAGTTTGCTGTAATCTGGGTTTGATAGAGTCAGGGTGCGTTACACAAGCTGTGATGGAGAATCAGGTAGTTTGTCTTAATTTTGGTTCAGGCATTACTCTGTCACACATAACATTTTTAAGAAAGCATACATGTATCAGCTGAGACCACAAAAAATCTGTGTTTAAAAATACTATAAAAAAAAGAAACCCGAATAAATGTCTTTTTGGTCCAGGTGTTAGTGGTGAGACACAAAAATGCACACATATTGTGTGACCATCACATGACCCAAGAAATGACAAACAACCTCAAAATGACTTTTCATCAAAAGGGTTTTCACCAATTATTACCATGATGAAACTGTTTTTGAAATGTTGGCAACAAAAGGAATTTAGTCCTTCAAGAAGAGCACAATTCGTCAAAGCACCATGATTACCGCAGACATTCATGTAGCGTATGGCCACGTTTAAGCTCTGGGTTTTAAACAAGAGCTGGTTTTAAATATGTGCCAGGGATTTAGACAAACGGAAAATTAAATTAATTAATCAAAGATGGTATCATGTCATAAAGATATGGCACAGTGTATACGTAAAGATGGTTTATATTATACCCGCTGCATGATTTTTCAAGATGAAGATTCATTAGCCTTTCAGCTATTGGCACATGAGGAAACAAATCAATTTTTGTCATTGACACTATAAAAATGAAAATTTATAAAAACTGTCTCCTGTGCACCCTATGGCGTCCACATAAAAGAGAGTGAACCTTCATATCCCTTCTCTGTAAAGCCCACAGGACTCAGAATTCGGTCATGACTATAAGCCCTCTACATATTACATAATGTTCTAATTCATTATGCGCTCAAGCTGTTATGCTTGAAACTCACCATATATGGCCTAAAGGCCACACACAGGATGCAGCAATGTAGCAATGTTGAGTTACATCCCGGCACTGTATTGCTGCATTATGATGCACAATGAACATGGCGCTTTTGGAATGATGCGCTCTTTAAATAGTTAAGGTAGGTGACAGTTGTAGGGGTATGTGAAACTCATTCTGGTCCTTGATGCTACATGATAAACCACTCTGGTGCTTGATGCTCTATGATAAGGAGATGATAAGGGGATTAATCTGACACATGGAGCTTTTTGATGATATCAGTAAAAATAAATGGCCCCTGTAGCCAGAACCTAAACAATCTATTCAGCAAACAGCCTCCACCAATTCAGTGCTGCTGATTCCATGTTCTAGCACAGGGGTGACTTTGGGATGGTAGAAGCGCCGTGAGTGCAGCATATTGGTGATTCTGAGCATTGCATGTGAAGCACTTTGAATGTTTTAACGGTTTTTTTGTTCATGTAAGTAAAGTGTTGAAATTTCTAGATAATGTTACCTCCTTTCTAGATCAATTTGTGAGTAAAGGACCAACCTCTTTATGTAGATCCATATTCTTCCCCCACCCATTCCGACACCACTAGCATGAGCATCGGCCGACATAATACATGAATGCACACCGGCAAAGGCAAATGGATATAAACCATTACTCAAATGGAGAACTTAAAAGGCGAACCCACATTTGGGTGCAAAGAAATATTCATCAATCCCTTTGTCGAAGATTAAAAAGGACCTGAAAATTTTAATGAAAGCACATGCAAACCCAATGAAGGACTTCAGAGTATATCTATATTGAAATTCCTGATCCAGCCTAAGCAGACTTATGGTTTCTAAAAGTCAGGGATGTTCTAAAAATAGAAATGGCCTCCATGCACTTTGATACAGATTTAGTTTCATGTTGTGGAGATTGATAGGGTGAAAAGGGAGGGTACAAATTTCATTTATTTCATGTATCAGGGGTGTGAAATCCCCACGGAAACGCTGAATTCCGCAGTTTTGATGCTCACAGGGACCATTCCTGAGATCTGTGCAAATCCACTGAGAAAATGAATTACCATTTTTATGGGAGGGGCAGGGGTCCATAGAATTTTATCAGATGTTCAGATCTGTTGTCATCTGAAATCAGCAATTTGAGTATCCCAGTGGTAGTTCTTGGCCTCTCTGTACAAGAGAAGATAGCATGTGTCCAATTGACTATATAAATGACCTTTATATAATGTTAAAATGTAACCTGAAAATCATTGCGAAGTAGCTTCAGAGGAAATGGATTTTAGGATTTCACACCCCTGATGTATGGAACGGTGAGATACAGACGGCCCATAGGATTAACCTAGGAGCTCCATATCTCACACCCCCGTGAGATAACCTTCCCCCATATCTCACGGCCAGTAAGAGCACTCCAAGTGGTTATAAAACATTAAATAACTATTCATGTCATTTCAAATTAATTTTCAATATTTCTGACAAAGATAACATGAAATAAATACAAAGATTCACACGTAGTGGGAATGACTGAGGGTTATCTCACGAGGCGGAGCCTCAGTCATTCCCACAACTCGTGACCCTTTGTCTATGTCCTCCCTGGATTTGTGTCCATGGACTGTGGGGAAGGGTCGTGGTGGTGTTAAGGGAATGTAAAGTTTATAGGTGCATGGTGGTAAAACGCCCATATAGTGGACAAGACGCATGACTGACACATGTCCACCTCTGCATTAATGCATGATAATGACAAAATAATTAAATACAAAATTCCAGTTTTCATCCTGGATATGACTTAAGCTTGGACATGTATTGTTACAAATTCAGCTCTACCCAATGTAGGAGTGGGTAAGATGGTGACATCAGCACCTTTACCTGGTTGTAGGTTGTCATGGTGTCAGTGTGGGTGGTCCACCATAACTAGCTATCAGTCACCACCTACTTGTGTCAATGTCACACCTTGAGGCTGGCATTGAGCCTGTTATTGCGGCTACTAGTGTTAAGTCCTTGTGCAGGTGATGGGGTGTGGACATGCAGGGTGTGGGTGGTAGATAAACAAGTACAACATATAGCTGTAGAAATTGTGGCAGTTTTCTTAAGGAGGTCCTTGTTTTGGTTCTATACAGTGAGCTCCTTAGTGACAAGCTGAAGAACTTGTTACCAGGCACAAGGAACCGCAGCTGGCATTAAATACATTGATAGCAAACTTAGATTGCAGCAGCTTCCCATTTAACAGTTAGGTATGCAGGGGCAGTTGCTGCCTCCTTTCACCTATATTTGTTTAAATTTGGTCCCAAATACCTCCAAAAGGCCCTTCTTTTAGGCTGCAGTTATTGATAGGTGGGGATAATAGAACAACACTTATCGATAGGTGGGGATAATAGAACAACACTTATTGATAGATGGGGATAATAGAACAACACTTATCAATAGGTGGGGATAATAGAAAAATACTTATTGATAGGTAGGGATAATAGAACAACACTTATCAATAGGTGGGGATAATAGAAAAACACTTATTGATAGGTAGGGATAATAGAACAATACTTATCGATAGGTAGGGATAATAGAACAACACTTATCGATAGGTGGGGATAATAGAACAACACTTATTGATAGATGGGGATAATAGAACAACACTTATCGATAGATGGGGATAATAGAACAATACTTATCGATAGGTAGGGATAATAGAACAACACTTATCAATAGGTGGGGATAATAGAACAACACTTATCGATAGGTGAGGATAATATAACAACACTTATTGATAGGTAGGGATAATAGAACAACACTTATTGATAGCTGGGGACAATAGAACAACACTTATCGATAGGTGGGGATAATAGAAAAACACTTATTGATAGGTAGGGATAATAGAACAACACTTATCGATAGGTGGGGATAATAGAACAACACTTATCGATAGGTGGGGATAATAGAAAAACACTTATTGATAGGTAGGGATAATAGAACAACACTTATCGATAGATGGGGATAATAGAACAATACTTATTGATAGGTAGGGATAATAGAACAACACTTATCAATAGGTGGGGATAATAGAACAACACTTATCGATAGGTGGGGATAATAGAAAAATACTTATTGATAGGTAGGGATAATAGAACAACACTTATTGATAGATGGGGATAATAGAACAACACTTATTGATAGGTAGGGATAATAGAACAACACTTATCGATAGATGGGGATAATAGAACAATACTTATCGATAGGTAGGGATAATAGAACAACACTTATCAATAGGTGGGGATAATAGAACAACACTTATCGATAGGTGGGGATAATAGAAAAATACTTATTGATAGGTAGGGATAATAGAACAACACTTATTGATAGGTGGGAATAATAGAACAACACTTATCGATAGGTGGGGATAATAGAAAAACACTTATTGTTAGGTAGGGATAATAGAGCAACACTTATTAATAGATGGGGATAATAGAACAAGACTTAACAAATAAATATCAAGCCCAACTAAACATCAAGCCCAGGGGATCTAGACATTCAACATGGACGACAAAACCTTTTTTATGGAAAAACCATCAGTCGCTCTGTCAAAAAATGGTCACTCCCTGGATAAAAACCTGAAGGAGTTGGTGCTTACCTAGCACAAGCAACTGCAGCTAGAGCTGTAGATTGAATACAGCAACATGAAGAGGTTTGCCTTATACTCAAGGTGAGGCGTATATGTGAGGTGCACCTACGGCGCACTATACATAAAGAACTAGAGTAGTTAAAGTTTTAGAAGACAGGTAAGAAGCAGGACCAGACAGGTAGCAGGTGTGTTAGAACCATACAGGTGTAAGTACAATCTGTAACATGAACATGTACCGTATTAATCTGTGTATGAGTCAAGCACCGGTATTAAATATAACCACCACTCTTTGAAAGGCACCTGGGATATTTCGATATTAAGTCGAAATCAATCTTAAGCACTAAAAACTGCTTTGGATATCCACCAGTCTCATATGAGTGCAGGAGGCCACAGGTGTAATTGAAACCTATAAGTGCTTGGGCGCTATAACGATTCATTACGTTATTTGTACATCTAAGTAGAGGACAGGTAACTGTACTCCTCCCATGTTGTGTCCGCTAAAAACTTCCGTTTTTCATCCCTAATGGAGGTTTGTGCAGATGGTGCCAACTTTTAATGTTGTATTTGATGACAGTTGAGCAGGGTGTTTGTGTTGTACCTATTGATGTTTAACGTGCCTTGTTATTTACCTGTAAATCTGTCGAAGGAGGTTGGATCTAGTAATACTCGTCCTGTACCAAACTTGAAACCCTTGGTATTAGCTGCAACCTTGTATGAAGTAAACTGTAGCTGCTCTTCCGCTCTGAAAAAGACAGGAATTTTGCAATTCCTTACTGAGGTATAAGCTGCACTGTGAGGGTCCATGAAGGGGAGAAATCCCCCTCTGTACTAACAATGGGCATACTGGATTTGTAAAAGATGACAAACTCAAGGTGTCTTGTGACTTTAGGTATCCATATGCCTGGTCCAGGCCTGCATTCTTTTGTTATTGAATTCCGCCTCAGTAAACCACCCTCTGTTATTAAAAATGATCACTCCCAAATCTGCAGTGTTTATCATTAATTGCACCACAGCAATTACACATTATCCGTGCTGTATACCACAGTAATCACATTCAGTGTCTGATTACGACACGCTTCTGTCTCACATCAGGCTCGAACGGCTCCAACTTGAATTTGGCCAAGAGGAAATTAGAATGAGAACTTGGGGGAGTCGTGACTGGATTAGAACATGGTTTGTAATAGAAGACCACCCAGTTCAGTTGGCTGTAATCTGGGTTTGATAGAGTCAGGGTGCGTTACACAAGCTGTGATGGAGAATCAGGTAGTTTGTCTTAATCTTGGTTCAGCAGTGATGCCACTTTTCCTGGTTTACCATTCAAAGATTCCTGTATTAAATTATGTTAAATTCCTGGGATTATGTGTCCAAAAGTCCAGTTTTCCTAGTTTTTGCTGGCCAGTGAGTGGCATCTCTGGTTCAGGCATTACTCTGTGACACTTAACGTTGGTACTTCCTTTTAAGGGGGAAGGAGAAATTAAAAGATATGATCAGTTTAGTTCCAAAATTCAAGGTTTCCACATCTCCTAGAATGTTATAGAAAAAAGGGGTGCATGAAAAGGCATGGAATCCAGAAAGAGAATTGAATATTTCATGGCAAAGTCAATCAGAATGTAAGTGAGTTTTCCATATTACAGACATTTTCTTTGATTTGGAAAGTCATGAATTTTCTTTTGTGGGAACCATGAAAGTGGTCTGAGGTCCAAACTAAAAATGTGTTTAACCCCTATTAAAGGGAGTAGACATGATCTACCCAAACGGCACCTGGTGGCAAAAAATGAAACTGCCAAATCTGACAATATTTGCTCATATTCCTAATTTATATGACATAACCATTCTTTATCAACCCTTTAGGTGTGATACATTGGCATTCTATACATTCGTATCACTGGATTTCATATTTCCTGTACCCATAGACTCCTATACTAAAGGAATTAGAAATATTTTTTATTTTATTCAGGAAAATTTCAATTTGCTTGTGACCCCTTACTTTTTGGTTCCAAAATAATTCTAATGATCTCAGGTATAAATACATGAGGTTTGGTTAAAAAATTGTTAGAAGATTTTTTTCTATGGAATTAAATGTGGGAAAACAAAAATTCTCATAGGCAGCCATAGTTATGACCACCAAATTTTAGTACCGTCCAGTGGAAAAACAGACACCGTGACCTATGGTTTTTATGCCTTCTTTATGTTACCTAGGCATCAATCTAACATCCCTAAAAGTTACTAAGAGAAATTGTTGGTCAATTTTGAACCAGCTGGATAGTGTCTACTCCCTTTAAGGCTGCCTGATGCCTTACATTACTTGTTATCCAGTTCCAATTTCTAGTTCAAAATCTGAATTTTCAATCCTATATGTCTGCAACACCCCCTGATTCAGTCAGAACCATAATTACTCCATTTCCTATGTCCTTCTTTCTTCTGTCTCCAAGAAATTGGAACTGGGGCTTTGTAAAACCAATGGTGCTAGAAAGATTCAGAGTTAGCAATCTGGTCAGAGATTGAAGCAATATAATGTGTCTGTAATAGGGATTTTCTATTGTCATGTTATTGACTATAGATTAAGAGATGATAGAAACCCAAGAATCTGATTACAATAGCTATTTATTAGACCCGAGTTCCGAACTCGGGTCTACTTCTAGTGTACACGTTTTCGCCGAAGCTTTTTGTGTATAGGGGTAATGTGCAACATAAATCGACCATTGCAAATTGGTATAGAATAATTTGTAAATTGTATTGGTATCAGATATATTGTAGGACTATTTATGGTAGGTCTACCCATGCCACAAGTGGATTGCCTGCACGCAATGCTCCCTACCCTACAGTAGGGCCTAAGCTGCCAAACTGTCTTCCCCTTCACACAGTGTCCAGCCGGTCTCTCTGTGTGTGTGAGGGGGAGGGGATACATATAGGTCCTCTATATACTGATATTGCAGGATGTAGAATGTGTGCAGCCACGTCTTGAGCTGATTTCCAGCATGCTACACTGATAGCTATCAGAGAGCACTTGTACCCAAATAACTCAGGACTGAATCTATCAAGGCCTTTTCACCTCTCCGTTCTATGGTGTTTAATTGAAAATGTTGACGTCATTCTGTGTTTTAAATTGTGTTTTAATGTGTGTTTTTATTATTCTATGGTCTTAGACATGAATGGCATGATGCATTGATGCACGGTTAACCCCTTATGAATGACATAATGCATTGATGCACTTTAAACCTTTATTGAAGGCATTGTAGAGGTACACTTTACTAAACCATAGGAGTTGGGTACCGTCTGACGTGGCGGGTGAGTCGAGTCGTCGGACGTTCCTCAGGTTCCGGATAGGTGGCAGCACCGATCCGGGTCTGTGGGGACATCTGACGACGAACACCTGGGTCCGTATATAAAGCCCAGGGCTCAGCCGCTACGTCAGAGGCCCTTCTGGCCTCCACACTATGTAAACCACTGTCTTTTAATATTAGCTGCCTCTTTGATATCATCCGGCAGCCGTGAGTGTGCATTAAGTAATAAACCTAACCGTTGGCATACACTTGGAATACTGTCTTACTCTTTCTTTCCGAACCGTAAGACCCGAACCCCCCAGGTCCGTAAGGCCACAAACCCTTACACTGGTGCCGTGACCAGTTAATTCTGGTGTATAGCCCGGACGTTATAACGTCCGAACGGCTAGTACATGGGTTAGACACCCTTAGGGAAGCTAACCCAGCAGGGCAATCACTTGCCCAAGAGAATGGAAATGGATCGCTAATGCTCCAAGCCCATTCGGACTCACAAGATGCGGAATCAGCATCTTGGAGAGATCCCGGACCCCACTATAATGATAGTGAGGAGAATCTGCCAGACTCTGTACGACGCGAACAGTCCATACAGAGACATAGTAACTTAATAGGCCAGCAATCAATTGTTGACGAATTATGTGATTCGATGTTCGAAGTCGGTGGTAGTACTAACCCAGAACATCCGGCACCAATGCGAAAAAGGGTAACATTCGGAGAACTACCTTATAGGTTACCCAGGCCCGAATTACCAATATTAGATTATAGCGCTATAGATGGCGACTTAACCTATGCGGTACCGGAAGGTGAAGAATTAAAACGACCGGATGTCCTGTTGTTGAATGAAACTTATGTAACTTTGAACGAGAATTTAAATACCTTGGTCAAAGCTAAGGATGAAGTATTCCATGAAAAACTTCAGATGGAAGAGGACCTAACTGGCATGCGAAAGGAATTCGAAGCCAGAAGGAGCGAGTACATGAAAGAACTCGAGAATGAAGAACTAAAACTTCAATCTATGAGAGAATCATTCAATAAAGAATATGATAATAGGCACATTCGTATCCAAACATACATAGATACGAACGACCAACTAAACCTTGATAAGACAAAATTCGAATCCGAAATTCGCCATTATCAGGATGAGTTGGATAAATTGAAACTTCAGTGCAGTAAACAAGCTGAAGACAATGAAACCATCCGGGTAGGCATCATAGCTTACAACAAACAACTGGAGGAGGATAGACAGAAACTCACAAATGAGCTTCAGGAATTGCAGGCCACTGCAATAACTCTAGATAAATATGTAGAAGCAGCCCAGTTAACTATAGGTAATATAGACCCAGCTCTGGTATCTACAATGTTGGGAAAGACATCTAAAGATGCAACCCCAATTAGATACAGCCCATTCGTTGATGATGGGGCTGACAAGAATGTGGTATCCGGAATCTATAAGAAACCGGATAATGCTGCAGTAAATGGAACCGCATCTAAACCAGTAATTCCAATGCTGGATACGATAGGTCCGGCACCACCTATACCAGATTTGAGTCACAAAATCAAAGCGACTCACGATGGCGCTACAGGGAATAATAATAATACACCCGTGGCACAACCAAGAGCACCCGGACCAATGAGGCATATGTTGACACCACCTTCATATTTCCCCCAACCCGGCCACAGTACACCAGCAGTACCAAGATTACCGAATCCAACCCTAGGTTCTGGTAATGGTCCTACTGATGGACGTTTTCCGAGACCAAATCCGCCACGAAACAATATTAATGGCGGTACGTATCAACCGAGAACATCGTCCTATGGATATAGAAATAATTATAATCCATCGGGAAGTGGCAATTATCAGAATGGTAATAGCTATAACCAGGGATGGAATCAAAATGATTCTTACCCTAGATACGCTTCTTCTGGAAACACCGGTCACAATAGTGGATGCCCTGGTGGTTCATCTGGAGGCTATAATAATAATGGTCCACCAGGAGGAAACCCTCCAGGCGGCCCAGGAGGATCCGGATTCGGAGGATCAGGATCAGGAGGAGATGGCAGGAAACCTAACAGGAGAACTTCTATGCCTGCAGGGATGCAAACCATCTTTGATAGAAGCCAATGTATACAAAACCTTGGCATTGACTGCTACCGAAAGGGAGCGGACGGCATGGAAGTCATGAACTGGAGCATGCGAGAAGCAGATAGACTACGCGGATGTAATAATCCGGCACGTAGACAGGCACGGATACCCCCTCCATATGATTCTAATGATCCATGGAAGGACAGGTACCAAGCTTTTGTCGACGAAGTCAATTGTAGTGGATGGACAAAAGAAGAAGCTCTGCCATATTTGATTTGTTGGTTAAATAAAGGCGGAAAAGTAGCTCTCAACCAATGGAGAGCAGCTTACGGAATATATGGTACCTATGATCAATTGGTCGAATGTGCCGCATACCTTTTCGGATCAATCGTTAGAGAAGATCCGTGGGTAAGCTTTAAGAAGAGAACACAAAAACCTAAAGAATCACACAAAGTCTTTGGTTTGGAGCTACAAGACTTGCTTTCGAAAGCACGTCCAAATTGGGCTCATGATGATGATTGTTATCTACAAGAATTGTTCATACAATTCTATAGTGGATTGCGAGATCCGGATCATAAGCAAGTGGTGTGGGACTCCTGGAAAGATGACACTTCATTCAGTGATCTGTTCATAGCAATTGATGGACATGACATGAAGAAACGTTTGGTAGGTCTTGGACCTAGTCCAGTAAGAGCAGCTCCTTTCCAATACGGGGGTACACCTGCTCCAGTATACGATACTTCCCAATTAGCTCCGGTTGAATCGAATGAAGTTAATGAGGAAGATGAATATATCTCCGATGAAAACGGAGAATATATTGGTTCAGTCCATGTGGCCGGAAAGTATTACCGACAAAAGCGGTATAGGAAGGTACATTCGAGAGGGAGAGGAGGATCTGTTGCTGGTAAAACAGCTTCCGGATCAACTCAACATGGTAGTGCAGCCTCTACGGCGAACTCAACTGTAGCAGCCACAGTTGCTCCGACTAACATGATGGAAACATTAATAGCCGGATTAACAGAAGCTCTAAGGAGACCAAGAGTTGATAAATCTCAAAGGAGATGTTTCAGATGTCAGAAACTGGGGCATTTTGCTCCCGAATGTATGGCTGAAAAGCCTGTTCCACGTAAACAGGAGAGTGTCTCTGGGATAAGTACAGAGGAAAACTAGAAAGGGATCTCCCGAGGGGCAAAGAAGGGGATCCCAGTGACAAATCTTGCCATAATATCACCATCCGTGACGATAGTTCGCATTTAGTAACAAGATCGCCTAACACCGAGGTGGTTGTAGACACCCGGAAGGTTAGGGAAGCTGATATAACAGGTGCCACGGGCGCACTGGGGAAACCCAATATCAGTAACGAGGCAGGCGGCTATGAATTAGCCAAGGTCTGTGGTGCCCACCTGCCCCCGGGTCATCCTTGTCTTGAATTCTTGAAAAGATGTGGATCGACTCCTGGTGTGAAAAATGATGTTCCGATTGTCACGGACATACCCTCTGTTCTAAACGGAAGGCGGTGGTATGTTTGCCTCACTGTTAACGGAAGATCTGCCGAATTCCTTGTGGATACGGGAGCTAGCCACTCTTGTATCTCCAGGGGGTTCTACGATCTTATACCGGATGAACATGAGACTCTCAAATCGGGAGGAAGTGCTCAGACGGCCGACGGCAGTACCTTGCAAACGTATGGTAGAACTTGTGTGAAACTACAGTTGGATGGTATCCATGACTATGTCATGAGCACCACCGTTGCGGATATAGCAGATGAGGGTATACTCGGGTTGGATTTCGCATCCCTGTATGGTGCCGTGTTGGAACCCTAAACAGGAGTGTTGAGTGTGAGATACCCGTATCCCGTGAAAGTTAGATGTGTACTGAGACAAGTGAGCAGTATGGCTAGTGTGGCACACACTGTGCGAATCCCTCCAGGAGTAGCCTGTGATGTGCTTGTAAGAAGTGATCCTGCAATGCGTAATAAGCCTGCAGTGATAGAACCGGATGTAGTTACGTTATCAAGTATCGGATTAAATTCTGTAGACACGATAGTAGCGAATGCATCCTGGTCGGTAGTACCTGTCTCCAATACTGGAAACACTACTATCTACTTGAAAAAGGGACAAGTTTTTGGAAATGTGACCCTTTCGGAAACTGTAACGGATAGTAAGCTAAGCTTACAGAAGGTAACAGGGGATGATGAAATTTCGGAAGACTTATTTAAGTTGTATGAAGAAACTTCATTAGAGGATCCGGAACACCGGAAAGAGTTCTATGATATGCTCTGTCAGTATCATACTGCCTTTGCCAAACCTGGTGAAAAACTAGGTACAACAAATAAAGTATTACATAAAATAGATACTGGAGATGCCGAACCCTTTAAGATACCGTATAGACGGTTACCCTTAGCAAAAAAGAGAGTAGCTGAGGATGAAATAAATAAGATGTTGGAACAGGATGTAATAGTCCCTTCCAATAGTCCATGGAGTAGTCCTGTGTGTATGGTAACAAAAAAAGACGGTACTATCCGTTTCTGCATAGACTACAGGAAGTTGAATGGAATAACGAAAAAGAATTCGTATCCATTACCGAGAATAGATGAAACCATTGACTCCTTAGGGGGGAAACAGTTGGTTTTGTACCCTAGACTTGCAATCAGGCTACTGGCAAGTGGGAATGAACCCTCCAGATATGGAGAAAACTGCATTTTCGAGTCATATTGGATTATTCCAATATAATGTAATGCCGTTTGGACTGTGCAATGCACCTGCAACATTTGAAGCAATGATGGAAACAATTCTAAGTGATTTATTGTGGAAAAGATGTCTTGTATATCTAGACGATGTCATTGTCTTCGGAAAAACATTCGAAGAATGTTCTAATAACCTGAAAATGGTACTAGAACGTATTATTTCTAATGGTCTCAAATTGAAACCTAAGAAATGCCACATGTTTAGAAAGTCCATAAATTATTTGGGCCGCATCATCAGTGATGAAGGAATAAAGGCTGATCCGGAAAAAATCGAATCAGTTACGAATTGGAATAGACCTAAAACACCCAAGGAAGTGAGGTCCTTTTTAGGATTCTGTTCCTATTACAGGGAATTTATTCCGAATTATTCTAGAGTCAGTTACCCATTACAAGCAATAGCTAACTGGACTCCAGGAAGTACCAAGGAAAAATTTCCTTGGACACATGAACAGGAAAACGCTTTTCAAAAGCTAAAAGACCTGTTCACGAGTACTCCCGTATTGCAATATCCGAATGAGACGGATCATTTCATACTGGATACTGATGCTAGTAATGATAGCATTGGTGCAGCTCTCTCGCAAGTCCAAAATGGGAGAGAAGTACCAATTGCCTTTGCCAGCAACACACTGAGCAAGACTCAGCGCAATTACTGCACAACCAAAAGAGAGTTGTTAGCAGTAGTCGTATATACCAAGAAGTTCAAACATTTTCTATGGGGAACGAACTTTACTTTGCGTACGGATCATTCCTCTTTAAGGTGGCTACTGAACTTCCGAGATGCTGAAGGCATGTTAGGCCGATGGCTAGCCCATTTATCCGAATATGGGCTTGAACATCAACAGATTCAGCATAGACCCGGAGTTAAGCATTTAAATGCTGATGCTTTGTCTCGAATACCAATCCGGAAATGTGATAATCCGGATTGTACTGATTGTGGAGCTCATAGGGCAGTGTTAGCAGGGATTCGAAGACCATTCGTACCCCTAGTTGCCAGTATACTGGATTGGTCTATGGATCACATACGACATTTCCAGGAAGCTGACTCGATAACTGCGCAGCTACTGCAATTAGTACCAAAGGGTATACGTCCAGCTAGACCAGAGGTCTCTCTGGAAAATCGAGAAATGAGAAGGTTTCTTGCTCAATGGACCGAGCTTGAAGTCCGGAAAGGCGTGTTATACCGTTGGAAGCCATGTAATAATGGTGATAGAATCATGCAAGTGGTGATACCACATGCCATGAGACATGACATTATGTACTTCTGTCATGGACATCGGACCAGTGGTCATTTCGGAAGGAAACGCTCGCTAGCACGACTTTCCAAGAAATACTATTGGCCTGGCATGACACGGGACTTGCAAAGATGGGTAACCACCTGTCCGGATTGTTGTAAAAACAAACCCGGACCCGGGATGGGCAAACTTCCCCTATCCCAAGAACTTTTCGGAGTTAGATTCGCAAGAATCGGGGTAGATATTATTAGTGGATTTAATACAACCGCTAATGATAATACCTGTATGATGGTAGTGTGTGATTATTATACGAAATACACTAAAGTATTTCCACTACCGGACCACAAAGCAATTACTTGTGCCGAAGCTTTTGTAAAAGGTTGGGTACTAAGCTTCGGTGTACCATTAATGTTACACAGTGACCAAGGCAGAGAGTTCGAATCAAATCTCTGGCAGGGTATGTGCGAATACTTAGCTATTTGCAAGACTAGAACCAATCCGTATAGACCACAAAGCGACGGATTGGTGGAAAGGTTCAATAGAACCCTCATCCAAGTCCTAAAGTCACTCGTTAATGAACATATGGATGACTGGGATGAGCAATGTCATTTTGTGACACATGCTTATAATAGTACGGTACATTCAAGTACAAATTGTTCTCCGAACCTTTTAGTATTCGGAGAGGATTTGATAATGCCTGCTGACCTAGTTTTTGGAGTCGTAGGAATGGACCCTGAACTACCTTGCCATGTAGTTTTTGTGGAATGTTTAAGAGACAGATTTAGAAAAGCATATGAGTCTGTCCGAATTGATTTGGAGAAAAGTGCCAAATGGCAGAAAGTAGGATACGATACCGATCTAAAGCATCGGAAATTCCAATCCGGAGACAGAGTCCTCAGATTACATGAACCGCTTAGACACATAAAATTAGCGTCTAATTGGGACGGTCCCTTTACTATAACACAAATTATCAGTGATTGTACCGTAATTATTAAATCTGACCTTGGTCGACTCTATAAGTCAAATGTGGCTAGATTAAGGAGATGGTCTGGGAGGGAGACCTCCACAGAAATGTATGGTGAAGGTTCCGAAAGGATCCTGAATCAGAATCGCATAATAGACCAGGTAAAGAACACTACAGTGAAGCGTGGTCATGGTAGACCCAAAAAGTGTTCCGAATCAGTGACACCCACGCCAACACCGATTAAGCGTGGGGGAGTAAAAAAAGTCTCGGCAGGTGAAGACAAAAAGAGGAGGAAAGGTGTTCCTAAGGCTAAGAAGCACCTAGAGAAAGCTCTTCAGACTGTCAGGTCCGATAAAGAACTATCCGAGAAGGGGAGATACGTTCGCCGCAGCCCCCGGATTGCCCAGAGGACTGCAGTGACCTAACCTGTATACACAACGAGTGTAATGTTTACATTTAGAGGAACGAATGACAACTGACCCTAAAGGCTTATTTGTCGCCCCCGCATGATGTACCAATGGGTAGTGGACGGATAATCCGGTGGATTTGCTTAAGCTTTCCATAATCTCCACTTAAATCCCCAGTCGAGTCATCGGGGTGAGCGATAATTACCTAAAAACAATCAGTTTGTTGATGTACCGCCTGTAGCATGTGCGTTTCCGCATGACGTCACCGTGTCCAGTCTCGGTTGACCTCTCGTGACCTCGCGGACCGCGGGGAAATGACGTCACGAAAGCTGGCCCGTCGCCATATTGTTTTTTGGTAGCGTTTGGGACAGTCGGGTCACCCCTTCTCTCTTAAATTCTACCATCTAGCAAACCCCTTGTGCGCCCTCAGAGTCTGTCTCTCAGCAGGCAGACTCCGCTTGTGTCGGCCCCGGCGCCGTAAAAGCCGGAAAAAGGAGTATTTTACTCCCGTAGGTGATTCCCCGGTCATGGCTGAGGAATCCGTAGCTGCAGCCAAGCTATCCGGTGACCCGGATAAGCTGACTCCGTCCGCAGAAGCTTTTCCGGAAGCTTTGTCGCCTGTTACACAGGAAGAGAGCGAGATGATGGACGTGGAGGAACCCACGGATCGCTCGTTCGAGGAGAAGCTGGCTTCATTCTCACTAAATGAGCCAGAGAAACTATTATCTCCACTCCCGGCCGAGGGATCCGGAGCGACTGCGAGTGCTGAACCCGCAGCGACAGAGTCCGAAACTACCCAAGTTGACGGACAGAAGGATGAGTGGAAGCCAGCAGTGGCGGAGCCTTTTCCAGCTAGCTATGATGGTCGCTACCTGTATGTCCACCCGGAACTGCAGGCACAAGTGACCTACGCGGACGGGACACCAGTCAGGATGGACCCGAAAGTCAGGATAGCTATCGAGGGCGTCATGGCTCCCGAACAGCTGACCAGGATGCCTCCCGAGTGGCTTCGAGACTGGCCGTGGTTCCAACGGGGACTTATGGTGGACGCTGGTTTCCGTGAAACCGTGTACGCAGCTAACCGAGCCTTCGAGCTCGGAGCGTATCCGAAGCCTGACAAGTCCCTGTGGAACGTCAAGGCTACGAACATCAACTGGGTAGGCTGTGTCTGGGATACCGATGGCCAGACCTACCCACGCCCTAGTGCTATCCGGACGCCGTGCCGGACCACTAAGGAATTCCGGGAGGCCGCTGCTAACTTCGAGCAGTGGGATGACGGTTACTACATAACCGAACAGGAATTGGTGGATGTCCAGAACAATTCACTAATCGGATTGGACCGAGCTGCAGCCCTTCGGACGGTTATTGTCCGCCGTATGACTGCCGAACAGGAGGCACAGGAAGAGGCTAAGAGGGCCGCGGAAGCACCCGCACCTCCTATCCCCGACCTGAAGCTCCGCCAGTGCTACATCAGCTACCGGCAGCACTACTACCCCAGTAGAAGCCACGACCTCCAGCACATCCGGAACCCAGGAACCGGAGGAAGACTGGAAGGTCAGTAAGAACCGACGATCCGCTGCTCGGAAGCTCAAGAATCTCCCGGATTCTGCGAGAGCCGAGCCGAAACCCAGCACCTCAACCACTGGTAGTACTGCCATGGAGGTTGAGTCGTCTGACGAGGAGTCGGTGCACGAATCCTCGGTTGAGTATGATGAGAAGGCCACTCCATCAACTCAAACCGAGGCCGAACGTTGGGCTAACGCCAAATCCGGATTCAAAACCCGGATCCCGACGTGTTTCTCCGACTGTGCGTACGGAGTTAAGAAGGACGGCTCTACCCTCTATGCCTGTCCAGACTCAATCAATAAGAACGATGAGTCGGATGATGAAGATTGGATGCGTCTTTCGGACGAGGACCCCAATCCGAGCAAAGCCTATCGAAAGATGTGGCTTATGCTAAACCACACCGAAGGGTATTACACTTATACCCAGAGGAGGAAGCTGCGTTGGGCTTTAGAGAAGTGGTACGGCGACGATCAAAAGTCCTGTCCCTTCTCTATCTGCCAGGATGCGAGTGATGTCTCGATCCGGACCTGGAGTACTCCAGCCCGGTTCCAAAGGCATCTGGTAGAAGCCCACTTCCACCATCACCCGGTTTACATTTGTGATCCGAGTTATGGTAAGAAGGGCAAGAAGTGTACTACGAAGGTGCAATACAACCGACGTAGTGATCTGGCTAGACACCAGAAGAAATGCCACGCAGAAGGTTTGGACGGGGCACGGAAGCGCATCATGGAGCTTCATCAGGAACTCATGAAGGAGTTCGACAGCCTGAGCGAGGATGCTTGGTCTAAGATCCGACCAGGGGACCAAGTCCTCTGCGAAGTTCCGAAGACCAAGGATTCGAAACTCCGAGCAAAGATAGTCCTGACTCCTGGAAAGGGTAAACTGGACATGCACGAGTCTCTCTGGCAGAAATGCGAGGAATCCGGAAAGGATGCAAAGAGAGCTCGTGAAAGGAGCAGGAGAGATCAGAACCGTGGCGGCAACGGTAATGGTCAGAGCACGACTAAATCGAAAGTCAGAGCAGAGGACCGTTCCAGGTCCCCTCTGGCAAGGCACCCCGCAGAGCAGGCTCAGGGCACTCCGGTGTTCAAGAAGCCCGAACCTGCCGGATACGCTGGAGCCGTATCTAAACCTGGGAAAGTGAGTTCTCGAAACTTTCCGTCCTTAAACCAGGGACCTGGACCTGAGAGCCAGACCTTGGTGGTAGGAAAGGATGGTCGCCTTATGCCAAAGAAGACCACCGCATCTGCTGCCGCCGGATCTGCATCCGCTCCAGCCGCCCCACCAGTTACCTTTACCCAGGAGCAGTTGAACATGTACCTGCAAATGGGACTGAAACAGAATGTACCACCTGCCTTCTGTGTACCAACGACAGGTGTGTCCGGAAGTCCTAAACCCGGAAGTGGTCCACAGGCCGCCTCGACTCCTCCCAAGGCTGTCGCGGCACCTGAGAAACCAAAGGACGCTATTACCATTAAAACCGGTAATGCGGAAGTTTGGTTCGAGAAGTCTCGCCAAGGGGAGGCAGATGTCCAGAAGGCCATCTACACCCATTGGGAGAAGAGCGTTTGTGAGAAAGCGATCGAGTTTCATCAGGGTCTCCTAAACGAAACTCTGTTGTGTATGAAACAGGTGGGCGACGCTGAAAAGCAACGTCTCGAGACTCTCATCCGGGACGATGTGAAGGCCCAGGAGGAGGCTGCCGCAGCTGCCCAAGAAAAGGCAGCTATGGATGTACACGTGTTGGAAAAGCGTGTAAAGGAGGAGATCACTCGGAACACCAATCTGAACACTAAGTTCATGAGGGTGTTCGGAGTCGACTTGGACGAGTGGGACGGCACTCCCGAGTCGGCTTTAGCTCTTCTGAAGAAGAAGCATGCTAAGAAATCCGTTTAAAGCATGCTAGGGTTATTTCTTCCATAATTTTTTTTTCCAACACCAAATGACCAGATATAGTGTTTGCGGAACCCTATAGGTCTGCGAATGTTTTATTCACTAGTGCATGAACACCTATGATATGTGTTCCGGGTTCCTTTGACCAGTCTATTATATAATTCAGGTTGTATAACATTTATTGCACCCTGAATAGCCTATTCGGATTTATAATTTCATCCATGAACAATCCGATAGTAGACTTGCTGCTGTGAGACGTATCCGGATGCCAGTTCCAGACTCCTGCTGTTACCCGTGCTAACCAACTACTAGGATGGACTTTACGATTTACCTCTACAACTCATCTGTACTCCCGAATGGACTTATATCAAATACTACTATTACTTCCGGATCAACCTATATCGGACTATTATTTTACTTATGTCAACTAAGCTTAAAAAGGATTACGTTCTCTACATAGTTGACACATCCGGACTATTATTCTACAAATCTACACCATTCGGATATACTATAAACTTTAGCACTACTAGAGGATTGTGGGTAGCTGCCCCAAATCAACTACCGTGTTCACTCTGTATAAGGAAACTATAAAACTTTAGCACGTCCATCCCGTGGTTAGCTGACCACACCTACCTACTAGTACCCGGAGGATACAGCAGAAGACTTCAGCAGCATTTATAATTTCTGTATATTGTATATAATGTCATATTTCTATTTTTCTATAATATTATATGTATGTACATATCCACTAGATACATATTATGATACGGGTACATAGATATTTTCTTGAAACGGATCTCTGATTATTATTAGTATTCATATTATAAGATCCGTTAAATCTCACCAGAAAACACATATTATTGTCCTGCGAGACAAAATTATATAATAAGTATATTGATCTGGTGCTATAAAGATTGTTAGATACACGGTGATAATATATCATCATCATATTCATTACCACACCGTGAATTTTTTTTCTTTTTTTCTAAGTGTATGGTATATACATCCCTATTCGTACTACTCACGGAATCTTTAACGGATTCGTATAATATTAATATACGACATGTCATTAGATAGTGATGTTACTATAACAGTCTTCTTTAAGACTACATATTCAAATGTGGTGTCAATACTACAAACACACATACGGATGTTATTATGTGATATGTTTTATTATCGACAGTTCCGTTACATATAGCTGTCATCATCACATGTATACGATTCATATTACTTGTCTTATTAATTATACCTGAAATATAATAGAATATTATGTGGTATAATAATTAAATAGACAGTTCCGTTTCACATAACTGTCTCTTCTTCAAGTAATTCGTATAATATTTCAACATCCTAATCGTTATATGTAACTAAATTTCACTATCGAATATATATATATATGACATCTGGTTCACAATTTATTTAGTGTTAATGTTATACCTATGGTTGTACCTCTATTACTAAAGGTTTAGACATGTAGAAATGTTATCCTAGTAATATTATATGTATAACACCCTCCTAAATGTCTGGGGGAGTGGTGTAGAGGTACACTTTACTAAACCATAGGAGTTGGGTACCGTCTGACGTGGCGGGTGAGTCGAGTCGTCGGACGTTCCTCAGGTTCCGGATAGGTGGCAGCACCGATCCGGGTCTGTGGGGACATCTGACGACGAACACCTGGGTCCGTATATAAAGCCCAGGGCTCAGCCGCTACGTCAGAGGCCCTTCTGGCCTCCACACTATGTAAACCACTGTCTTTTAATATTAGCTGCCTCTTTGATATCATCCGGCAGCCGTGAGTGTGCATTAAGTAATAAACCTAACCGTTGGCATACACTTGGAATACTGTCTTACTCTTTCTTTCCGAACCGTAAGACCCGAACCCCCCAGGTCCGTAAGGCCACAAACCCTTACAGCATGATGGATTGATGTGCAGTTAACCCTTTATGGGTGGCATGATGCATTGATACACAGTTAACCCTTTATGAATGGCATGATGCATTGATGCACATCTAACCCTTTATAGATAGCATGATGCATTTATGCACATTTAACCCTTCATGGATAGCAAGATGCAGTGATGCACATTTAACCCTTTATGGATGGCAAGATGCAGTGATGCACATTTAACCCTTTATGAATGGCATGATGCATTGATGTACTTTAACCCTTCTTGGATAGCATGATGCATTGATGCACAGTTAACCCTTTATGGATTTCACGAAGCATTGATGCACATTTAACCCTTTATGGGTAGCATGATGCGGTGATGCACATTTAACCCTTTATAGATAGCATGATGCATTGATGCACAGTTAACCCTTTATGAAAGGCATGATGCATTGACACACTTTAACCCATTAAGAATGGCATGATGCAGTGATGCACTTTTACCCTTTATTGGTGGCATGATGGATTGATGCACAGTTAACCCTTTATGAATGGCATGATGCATTGATGCACATTTAACCCTTTACGAATGGCATGATGCATTGATTCACTTTAAGCCTTTATGAATGGCATGTAGCATTGATGCACAGGTAACCCTTTATGGATAGCATGATGCATTGATGCACAGTTAACCCTTTATGGATAGCATGATGCATTGATGCACATTTAACCCTTTATGAATGGCATGATGCATTGATGCACATTTAACCCTTTATGAATGGCATGATGCATTGATACACAGTTAACCCTTTATGAATGGCATGATGCATTGATCCACATTTAACCCTTTATGAATGGCATGATGCATTGATACACAGTTAACTCTTTATGAATGGCATGATGCATTGATGCACATTTAACCTTTCATGGATAACCTGATGCATTGATGCACTTAACCCTTTATGGATGGCATGATGCATTGATGCACAGTTAACCCCTTAGGGATAGCATGATGCATTGATGCACAGTCAACCCTTTATTGATAGACAAGGCATTGATGTGCAGTTAACCCTTTTATGGATGTCATGATGCATTGTCAGCAATAATGCACTATTTGTCAGCAATTAGTCAATTTATGTTAGTAATTACTCACTTTTTGTCAGTAATTAGTCCAAATATGTCAGTAATAATGCACTTTTTGTCAGCAATTAGTCAATTTATGTTAGTAATTACTCACTTTTTGTCAGTAATTACTCACTTTTTGTCAGTAATTAGTCCAAATATGTCAGTAATAATGCACTATTTGTCAGCAATTAGTCAATATATGTGACATGTACTGGGAAAGGGGTCTTATTGCCCCCTGCACTAAGACCCCTTTTCGCAGATCGTGTCACATATGTTAGTTATTACTCACTATTTGTCAAAATATATCAGTAATAATGCACTATTTGTCAGCAATTAGCCAATACATGTTAGTAATTGCTCATTATTGGTCAGCAGTTCATCAACATATGTCAGTAATCACTCACTATTTGTCAATATCTGATTGAATATTGAAAATTGAATTGAAAATAGCATTGAAAATTGCATTAAAAACTCGGGTCTTTTAGGTCTTAGACCTAACCTGCTCCATCTTTATGAGGTTGTAGATTTGTTGAGGTAGATTTGTTTAATGAGAGAAGGAGGAAGTCATAAAAATGGTCATAAAGATGAAGTTCCGTAATACCCTGTGCATAAGGCACACCCGCATATAAGGGGCACCCAGAGTTTGAAATTAGAGAAATTTAAGATGAAATACCTTTTATTCTAATCAATCAATTTATATTTCACACCCAAGAACTTACACAAGTCTGTACAATCATGACAGATATAGAGATATAAAGGTTTATATAAGTTATCAGTAGCTGCAGGAATGCTAACACTTTAAGGCTGCTGCTGCAGGAATGCATCATGCCCATTGGTTGTCATGATACACCAATGAAGTGCTGGTGAGTCTGCTGGCCAGCACTTCATCAGAGCATCATGACAACCCCTCTGGGACAGTATCAACTCTGTAGGGTCGGCATGGTGTATAAATGTAGCCCTGGCGAGTTACTCGCCAGATTGCATTCATACATAGTGACGACCAATAGGCATGATGCATTAATGCATCAGCAGCCCTTGAAGGGTTAAGAGGGATGAAGATAAGAGGGTTATCGACAGTAGAGAAGTCCTGCTGCCTCAGATGTTCCCTCCAGGGGAATATCACACTTTAAGGCCGTTATTGTAGGAGTTCATCACAGTTGCACCAATGAATTGATGGCGAGTCTACTCGCAAAAACTTCAGGTCCTGTCAAGATATGTCACATCCAGGCACCATGGCGACCAATAAGCATGAGAAATTTTTATTACTGCTTAAGGGACCGTTAAAGGTCTTAAAACGGCGGGTCTTCAGTTGGTTCTTTCCTCAGTTCTCTCATATTTGATCTGGCACTATAGGAATGGATGTTAAAACAGAAGATTTTGTCAGTGTCAGTTACAACTTTGTTGCCTGAACCCCTCTTTCTCTAACACTTACAACATGTTGTAATATTGCTTGTTGTAAAATTGCCTGATACACAGTACACTCTCTATACTACTTACAACATGTTATAACATTGCCTGATTCAAATCCCACTCTCTATACTACTTACAACACGATATCACATTGTCTGATTCAAACTCCACTCTCTATACTACTTACAACACGATATCACATTGTCTGATTCAAACTCCACTCTCTATACTACTTACATGTTTTATCATTGCCTGATTCAAACTCCACTCTCTATACTACTTACATGTTTTATCATTGCCTGATTCAAACTCCACTCTCTATACTACTTACAACACGATATCACATTGTCTGATTCAAACTCCACTCTCTATACTACTTACATGTTGTAACATTGCCTGATTCAAACTCCACTCTCTATACTACTTACAACACAATATCACATTGCCTGATTCAAACTCCACTCTCTATACTACTTACATGTTGTAACATTGCCTGATTCAAACTCCACTCTCTATACTACTTACAACATGTTATAACATTGCCTGATTCAAATCCCACTCTCTATACTACTTACATGTTTTATCATTGCCTGATTCAAACTCCACTCTCTATACTACTTACATGTTTTATCATTGCCTGATTCAAACCCCACTCTCTATACTACTTACATGTTTTATCATTGCCTGATTCAAACTCCACTCTCTATACTACTTACAACATGTTACCTCATTGCATGATTCGAACCGCACTCTCTATACTACTTACATGTTTTATCATTGCCTGATTCAAACTCCACTCTCTATACTACTTACAACACAATATCACATTGCCTGATTCAAACTCCACTCTCTATACTACTTACATGTTGTAACATTGCCTGATTCAAACTCCACTCTCTATACTACTTACAACATGTTATAACATTGCCTGATTCAAACTCCACTCTCTATACTACTTACATGTTGTAACATTGCCTGATTCAAACTCCACTCTCTATACTACTTACAACACAATATCACATTGCCTGATTCAAACTCCACTCTCTATACTACTTACAACACAATATCACATTGCCTGATTCAAACTCCACTCTCTATACTACTAACAACATGTTATAACATTGCCTGATTCAAACTCCACTCTCTATACTACTTACAACATGTTATAACATTGCCTGATTCAAATCTCACTCTCTATACTGCTTACAAC
The DNA here is from genome assembly GCA_949317995.1 of Acholoe squamosa. Taxonomy (NCBI): domain Eukaryota; kingdom Metazoa; phylum Annelida; class Polychaeta; order Phyllodocida; family Polynoidae; genus Acholoe; species Acholoe squamosa. The sequence goes on from OX439037.1 coordinate 91,208,345, forward strand.
TTGATATCACATTGCCTGATTCAAACTCCACTCTCTATACTACTTACAACATGTTATAACATTGCCTGATTCAAATCTCACTCTCTATACTACTTACAACATGTTTGTCACATTGCCAGATTCAAACCCCAGTCTTTAAATACCATACACCATGTTAGAACATTTCCTGATTCCAACACCAATGTCTATATCTATACTGCTTACAACACACAGTTGTGTAAATTGAAGGCAATCTATATGAGTAGTGCATGGAAAGAGGAGATATATCCAGGCACCAGTCAGCTTTGGTGTGGTCACCCTGTTGTCAGTTTAAGGCACACCTAAACTTGGAATTTGGAGGATAAACACATAACAGGTTTTCCTCATACATAAATGTTTTAATTGCAACAGAAGTAATGGAGGAAAAGTCTTTGCCATGTTGTTAATCCTCACAGGAGGAAAGCATTCAACCCTTTAAGGGCCGCTGATGCAGGAATGCATCATGCCCATTGGTCGTCATGATACACCAATGAGTCTCGCCAGCACTTCACTGGTGCATCATGACGACCCTATGGGGCTGATATATAAACTCCAGGAGGGTCACCATGACACATCAAGTGCTGTCAAGCAGTCTCACCAGCACTTCATTGGTGCATCATGACGACCAACGGGCATAATGCATGAAATCTCCAACCTGTGCCATTTGTAGTCAGGAGTTCGGTGATTTCTATTGTAGTGATTATGGGTTTATTTTGTTTTTATCCATGAGCGAGGATCCATTGGATCGGTATGGTTCTCTGTTGGATGGAGGAGTGTTTATGAGGACGTTACCTATCAAATTTAACCTTCTGGTGCTTTTTTAGGATGATTGAGAGAGGTTTAATTAAGTTACGTGATACATGATACATGAATGCAGCCCTGGCGAGTAACTCGCCATGGCTGCACTCATGCATCACGCCGACCCTATGGGGGAACAAGATGGCTAATCGGGGCTGCATGTTTTGTCCCATCTCAAAAGGGTGTTTGTCTATTCTTTTCTATCCCTATATGTCTTTGGACACTGACACATATTCAGGTGTTAAATTGTGCAATGTAGTTTTCATGTCATGACTTTCCCCCCTGTAGGGTGGATACCTTCATGATAAGTGCATGAAGGAGCAGACTGACTTCATTGGGAGTCCACAAAGGAAAAATTCTCCTTCCATTCAATCAGTATACCAGATTTGTAAGAGGCGACTTGGGGTTTCTTGTGGCATGAGCTGTGCATGTGGGCAGCTGGTATCCATGTGCTTGTCCTTTGTCATGGGATTCCCTCTCAGAAACATGTCTGAGTGATCAAAGGCCATGGTTTGTCTGGCCCTGTCTGTGGGACCAGGCAAATAAAAGAACGCTAGCTATCCTTCCCAAAGGGCAGAGGAGTGAAGCCCTGATAGCTGTTTCTTCCCTTGCCCCTCATAGATCCAATCATCCATAGATGCGATCAGTGCTATCTCAGGCAAATTTCTGTCTGAACAGCTGAGGAGCTGTTTGAACAAGCAGCTTGTAAATACCTGTTTAGCTGTTTGAACAAGCAGCTTTTAAATACCTGTCCAAACTGAGAAAAGAGAGGACAATGTTTGTAAACCTGTCTCTCTGCTAACTTATAATTACAATTAGTGGAAGTAAAATCAACTAAACTTAAGTCGGCCACTAACTAGATGGGCAGCAGACTGCTGAGTCATTCCTTAGCCTTTTTCAGTCTTTATTTCCTTCCAAATATATATGTGTAAAGATACACATGAGGTACACATTTGAAACTGAATGAGCATTTATCTGAATGTGGAAATAATAAAAAAAAATTCCAACCTGCCTGTATCAGGGAAAGTTTGGCAGGGTAAAAGGGTCTTGCTCAAAGATGACAAGTGAAAAAAAATTCAGAATTGAATACCGAAATCGTGTTTGAGAAGAAACACAAATAATTGGCTCCCCAGGTGATTCTGACAGAACTGTTTGTAACCTTTGATGAAGGGTTTTCAAGAATCAGTGTTGAGTAACTTCATCTTTCATCTGAGAAAAGGGCAATGAGGGAAAACGCGGGACAGATTTGTCCGAGAACCAAAAGTAGGGGTGTAAAAGGTGCAGGTTGAATTAATTTGGATTTATTGTGTTACAAGATAAGAATTTGTCACTGTGCCACTGCCTTCTGATCCCAGGAGGCTTCCCTTAACTTTGGCGGAGATTCCTTGTAAGACCATACTGCCATCTGGGGCTACATTGTAGAAACTACACTGCTTCACTGTTCTCTGTTCAGTTTTCCGAGGATCTGTGGTAGATTCATCAGTTATCTTTTAGAGTGTAGCCCATCTTATCTATATTGTCCCCTCTGTGCATCTAGTGGACCTATTCATGGTTACTGACATATTCATCCTTCAATTGATGTGCAATGGAGTTTTCTAACCATGAATACCACTTTAACTAGAAACAGTGTTAAACATGAATTACTTTTACCTATTAGGGTCAGCTACTCACCAGTGGTTAGTTACTCACCCGCGTAGTATCATACAGGAGAGTGTCAAACATGTTGGGTCAGCATGATGCATGGATGCAGCATGGGTGATTTTTTCACTAGTGCTACATTCATGCATCTTATCAACCTCCATCTACCTACGTTAACCATCATCACATATATTTCACTGCTATATATCTTAAACCTTAAGGTACCATGTACTACACAGATGCCTAGGCTGCAGCCTAGTTTTACATGCAGATACCAGGGGGCGTACTCTACATCCACCCACTATATATTCACGCTTTGTCCTACCTACAGGGAGACCCAACATATGCCACACTACTACCATCGTCTATACCTTAGGACTCTGTACAATATGCTGGAATAAATGCACCTTTACTGCCTAATATGAGGTCTTGCCCTATTGATCTATTGATCATGTCCATATAACAAGATATGACAAGAGCATGTCCTGTGTAATTGTAAATTGCAAAGGCATTTTATACAGTGGAATTCAAGAGTTATTAGTCAGCTCCCCCATTGAGTAGAATCCTGGTGCACATGTTCTTCTGTTGGCGCAGGCTGTTCCGGGGTATGGCGATTATTGGTATCCTTTATATTGTAGTGGTTTAAAGTGCTGTGCCCATTGTTGCCCTGCTGTGATGGATTTAACCAGTATCCAGCTCAAGGCGTGAAAAGGCCTAAGTTTGACAAAGTGCTTTTCCCTGTCTTTAAGAAAGCATGAATCAGAATGAGACCATAAACAAATGACTCAATCTGTGTTAAATAATCCTGTTAAAAAACAAACCCAAATATAAACATCTTTTATGGTCCAGGTGTTGGTGATGAGACACGACAAAGCTGTCCAGATGGTGTGACAGTCAGATGTACAAGAAATGACAAATGACCAATGACTTAAGCGGTTTCATCAAAAGGGTTTTCACCAATGATTACCATGAGAACAATAAATCAAAATATTGGTAACAAAAATAAAGTGTCTTTAGCTTTTTGAGAAGAGCAATTCTTCAAGGCATCATCACCTTTTTCTTTCACGATGCAACAATGTGATGGTGTTGAGTGTTCAGTAAATCACTTGTGCACATTATTTTCATGAATCACAATGACCCTGTGGAAGTGTCTCAATGTTGGCACTCATCATGAGGTATGAATAAGTACCGTGTTCAACCATAATGATCACAAATTGGGTAATGGTGAATTGTATGTCCATACATACTTATCTACATCAGCAGAGTCTTGTATACATGTTTTTTTCCCTTTTTAAACAGGAAAGCATCTTTACGTTTTTAGAAGTGACAATATTCTCAGTGGTTTGTGATGGTGCAGACGTGGTCAGCTTAATGGCATCCTGTGCCAAAGTGGTTCGGAGGCAGGTGAAGGTGGGGTCCGGTTGGGTTTCATGTTGAAAGCCTGATCCCACAGTCAGGGTTCTAAAGGTGTAGTAAACATGTACCAACATCAAAAGCCAGGAGAATCCTAACTCACAAGCGTTTTGCTATGGAAGATGAATGGATGCAAGAATCGGAGATGGTAGACAAATAAAAGCCCTATTCATAGATAATCATTTTACTTTTTCACCTTAAAGATGGCTAAGCTGCTAGCTAATCCCTCTCGCTCTGTACAGGCCTGAGACACCAGGTGTTGGAGACACCAATCACTATTCTGAACTGTGATGGATTTAGTAAGGTCAGAGTCACACTCACAGCATCCCTGTGAAGGACACTGTAGAGGTCAAACTGGGCTCGTCTCAAGGTAATTCCCAGTCTGTCACAAGGTCAGTTATGCCTGAAGGTCATTATGAGGTTGCCTCAAGGTCCATACAGCCTAAACCCTCCTACCAAGGTGTCAGTCCTTGCCGACAGTGACATAACATTGAATCTACCAGAACCTTTACCTTTTTGTAAGAATATCTTAGAGTATCAATGGACATTTTAAAGTGATAGATGACCTCTTAAAAGTACCTTTTCATATCCATCTGCATTCCCTGTCAGGCTGACTGCTAGGAATTTCACATAAGAATTGAAATTATAGAGGGCATGGGTCTTGCATTCTGAAGAGTCTAATCCAATTCAGTACTGCATTTCAGCCGATGAAAAGGGCCTGTCAGAAACTTAATACAATCTTATGGTGCCTTCAGAGGTTTCTCCCACATCATCTTGCACCCCCTCGAGTATGAATAGCTAGTTCAACAATCTATCTTGTATTTTCTCGTCTATAATTTGGCATGTAATCAAGGTAGCTCTTTACCTCTTTATGGGCTGCACATGTATTAATGCATCATGCCCATTGGTCATCATGATGCATTAATGCATCATGCACATTGGTCACCATGATGCATTAATGCATCATGCACATTGGTCATCATGATGCATTAATGCATCATGCCCATTGGTCATCATGTTGCATTAATGCATCATGCCCATTGGTCATCATGTTGCATTAATGCATCATGCCCATTGGTCATCATGATGCATTAATGCATCATGCCCATTGGTCATCATGATGCATTAATGCATCATGCCCATTGGTCATCATGTTGCATTAATGCATCATGCCCATTGGTCATCATGATGCATTAATGCATCATGCCCATTGGTCATCATGATGCATTAATGCATCATGCCCATTGGTCATCACGATGCATTAATGCATCATGCCCATTGGTCATCACGATGCATTAATGCATCATGCCCATTGGTCATCACGATGCATTAATGCCAGGGTTGCATTCAAGCATCGTGCCGATCTTTCAGGTTTGATACTGTCTCGGAGGGTCGGCATGGGCACCAATGAAGTGCTGGCGAGCAGACTCACCAGTATCATGCCAACCAATAGACATGGTGCACTGCTACATTAGTGGCTCTTAAAGGGTCAATTGATGCAGGGTGCCCAATGTCCCTTTGTTTTCATGATGGACAAATGAATCCAAGTACCAGCAGTGCATGGTGTAATAGATTTAGATGAACTTAAAGACTTTAAGATGAATATCAATAAGAGGAAGTCCACGGGGAAAAGAATAGTATGTATCAGAGAAAAATTGATGGAGAAAGAGCTTCTCGCTCAAAGATTACAAATGGAAAAATGTCATAATTGAATCCCGAAATCTTGTTTGTGAAGAAAGGTAAATAATTGGTTCCCCAGGTGAATCTGACAGAACTGTCTGTTACCTTTGATGAAGGGTTTCAGGAATGAGCTCAAACCTCATCTTTCCTCTCAGAAAAAGGCCAACAAAAAGGAAAACAAGGAACAGATTTGTCACAGAACCAAAAGTATTGGTGTAAAAGCCATGGCTGATTTACTGTGTTACAAGGTTAGGATGTTTTTAGTGCAACATGGGCTTTTGAGGGCTTCCATGACCAAAGTTAAAAGCATCTCATCTTTTCTGTCACCTGTCTGTGTCTTTTCTATGGCTCCTAACCCATTCATCCATCAATTGACATGCAATTTTTTATAAAAACAATTCTACATGAATATTACCTTAACTTTCGAAATAGTGTTAAAGAACAATTTCTCATAACTGTTGTCAATCAGACATGAGAAAGAATTTCCAAAGAGTCTTTGTGGACTGTGTGATGTCTCCGGGCCGCATGTGTATCAGCCACGTAGGTCAGTATGATACCGTGGGTGCTTTTCTTACTGTTGCTGCATTTCTGAAGAAAGGTAAATAATTGGTTCCCCAGGTGAATCTGACAGAACTGTCTGTTACCTTTGATGAAGGGTTTCAGGAATAAGCTCAAACCTCATCTTTCCTCTCAGAAAAAGGCCACCAAAAAGGAAAACAAGGAACAGATTTGTCACAGAACCAAAAGTATTGGTGTAAAAGCCACGGCTGATTTACTGTGTTACAAGGTTAGGATGTTTTTAGTGCAACATGGGCTTTTGAGGGCTTCCATGACCAAAGTTATAAGCATCTCATCTTTTCTGTCACCTGTCTGTGTCTTTTCTATGGCTCCTAACCCATTCATCCATCAATTGACATGCAATTTTTTATAAAAACAATTCTACATGAATATTACCTTAACTTTCGAAATAGTGTTAAAGAACAATTTCTCATAACTGTTGTCAATCAGACATGAGAAAGAATTTCCAAAGAGTCTTTGTGGACTGTGTGATGTCTCCGGGCCGCATGTGTATCAGCCACATAGGTCAGTATGATACCGTGGGTGCTTTTCTTACTGTTGCTGCATTTCTGCACCATAGTGACCTGAAGCTTAGAACATGTCATGTGAATCACAAAGGTATTCCATTCAGTGGAATTCAAGGTGATGTTGTGAGTGGTCAGTTCCATCTTTTGGACGAATCCTGGTGCACATGGTACATAGACAGAGTTCAAGTTCAATCATTTCTCTCATCACGACAGTGGTCTGTCTCCCTGATAAGGCCTAAAAAAAGGTTTGTTCCCAGTTACTCGACCGACCCTAGAAAACAGGGCCGACCCTACATTTTTTGGGAAATTTTTGATATTTTTTTTTTTGATTTTTAGGCATTTTTCCCGTGATTTTCATCATTTTTCATCATTTTCTCGTGGAGCGTATCCTATTGGTATACAGTTCATAATAGTAAGTCATATCTTTTACATTTCTTATGTTTTTTCATATTTCTACTGTTAAATCATAGAATCCAACATTTCTGCCCATACATTTCTATGCAAAGTAATAATAAAAAACAAATTATAAAAAAAAAATCCGACCTACCGACCCTAGACATCTAAGCCATGTAATTGGAAAGACACAATTTTCTTTGGCCCAATGAGAAATTGGGTTGACCAGGCCCTTACATATATTAATATTCATTATAATAATATATATTCCATCAAGGCTTACATTCAGTACTGAGACATTCATATACCCAATCCTTTACTTTGTACAGGGTGGGTACAGAGGTGCACCGTAAAGTGTTGAAACAACCAGTTTCTTCACGAGTGGGTCTCTTGCTGTTCCAAACTCGCCTTGTTATAAATCTATAGTAAGGCTCGTTCTTAACATGAAATAAATTGTTCTTCTTGGGGAGTAGGCTGTTGTAAGGCACGGTGTTTATTGATGGGTCTAAGGGTCACGTGGTAAAACCCGTTAACGGCTGTAAATGTATCGTATAGAACCTTCAGGTCTGATACACTCCCAGAGGGTTCCATGATACTTAAATGAAGTGCTGGTGACATAACATCAAGAATACATTGGTTCACCATGACAACCAATGACTATAATGCATTCCAACATCAGCAGCCCTTTAAGGGTCAATGCACCATATTCTTTTTTTTCCGCCTAATGCATTAATGACCCTGAGGGGGTTGGGGTGTGATTAAGAATGGACAAAGCGCCTCTCAGACTTTAAGGCGGCATGAACCAGAGCCAGACAATAAACAAGTGAATCAAACTGTGTTTAACAATCCTATCAAAAAAACAAACCTAAACATCTTTTTGGCCCAGGTGTTAGTGGTGAGATGCAACAGTGCCATCAAGATGTCGTGACAGTGACATGACACAAGAAATGACAAATGACCCCAAATGACTTTTCATCAAAAGAGCTTAAATTACCAATTATTACGGAAAAACCGCCTTTTTAATAATTGCACCAAGAGGAACGTGTCTTTAGCCACCCAAGAAGAACACAATTCTTCAAAGTATCATCTCCGTTTGTTGTTATGATGCACCAATGCAGTTTCGGTGAGTAACTCGCCAGCATCAATTTCATGCAAACTAGAGCTGGTCTCAAATGAGTAACCCGTTGGCATCATTTTCATGCATCATGCCAACCATTTCAATGCAGGGGTCCATCATGAGTACTGTAGGCATTTACATACCGTATCTCCATGTTTAAGCACCAGGTTTTAACCTAGAGCTGGTCTCAAATAAGTACTGGGGATAATGAACCTGTGTTGAAATAATTCTTAAGTACTAAAATTATATCTTGAATAAGCTCCGGTCATGTATAAGGGCTGGGGGTGATGACCCTCCTAAATCTATTATCTCCGGGGAGGTTATAGACCCCCGTTATAGACCTACATGAAAATACTGTATATAATGGTCATAGGAATGAGCATAGGAAATAAAGCATATTTTAAGAGTAAGAAACTGAAATCCAAGAGTCATAACCAGAGTTGTCCAGTTATGTCGAGACCTCACCGCCCACTTTGCTAGCCCCGTTCACACAGATATGCCCCATCACCTGCCTCTATATGGCCACCCTTAAAAATATGTTTGTTTCCTGTCCAGAGGCCTGGTGGATATTTTTGTGAGAATAGGAAAATTTTTTCCTGAGTTCTGAAAAAAGATTTTTTTTTTATCTATTAGCACAAGAATCTAGGCTTCCAATCACTAAATCTTAGAATGTGATGGCAAATTCATGCCGTCCGTGCTTATGTAGTGGTCAGTGAAAACGTCTCTGGAGACACCGGGATTCGAACCCAGGTCTCTCGCTTGCAAGTCGAGCGCTCTACCACTGAGCTACATCGCCTGGCCTGACATACCCTGTCACCAACACGGCCCCACTGACATTTCCACCTTCCAACTACCCTGGATCGGTATGGTATACATAGGGGGAGTGACACAACCAAGTGAACAGTCCCTCTGAAGGCTCTGCGCACCTGACGGGGAACGAACCCCTACACTCCTCCCAACCAGCTTCAACTGTATCCCGCCAGAACCGGTCCTCCAGTCCAGTCTGAATGGTACCAGTACTGAGTCACACACAGCCCATCTGTTTCCAAGTCCCTCAGCACTAGCAAGTTGAAGCGCTTGTCTATACCATACCGGCCCAGGTACCGAGCTCTCTAAAGGTCCCCCATGCGAGGCAGGACCACTCGGTGTCTCCACCACTGTAGTGGTCAGTGAAAACGTCTCTGGAGACACCGGGATTCGAACCCGGGTCTCTCGCTTGCAAGTCGAGCGCTCTACCACTGAGCTACATCCCCTGGCCTGACATACCCTGTCACCAACACGGCCCCACTGACATTTCCACCTTCCAACTACCCTGGATCGGTATGGTATACATAGGGGGAGTGACACAACCAAGTGAACAGTCCCTCTGAAGGCTCTGCGCACCTGACGGGGAACGAACCCCTACACTTATAATGTTCATGACAAATAAAAATATTTGCCTAAAAAAATGTTTCCCTCCCTCCCTCATGGGCCTGAAAAATCCCACCCTCTGGACAGGAAACGAACATTTTTTTAAGGGTGGCCTATGATGAACATTTTACTTATTTTCTTATCCCGACACAGAAGCTTCTTTATGTCATTTCAGTTTTGAAGTGACAATATTCTAAGTGGTTTTTGATGGTTCAATAACTTAAACATGGTTAATGGTATTCTGTGGTGCTGGTGGACAGTGGAGGGGTAGGTAAGGTTGGGGACTGGGCGGGTGGCGGGTTCAATGGTCAAGGCTGAACCACATAGTTTGGGTGTTGAAAGTATCCAGTGTAGTAATCAGTTACTTACATTTTGCTGACCATCAAAGGATCGTGAAACCTAACTTACAAGTCTTAAAGTAGGAGCATTGTGTATTAATGCAAATATAAGCCTTATTATATTACATTTTCACCTTAAAGATGGCTTAGCCGCCAGCCCTGTCACACTGTGCATGCTTGAGGCATGCAGGATTGGAAACACCATTAGTACCTAGGGAGTTCAGCAGACCTCCTGTGGTGTGATCGATTTTTGTTAGGGTCAGAGTCACACTCCCAGCATCCCTGTGAAGGTCACTGTAGAGGTCAAACTGTGCTCATCTCATGGTCATTCTCAGCCTGTCACAAGGTCATTATGAGGTTGTCTCAAGATCATCTGTCCCCCTAGTGGGTGCTTCTAGAACCATCTTGCCGTGATGCACAAACTTTAAAACTGAGACCTCTTAAAATGTCCTTTCTTATTATATGGCTAAACAAATTGCTGTGTCCAGTGCCCGGGACACAAAAACATTTACCTACTGGACACATTATAACTGTTACCGTATTAGACGTAATTAGTGCACTTTGCAGTTAAAAAATATCTGGGATGTCTGTAATAGTTAAAAGTCTCAGTGGACATCAAAATCTTAAGGTTTTGGTAATGCCTAGTCTAAAATGTGAGCACAAAACGGTGTGTGCACTTATTAGCATATGAGCAATCTATACATTGAATGTGTTAACTTTTTTCAAAGATTGATTACCCGGCCAATTACCCTTGTAGGATGCCGGCAAAGGAGAAGTGGAGGAATTATCTAACCCACCGGAGTGCTCTCACTGCAGGGCATAAACTAAAACAAATCGAATCAAAGTTAAAACTGTCAAACTACCAAACGAGCCCCAGCCACCACCGCTTTGCTCTTGACGCAAAGAGTGACATGAATAAATACAATCTATCACTCTCCAAACACTGAGCCAGCAATCCACAATCTGCAACAGCATAAGGCCAAATGAAAACCTGATAAACTGAACAGACTGTACAAACATCCCAGTGCTACTAATCCATATTTTAAATTTCGGATGTTCCATAGATCACAATCGTCGATAACAGCAGATTTGATTGTCTTTACCCTAAACTCCTGCATATGTACTTTCTGGCCTAGATCCATGGCGGATTTAGAGGGAGGCTTGGTTGCATGCACCCTTCTCCTTTTTGTCTGTTGTTCAGAGTTTATTTCCTTATATTATACCTCAAATCTTAGTCAAAAAGAGGGGTTGTGACCCCTCCATTTGGGCTGCTCCTTCTCCTTTTCCAAATTCTGGATCAGCCACTGTATATGAACCAGAGGTTCGTAAACAGGGATTTTCGAAGGGTATTTACCATTTTAGAACAGTACTAAACCTGAATATTTCAAGCCCCAGTTATGGCTTATAGCTCATTCCAATGCTTGGGAGTATGGTCTGAGTGGTTGAAGCTGAACTGTTCAGTTTTAAACCAACATGTCTGAGTACCCAATAAGATCCATCAGTCAGGGACCACTCACGTCACACCCTCTCACTGTATCAATCAACGCTATTAACCCGCTATTAATGCATCATGCCGCTAGCCTGCTTATGGACGCATCATACCGCTAGGAGTCATGTTCAGTTGTTGTCGTGATGCACCAATGCACTAGTGCTGGCTCCGTCAGTGCATCAGGGTACATGGACCTCATAGGTTCGTATGATGCCTGAATGCATCTGGGGTAAATGATGACAAATCAAATTGCTAGTAATCGCATACAGGGTTTCATTATTCTGACAGGTAAAGGGTTAAAACTTGATTCTTCTACCGGGAGGCAATTAGTGGACATTTAGTCACGAGAGGCTTCCATTAAGGTGCGAAAACAGTGCTAATTAAATCACGTCATTTGTGATTTACCTTAGCAACAATCGGGTAACTGAGATGGGTCTGGGTTTTTATCAGACTGAGGGCGGAGGCAGGCACAGGAATGGGTAATCTATATTTGATTGGAGGGAGGGTGGGGGCTATTGAACAAGTAATCAATGGATAATTCATGACGAGTGTGTGTTTGTAAAGGCTAATGACACGAGGCCGTAGGCCGAGTGTTATTGGCCTTTGCTAACACACACGAGTCATAAATTATCCATTGACTACTTATTTTATTCCACGAAACCAATAAATAATCAATAGAAGATCAATAAATTCAAGTTGAAAACAAAAATTATTCCCCCTCTCCGGGACTCGAAGCCAGCCATAGTGTGTGTACAGGTACATACACCTCAATGCCCGGCAGCGGACAGCGACAGCGCCCGTCTCAGCTAGGCTTGGCAGCGGCACACGGCGAAAAATAGTGTTTGTACACGATCGGTACACACACCTCGTCGCTCGGCAGCGGACAGCGACGGCGCACACGGCGAAAAAAGAGATGCGCCCGGACCGGGGCTCGAACCGCGTACCTCGCGCGGCTGAGCGCAATGCGCTAACCGCTAGACCACCGCTTCTCCTCCTTTCAATGCGTCTCACGGACTAAATGTTTGTGTATAATACCCCTCGTCGCCCTGCAGCGGACAGCTACAGCGCACACGGCTTTGTATCATATCCAGATGTGGTTCGAACCGAGCGTTTCTCGTCAGTCTCTGTGGCGCAGTGCATAGGGAGTTGGATTTGGGATGTGAGACTGCAGGTTCGATCCCTACCCTGGCCTGGAATATCCATGGATAACCCGCACTGGGCACAGGTTATCCATGGATAACCCACACTGGGCACAGGTTATCCATGGATAACCGCACGCCTTACAAAATTGATGTTACAGCCTACAGGGTGTGCAATATCGACAGATATGTGGATGGGAATAGCCACCAAAAAGCACCCAGTAACCCAGAAATCGTGGAATAAAGCCTGATATCCTCCACAATTCATATCGTCCTATCAGATTCATTAATGCATCACATCTATCGGTAATCATGATATATGAATGCAGCCCTGGCATGTAAACTGCCAGTGCTACATTCATGCATCACGCCATCCCTAATACACCCCAGAGGGTCGGTTGCAATCAAGTGCTGGTGAGCTCACTTGCCAGCACTTCATTGGGGCATCATGCTGATAGGCCTGCATTGTCGACCCTCAAAGGGTTAAAGGTGCCATATCTTTGTGCCTGAAGTGTTGATACACTCCCACACTGCAGGCATGATGCAGCATTGAATCGGTGCATCGTGATGTGGCAAGGCGCATGCACAGAATTGGTGCATCATGTCTGCACTGATTTAGTGCATCATGCAGACACTGGTGCATCATGCTGGGAAATGAATATAAAACTTCAGGTAGCATGCCTTTCTTGTGTAGGCAATTTATTTTGATCTCGATAGTTTAGTTTGGTTCACTTGCATTTGAGTAACAGTGTCTTTTCTTTCTTTCAGGTACGTTGGGTTCATCATTTTATTTTATGTGACTAAAAGGTAAGCGACATTTCAACCACAATGCATCAGTTCCAGCAACCATCCAATGAGCCTCCTTCAACCCCTACAACTGCAGCTGCAGTGGGCCTGTGCAGGGCTACAGGAACCGGAAATGGGCAGGTGCTGAATGGAGTAATGTATTGTGGGTAACTTTGTACTTGTGCCTAATTTACCTACAACTATCTGGAGGAAAGTTTGACCTTGTTAGCCACAGCGGAAATAAGTCCTGAAAATAACCGCGAGCTGTAAACACAATTAGTGTATATATGTTAATGAGAAAGTGGAGGGATGCCGCACAGTTTTTTTATTTTGGGTAGCTGAGAGAGAGGCTTCAGGATCCGTTACATTGGTTATTTGAGGTAGTTTTCACTACTTAATCACAGAGTGAGGGCCATTATATCAAGAAGTTTAGCTACTGTAGAATCCTTCCCATGAATCACCCCAGTGATTGGTCTAAAGTTGCGCTTGTTGGCCCAGTACAAAAATCTATCCATAAAGTAATTTTTCAAAGGAAAAATATTGTTCAAATCTCATGCAAACTAGTTTAAAGCAAAGCCATTTGTTGCATTTTGAGAGCTTTTTACCATTTATATGATGCAATATTAGATCCAGTGGCGGATTTAGAGGGGGGCCCGCACCCCCCTTTTCCCTGGTAATTAATAGTTTAATTACATATTTTGGACCCCAAGATTTGCTCAAAAATAAGGGATGTGCCCCCTCCTTTTGGGCCGCACCCCCTCCTTTTCCAAGAATTAAGTTCCAATCTGTGTCAGACTGAGCAACAAGCCGTACCTCAAAACAGATCAGCATTAATCCTTTAAGGTCACTGCATCATGACCATTGGTTGTTATGATGCACCAATGAAGTACTGGCGAGACTTCTCGACAGCACTTCATTGGTGCATCATGCTGACACTACAGGGTTGATATATATATATATATATATATATATATATATATATATATATATATATATATATATATATATATATATACTCCCGAAGGCTCAGCATGTACGATGCTCCAATAAATTGCTGGCGAGCAGTCTCGCCAGTATGATGCGACAATGTGGGGCCAGCATGATATACCAACAAATCGTCATCTCTGCATCATGCCGTATTTGCAGGGTTAAGTCCATGAGTCCTGATTATTCATCATGTATTGATGTTTTAGTTTCCATTTAACTGAATCTGAATATTCAGATTTACCACATTTACCTTTGAATAAAACATGAAGCTGGAGTCCTGATTCAATAAAAATATCACTCAGGTGAGTTTATGATCACTCCCAAATGTCATGGTTTTATGTGTCTACCGGCACCTTTTTGACCTACCCAGCTCTGAAAAATGTCCTTGTTGTGGACAAGTGGGAAGTGACTTTAAAGTGTCAGTTCCACTGTTGTCGGACAAGAATTTTACTAATCCAACTTTTGCAATACTACAAATCTTCAGATTAGTGAAGAAATTCACCCAGCCGACTGACGGAAGTTTAACCAACACATGAAAGGGGCACTACCATAAAACATCAGTCATAAGCCGACCTCAGTCATAAGTCCATTTTTGGGGTCAAATTTTAACCATTTTCTCTTTATTTTATAGTCAAAAAACCCCAGTTATAAGCCGAGGGTAGACTTTGGAAAGAATCTAGAAGCCGATTCTGACCAAAAATAGCAAAACAAAAGGAAGAAAATTGGCTTAAGACCGGGCTTTTATGATAGGTGATCATCAGCAATATCCTCAGGGTAAGATTTTATTCAGTATCCATGGAAATCAAAGAAAAGGGGGCTATTTTCAACCTGATAATTTGATAATGGGACAATAAAGTAATAATATTCAAAAGGGACAGTTTTTTTGAAGTTCAGAAATCCATGTTCTTAGGATAAAGTGTGGTCTGGACAATATAACTGTGTTTTCTTAGATTAAGGGGTGCTTTTCGATCCAATAAATCTGCATTTTTCGGATAGAAGAAAGGGGTACATTTCAGTCGAAAATCCAGAGAAAAGAGTGTCTACTTCAAACTGCACAACGATGATGGTGTCAGGTATGCGGGTGAGTGCAGGGACTGGGAGGTTTCAGCCACCCCACAGCAGACATGGACAGTGACATGGTGAGAACACTGAGTGTGAATTGGTCTAAACCTGTCTCCGTCTTTCTGACTGACTAAGGCGCACACTCCTAGCCCTTTAAGTTCCACTGATGCAAGAGTGCATCATGCCCATTGGTCGTCATGATGCACCAATGAAGTGTTTGTGAGACTGCTCATCAGTACTTCATTGGTGCATCATGACGACAGTCCAGGACTATATCAACCCTGTAGGGTCGGCATGATGCATGAATGCAGCCCTGGCAAGTTACTTGCTAGGGCTGCATTGATGCATCATGCTGACCAATGGGCATAAAGCATTAATGCATCAGCGGCCCTTAATGGGCTAGAGTTCCTGCCACCCGGAAGTACTGACTGTGTGAGCAGGAAGTAGCGCCATATTGATCACGTGACCTGGTCTATAGCCTCGTTCTGGTCAGCATGCACTCAGAGTCAGGTGACCACTTCCTGTCTCACACTTTGCACCGACTGTAAATTCCCTTGTATAAGCTGTGCCATTGTATAGGCCGCACCCTTGTATAAGCTGCACCCTCTTATAAGCCGCGCCCCTTATAAGCAGCACCCTCATATATTCCGCACTCTGGTATAAGCCCGATCCCTTATAAGCTGCATCCTGAGTTTGGAAGAAAGCTATAAGCTGAACCCAAGGCTTGTAAAAAGGCACTTTAGTTCTGTTCTTTAGTGTCAGAATTCCTTGTACATGCCCCACCATGGGCATAGATGGACTTTATACGCAGATTGTCATAAAGCCACGGCTACAAGGGGATTTATAGTACAGACAGGGTTTCTGATATTTGTATTGGCTTTAAGGCTTCCTGAAAACCGTGTAAGGACAGCATGGTGTTTCAAGGCTTCATTTAAAGCCTCCAAGCTCTATTCCATTGGCATTAAAGGGACTTGGAGAAAGAAAATATATCAATGACTTCAGTTGTATGATGCTGGAAGGTAATGCCTGTCAACATTCATCAAGCGACTACGACATCAGATTGAGATTAACCTCCTTTTCAATATAAACATCATCCCGAATCCTCACTTCTCACGTTTGATTCATCCCAAAATGATATATGTACTTTTCATTTATGTCATGGCTGATACGACCGTCACTACAGATTAGTACTAGAACCGCCGTATTCAATGGGGGGCATTGAATACGATGTGTCTGTATTCAATGGGTGTCCCTAACTGCCTCTGTGGTGCTAGTGTTATCTCTCTGCCTTGCACACAAAAGATCCCCACCAAACAAAACATCTGGAATTTTGAATATTACATTTTTCACAGTGACATTGTAGCACAGGAGACCCCTGATGTCCAAATGGTGAACTAACGCTACCTTTAAGAGCTGGGTAAAAATGAAGTTTGGCTGCTGCTACTTTTGGTGTTCCTGGGGAAATTCCATTATTGTGAAAAAGAGGGAGCTGATGGTTCATCTAGCCCCTACCCGCAGCCTGTAGGTAAGCTGTGGGCAGCTCTACAGTGACCTTTAGACAGTAGTTAGCCATTTATAATAGAATGAAAGGAAATAAGGTGCACCCTTAATTGCCATAAGGAGCAGGTGGGTCATTTTGTCATCACGATGCATAAATTCATCCCTGGAAAGTAACTCACCAGGGCTACATTTGTGCATCACACCGATCCTACCGGACTGATACACTGTCACTATGATGCTCCAATGAAGTGCTGGTGAGCAGATGAGCCAGCACTCCATTGGTGCATCATGACGACCGGTGGGCATGATGCACAGCGCTTGAAGGGTTAATATAAGCAGTCAGTACAGTCGTCAAGTCTAGAGCGTCAAGTCAGACCTGTGAACCAGGTGCCCATTCTTTTATTAGACACTGTAAAGTCCTATGGACCATAAGCCTTTGTCACAAATAAGCAGAGGAAAAATGGCAATGCACTCTGGAATGGCCAAGGTTAGATTTAACTAACAATGGCTGGCAGACACAAAAGTGAATGTTGGAGTTTTGTAGGAGAGGTAGATGAAGTGTTCCAATTACTATAGCACTACATCGATAGAACAATATTGCACTGGGGTCCGTAGGAACACAGTCATATCATACTCATAGACAGAGCGTCAGCACTTTCATAGTATCATCAATTATCTCGTATAATAAAAAAAGGCTTGTAGGAATTACCAGTGTGGCTTATACAAAGGTATTTTATACTATAAAATAATGCTAAACTGCCAGTTTTCAAGGCTTTGCTATGGCTTATAGATTCTCCCAAAAGGGTGCGGCTTATACAAAGGTCTGGCCGATATAAGAGAGAATATATATACGGTAGGTCAATGAGGGTCAATAGACAAAAAATTGCTTTTGCCAAAATGTCAGTTACAACATTCTTGCTCTGAGGCGATGATGTAATCTATTACCTTAATTTGCTTTAATAATATTATACTGAAGCTACACTCAATCTTTAAAAGTCTATTTAAACATTGAATTCTCCTATTACTCAAACCTATAGATAGCTTTATACATAGACCTTTTCACTCTTATTCAATTTCCCTAGCTTGTGGACATTTATATCTTTCTAAAACTGCTCTGAGGTCTGAGTGTTAAATTACATTTCCCTCGACCATTCACTTTTTCCTATAGACCCATTTCACAGCTGAGATTAAATCACCGGTTCGGTAAAAAGTGCCTTGCAGGCTTTTTGGTGTAAGCTTCACATGAGTGAACAGGCAGTGGAAGGTATTGAGGCTTATTATGAATTACAATATGTTCTCTTCATGGGAACTGAAGCTTTTTTCTTATAAGGTATTCTTTTTTCTTTCTTTTTAATTTCTCAGCAGGAAGAAAAGTAAAAAGTATTATAAGCCTCCTTAAACTGCTTTACTAAGAGAGAGACGGTCTACTTCATGCAGAATTCATGTTAACCCGAGAAGGAAACTTGTTTCATATCCTAGGAGATTGCTTTACTATCTGTCCATCATGCAGTTCCCCGCGTACTTACCCACACTCAGCTGGGTGAAATGAAGTTAGATTGCCTCTGGTTCCAGGGTCCCTTGGTGGAAAACTGAATTTAGTGAGGATATTAATCATAAATTTCCATTACCATAAAACCCTGGCTATAAGCCCAAGCTTATAGACCATTTCAGACCCTTGTCATGGTGGACCTCAAGGTGTGGCTTAAGGTTGGGTTTTATACATAAAGACTATAGTAAGGAATGGGAACCTTTTCAGACCGAAAGTGTGGCTTATAGCAAAGCTATGAATTCAGGGTGCGGCTTATAATAATTATGGTAGTGCACATGATACCTCCTTTCTGCTGTACTTATTTTTTTAAACTACTGACATTTTAACACTGGAAAGAGCAGTGATGCCACTTTTCCTGGTTTACCAGGAATTCCTGGTTTTCATTCCAAGATTCCTGTATTAAATTATGTTAAATTCCTGGGAAAATGTGTCCAAAGGTCCAGTTTTCCTGGTTTTTGTCGGCCAGTAAGTGGCATCTCTGAAAGAGTCATGGACCCAGGACAACCCAACCCCTGTCAGCTATGGCTTCAGAATTAGAACTCAGAAATAGATACGGGCCTAAATACACAGAAAACAGGAATAAAAATGGCATTCCTAAACTTTCTGTTAAATTTAATCAGACATGTTATAAATATCTCTTCCACTAGTAATTCTGTTAAAACTGAAACACTCAGAAACTTTTGGAAGCCACAGTCAGGGAGAAATCATGACCGGGAACTTGCGGCTTCCTTAGAAACAATTTTTTCATCCTTACAAATGGTAGTTTGGTATCAGAGTTGGGTAGGGCTGAAGGTTGTGTGTGATTCAAGAGTGCATCCTGCATCGTGCCCATTGGTCAGCATGACATACCCATGAAGTGGTGGCAAGCAGTCATCTGAACATCATGCCGACCATATATCAACCTGGTATGGCCGCCATAATGCATCAATGCTACAACTTTTATTCTAAAGCATTAGCGAGCCTTAAAGGGTTGTGAGATAATCATGAGTGACACATGAGGGCACAGGTGTGGAGAAATTTGAGGAATGGTTGGAGAAGGTGAATCTTTATAGCTTTATAGGCTGCTGCTGATAACCATGGGTCTACATGATGCATGACTCAGTAACTCACCAGGGCGGTATTCAAATATCATGCCAACTCTACACCCCTGAAGGGTTGACCCCTGAAGGGTGGAGCCCTGAAGGGTGGAGCCCTGAAGGTTAGACCCCTGAAGGGTGGAGCCCTGAAGGGTGGAGCCCTGAAGGACGGAGCACTGAAGGGTGGCCACCTGAAGGGTGGACCCTGAAGGGAGGAGCCCTGAAGGGTGGAGCCCTGAAGGCTGGAGCCCTGAAGGTTAGACCCCTGAAGGTTAGACCCCTGAAGGGTGGAGCCTTGAAGGGTTGACCCCTGAAGGGTGGAGCCCTGAAGGACGGAGCACTGAAGGGTGGCCACCTGAAGGGTGGACCCTGAAGGGAGGAGCCCTGAAGGGTGGACACCTGAAGGGTGGACCCCTGAAGAGAGGCCCCCTGAAGGGTGGACACCTGAAGGGTGGAAACCTAAAGGATGGAGCCCTGAAGGGTGGAGCCCAAAAGGGTGACCTCCCGAATGGTGGAGCCTTGAAGGGTGGAGCCCTGAAGGGTGGAGCCTTGAAGGGTGGAGCCCTGAAGGGTGGATCCCTGAAGGGTGCAGCCCTGAAGGGTGGAGCCCTGAAGGTTAGACCCCTGAAGGGTGGAGCCTTGAAGGGTTGACCCCTGAAGGGCGGAGCCCTGAAGGACGGAGCACTGAAGGGTGGCCACCTGAAGGGTGGAGCCCTGAAGGGTGGAGCCTTGAAGGGTTGACCCCTGAAGGACGGAGCCCTGAAGGGTGGCCACCTGAAGGGTGGACACCTGAAGAGTGGAGCCCTAAAGGGTGGAGTTCTGAAGGGTGGAGCCCTGAAGGGTGATCTCCTGAATGGTGGACCCCTGAAGGATGGAGCCCTGAAGGGTGGACACCTGATGGGTGGAGCCCTAAAGGGTGGAGTTCTGAAGGGTGGCCACCTAAAGGGTGGCCACCTGAAGGGTGGAGCCCTGAAGGGTGACCTCCTGAATGGTGGAGCCTTGAAGGGTTAAGCCCTGAAGGGTGACCTCCTGAATGGTGGAGCCTTGAAGGGTGGAGCCCTGAAGGGTGACCTGAATGGTGGAGCCTTGAAGGTTGGAGCCCTGAAGGGTGGAGCCCTGAAGGGTGGAGCCCTGAAGGGTGACCTCCTGAATGGTGGAGCCTTGAAGGGTGGAGCCCTGAAGGGTGGACACCTGAAGGGTGGAGCCCTGAATGGTGGAGCCCTGAAGGACGGAGCACTGAAGGGTGGCCACCTGAAGGGTGGAGCCCTGAAGGGTGGAGCCCTGAAGGGTGGACACCTGAAGGGTGGCCACCTGAAGGGTGGAGCCCTGAAGTGTGACCTCCTGAATTGTGGAGCCCTGAAGGGTGGACACCTGAAGGGTGGAGCCCTGAAGGGTTGATGCCCTGAAGGGTGGAGCCCTGAATGGTGGAGCCCTGAAGGACGGAGCACTGAAGGGTGGCCACCTGAAGGGTGGAGCCCTGAAGTGTGACCTCCTGAAGGGTGGACACCTGAAGGGTGGAGCCCTGAAGTGTGACCTCCTGAATTGTGGAGCCCTGAAGGGTGGACACCTGAAGGGTGGAGCCCTGAAGGGTTGATGCCCTGAAGGGTGGAGCCCTGAATGGTGGAGCCCTGAAGGACGGAGCACTGAAGGGTGGCCACCTGAAGGGTGGAGCCCTGAAGTGTGACCTCCTGAAGGGTGGACACCTGAAGGGTGGAGCCCTGAAGGGTTGACGCCTTGAAGAGTTGATGCCCTGAAGGGTGGAGCCCTGAAGGGTTGACGCCTTGAAGAGTTGATGCCCTGAAGGGTGGAGCCCTGAAGGGTTGACGCCTTGAAGAGTTGATGCCCTGAAGGGTGGAGCCCTGAAGGGTTGACGCCTTGAAGAGTTGATGCCCTGAAGGGTGGAGCCCTGAAGGGTTGACGCCTTGAAGAGTTGATGCCCTGAAGGGTGGAGCCCTGAAGGGTGGCGCCCTGAAGGGTTGACGCCTTGAAGGGTGGCGCCCTGAAGGGTGGCGCCCTGAAGGGTGTCGCCCTGAAGGGTGGCGCCCTGTGATGCTATCCTACCCTACACTGCTGAACTTATAAAGGGGAGTTCCCAGTATACATCAGTACATGCTGGTGTTTTTCTAAAGTTGTCCTACCTCAGCTTGTGGCTAGTATCTAGGTATGGCTTCCCGGGTTATATAATATTGCCGATAGTGCCTCACACCTCACAAGAATTGAGTATAAATATATTTATACAAAGTGATCACTTTTGTTCCTAACCCTTTAAGTACATCATGCCCATTGGTTGTCATGATGCACCAATGAAGTGCTGGTGTGTCATGTCAACCCGCCGGGACTGTATTTACCTGCAGTATCGGCAGAATGCATGAATGCAGCCCTGGCGAGTTACTCACCAGCAGTGCAGGGGCTGCAGTCATGCATCATGACGACCAATGGGCATGATGCAATACTGTGTTGAATTGCTATGGCAAGAATGGCTTCAAGTACCTTATATGGCCTATTGTGTACTTAAATTGGTACAATGGTCTTGGGGCTTCTGATATAGCAGCTTCATAATCTGATAATCTGTTACTTCTGAATATGGCCCAGGCGAGTTATTCCTCAATTCAAGAAGAACGAAAAAGTGAACCAGTTTTCTTCAATAGTTTTTACTTTACCCAGAAATGAAAAAGGTCAAAGCTAAAATGTCAACACAAAAAGAGTCAAATATGGCTAAGAACAACTGATTGGCTTGCCAACCCAGCTTTCATAAAACCCATTACTTTCCCCAGAAAGGGCTACCATATTCGATGTATTTGACACTGTGCGCTTAGAAATATCAAAGGTAGTAGTTTCAGAATTTAATTGGACTTCCAAAGACATTTATAGTCTAAAATATCACCAAAAGGAAGATGGGTGTGCTTGTTTTGGGTTGTGTGCTGATTATGATGAATACGGTAACTCTATAAGGACAGGTGTCCATTGATTGCTCCGATACATGGGAAGATCATCAATCAAATTTAGGCTCAGTTTTGTTGGAATTGCCAGAGGTGACAAGGAAGACAATGCTCTGCAGACAAAGAGGAAAAGACAAGAAGAAAACATGCTGGATATATAGGAGATGATCCATTTTATATTTAGGACTGGGAACCCAAAACTAAATGTCTGGATGGAGTGATAAGCCCAATAGATTGGATACGCAATTCTTAAGTGCTCCCCACCAACTTTAGAATCATGGAGGGGTGCTATGAGACCTGGGACCTTTTTCTCTTTTCTCAACGATTATCTTAGACCATTTCTATAAGGGTTCCAACGATTACCTTAAGGCAAGAACACTCTTTCTATTTTGTTTGTGAAATGAAATGACATAGGATTTTGTCAAACGATTATTGTGAGAGAATTTTCCCTGTGTTATGCTGAATTATTTCCAAAAGAATCTTTGTTAATTAGTATTTCTGTATATTTTTTTTTATGATAATTCCTATGGTGATTAGACATGCACATGATTTTTTCAAACAATTCTAAAATAATCACTTTTTTAAAGGTCTTAGAATATGAAAACTTGGTATTCATGTGCTCATTCATCCTTTATGATGTATGCCTGTACATTTTAAAACAATTTACATTATTTCAAGTATGAATAAATGGCACTTATTGAACTTACTATGACCTTTGGACCTCAAGATAAAGTCTCAATCAGCAATACATGAAATGGGACTTATGATTGTATTTGATGCTGAATATTTTCTCGAAAACAATTATAGAAATAGAATGTTCACAGGCATGTCCAGGCCAATGACTATTATATGGAAAATGTTATAAATGATCGTCAGAAAATCGTTAAACCCAAATGGAAACACTTCTTGCTTCACAAAGTCGTTGAAAAAAGAGAAAAAGGTCCCAGATTGTTGTTCAAACATATAAGTGATCCCCCTTGGCTGAAGCAATCACCTGCCCAAATCATCAATCAGTGTGCACTCAGCCTCCCTACAGCATTACAGGGTGTGGGGAGGCAGTCAGGGAAACCTATCGTTCTCAGGTTTGTGCTAACATGATCTGGGCCCAAAGGTCACTAGTTCCCTAGACACCTGCCGCACTCTACAATCAGGTACAGGCTGAGTACAATCTCACCTCTAACTGAGGAGAGTTACACCCAGCCTGCGTGACCACTTCCTGTATGGTATACTAGGTGTTCTTATAATGGGGAACATTACAGGGTAGTCATTCACAATCCCACGGCCACACAGTGCTGGCTGATGTAAGGGACTAGAAAGACTAGATATAATTGTTTCAACCAAAGTCATGTCAAAGTTTTGCAGAGGAAATCTATGGCGTTGTTGACTGATGCTGTGGGCACTGTAAGGACCTTCCCTGTGAGAAGTGTGGGCTAGGTGGAACCAATAAAAGATGTCTACGGTGCAAAAGTGGTACACTGGGTATAACATGATTTATATACAAAACATGGTAATTCTATATGAATCGATATCATGATATAGGTGCTCTATCAGGTTGGTGTAAACTAAATGTATTATTACTGTACTTATTAAAGGCAATGTACCTGAAGCCATGCGGTGTAAATGAACACATGTTGGTCAGATATTCATATCCAGCACTATGCAAAAGGGAAATTTAGCAGAAAAGACTCTGTAAAAGACAATTATTGTTAGGAATATAAGATATATAAGACTTAATTTATCATGGCAGAGCCTTTGTCCCTCCACCACGGGCTACATTGGATATTTGGTAAATATATCAGGAACAAGTGTGTACATACAACATAGTCTGCTCACTACCAAAGACCAAAAAGACTATATTGTAGCCTTAGTGCAAGAAGGTTGACATTTTGCCAATTGTTGCTTATCTAACTACTGTGAAAATACTAAAAGACTGCCCATTATATATGTGTGCCTACTGGTCTTAGTGCTTTTTTTGCCTCTTCTGAAAAACTTGAAAAATGCAGTCACAACCGTCTTGCCTCTTGGCACTAAGGCGCCGATAAAAAAATATCTAGAGTGGACAAATGTGAGTGAATAACCACCCAGCATGCCAAGTAGATTTCTTCATTCCCCCATTAACTGGGCTGCACCTGTGTCTGGTACCGTTTATTCCGCCCCAATAAAGTGTCCATTGTCGCATAGATTTGCATGTGTAGCCCGTAGGACAATAACCCTTGCGGGGTAAACAAGACGATTTATCATTGTAAGCTGCTGCTAGATTACAGCTCCATCCTCTGCTCTGAAAACTGCTATAAGAACTAATAAAAGTTGTGTTTAGATGACGAGGTTGAAAAGAATTAGGATAGGTAGGTAGGGACTTTTGAAGAGCCTTAATCAGCCAGTCCCTTTTTTAGGCCTAAGCCACAATTGAAATTTTCAAATGCCATAGCTTCTCTTCTAATCAGTGGATTTTCAAAATTCAAAAAGGACATAGACCATCAAACCCCCAATCCCACCATAATGCTTATGGGATGCTTAGCATCTTGAGCTTCCCCCTCCTCTGTCTCCACTGATACCGGGCTTTTATGGTAGGTGAACTCCAGAGGTTATGCTGCCCTTTTAGCTACCCACCTGTGCCCAAGGTAGAGTGTCAGTACCTCACACCACTTCGCACCTACCTACGGTACTAACAGAACATGTCATGACACCCACCAATCCAGCTTCACATCTGGTGAACGTAAAGTGCTAGTCTTAACCCTTTATGGGCCGCTAATACAGGTGTGCAAGTTACTAACCAGGGCTGCAGGCCATGCCAAATGGCTTTTTCCCCAGATTCTGGGGAGAGGTTCACTTGAACTCCACTAGATGGCACTTTTAGATCTTCAATCACAGTCTACATATCCAAACATCTGTATAGGAGAGACATGTGTACCTTTGGGGTGAAAGAAGTGGCCCCTTGTGAGTAAGTGTTAAAACAGATCTCACCTGTGACCTACCTGCATTGATGTATACATGTCTTTAATGCCCCATCGGGGAGTCACTTGTGTCTGTCCGTGTTCACCCAGTCAGAAAAGGATTTCCATTGCCACGTAGATGTATTTGCAAGTAGTATATACATGCAAACTGAGCGCAATGGATTAGCTACTAACTAGGTCATGACCTACTGGTAGACCGGAAGTGACCTAGTTTCAGCCAATCAGAGGGCTGGATTTGACAGGAAGTGACGTCATAAGGTCATGACCTAGTTTTTTCGACCAATCAGAGAGCTGGATTCCATTTGACCTAGTGACCTGACCTAGATGCATAAATTAAAAGAATTGCGCAATACCTAGAGCTGACCTACTTACAAACCGGAAGTGACCTACTAACCTACTTGCAAAAAAGTATGACCTACGTATGAGGGTGCATTGCGCAATGCTTGTAAGAATTTACACAATGTTCTGATGCAATACTTTTATGGATTTACGCAATACTTATGACTCATTTTGTTATGTCTCTTCATTTCATGCATTAAAATAAAACACAACTCATTTATTTGACATAACAGATTATATTTTTTTATTAGACACAATATTTACAGATGAAGACAGATTTTCCATTTCCGGGGCGTGCACATATACTACAAAAACATTTGTTGTGTGTGAATTTACTTGCTTGATACCAGCTTTGGCCAGTGAGACTAGTTTTTTCATGTGTTGTGGAAACAATAACTGTTAAGTTTGGCTATGTTAGATATAGCATGCTCGAACAAAGCCTGGGCCAGGAAGTAAGTTTGACTGTTTTTGGGTCCAGGTAAAAGACCAGATAAAAAACCATCCTTAAAGTTTACCTCAAAGGAGAAATGATTTTTCACTCCAGGTATACTTAAGGCATGAAGTTCCAGAGAGACCTGCAGACATGTGAAACAAATAGTTTTAGCAATAGCAGATACTTCCAGTTTACAATTACACTGACAAAACACTCCTACTATGGGATTACATTCTAACTCTTGGAGAGTAAGAGCAAACTTTCTTACACTTCCTAAAGTGTACCTTGTGTAGTGTCTTGGGCAGCCAGGTTCAGTGTGCAATTGATATACTCCTATACACCAATCATGCATTATCAAGTTAACTTTTTTCACTCGACAATAGTACATGCAGTTTCTGTAGGCGTCCCAAAAAGCTGAAGGGAAATATTTATACATTTTAACACTAGTTATACAGTGGTCAACAGTGTCTGGTTCAGCTCCTCTAAAATAACCAATGTTTTCTGCAGGTATTATTTCCCAAAAGAAATTCTCTGAACATCCACATGCTACAGAACTTATATCATTGTCAGGTGTTATAGAAGAAGCTTGATTATATGAAGCAACACTTTGTAAAACTGGACGCATGTAATAGTCATAAGGTGGAGTTTCTGTGGTTTGCTCCACAAGCATAGCTTCTAAACTTTCCATGTTAAAATGGTTGCTTAAATCTAACCAGATACTAATAATCTGGTGAACGTGACGCTATGAGTTAAGAAATCTGGTACCACTTTTTTTCTGTTCCAACTTAATTTCTTCAGCGCCGGATTTTTTATTTTTTGTCGTGAACATGTACAGCGTTCACTTTTGTGAAAAGTTTTTTTTTATTTTTGGGTGATACAGTTCACTTTTCTTACTTTTTTATTAGTTTTTTTTCATGATACAGTACACATTTTTTTACCTTTGTTTTTTATTTGAAAAATGTTCATTTGAACAAAAAATATTTTCCAGTTTAACACTGTTTTCTATGGAAAAAAATGTTCATTTGAACAAATGTTCGTTTGAACAATTGTTCAAATGAACATTTTCCAGTTTAACACTGTTTTCTATGGGAAAAAATGTTCATTTGAACAAATGTTCGTTTGAACAATTGTTCAAATGAACATTTTCCATTTTAACACTGTTTTCTATGGGGAAAAATGTTCATTTGAACAAATGTTCGTTTGAACAATTGTTCAAATGAACATTTTCCATTTTAACACTGTTTTCTATGGGGAAAAATGTTCATTTGAACAAATGTTCGTTTGAACAATTGTTCAAATGAACATTTTCCATTTTAACACTGTTTTCTATGGGGAAAAATGTTCATTTGAACAAATGTTTGTTTGAACAATTTTTCAAATGAACATTTTCCATTTTAACACTGTTTTCTATGAAGGAAATTTGTTCATTTGAACAATTTGTTTAAAACTTTTTTTCTTTCAACGAAATGTACAACTGGAAGTGAAACTAGAAAAAGAAACCATTTTTTATATAGAAAGGGGTAGGGTGCTTACACCGTCTTCACATACTTGTCTCTTTATGTACTGATAGGTTAGACCTTGTTTCCTTTGAGAGTAAGTCGTAACGCTGTGGTTAACTACTTTAAATCCTTTGTTGACTACCGTGACAACATTTTCACTGTTCAGTACTTCTTTGTACTTGTCAGTGGTCAGGGGGTTTTGTTTTTGAATTACACCTTTGCAACTCATTTTAACGGGCACATTTACTCCTGTGCCTATGTAACATTTGGAGTTCAAGGCAGTCATTTCGTCACCTTCCCACTCCACTTTGAATAACCCGGGGGTTCTCTTGTCAAACGCCAGACGGCTCTTACAACATGGTTGAGGCAGCCACAGCTCACCCAATACTTTGGTCTGAACATAGGTCTCTCTGTGGTGACTGTTGTCACATGATTCAGAGGGCAACCATTTGTGACGTTCTCTGAAGAAAGCTTCACGTTTTTCAGGAATAATTACGTCTTCTATTTTCTCTGCACTTAAAGCAAAGTAAAAACTGTCAGTGTCCATTTCACACATTTCAAAATCTTTCTCGTCTATGTATTCAAGGAGAAAGTCGTAATAGAAAGCCAACATTTTAAGTTTGGCATATTGGTATACCATGAACCCTATTTGAACTGGGAGATCGTAGGTGATGGAGGTGGGCAAACAGGACAGTTCTACCGTGTTGTCACTTATGTCTTGCACATCTTGCACTGACCAGTGCATGGCCAAACGTCTTGCCTTAGAGGGGTGAAGATACTTTGTTTGAACAAAGTTTTGTTTGTTGCATATGGTTTTTCCGTATGAACCATTTCCCAAAAGTTTGTACAGATCTGACAAAATCTTACAGTCTATATTTTCGTCGCCCTTCCTCCTAGCTTTGGTTACTTCGTCCATGAAGGGTAAAAAAGTCTGTTCTGGAGTGTATTCTACGAGAAGGTGTACTGTCGTAACTACCAAACCTTTCTCCAGGTACCACTTCAAGAGAGGAGTTCCCAACAAAATTCCCTCTGCGTGGTAGCTGCCTATAAGTTGGCGTTGCGGTTGTTTTAGCTTACCTGCTGCTTCCAGGTAACGTTTCATATGTTCACCTACGTCTTTTTTTCCTACTAAACAGTTTTTGAAAATAGGTGTCATTTCACTGAATTTTTCTTTCAAGTATTCAGGTGTTTCTATGTCTACCTGGATAAGTCCAAAAGTTGTTCCTTTAGAAACCCCTCTCAGTATTTCATCCTGACTTTTTCTGCCTTGGCACAACGGTCTTTTAATTTCCCATTCACTTTTTGTTTCTCTGCACAAGTTTTCAGTTTTTTCTTTCAACCACATACACTCATACTTTTCCTCTACTTGGTAACCTAACGATTGAAGATATAGGGTAGTCAAAATGGTATTTTGGTTTTTTTCTTCTAACCATGCCTTTCCATTGGGGTCTCTCAAAACTGATTTAGTGAGGTGACATATGTGACCATGCCAGTAGCACCCGTGAAACTGGTATACTTTTTTTGAAGCTGGATCATAACCGTCCACTTTTATTTTCCTTGAACCCAATACTACTTCCCCGTAGTTGTATTGGTGTAATATCTTGACTTTGTCTGTCACAGTTTTGTATCGCAACCATTCTGTGGCTGAGTAGCTAATTTGTTGACTGCAAACAGCTTGAAAATCGTTTTCTTTCCTGCGCACCACATAATAACCTGTGCAGTGCTCTTCACCCATGCACTTGAGGTACAAGCTGTTAGCATCTACCCCTACTATGTGTCTGCATACTTTGCTTTGTGACCCGTATTTTTTTTGTCTTATTCTTGTTTCTCCACTTTTGTGATGTCTGTGAAAAATAATAGAGGGACCCCCTACTAAGTTGCGTCTGAGCAAGGAGTGGACATCCTTTTCTTTCTCACCAAAAAGAATGTAAGGAGTGGCATTAGGTGCAGTGTTGTTGAAAAGAAACTTCAAGGTTAAACCTGGCAAAGTTAAACCGTCTTTGAACATGTCTACCCCACGATCTATAAAAAATTTTGTGTGCTCGTTTATGGCTAAAACAAAGGGTTTAACATCCAGGTTGTTGTAATATATCAAGTAGTCCTTCATAGTTTTCATTTTGTTTTCTTTCCAGACCTTTTTACATTCAAGATAATCTTCTTTGCTTATTCCACCACCCGACAAAGAACTGTAGAAGCAGTGGCGTGGAGGAAGAGCTTTGTTGTTCAGTTTTCTTATGTTGTCCATCCACTCGTAGGGAAAAAAACCTTTTTCAGCTTTCCCTTTTAGAAAGGCTTTCAGGTAGTTTGCGTAGGAATAACCTGGTGCCAAATAGTTAAACATGTCAAGGAAAAGAAGATGGTCTGTGTACACTGCTATGTACTTGTTGCATTTTTTTATGGTTTTCATTTCTGTTTTGTCTGTGTCTATAAAAAAAGAATGAAATTCCTTTTTTATCAAATTAATGTCATACTTTCCAGAGTTGAAACCTAGAACAGGGACTCTTTCTATGTAGGTAAGAAGTTTTTCCTTCACTTCAAGAACATGGGAGATTTTTTTTTTGGGATTTTTTTTGTTCTTTGCTGGAAAAACTTTGCTAGCTTTATGTTCTAGTTCCTTTTGTTTTTCTTCTAGAGAGTCTAGTTCGTCTAAAACATCTCTAAAATTCTCTTTCACCTGTTCTCCTATCAACTGCCCCAAGTTGTTTATGTGTTCCAACACATTTTTAACCAAAGGATCGTCGTCCCTGTTGGAATTTCTGACAAAACACACTGGTTCTGTATGCCCAGGAAAATCAGAAGCTACACTGGCAGAAAGGGGTATGTGAGTTTTTTCTATCACAGTGTTAGCATTTTCTGGGGACGAATTTTCAGGTTGGACGAAATAGCTTTCAAAGTCAAAAACAATTTTATAGGGGTATATTTTTTTCTCAGGTGAACAAACTATTCCCAGTTCCTCTAAAACTTGAAAAACTGTTTTGGATGGATTGTATGCTCCACCTTTGTACCTGAAGCTGACTTTGGTGCAATCTTTTTTCACCCCATTGTGTTGTTTCAAAAGGAAGCTACGAGTGAAAACTTTATGACACTTTTCACAGGGGTACATTTTACCATACAGTCCCATGTTAGTTATTAAACTTACATGGTTTCTGTGTAAGTTCAAGTTCATGATTTTTTTGGATGAACACATGTTTGACCTTATAATTTTAGGTCGCCCCTTTCTTTTACCAAAAGAGGGAAGGTAAAAGATTCTTATGTTAACTTCAAACATTTTTTCTAACCTGTCTAAATCTCTTATGTTAACACCCTCAAAAGTCTCCTTGTTCACCCCTGGATAGGCTTCAAGGAAAAGCTCTTGAGTTTTTTCTAAAGATTCATACAGGAAGAAAGACAGACATCTAAAGAAACACAAGTTGTCCTTGTACGCCCTTTTGGTTTTAGGGTCTCTGTGAAAGTGTTGCATTCCTCTTTGTCTTAAACCTGGTGGAACAGTTTTCATTTTACCTAAAAGATATTCTCCTCCCGTAGCCCTTATCAGTGTGATGTTGGCGTTCACGTTGCCTATTACACTCCATTTAGTAGAGGGTCTTTGAGTGTCTTCTTTAATGTTGTTTTCTATTAAATCTAAACACTCTGCAAAGTCTTTGTCGTCCCTTATAAAAATGTAAGGGTCTCTATGACTTTCACTGTCATAGAACAAAGACGAGTTGTTGGCAGAAGCATGAAAGTACATGACTTTCTCTTCTTCTTCTTCCTCCTTAGAGGAAGACAACAACCTTCCAAAAGAGACAGCCACTTTGTAAGCCATAACTTGATTTCTATGAATAGAGGTAAGCGCCTCTATTACCTGTTTGGCTCCCAAGTCTTTGTTGAAACTTGTCATTCTGACGTTGAAAATGGACTGAAGCTTACCAAGCACAGCCAAACCTGAAGCTATGGACTTGAAGTTGTCACGGTAACTGCTTTTATGCAAAGAATTTTTTTCTATTTCTTTTGGAAGTTCTAAGCTGTCGGAAAAAGTTTCTCTTCTACAAGAATCTGAGTTACATAAGGTTTTTCCACTGTTTTCTACAGTAACCAAACGTGGAGGTCTAGGGGTGTTACACATTGGACAGTTGACGGTGTAAAGTTGTTTTACCTTTTTGGGCGGCATTTTTTTTTAAGGTTTCTTTTTCTTGTTTCACTTTATGTTCTATATACAAACTTATAACTAAAACCTAACCTAAGTATACATGGAGTACATATGGAACTTAAACCTACGCTGGGCTATGTTGACTAAAAACGGAGTACATCTAAATCTAACTACAAATTAGCTGATATACATGATAATGTAAAAGCACTGAAAAAGGAGCTGTTGACCAGACACTATACAAAGTTGACCACTTACCCAGAGTAGAAATCGGTCGTTTCGTCTAGGAAGGGACCAACTCGTGATTTTATGTCCTCCAGAATGAAGGGGGACACAGTGTGTCCGCAGTGTGTGGCTGAGGGGGGCATTCTGAAGCTGGAAGACACCGAGGCATTCATTTCCTCCACGTAGCTGGTTGTTCCTATGTGAACTTTAGGAGTTCCCTTGTACAAGTTTACCAGGACCATAGCCCGGCCTCCACTGGGGTCGGTGCAGTCTTGGTTCAAGGACAACAAAAGATTATCCACCTTCCTCTCTCCAAGGGCAGCTAGGCGGTGTAACTCCTTGTACTTTCCTAGGATGCACTCTATCTGGTCCACTAAGTTCCTGAATTCACGCGCCTCTAGGTTCAAGCACCGCTCGTAAGGTTTGTCCAGGTAGGTTCTCAAGCATACTCCCCTGATGCTAGGTTCCCTGTATATTTCTATGCAGGCGTTGTTATCCCCTTCCGGATAAAAAACTTGGTTGGGGGCAGGTGACTTTTCTTGGAAACCAAATCGAGCAGGCCACTTTTTTACCACCAAAGGCACTGACCTAAAGCCCACAAGCTTGCTGGAAGAACTGGGGGCAGTGCCCTCCCCAAACTTTTGCCTGTGTGACTTGTCTTTAGGAGAAGGAACACCTGGGACAGAACCAATTGGCTCGGCACCATAGGATGAAGTCGCTGAGGAAACTGAAGCAGGGGTAGAGACAGGGGTTTTCTTGTGGTAGGCGCGCTTCTGTCTTTTTTTCTTAGGCTCCCCTTCTCTCTCACTGGAACAGTTTCTTTTTTCCGGCGGGCTTTTAAGAAGCAGCTCCTCTACCGGAACCGGGAGAGAGTACAGAGGAGAAGGGCCGGTTAAATCTATAACCTCTACCTGCGAATACCCCCCGCGGTGAGCAGGTGAAGGTGTCCCTTGTGTTAAGTCCACCACTTCTATGGGTTTAACTGCCGGTGATGAGGTTGTAAGGTCTATAACCTTTATTGGACTGACCTGGGGAGAAGGTTCCTCCGGAGTGACGGGTGAGTAAGAGGCGGACGTAGGTGCTTCAGTGGGGGGTTGGTAGTTCAAAGGTGCCGGGGGATTGATGTATTCCCTGATGTCAAAATCGCCGTCGCCAGCTTCCTGAGGAGAGCGATCCCGGACGCGATCCAGGAAATCAGTGATTTCGCCATGAAGAGCTGCAAGAGCGGCTTCCTGTTCTCCTGCATCAGGCACTTCAGTTGGAAGTCGAGCAGGAGTTGCAGGTGGTTTATCAGGTGAGGCTGGAGAGGTAGGAGGAGGGGCGATGCCCGACGTCTTTTCCTCTGTCTGTTTAGAAGCAGTAAAAGTTAGTGGAGCCAGTTTTTTAGCTCCTCCTCTCCTGACACTAAGTCCCGTCTTCATGCGACCAGGCATTGTTCTCCTTGAAGATGAAAGGGTGGCAGGGCTGGAAGGTGCAGGAGCAGGACGGCGAACAGCAGACAAACGTCAGAAAAGGTTTGATGAAGATCGAGCAGCTCAAGTCTACTTTATAGTAACTATCCTGATACGATGCTGGGACGTTCCCTTGTCGTTCAAATAACGTACAACCACGTCCATGAGTCGTAGATAACCGTGCTTTTCCATTCATAGTATGTTTTACACTTAGTCAGTGTTGTTTTGGAAAAAAGTAAAAAAGCTTAACTCAAATAAAAAACGTGATAACGTTCAGTCAACGTTCAGGGTGAGGCTTGTAAAATGAATCTTGTTGTTACCATTCTGTAATTAACGCAGACCATTCGTCATTTATCAGAACTAGCTTCTCTCAAGCAGACATGGCTAACTTTTGTCCTTTGCCTTTGTCTTTGACCGTAGGTCACAAAAGGCGTCAGGAGGTGTTTATTTCAGACATCAGGAGGGGCGTAGAAGAAGGTAAGGTGTGGGCTGTGTGGAAATTCTGTCCTGAAAATTTGAACAGGGATCTTTACATCCCTCCTAACTGTAACTTCAAACAATGCTTTCTGCACAACCAAACCACTGCATTGGTTCCTGGTGGACCCTCTGTGAAAAAACTTATCTCAGAAAATGGGGAAAGTTTTTTTTCAGGTGTTCTTTTGGGACATGGTGCCATGGTACACTTGATGTCTAGACATTCCATTTCCTCTGGAAGTTCAAAGAAATTCATTTCAGACAGACAAAAACCCTTTTTTCTAAGGGATCAACCTTTGGGGGGAGGGCCTGGTAATTCAGTTTTCATCGATTCTACTATGGTGAAGGCTTTAATTAAAGCCACTTTACTTCACCCAGACAAAATTACACACTCTTTAGGTTCAAAAATTTTCTATGAAAGAGGTTTCAGGACAGAAATTGGACACAATTACCATGGATGCTGTCATGTTGTGAGAGTTATAACTGAAATAACTACCTCCCATGAAAAAGGTCAGCTGAAGGTGGTAACAGCCTACCCCGTATCTAATTTTTGGTCCTCCTAATAAAACTGAACAAAAATAAACGATGATCCTCCGGGTAAGGCCCCTGGGCCAAACCCACCCTTCCACATGTTTTCCCCTCTTTTCAGAACGCTCAGGCACTGACCCTGACGTTTGTTTCGTCCTTGAGCAATAAATCATTTCAGGAAAGTACGATAAGGAAAGACTGACAGGTTTCCTATAAAGGTTAAACGGGGACTAAACCATCGTTATTTGACACGACAACCTTCGACCTACTATGTCGCGTTACTCCCTGCAGCGTGTATTAGAACAACGTCACCCCGACGACACTCAAGTTCTGACATACGTGAGGGAAAGAAATGAAATTATATGTTGCTCTTCAATTTGTTTCAGGTACGTGTGCAAATACTTGAAAGAATGTGTTCTTCACCTGAAAAAATTATACTTAGTTTTTTCTTCAGTGCAATCAAGTTTTACATCCAAAGACAGAAAAACCTTGAGGAAAATGGTTTTGAGTCATAACTTGTCGAAATTTTCAGCGGTGGAAACCTTGGGTTATGCCCTGAAGCATGGAAGAAAGGGAAAGGGCCCACTGAAAAACCCCTTCCATTTGGAAGCATTGAAAGCGGCAGAAGAGCATCACGCCAAAGAAAATCCCCGCCTACTTAACCAGCGTCTTCATTTCTTCATGTCTATTTTGGAACTTCTAGCTGAGTGCTTAGAAACCAAAACTTTGTTTTCCTCCTGCCCCATATTTCACATCCCATCATCGTCCCTGGATCGTTTCAGTGTAGAGGAGAAAGAAAAAGTTTGGTTTTATCTGGCTATGTGGTGCACCCAGCTTATCTCCCTTACTCACTGTTTTCACCACAATCAGCTCGCTTTACACTCAACGTCATAACAAATTTAAACGAACGAAGAACGATGTAACATGCTTACCTAAACAGGGGGAAGGGAATGGGAGAGATATATAGAATAGGATAGAATAGGGTAGGATAATATAGGGTAGGGTAGGGTAGGGTAGGGTAGGGTAGGAAAGGGTGGGGTTGGGTTTAAAAAACTATGGGGTGGGGGGGTGGGGGCACCCCTCAAGTATGGGGGGTTTGGGGCTTGTTGGCCCGGGCTGGCCGCCCAAAATAACCCACCTAACCCACCTACCCTACCCTACCCTACCCTACCCTACCCTATATAAGTCAACTGTATGCTTTCTAGCCTGTCATAACCTACCTGCCTTCCTACCTGCCTACCTTACTTGCTCAACGCCTTTTATTTTGGACGCTATGGAGTTTCACCTTTCGGACGAGTTGTTATTCAAGGTCAGTGAAAAAATATCTGAAAAAGACTACCCTCGATTAGGGGTTTACTTAGGACTCAGACTAAGTTTAATGGATTACATGGAAAAAATACCGTCTCTTCGTTCTATGGGGAGAGAAATGCTTATTTCATGGAGCAGAAAGAACGTGCGTTGCAAGTGGATGGTATTGAGACATGCATTAAGTGACATAGGTCGTTACGATCTAACTGATTATTGTAGATGGTACATGGGATATTACAACGTAGTGGACCATTGTGAAATTCCTCCAGAACAGTGGAAAGTTGATACTTTGTTCGTCAACCTGGCAGACAAGTTCGAAATGCTTGACTGGAGGAAACTGGGAACTCAACTTGGATTGAGCGACCACGAGCTTAACCTGATATCCACCCCTGTTCCAGGGAAAAAAGGTGTCACAAATCCTGTATTCGAAGTTCTGATGGTTTGGAAATATAGAGAAATATCTCATCCAAGCTGCCTAATAGCCAGTCTATACAACATGGGACTTTCTGATGTAGCTCTTTACGTGGAAGGTTTGAACAAGGGTTCTACTGGTTTAAAAGAGGACGAGGTTGCTCCTTTGGTCACTTTGGTTTAAGATATCGTCCAACATGGATCACAAGGAAAAGGAGATCATTTTTGACCCACGTCTACAAAACCCCTTCACAATGATCATAGCTGGACCTACTTCTTGTGGGAAAAGTCAACTTGTTTTCAAGTTGATTAAAGGTGTAGACGAGCTTGTTACTCCAAAAATACACGACATATACTACTGCTACAGTCAATGGCAAGATGGATTCGACGAAATGGCGAAGTTGGGGGTTAAGTTTAACAAAGGTCTTCTTTCAGAAGACTTTTTGTTCGAGGATGAAAGAGACGTGACTAAACATGGACTGGTCGTAATAGACGATCTCATGGATCCCGAGTACGTTCCCACCATAATGAAACTTTTCACTGTGGGCTCTCACCATCGCAGTTTAAGTGTAATTTTTGTTACTCAAAACTTGTTTTTCAACAATGCTGCCTTCAGAACCTTGAGCTTAAATGCACACTACCTAGTTGTTTTTAAAAACCCTAGAGACATGAGTCAGATAGGGCACATAAGCAAACAGGCCTTTCCAGGACAGAAATCCTTTTTGACGGAGGTATATAACTCAGAAACCAAAGAGAAACATTCATACATCCTATTGGACTTTAAGCAGAGCACACCTAACGAGCTTAGGGTAAGAAACAGCATAACAACTCCTTGGAACACCTTGGTTTTCATTCCTCAAGCTTCAGCTTCGAAAAGAAAAAGATAGAATGGTGACCAAAAGATCTCCTTCTGGAGGAAAATTTAAAACAATTAGGAAACATTACCACTTGTTGAAACACATATCCAAGTGTTCCTCGGCAGAGTGTTCCCACATTATCAAAGGTCTCAGCGATGAGGTCATTAGGTTGATGAGTCAAATTTGCGTCAACGTAATGAACAAAAACCTGTTGCGTGACGAGTCCGACGCAGTCAAACGTTTATCACCCTACAAGAAAGAACTCAAGTCAGTCACAAGGCACAAGGCTACCGTTAAGCAGAAGAGGAAAACCTTTGAGCAAAAGGGTGGATTTTTGGGAACCATTTTGGGCCTCGCCTTACCCCTGATAACAGGTCTCATAGGAGCACGTCGATAAAAAATCATGTCTTATTCAAGGATGGCCCTCGTGAGGGCGGATCTTGTTCCCCGAGAAAAAAAACCTTCTTTTGTTAGTCCTTCCTCTCCTCCCCAGCCTGGACCTAGTGTTCAAGACCAGTACTACAGCACTCAACTTTTAAGAGAAGGTTTAACTCCTGATTCCAGCCTGGTTCAAGTCCTGAATCACCTTCAAAGTAAAGCACATGAGGTGCTTAACTCTCCTAACCTCAAACTGAAGGAAAAGTTAAGGCAGTACAATCAACATATGATAAAGTCGGGAACTTTAACTAAAAAAGCCAAGGCCTTAGGACAACGTAGGGAAGGTCCCTATCCTGGTCGAGCAGTAGGACAAGGCCCTGCAGGAGCAGCAGCAGCAGCAGCAGCTGGGGGTGTAAACAATTCTTTAGAAGACACCGACGACGGCGACGATGATGCTGACCACACTTTCACAGAGACTAGAGACGATCTACCACTTCCTGACGATTCAGACGGAGACAGTGTAGACGAGTTCAAAGGGGAGGAAGGCTTTAAACCTCGTGCAAGAGACAACACAGAGGGTATGGACGCCGACATAAAAGAAAGAATACCTGCAAGTTACAGAACGACTGCTAAAAATCTCTACAGAGAATTATCTCGTCACGGAAGTCAAATTTTGAATTGGAACAGAGACGGAGAAATATATGTTAACGGGGAACGTGTGCCTGGAACTGACATAACAGATTTGTTAGCTTTTGCTGCCCGACCAAAGTCTTTGAAAAAGGACCAACCTAAAGGAAGTCAGGTTTTCATGAGAGCAGTTAAAAGGCTGAACCCCACCTTAAAATTTGTCAAAAACAAGTCGGCTTTTGCAGGGCACAGTCCTTCCTTTGCTGCCAGTCCCTTGAAAAGAGCTTCCCCTATCAAGAAGAGGAAAGTAAGTCAAAAAGGAACTGGACGTAAGTTTATATGGCGCACAAGGCTTTGAAAAAAGATGTCCTCAGGTTTTACACAGATCCTAAACAACCTGGAAGTTTCACCAGCGTATCTAAACTTCAACGTCATCACTTCAAGAAAACAAAGAAAAAAAACATAGAACAAGCTTTGGAAGATGTAGACGCTTACACCAGACACAAACCTTACAAGAGAAGATTTCCAAGAAGAAAAACACAAACATGGGGGATAGACAAACAGTGGCAACTTGACCTCATAGACATGCAAGAATTTTCAAAGGAAAACAAAGGATACCAGTACATTCTAGCGGGAATAGATGTTTTTTCAAGGTATGGTTTTGGACAACCTGTGAAAAGTAAGAGAGCTGATGACGTGACAGAGGCTTTAAAAAAAATGAGCAAAGAAAGAAAACCTCAACAAATTCAAACTGACAAGGGCAAAGAGTTTGTCAACAAAATTTTCAAAAAACACTGTGAAGATCAAAAAATCAATTTTTTCACAGGAGAGAACGACGACGTGAAGTGTGCCTTAGCCGAAAGATTCAACTCTACTTTACAAGGAAAAATGTGGAGATGTTTCTCTCATTTCAATAACTACAAATGGGTTGACTTGCTGCCCGACTTGGTTAAGTCCTACAATTTGACTTACCACAAATCCTTAGGAGCTGCCCCTTCAGACATAAATAAAGACAACTCTGATGTCTTGTTCTACAGGTTGTACGATCAACCTCAAAAGAAAAAAGTTCCTGTCCTTCAGTTGAAGAGAAAAAATCAAGTGCGAATGTTGAAAACAAAGAAAACATTTAACAGAGGGTACGAACCTAACTGGACTGAGGAAATATACACAGTCGACAACATTTCGCCCAAAGGGTACCACCTGAAAGATCTCCTTGGAGAAGAGATAAAAGGAAGCTTCTACGAACCTGAAGTTCAGAAGGTGCAAGTCCGTCACGGAAGACGCTACAACATAGAAAAAATAGTAAAATACAGAGGAAAAGGCAAGAAAAGAGAAGCCTTGATCAAGTGGAAGGGTTATGGAGACAAGTT
This sequence comes from Acholoe squamosa, assembly GCA_949317995.1. Taxonomy (NCBI): domain Eukaryota; kingdom Metazoa; phylum Annelida; class Polychaeta; order Phyllodocida; family Polynoidae; genus Acholoe; species Acholoe squamosa. The sequence goes on from OX439037.1 coordinate 91,247,742, forward strand.
TAACTCTTGGGAACCTGTCAAGAACATAAGCAAATGGCGTTTACCTTAACTTTACCTAGTAACTCATCTATGAACGTTTTTCCTGACAACACTTTAACTAGTTACAATACAATTTTGGCAGAATACATTAACTCTCCTACTCAGTTAGAGTGTGCTCTTCAAGAAATAACCTGTCCTACCACGTGGTACAACGTCAAAGAAGAACCCATTCTCTTGGTACAGGGAGAAAACGACCTGACAAACAACCTCCGCTCTGTAGTAGCTTTATTGAACAAACGCAGAAGAGAATTTTTTCCTCTGGAAAAACCAGGAGCCCATAGTGTCTTCAGTAGAGCTTCAAGCTCTACATCAAATTTATCAGCCCAATCTGCTTTGAAGAGAGGAGTAAAAATAACAAAAAACCTACGTCATGTCAACCCTGTGGGATCGACTGAAACCATTCCTCCTGCTGGTCCTGCAAGTGAAAGTCCACCAACTCCTGCTGCTGCGACTGAGACGCCATCTGGAGGATTCACTTCTAACCAACCCACGCCAGAGAAGGAGGAAAAGGAAGAGGAGGAGGCTGAGGGGGAGCGTGACACGGCAGGCAGAGAGAAAAGGGAAATATCGTCGGCTGTGGCTGAAGTGATGTCTATGGATGACAGGGAAAAAAGGTCTCTTTCTTTTTTTGAAGAAAAGGCCGTCTTCACAGACTCTGCTAATGTTTCTCCGCTCTCTCCCAGTCAGTTACAGGCTGTGAAAATATGTACACGCTTCAAGGAAATTAGCAGATACCTGTCTAAGTATTACTTCAAGGAAGGTAGTATCTACAATATGTTTGCCTTAGAAGGTGTAAACCTGGAAAGCAACTCAGAGTTGATAGGATACTTGAACAGGACCATAAATAAACTACAGAGCATGTTGGTGAGAAAACTAAGAAACTACAGGAAAAACAACAAAGCCACCGTGTTTCACTACAACAAATACACAATGAAAAGTGTAGTTTCCTTGCCTCCTGGTGTGGTCATGCAACTCCCAGAAAACTTAGGGAAACAATTAGGTTTTGAAGGAAGTGTTTTCCTAAGTGGAAAAACACAAAGCCCCTACGTGGTAGACCTTCAGTACAAAAGTCGATGTGCTTTCGTGTACTCTGACATAGTCAAGCACAGTCTTGTGGGTGATTCTAAAGCACCCCTTCTGAGGCAAATCAACATAAATCGCTACAACGGTGACATGCAGACCATAAGTTTCCAGAACTTGATATATCTGCCAGTCACTAAAACCACCTTCAGACAGATAGGGATATACTTAAGAGACAAGACTGGGGAACCTATACCATTTGAAAGCGGATCAGTGTCGGTGGTACTTGCCTTCAGACCTCTTCAAGGATAGGAGTATATTACCATGCTTCACTACTATGGAACACCTCCATACCTGGCCCCTAGGGGTCAGTACGCTGAATACTACAGAAAATCACAGTTTGGGAACGGTGCTTTACCAGCGTACGGTGGCAGGGGCAGACAAAGAGGGCACGGACTTGGTTCGTTAATAGGTGGTTTACTGAGAGGAGCTGTTCCCCTCTTAAGTAAAATAGGACGCTCAGCTGCCAAATCTGCAGGCAAAGCCTTGCTTACTACAGGAGCTGGAGTCTTGTCCGACGTGGTAACAGGAAAAGGCTTCAAGAAAAGTGTAGTTAGGAGAAGTAAAGCTACAGGGAAGAACTTACTCAAAAGGGCTGCTTCTTCTGCTCAAGGATACATAAAAGGTACATCTGAACCTCCTCCAGTCAAACGACGAGCAACCGGCAAGCGCGGAGGACGTAAGGGGCAACGCGGCAGAGGCAGAGGACAAGCTAGAGGAAGGACCTTGTTCTAGTCATGAGTCTCCTTCATCCCAAGGGTCAGGTATGTGCAGTAGGTGAACTAGACCTACACGCCTTGCCTGTCACTCAAAAGGACATATTAAAATGTCAAAAAATAACCAAAACTACCAACAATGCCCTGACTCCACACACTGAATCATTTGACTTCACCTTCGAACCAAGCAACCTGTACACAGACCTCTCAGAAACTGAGCTGTACATGGAACTGGAAGCCGTGGCGGCAGACGGAACAACTCACCTTGCCGTAGGCATAGAAGCTGCTCCAGTCAACAACTTGGCACACGCTCTCTTTGCTTCCTGCCAGTTGCTGATAAATGGGGAGAAAGTCACCGGCAACAATGAAGACTATGGTCTCAAGGCCTACATTTTGGACACAATTTGTTGCAACAAAGAAGACAAAGAGACTCGGTTGAAAGGGTGTCAAAAGTACATGAAAGACACCTGTGGTCACATGGAAGCCAGAGCGGGCGAAAATGCTGGATGGACGGCACGGAGAGCAGAGTTCAGTGCCCGCAACAAGCATGCCTTAGTAATGAAGCCGCACCTGGATTTAATTAAACAGTGCAAGGTGCTGCCTCCGAACTGTGAAATCAAGTTCATATTCGAAAAAAATCAGCCCAATTACTACATGATGCAAGCAGCCGATCAAAACTACTGGGTCAAAATCACCAAAGCTGAAATGACACCTCTCCAAAAATGTGTCGACGACGAGGTGGTGAAAACTCACGTCAGCAGTGTCAGGAATCCACATTGGGGCCCTTTCAACTATCACATAGCCAGGTGTAAAGTAACTAAACACACTTTGGACGGTGGCTCACAAGACTACAGTTGGACTCAACCTGACACTACTCAGATCCCCACCAGGATAGTCTTGTGTATGATAAAGGAAACAGCAGCTGCTGGGACTAAGACAGAAAATCCTTTCAACTGCAGGCATTTCAACGTGAAGGAAATATGCGTGAGATATGACGATCAAAAGTTTGAGTTGAAGACCGACTTCGAAACAGGCAACTGCATCAGAGCCTACAGTCAAATGTTCATAGACAGTGGGCTGTCGGCTTTGGGGCAAGACTGTGGCATAACTTTGGAAGATTTCAAAGATGGATATTCCTTCTTTGTTTTCGACCTCACCCCAGACAGAGCACCTGAAGACAGTCGTATAAATCTCATCAAGCAAGGAAAGCTGGGCATTTCCCTTAGGTTTGCCGCCCCGACTACTCACGCCATATCTGCCGTCTTGTGTTCCTTCTACGACAACAACATCCAACTAACGGCTGACTGTCTTCCTGTCACAGACTACCACATGAACTGAGAAAAAAATGAGAACTTCAGACATAACAGGTGCACTGGGAAACCATCCACACACAAGACGTTTCTACCTGGGAACTTTTGCCAGTAATCAATGTCCTAAAAAACCAATTCCCTCTACATGTTTCGTCAGTAACACAGATCCAAGCTCTAAACCTGGTCAGCACTGGGTGGCATTTTACGTTTCTCATAACGGGAATGTATTCTACTTTGATCCCTATGGCTTACCTCCGTTTACTATATATCACCAGAGGTTCATGCAAAAGTCGTCAGATGGTCACGGGTCGTTCAGCAGAAAACAAGTGCAAAACTTTTACGCTAAAACGTGTGGAGCCCACTGCATTAACTTCCTCATAGAAACATGTCGGACCAAGGATCCACACCACACTGTGAAAAGGTTTTCTCAGGTCCCCTTCAACTTAATGGACAAAATAGTCAGGCCCTTCCTGAGAAAAAGAGAGAAGAAGAGGCAATGAATTTCGAGATGAGTCCAGAAGAAGTAGCAGTCAAAGCAGACGTGAGCAATCTTTTGGTGAAAGGAAAAGTTAAACGTGAACTGGACGTGATAGACGGGCTTCAGAGCACGGCGGAAGTAATAGACAAGATTCTCATCATCATGGCCAAGTTAATGGACAAAGTGGTAGCCCTGGAGGAGAACGACATAGGAAGAAAGGCCTTGAAGGATTTAATGGAGAGAATGCGGGCCTTAGAGGACCGTAGTCAAAGTCCTACTCCAGCCAAGACCGGGTGCAGTTGGTACTGCAACAAGAATTCATTTTCCATATAATATCCATGTACTCTGCTTGCAAAGCATATCTGATTATAATGATTCATACCTAGCATGTACTCCGATAGGAAGAAAAAAATAAAAAGATTGAATTAAAAAAAAACCGAGTTGTGTCTTTGTTGCATTTAATCTCATATCAAAATAGTGAGTCATAAGTATTGCGTAAATTCATAGGAACATTGCATCAGAAAATGAGTCATGGTTATTGTGTAAATTCTTACAAGCATTGCGCAATGCACCCTCATACGTAGGTCATACGTTTTTGCAAGTAGGTTAGTAGGTCACTTCCGGTTTGTAAGTAGGTCAGCTCTAGGTATTGCGCAATTCTTTTAATTTATGCATCTAGGTCAGGTCACTAGGTCAAATGGAATCCAGCTCTCTGATTGGTCGAAAAAACTAGGTCATGACCTTATGACGTCACTTCCTGTCAAATCCAGCCCTCTGATTGGCTGAAACTAGGTCACTTCCGGTCTACCAGTAGGTCATGACCTAGTTAGTAGCTAATCCATTGCGCTCAGTTTGCATGTATATACTACTTTTGCACGTGTAGCTCGGACATGGGACATTGACCTTTTGGGGTAAACGACCCGATCTATCATTAAAAGGTGCAGCCTGTTAGAGCACCAGCCTCCAGCTGGACAACTCCTATAAGGCCTAAAGAAAAAGGTTTTGTTCAGGTAACATGGTCGAGAAGAAATAGAAAGAGTAGATAGGTAGGGAAATTTGGGAGTTCCTACAAGATGCGACTTTGACATGTCAGATCTTAAAAAGAATTTCCATGAAAAAGATTAAAATAACACCAGCAAAGTATCATTGAAAGCAGCTTATGTATCAGGTTGAAGTGACAGGTCAGTCTGTGATTTATGTACATCTCATGTGAGTCTCAGAACACAGTTGATATCTTAATATTTCATTGGGTGTCATTTGTAACCTGCCATACCTTAGTAATTACTGTTATAATAAGTGTGACATAAAGCCTATGTGCTTGATTACCCACTATCAGTGGTATCATTCCATTCCTGTCAAGGAGATGTCAAGGAATGCTTCCAACATTAACATATCAAGTTAAGTCCCAATCAAGAGCTATATCTACCTTAGATACAATCAACCACAAGGCATATATATGTCTATACAAAGTCATATCAAATATACCTACTGATAATGATCAAAGCTCTCCAACCAAAATGGTAAGGTTAAATTGAATATTGCCCCTATGTGATGTTACATGCCATCACACATAACACATATCATCATCTCTTATTCTAAAAAAAAGGTATACAAAGAATACCCTGGGGAATCTGAGGTTTGGTAAATATCTTGCTTCTAATATGTATCTACCTATCAATTAATCCTTTTGAGTGATATTAGCAACATTATTAGAATAAATCAGTGACCCAGGATTAGAATTATAGAAACTGTAACAAGAAGGGACTCCTTATGTAGCTGATACTACCATAGAATCCTATGTATAAGGTATGTGTCTACATGAATCCAACCCTTGTCTTGTCTTATACAATGTAGGATGCCCCTGTGCCTAGTAGCCTTAGCGTCAAGTCAATTACCTTAGGCCAATACTTAGAGTATTAGTGTGTTTGACTTATGGAATCAGTCAATGGCTACTTAGTAATGAAAGTAGGAATGATGCATCAATGTATCATGCCAACCCTTCAGAGTCTCACATTACCAACTGAGAAGGTCGAGCCCAACAATGAATATTCAAATGCTAAAGCATATTATAAATGTACATGTGGCAATGCCCTGAATATGGTGGCTACAGCAGCTCCATTATGTCACTAGCATCAGATACAAACTCCTGAACATATCTGGTTAGAATGTTAATTGTTATATGGATGTTTTTCATCATCTAGATGAAGATCACTGGTGACAGACAGATGTACCTATATCTTGTTAAGAACATATCTATGTCCTAAAATAAAGTAATAGCCAATATCTTGTAACATGACCTACCAGCAAGGAGAATGGTCACAGGTAGGGTTTTTTGATTAGTTTGCTAGGCACTTTCTGTTTGTTGGATCATATGGCTTGTACTTGTGGCTTTATGCTAGCATGTTCGGCAGAAAACACATATTTCAAAATAATCATAGTTTTAATGACAAATACCTATGCAGATATTAAGATTGATGAAAGAATTAATGTGAAATGTTGTATATTTAGGCAGTCATAGCTGTTTTTCATGGTTTTGGCTACCCCTGATTTCTGCCAATACTAGTACCAAGCAGGTGGTGTGAGAAGCACTACAGGTAGTCCCAGGTACACACACAGGGCCATACCCACTCACCCCTCATGGCAGACAGAGCCCCGGGTGTGGGTAAACAGGCCAGGGCCCATCTCTGTAGTAGGGTAAATACCACATGGAGAACGTTGCTATGGGCAGACATGGGCTTATATTTACAGTAATTCTGTTATGTGGAGTCTTATACCTATATTAGGGGCACATACTGAGATACTTACAGGTACTTTTACTGGTAAGTTAATTTGCTATAGGCTGTCAAAGTTACTATACAATAGCACTGAATATGAAGTACGTAACTTAGGAGAGATTACTAAATGATTATACTTATAGGTACACCCCACATGATTTCATCCTGATATAATGATATTAGACCTACTTTTGACCCAGCAGTAGTGTGTGTGTCTTCCCTGTGTGCATTATTTGGCGAGCACACACAGCAGTCAAAATCACTATCATCAAAAAGTAATCTAACTATTTATAAAAGAAAAATCATGATAACCACTACATCTTTTATATCTATAGAGAGAAGGATAATGTATCTTTTTAGCCATGTACAGCATACAATAAAAAAGTGGAATATAACTACCCATTCAGGCCCATGAAAGAACCCTTTCTTTAACACTGTAACAGATCTGCCAAATGGCCCAAGCACCAAACTTGTCCTACCAGTAAGGTTCTGGAAAAGTCTACTTCTGCCAACAGAAGTGATCTTATAAAGCAGCCAATGGGATCACCATTGACAGAATGATGATAGCAATTGCAAAATCCATCAATCACAGATATCTGATGCTGCTAGATTAAGCTATAGATTTCTTAGTAGAACTTCTACAGAAGGTTTGTGACAGAATAATCATTGTACATTTTAAGCAGATATAGTTCAACTATATTTACTTCTGATTAAAATCTACATAATATTGTACCAGGTAAATAACATAATTTTAGAGTATGACTGCTTAGCAAATATCTAATTGCTAGGTTGTAAACAGGTCTAGCAAAACGGCTTTGGCAGCACTGAGATAGAGTAGACACAACTTCAGATTTAATTTCTTTTTAAATCAATAGGTTCCATGATCATGTTTTCATATCTGAGTAGAGCAGCTGTCAGTTAGTGATCCACTTGCTAAGCAAAAGCTAGCAAGGTTTATGCAACTACCAACTCTTTGAGTATTGGACAACTATCTGACACATTTTCTATTACTCCAGGGATATTCTTAACAAGATCTAATTAGTTCTGAATAAATTGAGTCCAATGATAGTGAACTCTCTTCACAATAATACATATTTGTCTATAAACAAACTTCTCTGTAAAAGTTGCTATTTAAATTTGTTGCTAAGAAATCACTGCTCTACAAGTATAGTAAAACCTCAGATGTTTTCACATTTAATCATTTTCAGGATATAAGACACACTACAATTGTCCAGTAAAGAATATTTTGCCAATAGAGGATAATGATGAAGTCGCATGTTTTCAGCATATTTACTATATAATTTTTTTTTACATTCTCAGCACACTGTATTTGGTACAATATTGCCTCTTTTACAATTGAATAGAGCTTCTCAAAAGCAAAATGAGAAACAGTATCCATGATCTCCATTCTGTAAGTCATTCCTAGGAAAGGTCTTTCTTTGTCTTGGAAAGGGTCCGTTGCTAGTTAAAATTGGCTGTTGCTAGGTAACTCCTTGTCCTAGCAACAAATGGTTGGCTGCAATGCCGTCATTGGATCCAATTTAGGGGGGGTAGGTACCTTTGGAATTGTTGTAAAATGAATATCAGTGCCAGAACAGGTAGATCAATTTCTATTTTAGCTCTTAAAAACGAGGCTAAAATTTCAAGAGATGGTTGTATAGAATTGCATATTTCTCAGTGACTGCACGAGCTATCATTGGTCAAACGTCTCTTTTCCATACCCAGAGACATTAGACAACATAAAAAAAAACAAGTTATAGCTTTCAGTAATCTTACGAATTAAACTCCTTAAATATAGCTCTTTTGAAGGACTTGCTGCTCTACTATTAGGGTAAGACTAAGCCACAACTGAAGTTTTGAAATGCCATAGCGTCTCTTCTAATTAATGGATTCTCAAAATTCAAAAGGATATAGACCATCAAACCCCCAACCCCTCATACATATGTATAATGTTTATGGGATGCTTAGCAAATAGGTATAGATACCCATCTTGAGCTTCCCCCTCCGTTGAGTAGACTAATATGCTGCCTCTATGGTAGCTGAAATTCCAGGACCATGAGTTTTTGCTGCCCTTCCCACAGCCCACCTGCACCCGGGGTAGAATCTCAGTACTTCACATCACTTCACACCTACCAGCAATATTCACTGAACATGTCACGACAACCACCCATCCACCCCCGGCTAACACCTGGTAAAGTGCCAGCATAAAAGTACCAGCCCTTGACACAAACTTACACCAAATGGCAGCTGCCAAATGAAAGGGTCCTGGGGCAACATGCCCCCCCCACTCTTCAATCTCTCCATTACTTGACATGAGAGCTAAGGACATGGGTAGGTAGGTGAGTGAGTACAGGTAGAGTAGGGGTATGGAGGCTTTGGGTTGTACTGGACAAGGATAGGGTCCTAAGGATATAGCGAGGTGTATAGCCATGACAATTAACTTGTCCGAAAGTTGTCAACCTTACAATACACAATTGGAAACTAGCAGCAGCATGAGATCAGAAGCAGAAGTAACTGATATCGGCAAACAGAATCCTGTAAGATCATGATAACACATGGATGCCTACATGCACCAAAATGCTTAACGCCCCATAAACAGCCATGATATAAAAGCTGGTGAGGTCATCTAATGGTGTTTATTCAGTAATAGACATGTGAGATTCATAACTCCAAACCCCTTTAACACCATTAAATCACTCTCAGCATGAAAAGGTGGCATTTAACATAGCAGTAATCCCAGGGTCTCTATCAACATACCAGGTAAAAACTGACCAATCCTGAACACTGTTTTCTACAGACCTGTACTTTGGTCCCATTGGGTTTGCTTGCTGCACCAAACGCTGATGTATGATTTGCACCAATGCTCTGGTGTTGCACCGATGCTTCACGCGTCACGCCTTGCTGCAGCAAATGCAGCGGCCAATAACGATGTATGAATATTGAACCACAAGGAAACACTTGTAAGCCCACTGGTGCCAAGTGCCAAGTGGATAGGGGACCCACCTTGTGATGCCAGTATGGATAAAACAATTAAAAGGGAAGTCCCTATTGATTTTAGCCAGAGTTATGGACAATTATCTGTATTTTCTATAAATCTCAAAATTTTACCTTGTTGCCATGGTAACGGGTCAAACTAACCATGATAGCTACCACACTCACCCAGCATATATCCCCATTACTAAAACCACACTCACTCAGTATATATCCCCATGACTAAAACCAACACTCAACCCACCCTGTCTCTGCTCGGAGACTGAGGTGGGTTGATGTGTGGGTTACATGCGAGGGGGTGATCTTTGTCAGTTGAGGGTAACGACATCACGGGGCGTGGATGAGTTTTTTTTTTTTTTATTGTCAGCAGTCACAGATAAGGGTCATATAGTGCGCAGTAAGGGCCTAAAGTAGGGAACGCTCAAGGTAAAGCTGTGTGACATATAGATAAGGGCCTATAGAGTTAGCCATAGAATAATATTGAGATAGCTGTAGGCATAAAGTAGGCAATAATCAAGGTAAAGCTGGGTGACATATAGATAAGAATAATATTGAGATAGCTGTAGGCATAAAGTAGGCAATAATCAAGGTAAAGCTGTGTGACATATAGATAAGGGCCTATAGAGTTAGCCATAGAATAATATTGAGATAGCTGTAGGCATAAAGTAGGCAATAATCAAGGTAAAGCTGTGTGACATATAGAAAAGAATAATATTGAGATAGCTGTAGGCTTAAAGTAGGCAAGGCTCAAGGTGAAGCTGTGTGACATATAGATAAGTGTAGCTTATACCAGGGGTTTTACAGTAGGTTCTATATATAGACCTATACCAGGGGTTTTACAGTAGGTTCTATATATAGACCTATACCAGGGGTTTTACAGTAGGTTCTATATATAGACCTATACCAGGGGTTTTACAGTAGGTTCTATATATAGACTTATACCAGGGGTTTTACAGTAGGTTCTATATATAGACCTATACCAGGGGTTTTACAGTAGGTTCTATATATAGACCTATACCAGGGGTTTTACAGTAGGTTCTATATATAGACTTATACCAGGGGTTTTCAGTAGGTTCTATATATAGACCTATACCAGGGGTTTTACAGTAGGTTCTATATATAGACCTATACCAGGGATTTTACAGTAGGTTCTATATATAGACCTATACCAGGGGTTTTACAGTAGGTTCTATATATAGACCTATACCAGGGGTTTTACAGTAGGTTCTATATATAGACTTATACCAGGGGTTTACAGTAGGTTCTATATATAGACCTATACCAGGGGTTTTACAGTAGGTTCTATATATAGACTTATACCAGGGGTTTTACAGTAGGTTCTATATATAGACCTATACCAGGGGTTTTACAGTAGGTTCTATATATAGACTTATACCAGGGGTTTACAGTAGGTTCTATATATAGACCTATACCAGGGGTTTTACAGTAGGTTCTATATATAGACTTATACCAGGGGTTTTACAGTAGGTTCTATATATAGACCTATACCAGGGGTTTACAGTAGGTTCTATATATAGACTTATACCAGGGGTTTACAGTAGGTTCTATATATAGACTTATACGAGGGGTTTTACAGTAGGTTCTATATATAGACCTATACCAGGGGTTTTACAGTAGGTTCTATATATAGACTTATACCAAGGTTTTACAGTAGGTTCTATATATAGACTTATACCAGGGGTTTACAGTAGGTTCTATATATAGACCTATACCAGGGGTTTTACAGTAGGTTCTATATATAGACTTATACCAGGGGGGTTTACAGTGGGTTCTATATATAGACTTCTACGAGGGATTTCGGTTCTATATATAGACTTATACGAGGGGTTTTACAGTAGGTTCTATATATACTTATACCAGGGGGTTTTACAGTAGGTTCTATATATACTTATACCAGGGGTTTTACAGTAGGTTCTATATATAGACCTATACCAGGGGTTTTACAGTAGGTTCTATATATAGACTGCCTTTGTACACCTTTATTGCTGTCAGACACAGCAAAGTGTCATCAGCGCCCAAAGTGAACACAGCCCAAGGTGACAGTTAAGGTACATAGGGTGGGTGAGGATCACAGGCTCGATGGACTAAACCTGTGGGGGGAGACAGTGTGGGGTAGTTGTTAAAGGTCTGACACATGGTGGTCAGCCATTAACTATTTATTGGCCCAGGTCCTCCTGGGTCATTGGCGGCGCCTTTTCGGTCAAAATTGATGGTCATGAATTGGAACTTTAGATGGGAATTGCTCATCGAAATTGGGGGATAATTAAATAAAAAAAATTCATTGTTGTTGTATGTGGGGTTGGTCTAAGTTGTAAGGGGTCATATTTACTGCATTCATGCTGAAAAATATTAAGCTTTAGTGATATGTGTCTTCCAATTCAAATACACTTTCTATGAATTAACTGTAATTTATTCAGGTAGTACTGTATTTTCTCTCTCCCTTTTATAAGAATTATTATGGTGGTCAGTGTAGACTATAGTCATGATGCCACACTAGTTCAGGTGTGCCTAACAAGTCAGAATAGTCTTAGATTACTCCTTAGTGTAGGGCCTCTGAGTCTGCTGCCCTAATCATAGGGCACAGCTATTTGAAATCAACAACTATTAAAAAGGTATAGATATGCAAATTAGCTATGTGCTTTCAGGACTGGACAATGTTGACACAGAGATGAAGGGAGACTAGCAGGGGTGTTCAATAGATTATGCAACAGGCATGCCAATTGATATACCTTTACTACTACAGGTCAGCAGCTGGATGTGTGCCTACTGGACACCTCTGGGGTGCAGAGATGACCGTGCCACAAGAGTGTCACCCCTTCCCTATACCCTCACTCTCTAGGCACAGTCTTCCATATACCCTGTGGGGAGCGGTGTGTGGGGAAGATAGGACAAGGGGCCTATGGTCACTCAAAGAAAGGGAAAACCACACTAACATTAAAGAAAGTATGGCAGTACTGCTTGGCCTACAAATATATGCCAAAGAATACCGTAGTAAGACGATCAGGTGTTTATCTGATAACACTACAGCAGTAGCTTATGTAAATCACAAAGGAGGATGTCATGACCATGTCATACATGACAAACCTGATACACTTTCTATGAATTAACTAATTTATTCAGGTAGTACTGCATTTTTCTCTCTCCCTTTATAAGAATGTATTATGGTGGTCAGTGTAGACTAAAGTCATGATGCCACACTAGTTCAGGTGTGCCTAACAAGTCAGAATAGTCTTAGATTACTCCTTAGTGTAGGGCCTCTGAGTCTGCTGCCCTAATCATAGGGCACAGCTATTTGAAATCAACAACTATTAAAAAGGTATAGATATGCAAATTAGCTATGTGCTTTCAGGACCGGACAATGTTGACACAGAGATGAAGGGAGACTAGCAGGGGTGTTCAATAGATTATGCAACAGGCATGCCAATTGATATACCTTTACTACTACAGGTCAGCAGCTGGATGTGTGCCTACTGGACACCTCTGGGGTGCAGAGATGACCGTGCCACAAGAGTGTCACCCCTTCTCTATAATTAGAACACCTATACCCTCACTCTCTAGGCAAAGGCTTACATATACCCTGTGGTGAGGATTATATGGTGATGGGGACATTCATGTTATCATGCTGTCATCAACCAATTAGCATACAACATTACATGTAAGGCACACCTCCAGAACTGGTGGGTAAGTGAGTGAAAGATGGAGTTAACGCCATTTTGACAGCTAAGGTTATATTCATGGCCAAAACTACATCACACAATTTCACAGAGGAATGTGTTGGCGACTGCAACTCCCATATCCAAGGAGTTAGAAAAGAGTTGATAAAGACCCTTTTACGTGGGCTAGGGAAGCCCAGCACTGGCGAGTATAAGGTTTACCCTGAGTTGATGTTAGAACTATGAGGCCTGATGCTAACCAGGCTATGTATAAGCCTGGCTTGGCAGTTGCGTCCACTGGGCACAACCTGAAAAACAAGTTGTGAGAAATAGGGACACAGGCATTGGAGACAGGGATTTGTTGAGTCCCGTGTACAATTTTATCTTGACCCTTTAATGCCCGCTGATGCATTAATGCATCATTCCAATTGGCTGTCATGATGCTCCAATGAAGTGCTGGCAAGCAGTCTCACCAACGCTTCATTAGAGCATCATGATGACGCTTTGGGAGTATATATGTATCAACGTTTTATGCTGTAGGGTTGTCATGATGCTCCAATGAAGTGCTGGCAAAAGGTCTTGCCAGCACTTCATTGGAGCATCATGACAACCAATGAGCATGATGCACTCCTGCATCAGCAGCCTTTAAAGTGACACAGGTTAGGGTATGCTTGCCTTAAAGTCGTGTAACACTATCCACTACTCAACCCGAATCTGCTCTCTATCACTCACTCATAAAATCATGCTAAAAGCTGCACGCCCCTGCAACACCACCCAGAGGTGTCCACAGGCCAGAAATCAGGGTTACACTCTTAGTGAACACTGGCTGTACGCCTGAAGAAACTACTTTTTGTTTTTTCTTTTCCGACCTTTATCTGTTTGCTTCCTCAGCATTCTAAATGTCTGACATGCAAACTTCCCACATACGACACACTTTTCCTGGCAAATATTCTTGTCTTGTAGATATTACATGATTGACCTGGACAGGTTGTGCTTCCTTTACACTAAGTGCAGATAGTTACTCTCTTTCTATAATTCAGACATAGACAGCGGGACATCCATGTTAACCATTTAAAGGCGGCTGATGCATTTATGCATGATGCCCATTGGTCGTCATGATGGATGAATGCAGCCCTGGCGAGTAACTTTTATCTGTTATCAGGGCTGCATTCATGCATCATATCAACCCTACAGGGTTGATACACAGAATCCTAAAGGGTCGACATGATGCTCCAATGAAGTGCTGGCAGCTCCTAAAAGGCTCCTATTTGGTGCCTTTTTAGACTGATCTACCATGATATTACTGACTGAAATGCATGTCTGCACTATGTCATACTGTCTACCAATAACATACATCTGCCTCTGGTATTGTGATATTGACAATACAGAGCCACCTTCAACTTACATACCTGTGTACCTGTCCCTTTAAGGTAAACCAAACCTCAATCTAGATATCTCCTTCCTTAACAGCTGCTTATAGGCAGCTGGTAGCCTGCCGCGATGTTTTTACTGACCGGGTAATCACAGCCCATCAATGCACATTGCATGTGGAGCCAAGCTTCTTCAGCAAAAAACAAGTGATGAGGGCCTATATCTGATGACAGTGATTTGTCTTCTTATAATGATTATATTCATGTACATCGCATGTCAAGGTGTGTGATTGAATAGCATCAATTTTTGTTAGTTAGAGAGAGATGGATAATTATGAGATATACGACCGTGGTCAGAGGGAAGAAAATACCGTAAAACCCAGCGTTTAAGCCGCGGCCTTTAGACCATCACAGACACAGGGGGAGTGGAGGGAGGGTGGGGGTAGGTAGCTGTACCACATTACTAAGACTTCCCTTAATTTCCTTTTTAGTGTAGGAGAATGGGAGTAGCTCTCAGGACTCCACAGCTTTTTGAATTTTGAAAATTCATTGAGTAGAAAAAAAGTTATGATTTTAATTTTTTTTAAGGCAATCCACAAACTCAGTGTGCGGCTTTTACGTGGGTGTGGCTTATATGTGGGGCTTTACGGTACTTCCCTGATAATATCTCATGTGAAGAACGGCAGCCTCTATAGTTAAGCATAGGGAAGTTCATTCTTCTGTAACCATGTGGCGTAATTGAAGTAGTCTCGAACCCCTTCACATAAATGATTTTTGTTGGACCTCTACTCAGATTTGTCCACATGATTAGTTTCTTTACCTGTGGGTGTAAGTCTGTCTCACACTCGGCCTTCGCCCTTGTGAGATAGCCCCACACAAACTCGTGAAGAAACAGTCATATAGACAAATCATCATGAGACTATTTTCGATACTAGAACACCTCATATGTTAAAAACGTCATAACTACAAGCTATATAGTATTCAGCTCTGTCCTACAACTGGACAAAAAACAAGAAAGGCACTTTTATCATACCTTCACAGTCTTCTGCTGATTTTATCACACTGTAAAAAAAAATGGTGTCGAAATAATGGCAAAATCTTTGCCAAAGATCCATTCATTTTCACAGAGATTCCTTGCTGAGATTCGGCAGATATTTCTTTTTAGCATTTAGATTTCTAAGTAAGTGGTTGTGACCAAATACTAGAACCAGATGGTGATGTGTGGGAGTGGTGCAGGTTTGGGTTTCTCAGAAGGCAGCTGCAGATATCTCATTATTAACTGGAGAACACTAGAAGCGGCGGCAGCAGCAGCCGCAGCACTTTTTGGAGGAGAGGAGTAACTTTCCTTTCACAGAAAACACAATCTTTATCAAATATTTCCAAATATCTTCAAGTTTCAGAACATCTGCCTCTTGACTTCACCTGAACTACAGCAAGCAACAGTTTAAACCTTTTATTGATGGCACGCGTACAATGCCTCAAGCGGGTGCACCCCCAATTGGTATAAGGGCACCCAACGTATAAGACACACTGCATTCTAGCTAGACATGAGTGCTTTATTGAGTCACTTAAGTCACATTCAACATGATTTTATCCTGCCTTTTAGGCATATCCCCTCTTGTTGGAAGTTGTATAAGACCCTCTGTGGGCCTCATTGTATAAGCCGTATTATTACACATCTCGGTCAGGGCTGTGGTCAATCATGCTCTGACTGTATTGGCCCCTCAGTGTCTCAATACAGTCTAGAGCACTCCCACAGCTATGCCCCGTGCATTATTCCCAGACCATATAGACTCCTAGTTGAAGGAGAGATTTAAGGTGTAGCTGGAACTTGATTTTGGGAACTTATAAGGTTATGCATATAGGCCGAGCCTTAATGCAAGGTATTCATTATGATAGTACATTTGTATATTCATACCTGTAATAACTAGACAAATCAGGGCTGCATGCCCCTAACAGATGGAAGGGATACATCCTGTCTTGTATTAAATCCTACATCCCTCAATCCACCAAATAAATGTTGCTGTCACCTTATAGAAAGTAATATACCCCAAAATGATGAACTTATGATTTAAGTCCACAGAAATGACCTTACTTCTGCCTTTAGTTTTGTTTCATTTACATCTACTTCCCTATTCTGACCACATATTTAATAACGACTCGTCTTTAAACCACACTCTTGTAATATCATTAGGAAAGTCCAGTAGTCACATTAATATAATGAAAGTGTGATAATTTGTCAAACCCTTTTTCACTTTTCTGATCAAAGTGATCTGTTTTTACCCCAAATTCTCACCAGAAGTTCTTTATTTTGTCTCTTTCTCTGCCTGTAGTCATTTATGTCTGGCCGGTCGGAAATGTCTTTGTGGTCGACTGTTTTGATGTAATATGATTAATTAGTACGCTTCGTTTTGAAAAATCCAAATTCAATTCTCGTATGATTAATTTCTTGAGACGGGTTTGCTTGACCATTGGAGTGTTGTGTCAACAAACCGTTACAAGTCGATGTTGTAATGAACACTGAATCCAGAGAAGTTCTTTGATCCTTGTTTATTGCATGATGACAGAGTGTACATATAGGTGGTAACAATGAAACACTTGCCAGCATGCAGGCTCTGCCCCTAAGCTCCTAGCTCAACCTGTCGTGGGTCCTAGATACTAGGGAGGTTGTACGTGGTATAATTTACGTAGAAAAGATGATGTTGGGGGCTGCTCACCAGTCTTATATACTAAGGTGAGCAGCTCACAGGGTGAGAAAATGTCCTGGTAGGAACAGGTCAGATCTGGTCAGATCTGGTTGGGTCTGATCAGATCTGACACATCGCCATACCTGGTAATGATTCTATTTATAGGTGGGCCAATCAGGATGAAGGGAGATCGTGGGATTTCCCTGCATCCTAGAAATGCGCCCACAGGTATGTCGGTGTTTCGTGATACTCCCAGTGAGTCAGTGCCCAGAAATAGGATGGGTCCGGCTCTCCCAGCATCCTGGTATGGGTGATGTAAGAGCAGCTCACTGTACACACTGGGGGGGGGGGATTGAGCTGTGAGCTTGTGAGCAGGTCCTGAGCGCATGTGGCGAAGTATTTGATAAATGTGTAAAATAATGAATAATACCCAGAATGGTCCATTGACAGTTGTGTCATCTGTCATTATCATGATGCATGAATGCAGCCCTGGCGAGTTGTCAATTGCTGCATTCATGCATCATGCCACCCTTCCGTGCTGATGCACTCTATCGCACTCAACCCGATGCACCTGATTGATTTATTAATGTAAGGAATGAATTGCACCAGGTACTCTTGAGTTCCACTTGGCAGATAGTATATGGAAGAGACAAATTAATTATTAATAACTAGAGGAAAACATGAGCGGGGCACTTATCCGCAGCATCATCTACATGTACGGCTGCAGTTTTTATGATCTGAACCTGATTATTTGTTTTTACTGATTTGAATACCAGACATCCTTTGATATTATTAGGTGCTAATCAATAGATTTCTCTCCAACTCCTGGACAAGTTCTTAAACATTGTTATGGCATAAGATCTAAAGGTTTTCAAGAAGAAAATTAAATTCTTCCAGAACTAATGAACCTTTTGTAGATCATGATCACAGGAACATTAAGAACTACAGAAGGACTGCGGAAAATTAAAGTGTCAATTGTTGGACATAATTTGGGATAAAGCTGACAAGCCAAAAATAAAAACAGCAAAAAGTTAGACTACCATAGAAATACAAAATAAAAGAGAAAAAGACGAAAAGCCCTTAAAAAGAGCTTTTTCTATGGATAGTCATTGCTCACTGACGGGTCTCCTCATCTAAGACATGCTGGAATACTTCCTGAGGTATTCTACTTAGGTGTACAGTCGACCCTTGCTTCCTCAACCCTTTGATTCCTCAGATCCCTCATTACCTCAGACACAGGATCTACAACTCCTTCTCTATTTTCTACTATATTTGGACTTAAATCCTTAGATAATTTGCCTCCTCAGTTTCCTTGCATTTTCAAAATCTGAGGAAGCAAGGGTCGACTGTATATACAACATGGCCATTGACCATCTAGCCTCTGTATGACCTTCATGACCTCTAGGTGACCTCTGGGTAGAGTATGGTGCCCCCTGGTGGTAAAAGAATGGGTAGTTACAGAATGGTGTCATTTATCCATATAAGGTACGACCTCCCGTGGGACGCCTAGCAACACACGCAGTGACCTGTCTCACTTATCATGACCTTTTTATACACATAACGATAGAGGACAGGGCACTGACCTAGGTGTGCATGTGCCACCTGGTTGGGAGAACAGATAACACAGGGTTATATAGCTTAGTGTGCGGGGCTCAGTGTGAAGGGAGCAGCTGATGGTTGGGGGACCAGTTTTCTTCTTCACAATATGTATTAGTTAATCCACAGTTGTGTAGCGTTACGATATGAGGGATCTGAGGAATCCAAGGTGTTTTCCCCTAAGTGAATCCGCACCCCAACTTTGGAATGAGCTTTAAGCCACACCTGAGACTTGAAAATTGGCAATTTAGTACTATTCTTTAGTGTTAGATACCCCTGTATAAGCCGCAGCCCCACATTAGCCCCATTCTATAAGCCTAACTTGTTTTGGGTTTTGGTATAAGCTGCTGCTTATACGAGAGAATTGATGGTACTGTATTAGCCAGCGTATAAGGTGGACCCGGCTTGTAAAGTACACATAGGGTCCTGGTGGTAGCTAGTCCTACCTAGACTCCTGTCACAACTAGGTGATGGTCTTGATGGTACCTAGTCCTATATAGATCACTGCCACAACTAGGTAAGGTCCTGGTGGTACCTGAATGGTACCCAGTCTTACCCAGACTCTTGCCACAACTAATTAAGGGTCCTGATGGTACCTGGTCCTGCCACCACTTCTGATCCTACCCAGACTCCAAATTTACCTTGGGCCATAAGAGATTCTATCCCTCTTGGGGGAGGGGTGTTCAGTCCAGTTTTTATTGACAAAAAAAGGACCTATGGGTTTCTATCCTAAGGTACACTCCAGACTTAAAATTAAGGGCAACAATCACTAGTGCCATCTGGTGTGAGAATAGTGAACCATGAGTTGCTCAGGTTTCCTCCCAGGGTGGGTTCTGAATCATGAGAAGCCAGACCGTGTCTGGGAATCAATGATTCTTAATCCCTGTTTTTCAATTCAAAATGAGACACTGGTAACAAATGATTATCTTAATTATTTGGGAAACGTTTACCCCAAAGTTCAGTTATGACACCAGTTGTCTATCGTATGGCAGCCTTCTATGTGTCTGGTGTTCTGGGTGTTCTTGTCTCTACGTTAGTCTATCATGTATGAATGTGGCCATCTTAGCACCATAGATGTCTGTTGGTAGTTGGTCCAACCTCTGAAAATTTTAGGGACCTTGAACATTTCACAAGTGGGGGCATGAAACTGCCCTAAAGTCTAAATTGAGAGATCTCTGAAAATAGATGAACCTCATAGGGTCTGAAATCTCTGTAGAACCAATGTTCGTCCCGAGTGACAATGGGGCGGGACCTGTGATCCATATGGCAGATTCACGCAGAGACTGCTTTTAGTAATCCATCTTTATATTGGGAGTCAAGGGTCTAGGAGCGTCTCTTTGGGAGGGCTCATTGGGAGGAAGTTTGACCCATTTTCAGCAGCATTATGCATTAGGCCTAAAAATAAAATTCTTGTGTTCAGGTAAAATGCTCAGAAAATTTAGGGTAGGAAGGTCAGATTTTTTTCTTTTTTTTTAGATCTTTTTTTTAAAAGTTCTTGGATCCCGAAAACTGTCAAAAACATATTAACCAAATCATGTTTTATATTTTATTGACCAAATTAAAAAAAAAAAACAACTATAAAAATGATGGTTATTTTATGTAGGTGGCATTCGTGAGGCCGTGGGCTTTAATTTGATACCAAACATGCCTATATATTGACATTTTTATTACATTTTTCTTTAATTTTGGGTCATATTTACCAAAAATTTCTAAAAAAAAATCTTGGAAAAAATTAGGGTCGAGCCAACACAACTTTCTTTTTAAGCCTTAGTACATGAGGTCCTGACATCAGGACTACATTTATGCATTATGCAGTAGCTATGTCTGTATGCTGTGGGGTCAGCATGATGCATGAATGCAGTCTTGGCAAGTTGCACACCACGATTGTATTCATTTATCATGTCGACCCTTCAGAATTACTGCAGGTTCAGCATAATGCATATATATGCATCGAGGCTGCGTTCACGGATCACCAATGGGCATGAATTATGCAATCCCCATCGGCCCCTAAAGGGTAAAAGATGCTTCTGATGTTTGATCTGCAAGAAGCCTTTAGAAAGGCCTACATGTACAATGGGGTCTATATATAATAAAGTATACATGTAAACTTCTAGATCCTACTGTGTATTTATAAGGCGAGGCATACATGTGGGGATAAACCCTACTGCACATAGTTTCAGCAAGACTTTGCGATGTGTCTTATACTAAAGGATAAGAACTATATAGCTAGAATGACCAGAAGTTTACTCCAGGTGCGCCTCATAGGATGGGCTTAACTTGAGGGCGCACCTTGAAACAGGAGGCGCATCTTAAACATAACGGTAGTATGCACATCAATATGATAAGAATACCCTCCCACAGCCAATTTTAGACTACACAAGAAGTTCTACATTACTATATTTATAGTTATGCTGAATTGCATGCTTCTTTACCACAGTAATAGGGAATCCCAAATTCCAACTTCTAGCAAAAGGGTTTCCCAGTTTCCAACTTCTAGCAATAGGGAATCCCAGTTTCCAACTTCTAGCAATAGGGAATCCCAGTTTCCAACTTCTAGCAATAGGGAATCCCAAATTCCAACTTTTTCGCAATAGGGAATCCCAAACTTCAACTTCTAGCAATAGGGAATCCCAGTTTCCAACTTCTAGCAATAGGGAACCCCAAATTCCAACTTTTTGCAATAGGGAATCCCAAACTTCAACTTCTAGCAATAGGGAATCTAGGGAATCCAAGTTTCCAACTTCTAGCAATAGGGAATCCCAGTTTCCAACTTCTAGCATTAGGTAATCCCAAATTCCAACTTCTAGCAATAGGGAATCCCAGTTTCCAACTTCTAGCAATAGGGAATCCCAAATTCCAACTTCTAGCAATAGGGAATCTAGCGAATCCAAGTTTCTAACTTCTAGCATTAGGGAATCCCAAACTTCAACTTCTAGCAATAGGGAATCTAGGGAATCCAAGTTTCCAACTTCTAGCATTAGGGAATCCCAAATTCCAACTTCTAGCAATAGGGAATCCCAGCTTCCAACTTCTAGCATTAGGGAATCCAAGGCAACCCACATTCTTGTAGATAACTCTACTACTCCATTCAGAGAAATGGAAAATACAAAAACTAAAAGAGTGAAGCGAAATGGAAATACTTCAGAGGGAAGATGATCAGCATGAAATAGTCTGACATAAAAAAACCCACACCAGGCGTGTTTCAATTAGCAAGGCCTGAACATGAGAGGCCATGGATCTGAGAATGTCCTTCCTGGTTTTAGTGTAATGCACTAACCCTTTATAAGGCACTAGTGCTTAAATGCATCATTCCATTGGTCATCATGATGCATTGGGACCTCATCATGATGCATTCCTGCATCAAACCGACCACACAGCAGGGTGGATTCACTTGATCATTGAGGGTTGGAAAATGCACCAATACTGTTTCTGGGGAGCAGACTCACCGGCACTTTATTGGTGAATCATGATGAACAATGGACCCGATACACTAATGCATTAGGCACCCTTCATGGGTTAACCAGTGGATGGACACATAGTGCTTAGATTATTATGTTATTGTAATTATTGAAAGCCATCCAAGTATCTTACCAAATCAGCAGCACCATTCTGACCCTACAAGGCCATTACATCCCCAGAACACATGATGCACCAATGGTGTGCTGACTGACCAGCACTGCATTGGTACCTCATAGTGTCTAATGCACCTTAACCCTTTATACACCTTAACCCTTTATGTACCTTAACGCTTTATACACCTTAACCCTTTATGCACCTTAAACCTTTATACACCTTAACCCTTTATGTACCTTAAGCCTTTATACACCTTAACCCTTTATGTACCTTAAGCCTTTATACACCTTAACCCTTTATGCACCTTAACCCTTTATACACATTAACCCTTTATACACCTTAACCCTTTATGTACCTTAACCCTTTATACACCTTAACCCTTTATGCACCTTAACCCTTTATACACCTTAACCCTTTATACACCTTAACCCTTTATGTACCTTAACCCTTTATACACCTTAACCCTTTATACACCTTAACCCTTTATACACCTTAACCCTTTATGTACCTTAACCCTTTATACACCTTAACCCTTTATACACCTTAACCATTTATGTACCTTAACCCTTTATACACCTTAACCCTTTATACACCTTAACCCTTTATACACCTTAACCATTTATGTACCTTAACCCTTTATACACCTTAACCCTTTATACACTTTAACCCTTTTTACACCTTAACCCTTTTTACACCTTAACCCTTTATGCACCATAACCCTTTATGTACCTTAACCCTTTATGCACCTTAACCCTTTATGCACCTTAACCCTTTATACACCTTAACCCTTTATGTACCATAACCCTGTATGCACCTTAACCCTTTATGCACCTTAACCCTTTATACACCTTAACCCTTTATGCACCTTAACCCTTTATGCACCTTAACCCTTTATGCACCTTAACCCTTTATGCACCTTAACCCTTTATGCACCTTAACCCTTTATGCACCTTAACCCTTTATGCACCTTAACCCTTTATGCACTTTAACCCTTTATACACCTTAACCCTTTATACACCTTAACCCTTTATACACCTTAACCCTTTATGCACCTTAACCCTTTATGCACCTTAACCCTTTATATACCTTAACCCTTTATGCACATTAACCCTTTATGCACATTAACCCTTTAAGGGCTGCTGACACAGCAGTGCATCATGCCCATTGGACGTCATGATACAGCAATGAAGTACCCGCAAGTCTGCTCACCAGCACTTCATTGGAGCATCATGCTGACCCTCCGGGAGTATATATGTATAATCCCCATGGTGTCAGCATGATGCACCGATGTAGTGCTGGCCAGCAGTCCTACAAACGCTTAATTGGTGCATCATGCAGCCAATGGGCATGATGCATTAATGCATCAGCGGCCCTTAAAGGGTTAACCCAAAAGCATGATGCGGCCCTTTAGGTTAACGATAACTTTGTATGGTAGTATTAAATTTACGCATTTCTAATATCAGCCTTTAATGATAAATAAAATAAGGTAAATCTTGGATCAGGGCTTTAAATCTCATTTTCCTGTTTCAGGATTTTTTCATGTACATGCACTGCAAGCTGCCCCTGAGACTCAGGTCCATTATCTTGGGAAAACTACTTTTCTGAGCTGGATCCTGAGATTAGTAGTGAGAGCTATAGCTTTGGATTCAGAACAGTATGGGAACCAGTCTGGTCCTGATAGAACGAAATATATATTTAAAAAAACAAAAAAACAGTTTAATGGATTTATGTAGAGTCTATTATACTGCCATATCCAGTGTCAGGGAGTGAAAGCTGAAGGTCACGACCCTGACCTCTGACGTCATACACACACTGTCACGTGCTGTATGATGTCATGCAGTGTCAGCGTCTGTTTCTTTCATGGATCTTGACAGACATTACCTTCAAGATCTGAACCAGTCAATATGGGTATGTTTTATTATAGGTTGATAGTTCCTGCATTATCATAAACACCATATATATACCACTGTTCCTACTAGAGTACCATTTTTGTACCAGCGGTACGCCAAAAAACGTTCTCATTCAGAACGAAAAGTACCAAATAAAATAAAAAATACAATGAAAGCCACCGGACACTGGCTTCAGCTGGGAAAATTGCTGCCCTGGCAATGGAATCTGCCACACTGCCGGACCAAATGTATGGCTTTAATTTGAGGACCTTGGGCCACATTTCAGTTTTTACGGCTTGCACATCAGACGGTTATTAAGAGTTTTACAGCCTAAAAAAGGCCTTACAGTTTGCTATAAAATGGTGAGTGAATTCTTGTTTTTTATTTATTACTTTCTTGAAAATAATTATCCGTTTTGCCAAAATCAGTCTGGGCCTACAGGAGAATAAAATCTGCAGGACCATATTATGGGCTGTGTGGCACTGTGGGGGAAAACTTTTCGTAAAGTCATGTAGAACCAACTACTTATTATGTGTAGCTTATAACCTTGCTCAGGGTGTGGCTTATACCAGGGTTTCTGACACTACTTGACAGCACTAAAGTGCCTTTTCTTTCAAGTGCCAGGTACAGCTTATAGCTTTCCCTCAAATTCAGGGTGCAGCATATAAAAGGGTGTGGCTTATATGAGGATACGACTCATAAATATATGGTAGACGGTTTAAGACAGGAAGTGCGAGCATGTGCAGACCACTTAGAGCCTACAGACCAGGTCACTTTGTCAATATGGCGCCACTTCCTGATCACACAGTCAGTACTTCTGGGTGGCAGGGAGTCTAGCCCGTTAAGGCCCGCTGATGAATTTACCCATGATGCATCAATGCAGCCCTTGTGTGTTACCTTGTGTGGTTGATATACACCTAAATAGTCAGCATGATGCACCAATGAGTCTGCTTGCCAGTACTTCATAGGTGCATCATGACGGCCAATAGGCATGATGCACTCTTACATCAGCAGCCCTTAAAGGGTTAGGAGTCATAGTCAGTGAGGGAGAAGGAGACAGGTTTAGACCATTTCACACTGAGTGTTCTCACCACACATCATGTCCGCTCCCCATGTCCGCTCCCCATGCCACTGTATATGTTTGCACGGCCCCATTCCCCACTGTGAAGTCATCAAAATAGCCTCAAACACTTTATCAAAAGGTGAGTTGTTTTTTTTTTGTTTTTTTTTGTTTTTTTTTTGGGGGGGGGGGTTCCGCACAAGAAATAAATAAAACACTTGCTGCAGGAAAGCTGACACTGCCAGCTTTTGGTGCAGCGAGTTGCTGTGGCTAGTTTTGGCCATGTTACACAGGCGGCATCGGCTACACGTGGCCAATGCCGCTAATGTAACCGGGCCTTAATCACTCCATAGGAATTTATGGAGTGAACTCCTGAATCACATAGAAGCAAGGAGTTGAGCACAGGTCTTATGAATGGATCTGATAGTTTAAAGTATGCCCAGCAAGCACACACAAAATTAGAGGTTAGCACATTCTTATTAATCATATGTGGGCAATTTTGTGTATATACCTGTGTAATGTCAGTTCCCCAAACCCTGTCTGCCATAGTGCTGTATCACTCTCTATCCAGCCATTTAGTAGTGTACATATTGCTTGCACAGGGAGTTTGTATGATTGCAGAGTTCCTGCCTTGTGACTGATCCTTGAACTATCCATAGGTCATTGACCATAATAGGCACTGAATGGATAGACACTCACCAATCACACAATCCCCCTCTCTACTCAGTATACCAAAGTAAGGCATCTGCTAAAGAATAATTGAGGCCAGAATGGGCTTTATGCCTGGAGATATGGTAGACCTTGAAATATTGGCTTAAGTTTACCTCTAGATTCACACAGAATACCTTTGTTCATAACTTTTACATGAGACCCACTGGCAGATGTACCCGCTATTAACTCATAAAGAATACATCTATGGGTAGTCAAGGAATCTATGGGTGTACTGTAGCCAGTTTTACTGCAGTCATTCTATCTTTTACCATCGAGGGATCTCAGTCTCAATTTGCCAATATTGAGACGATAGTCAGTCAAAGCCTTTGGCTATCAGTGGAAGTAGCGTAACCATGTTGGTATGGTGCCCATCTACACACTCAGACACATGAAGGTGCAGTAATTAATGAGCTACTCTCTGATTGTTACCTAATAATGAACTTGTCAACCCTTTCACCCTTTCTAAGCTGCTAATGCAGGAGTGCATCATGCTCATAATGCAGGAGTGCATCATGCTGCTAATGCAGGAGTGCATCATGCTGCTAATGCAGGAGTGCATCATGCTGCTAATGCAGGAGTGCATCATGCTGCTCATGCAGGAGTGCATCATGCTGCTAATGCAGGAGTGCATCATGCTCATAATGCAGGAGTGCATCATGCTCATAATGCAGGAGTGCATCATGCTGCTAATGCAGGAGTGCATCATGCTGCTAATGCAGGAGTGCATCATGCTCATAATGCAGGAGTGCATCATGCTGCTAATGCAGGAGTGCATCATGCTGCTAATGCAGGAGTGCATCATGCTCATAATGCAGGAGTGCATCATGCTCATAATGCAGGAGTGCATCATGCTGCTAATGCAGGAGTGCATCATGCTGCTCATACAGGAGTGCATCATGCTGCTAATGCAGGAGTGCATCATGCTCATAATGCAGGAGTGCATCATGCTCATAATGCAGGAGTGCATCATGCTCATAATGCAGGAGTGCATCATGCTGCTAATGCAGGAGTGCATCATGCTCATAATGCAGGAGTGCATCATGCTGCTAATGCAGGAGTGCATCATGCTGCTAATGCAGGAGTGCATCATGCTCAAAATGCAGGAGTGCATCATGCTGCTAATGCAGGAGTGCATCATGCTGCTAATGCAGGAGTGCATCATGCTGCTCATACAGGAGTGCATCATGCTGCTAATGCAGGAGTGCATCATGCTCATAATGCAGGAGTGCATCATGCTCATAATGCAGGAGTGCATCATGCTCATAATGCAGGAGTGCATCATGCTGCTAATGCAGGAGTGCATCATGCTCATAATGCAGGAGTGCACCATGCTGCTAATGCAGGAGTGCATCATGCTTATAATGCAGGAGTGCATCATGCTGCTAATGCGGGAGTGCATCATGCTCATAATGCAGGACTGCATCATGCTGCTAATGCAGGAGTGCATCATGGTGCTAATGCAGGATTGCATCATGCTGCTAATGCATGATTGCATCATGCTGCTAATGCAGGAGTGCATCATGCTCATAATGCAGGAGTGCATCATGCTGCTTATGCAGGAGTGCATCATGCTGCTAATGCAGGAGTGCATCATGCCGCTACTGCAGGAGTGCATCATGCCGCTAATGCAGGAATGCATCATGCTGCTAATGCAGGAGTGCATCATGCTCATAATGCAGGAGTGCATCATGCTGCTAATGCAGGAGTGCATCATGGTGCTAATGCAGGATTGCATCATGCTGCTAATGCAGGAGTGCATCATGCTGCTAATGCGGGAGTGCATCATGCTGCTAATGCAGAAGTGCATCATGCTCATAATGCAGGAGTGCATCATGCTCATAATGCAGGAGTGCATCATGCTGCTAATGCAGGAGTGCATCATGCTGCTAATGCAGGAATGCATCATGCTGCTAATGCAGGAGTGCATCATGCTGCTAATGCAGGAGTGCATCATGCTGCTAATGCAGGAGTGCATCATGCTGCTAATGCAGGAGTGCATCATGCTGCTAATGCAGGAGTGCATCATGCTGCTAATGCAGGAGTGCATCATGCTGCTAATGCAGGAGTGCATCATGCTCATAATGCAGGAGTGCATCATGCTGCTTATGCAGGAGTGCATCATGCTGCTAATGCAGGAGTGCATCATGCTGCTAATGCAGGAGTGCATCATGCTCATAATGCAGGAGTGCATCATGCTGCTAATGCAGGAGTGCATCATGCTGCTAATGCAGGAGTGCATCATGCTCATAATGCAGGAGTGCATCATGGTGCTAATGCAGGAGTGCATCATGCTCATAATGCAGCAGTGCATCATGCTCATAATGCAGGAGTGCATCATGCTCCTATGATGCATGAATGAAGTGCTGCCGAGCATAGTTATCAGCTGTTCATTGGTACCAATCTTCTGGGAGTGATTCCATTTGTAGGGTTTTTTGCTGGATTCCCGATGCATTGCCCCACAATTGCAGCAATATTGACAATTCTAATTTAAGTAAGTAGAAATGCATCGGGAAGATGACCAATTTACTCCATCTTCAAAATGGGGAATACATTGGCTTGGTTGGAATACCTGCTTCATAGAAGTGGTGTACAGCATGTAAAGGGTAATATGTTTCATGTAACACTTGACGTTAGACCCGGTCAGGTACAAGTCACCCGGTACATCCCAGTCAGCGCTAAAGGACATCAACAACATGTTGTTGTTTATGTTGTTGTTACTGTGGTTATATTGTGAAGAAGAAAGCAGGTATTTCCATCATTTTATATGTGGGATCATATGAAAAGATTATCTTTCAAGTGTTAGTGTAGGTTTATTACTTGAATTCTAACCATTATTTGTGCCTTCTGAGCAGCATTTTCACATTCTCAGAAGAAGTCTGATTTGTCACTCTTTTGCTATTTGTCTTTAGTGCATTGTAGTGTGAGATACTCCCCTCACCATGAGCTGCTCCCCTCACCACGAGCTGCTCCCCTCACCATGAACTGCTCTCCTCACCATCAGCTAGTCCCCTCATTATCAGCTTCTCCCCTCACATTGAACTGCTCCCCTCACCATCAGCTGCTCCCCTCACATTGAACTGCTCCCCTCACCATCAGCTGCTCCCCTCACATTGAACTGCTCCCCTCACCATCAGCTTCTCCCCTCACCATCAGCTGCTCCACTTACCATTCTATTTACATAAATATGATATATTTATACCCCTGTGATAT
This sequence comes from Acholoe squamosa, assembly GCA_949317995.1. NCBI lineage: Eukaryota > Metazoa > Annelida > Polychaeta > Phyllodocida > Polynoidae > Acholoe > Acholoe squamosa. The sequence continues at coordinate 91,276,900 of OX439037.1, forward strand.
CTGTTCTCCCACCCAGGTGGAACATGCACACCTAGGTCAGTGCCCTGTCCTCTATCTTTATGTGTAGCTAATGTATAGAGGTTATAAATAATAATTGAGATGGGTCACCCCACGTGTTGTGGGGTGCCCCGCCAGAGGTTGTACCTTATATGGATAAGTGACACCTCTGTGTATGTAGGGCTTCCCTAGCCCACTTAAAAGGGTCTATATCTCCTCTTTCCTATCCCCTCAGGATGTGTGTGGTGCACATATGCGCGGGCACTGACACATTCCTCTGTTAAATTATCAACCTGTGAAGCACGGGATAGCCACTTAGTGCCCCTAAAGTGCTGTAAAACACAAATCAATCAATCAATCAACTCTGTGTATGCACCCATTTTCTTACCACCAAGGGCACCATGCTGTACCCACAGGTCACACGGGGGTCACTCAGAGGTCATCTAAGGGTCAGGTAAAGGTCTTGCAGAAGCTATATAGTCCATGGCCATGTTGTATATACCTAAGTAGAATACCAGAGGAAAAGGCGTAGGTAACTAAGTCATCTTTTCATGTACTAATGTCTTGTTTATTCATTTCTTGCTTTAGAAGCATTCCAGCCAGTCGTGGATACAGAGATCATTCACTGAGTAATAATTTTCCATAGAAAAACTATTCAAGGGCTTTTTTTTTTTCTTTACATTGCTAGTCTTTCTTTTGTTTGTTTTTTTTCTTTTAGGCTTGTCTCCTTTATCCTAAATTAGCCCAACAAATAAAACAGTAATGTTTCCTTGTGATTTGTAGTGAGTTATAGAACAGAACATCGTGATTTGAAATGAAAAAGTTTTAAATGTAGTCATAATAAATGCTCCTGTGATCATGATCTACAAAAGGTTCATTAGGTCTGGAAGAATTGAATTGGTCCTTGAAAACCCTCAGATCTTTGCCATATTAACAAAGTTTGAGACTTTGTCCAGGAGTTGCAGACAAAGTTATTGATTAGCACCTAAAAATATCAAAGGATGTCTGGTATTCAAATTATTAAAAATAAATAATCATGTTTTGATCATAGAAACCGCAGTGGTTAATCTAGACGAGGCTGCAGGTGTGTGTAGGATGTTTTTCCTCTAGTTAATAATCCATTTGCCTCACAATCAACCTCCTACCAAATCATAGATATGTCATTAAAAACTCATGTGTACCTGATGCCATTTAGCTCTCACAGTTAACCTGGGACAGCTAAATAGTGTTTTGCTTGATATAATCAGTGCCAGGGAACCTTATTTTTATCACAAATTGATAATATTGGTACCCCAGAAAAAGGTAACCGTTTGGAATTTTTTTTAGTCCCCATGGAAAGCTATTGTGACATAGAGGGGTAAAAGGTCATGTTTGTCACCTGTCAAAATAATGGTTTCCATGGCAACTGGTGCAAATACGGATCTCACTGCGTTTTTCTTGACCAAGCTAAAAACATCAGGAATGACTTCAGCTTTAATTGAAGCCTTTATTTATCAACGCCATCAAATTAGAAAGAAATCTATGCTAGCTTAACGGTGGAATATAGGGGGGAAATCAGAACTTCCTTGGCCCTATTAGTAATTTTGGCTCAGTCCAATAGTGTAGAATTAACATGGATGTCCTCCTACCTATGTCTGAATTATAAAAAGAGAGTAATTATCTGCACTTTGTGTAAAGGAGGCACCACCTGTCCAGGCTGATGCTGAAATATTTGCTAGGAAAAAGTTTTAAGTGTGAGTGGGGAGTTTGCATGTCAGACATTTAGAATGCTGATGGAGCAATCAGATAAAAACAGGAAAGAAAGAAAACCGTAGTTTCTTCTGGCATGCAGCCAGCTCTGATTCTGGCCTGAAGATATCTCTAGCTGTTGTTGCAGGGTCGTGCAGCTTTTAACATGATTTAATAAGTAAGTGATAGACAAGAGATACGGGTTAAGTAGCGGATTGCGTTACACAACCTTACTGCAGGCATGCATGTCCTAACCTGTTAAAATGATGCTGTACACAGGACTCAACAAATCCCTGTCTCCAACGTCTCTGTCCCTATTTCTCACAACTTGTTAACGCATCCAGTTTCTACAGTCAATTTTCAATTTTTCCAAGATTTCGTAAACTGGACCGTTGTTTCCCATGGGGCTATTTATATTCATTTTTTTCAGGAAAAAGTGGCTTATCATGGATAAATGTTCCAGATATTTTTCATGGGAGACGTCTATGAAAATCTTGATGGAAATATGCTATTTAAGGGATGATCTGATTTTTCTTCTTTTTTTTCATGAATTTTCTTAGTTCAGGGTACTGATGTACTTTTATTCTGGTTGTAGTATAACTATATAGCCTAACTGTGAGTAAATGGAAGTCAATCTACTTATTCTTTGTATGTCATAGGTATCTCTAAGTATGGGGCCAGCCTATTCCACTGGAAATTAGCATGTCAGAGAGTCTTCAGCTTCAATTGTTGTTGTCAAAGAATATTTTAATTTTCCTTGTAGCCTCAACATTGGAGGCCATTATGTAGCATTGGGGGTGAATCTAGGTCAGTCACTATAGGCAATGAGATAGCTGTGGCCCCTTTAAGAGGAATAGCTGGCACCTCCTTTTTCCATGGGAAAGGAAGAAAATTGTAACAAGTAATTGTAACAGGGTCACATCACCTTGGCAACACTGACTGTTTGTTAGCCATGATAATGGCGGGCGGGGGGTTGGGTGGGTGGCTTTATGGGTGGATGGGACTATGGGACATCATTGGGACATCATTGGGACATTTTCATTTTCACACCACTGGATAGTCTTTGGGAAGGGTCAAGAAAGGGGTCATTGTCTGTCTGCTGTCTAGTTCCCAGGTCATCTCTTAAAGGGACAAATAATCAGATTATCAGAAGTAATTAGGCCAAGAAAAATAAAAGCTGTGTTTCCAGTAACATAGCTCAAAGAGCTAGGTTCGGTAGGTCGGATTGTTTGTTTTTTTTAAATTGTTTTTTTTACATTAATATAGGAAATCAATGGATGTATCAAATTCTTTGATTTCATTGTGTAAAATAATGATGAGAAAATGGCAACTATGAGAGAGGGGAAGAACACGAAAAAGGATACAGGAAAAAAAACCCAAAAAGTAATGAAAATTTCTTTAAAATATGAAAAAATGGGACAGAATTCTTCAAAATCACAAAAAAAGTGTTTTTTTGCCCCTTTTTTGCTAGTTTATTTTATTTTTTTATTTGGCCCTAGCTCATCCCTCTTTGTTTCTATGTAGATCAAACTGATAGTCATGAATCTTATACCCGCCAGTGCTTGACTTCCCTAGCCCAATTAAACGGTCTATATCCCCTCTTTTCTACCCCTCGGATGTGTGAGTTCACATATGTGCGGGCACTGCACATATGTGACAGCACCAACACATTTCTCTGATATTGTGTGATGCAGTTGTTGCCATGAATATAACCTTAGCTGTCAAAATGGCGTTAAACATCTTTCACTCACTTACCCGCCAGTTCTGTAGGCGTGCCTTACATGTAATGTTGTATGCTAATTGGTTAGTGACAGCATAATAACATGGATGTCCCCATCACCCTATAAGCCCCACTCAGCCCATGCACCTTTGCTGTCACCTTGAGCTGTGTTCACTTTGGCCCCTCATGACACTTTGCTGTGACTGACAGCAATAAAGGGATACAAGGGCAGTCTATACATAGAACCTATACTACACATGTCCACTGCCAACCTTCACTTTGGATGTCGCAAGGTAATAAACGGAACTGTAAATATATATATATATATATATATATATATATATATTTATATATATATATATATATGTGTGTGTTCCTTCAATACATGAGTTTGTTTGTTTCTGCAATGACCTCTGTTGAGCCGTGCTAGGCTGGGCCTACCATGGGTTCCCATATTCCCATGAATATGGTTATATTCCCATCACTATGGTTATATTCCCATCACTATGGTTATATTCCCATCACTATGGTTATATTCCCATAAATATGGTTATATTCCCATCACTATGGTTATATTCCCATCACTATGGTTATATTACCATGAATATGGTTATATTCCCATCACTATGGTTATATTCCCATAAATATGGTTATATTCCCATCACTATGGTTATATTCCCATGAATATATAAGCAAATGTCCACGACCTGTGAATACGATGCGAAATTATTCACAGGAGTGGACATTTGCATTTATGCCATGGCCCTACAGGGTTAATTTGCTTTTTAGATAAAGAAAATCAATGATATTTACTGATTCTGAAGACGTTGTGTCATCTCGATTTGTTTTGATCCGCCATGACACCTTGCTTGACGAAATTGGTCACGTGATACGGAGGTAGCCGCTACTTTTAGTTTCGATATAAATGTTCCTTGCGCAGGACAATATCTTTTTTAACATGGCGCTAATACATAGATATACCTTAAACAATTCATAACATATTATTTAACTAGTTCAATCATTCTTTTTTTGCGTAAAACTTCTAATAACCATACCTAGATACGAAACTAATTAGCTCTGTATAAATTTCAAAATGGCGTATTCCATCCCCGCATTGAATACGGTGTAAGTAGTACTAATCCATAGTATCGTCAATATTCGCCATGGCATAAGGTTATATTCCCATCACTATGGTTATATTCCCATCACTATGGTTATATTACCATGAATATGGTTATATTCCCATCACTATGGTTATATTCCCATCACTATGGTTATATTCCCATCACTATGGTTATATTACCATGAATATGGTTATATTCCCATCACTATGGTTATATTCCCATCACTATGGTTATATTCCCATAAATATGGTTATATTCCCATGAATATGGTTATATTCCCATCACTATGGTTATATTCCCATCACTATGGTTATATTACCATGAATATGGTTATATTCCCATCACTATGGTTATATTCCCATCACTATGGTTATATTCCCATAAATATGGTTATATTCCCATGAATATGGTTATATTCCCATCACTATGGTTATATTCCTATCACTATGGTTTTATTCCCATCACTATGGTTATATTCCCATCACTATGGTTATATTGCTTAAATTTAGGCACAGTTGAAATTTATCCTTGCCCACCTTAGGCCTAGAGATATTTCAATATTCTACTATTGTTATATGTATAAAAGCCCTTGTAAGACACCTTGACCGTTCCCTACTTTAGGCCCTGCTATATGACCTTTATTTGTGACTGCCGACAAAAAAACAACTCCTCGTTCACGTCCTGTGACGTCGTTAGCCACGTCCGACACAAATTGTCTTAGGGGTCCCCTCGTATGGCACCTCCTGATCACACCCTCGCATGTAACCCACACATCAACCCGCCTCAGTCTCTGAGCACAGATGGGGTGGGGTGAGGGTGGGTTTAGTCATGGAGATATATGCTGGGAGAGTGTGGGTATAGTGATGGCGAGATGTACTGAGTGTGGGTTTACTCATGGGGATATGTGCTGGGAGAGTAGTGGAGGATCATGGGATACCACAGACTGCGATATTGGGATACGTGGTAAAGCAGGCATGAGACAAGTTTACACAGAAAAAAGTATACGTAGAAAGGGATGTCACAAACACTTTAATTTATTGGCTTGTACAAATACTGGGGCACTGATTGATTTCAGCCAGGTTATTTCAGCCCTGGCCCTTATTCAAGCCTGGAGCTTACTCTCGACTTACATCAAAGTGAATTTACAATAAAGTTCAACACAATTGTATCCTCAGTGCTCATTCAAGACTGCTTCTGACATGTTATAGCGATGACAGCCAAAAACCAGGACTTAAACAAAATTACAGAAGCCATATATCCCGTGAAAGAGATTAGTGTTTGCAATTCATAGCTTTTTGAATCATGTTGATACTCCTACTAGAACCATTTTGATGTCACTTCAAAGATCAGAACAATGGAAGTCATTCCTGATCTAGTATTTTGGTAGATAAGGCCAACAATAAAACATCCTCTGTACACAGGAGATTTAGATATCACCATACATTAATACCCATAGATTGTGATTGGAAAGTCCAATCCACTACCTGATTACACTCCATTGAAGCTGAGATCTGAGAGAATAACATATCCAAGTGCCATATAATTCCTAATTAATTTCAAGCTGAATTCAGAACTTTTGAGATATTTTGGAAAAATTCATATAATGCCTTTAGTAGATTAAAAATCACAGAAAATCGCTGCAGTGTATCTATTAAATTATAACATCTAAAAACATTCTGAAGAAAATGCCTGTATATTCGTCCTGCTTGGCAAAATATACTATTTTTTAGGGTGTTTGGTCCTAGAGAAACTGAAACTTACCTAAATTCTCTCTGTCTCATTTGGCATTAAACTATATACATGGATCAGGAAAACATGATAGTGGGATAGAATAAAGGTTTTCCTTTAATTTGTAATTCTGTCCACTAGAAACGTCAGAATTGAATTCGCAGTGCCATGTGTTTAGCACTGTGACAGATACAGGGAGTGTTCAGCTGTGTTTGGCCGTCATTGCTACATGTTAAATGCCACATGTTCATGCTGAGAGTTATCAAATGGTGTTAAAGGGGTTAGGAGTTAAGTACATGGATCTCACATGTCTATTACTGAATAAACACATCATGCCCATTTAAGGGGATGTTTTAAAAGCATTTTGGTGCATGTTGTGATGCATGTGTCATGATGACCAAAAAGGTACTGCCTAAACCCCACTTCCCCCTTCTGCGTCTGTACCAGGGATGGCACTAATTCCCAAACTCATCATGTGCATGCTGACACCAGAGACTTTTGATTCTTATAACGCGCTGCAGCTAGTTTCCTGCAATGTAAACAGTTATGTTTGTGTAAGGCTGGCTACATTAGCACAAGGTAACTTGGCTATGCACAAGCGTCATTGTGATTCTTGGACGGAATGATCTTTCCGGTTGATAATATATCCTGCTACCTGCCTATACCCTCAAGACCTTATGCTTGTCAAGTACTGACCAAACCCTCCATACTCCTACTCTACCTGTACTCACTCACCTACCTACCCATATCCTTAGCTCTGGTGTCAATTGATGTAGAGGGGAGGGGGCAGCATGTTGCCCCAGGAGCCTTCCATTTGGCGGCTGCCATTTGGTGTAAGTTTTTGTCAAGGGCTGGTACTTTTATGCTGGTACTTAACCAGATGTTAGCCGGGGGTGGATGGGCAGGTGTCGTGACATGTTCAGTTAGTAGCACCGGTAGGTGTGAAGTGATGTGAAGTACTGACATTCTACCCAAGGCACAGGTGGGTAGCTAGAATGGCAGCAATAAGTCTTGGTTTCATCTTAACTCTCCTTTTTAGGCCTTATAGCAGTTGTCAGAGTGGAGGCTGGAGCTCTAACCTTGGTGCAGCTTATAATGATAGATTGTGTTGTTTACCCTGCAACGGTCACCGTCCTGTCAGCTGCACGTGCAAATCTACATGACAATAGGAATCTTTTGGGGTGGAACGAATGGTACCAGAAACAGCTGCAGCCCAGTCAATGTACTCCTTAGACACTCTGAGGGAACCTCAGAGACCAAAGGTGTCTGTTGGTAGTCTATCTACTCTGCCAGATTTGTTGAGTGCCCAGTTCTCACAGAAGTATTTACTGTCAGGTCAAATGCTTTCACCAGCACTTCCCTCAATGCATATCCAAATGTGCTCAATGCACAAAGCACTTGAAATACACACAACAATTTATTATCAAGGTCATTTCTAAAAATGCTTTCCTCAGTAAACAGCATGGCCTTCCATGTTGGAGACTGCACTCTGAACATAAACATGCCTGATTTATTGGAAATATTTCATGCTTCACCCACTTTAAGTTGCTGTACAGGAAGAGTTCATGTTTGTGAATAGGAGAGACAATTTCCAGGAAGTGACATTGAGTACTTAGTTCAGAATAGCCATGTGTTTGTGCCACTATAGACTTGTATACATGTTGGAAATACCTGCCTGCTTACAGGCAGGTATTTCGGCCTAAGTCAATGGGGGAATGGAGAAATCTGCATAAAGTACAACAGACCTGTAGACACACATATAATAGCCAGCGCTTCAGTACTTTCACAGTGGGTAGATAAGCAAGAATAGATCTTGAAAGAGAAGAACATCCTACTCAATTTTGCTAAAATGTCCATCCCAACCTTCTTGCACAAATATAGTCCTTTTGGTCTGTGATAGTGGGTGGACTAAGTTGTTTACAAACCTTTTCTCGATATATTTAGCACTATCCTATAGCCAGTGTTGAAGGGAAAAGGCTGTGCCATGTTAAATTGTGTTGCACCTGAGAACATATCTTATATTCCTAATATTGTCTTTTATAAAATCTCTCCTGTTATATTTACCTTTTGCATGGCCCTGGATATGAATATCTAACTAATATGTGTCCCACATCAATCTGTGGGACACCATAAGGAGCCTGGTATTTTTTTGTATGTCTCCAGGTGGCAGTGCTTTCGCCAACTTCTCACCTATACCAGTGAAAAAACAATTGATATTTCAGCACACTCATATGGTGGAATTATTACATCGTATGTATTATTTCCTAACTTTATCAAAGCAATAAAGTAATAGGTCCCCACTTTACCCACAGTCTGCATGGATTCTAACCAGCTGTCAGCATCGACCAATCAGGGCCCTGGGATGACTCTTTAACCCATTAAGGGCCACTGATGCAGAAGTGCATCATGCCCTTGGTCGTCATGATGCACCAGTGATGAAGTGCTGGCAAGACTGCTCACCAGCAATACATTGGAGCATCAGACTTTTTGTGAGTTAACCGAGACCGTGGGGCCCTCATGAAGCTTGAATGCAGCCCTTGCGAGTTACAAGCGATATCTTGTACTCATCCAATCCCTAGCCTCTACAGCAAGCGCTGTGCAACTCATCCCCCCCCTCCCCCCTCCCCCCTCCCATGTGGCCCAATTTTGCCCTTGTTAGACATGACGTGTGATGTCAGCGAATCACTCGTCCCCTGTCACAGTCTGACAGTGAGGTATCACTAATGTAGCAGTATAAGGGGATTAAAGCGCTTAACCCTTTAAGGGCCGCTGATGCATTAATGCACCATGCCCATTGGTCGTCATGATGCACCAATGAAGTGCTGGTGAGTCTGCTGGCCAGCACTTCATTGGAGCATCATGACGACCCTCCTACACAATCATGTAGGCTTGGCATGATGCCTGAATGCAGCCCTGGTGAGTTACTCGCCTTCCTGCATCATGACAACCTATGGGCATGGTGCATTAATGCATCAGCAGCCCTTAAAGGTTTAATGTGTTTAATTATACATTTACATGTAATGCCTCCACTGTCGTTTCTGCTACCGACTCATCATCTCCCACATCCCAGAAATCAGAGTGGCGGATTTAGAGGGGTGGGGGGGGGGGGGTGGAGGGGCACTCATCTGTGCGGAGAGCCCATACTTTCTGGAGGTCTCAAACCATTCTGTCCCCTCTAAGCTTCAACATTTACCAACATAAATTCCCCCCATTCACCCTTTTTCAGCTTTTTCCCCATCTTCCTCCACACCTGTACCCTCATTTGTCAGCATGGCAGCCACAATTAGTCCACACAACCCTCGCATCTACCCACCTCCCATCTACCAAACTGCTATTTGAGAGGACAAAGAAATTGTTTCGAAGGAAGCCGCAAATTCTTTGTCGTGATTTCTCTCTGACTTTGGCTTCTAAAAGTTTATGAGGGTTCAAATTTTAGTTGAAGAACTAGGGAAAGAGATATTTATAACTTGCTTAAATCAATTTAACAGAAAGTTTGGGAATAGCAATTTCTGTCAGTTTTCCTCCTGTTTAGGGTCTGGGTTTTTGGTTTGTTGCTGAGTTCTAATTGTGAAGCCATAGCTGACAGGTGTTGAGTTGTCCTGGGTTCATGACTCTTTCCAGTCTTAAATGTTAAAAAGTGGTCTATAGAAAAGTGAATTGAAAAGGAGGTATATTGCTGTTCCCTAAGTTCATGGCATTGGTATAAGGTATTGGGTCTGAAAAGGTTCCCATTCCTTACTATAGTCTATATAGCTAATCCCACACTTATAAGGTACACTATGAATTCACGGTGGCCCTATAAGCTATGACAAGGATCTGAAATGTTCGATAATTTGTGGCTTATGCGCAGGGTTTTATTCAGGGGTGTGAAATCTCAGCCTAAAGGCGGTTTCAGCCTTTTTTAAGCTCACCAGAAATCAGAGTGGCGGATTTAGAGGGGTGGGGGGGGTGGAGGGGCACTCATCTGTGCGGAGAGCCCATACTTTCTGGAGGTCTCAAACCATTCTGTCCCCTCTAAGCTTTAACATTAGCCTCTGCTGGATTCCATTGGTTGGCATGATGCACCAATGAAGTGCTGGCAAGAAGTTGCCAGCACCTCATTGGTGCATCATGCCAACCTCTTGCCAGCACTTCATTGGTGCATCATGCCAACCCTTCGGGAGTGTATCAACCCCTGTAGGGTCAGTATGATGCATACATAGACCTCTGGTAGGTTGCTCACCAGGTTTGTATCTGTGCATCATGAGACCTATGGGTGTGATGCATTAATGCATCAGCATCCTCTAAAGGATTAATATATAAGCAAATGTCCACGATCATGGGATATTTTTACATATAATGGCTTCGTGGGATACGCCTGTCCCACAGAGGGGAATGCGATGTAAAAAATCCCATGGAAGTGAACATGTCATGGCCTAGGGGCTTATTTTGCTTTTAAATAAAGAAAAACAGCTCAGATCTGTTCAAAATCCAAGATGGCAAACACCCATTGAATATCAACACATTGTATTCAATGCCTCCCATTGAATACGGCGGTTCTAGTACTAATCTATAGTGATGTTTGTATCAGCCATGACATAAGGAGGTATCTTCCCTCATCCCACGTCCCCTGTGTATTGTGTTACGTACCACATCAGTGATCATTCATACCCGCTCATCCACCTACGCAGAAGTCAATTAGAAAGTATTGATTACTGCGCCTCTTGTTCCATCTATAAAGTGCTGTCTTCTCCCACTTTAATTGGTATGGAGTAGAAACTTGAACTGGATGAAGAAGTCACTTGAGACCCAGTGTGGTAGTGATTCATTATCAAGCCTCCATTTTATCAATGGACTGACTCAAAGAAAGCATCTATATTGAAATATACCCTGAGACAAAGGTTTTATCTAGGCCCGGTATCCACTACTCTGTAAAAATATGTAGCTAAATTAATGGTGCATTCCTCGTGCCATAGTTGCCAGAGATTCATCATTATTTTCACAGGGATTCCCTGTACATTTGTGTACCACTGTATCAAGGACCTCTTGTAAAAACAACACAGCTTCACTGCAATACAAATGTGCTGGTTCACTGCTCAGGTTTACCCCTGGTAGATTCAACATTTTTTACAGTGTACACTGACAGAGGCTCCATTCAGAGGCTGTAATGAATCGGCGGCGTGTAGTGACAAATAATCGACAAGTTTAAATTCACAGCTGTCAGACAGACTGTCAGATGTTGATATTAGCATAGGAAAGCGGACATGATGATCATGCCCTATATCGAGCATGTTTTCTCATCTCGTCTTTTTCCTTTTGTCTGCCTTGTGCAGAGCATTGTCATGCTTATCACCTATAGCAGTTTAGCAATAACCTCTACATAAATGACTGTTTTACCATTAGACCGGATAGGTCCGGATAGAAGGCTTGCTAGTAGAATCCACATAATATTCAGAATATCTCAGTCTCCATGGGCATGAATAATAGCTTAATTCACATCCCGTGTGGCCTCTCTCATTGAGTGGTCCAAAAATCATTGCGCCTCATTGTAGTATTCCATCAATAAGCCAAATCCGGATCAGACAGCTGATTAATCCCACTTAGGGCCGCTAATGCATTCATGCATCATGCTCGTTGGTCACCATGATGCATGAATGCAGCCCTGGTGAGTAACTCACCAGGGCTACGTTGAGGCATCAATACACTTCTGGAGGGTCGGCATGATGCACCAATGAAGTGCTTGCGAGCAGTCTCGCCAGCACTTCATAGTTGCATCGTAACGATAAATGGGCACGAGGCCTGCCTGCATCAGCAACCTTTAAAGAGTTAAACAGGTGAATAATTCTAGAATACTAAATAGACGTTGTTGAAGCTAGAATTGAGAGAGCTGCAGTAGATTAATGAATAGCTCCAATAGACTATTTAGTTGGCATAGTTGTGGCAGCTCTGGGAATGTAATGAGTTGCAATGTTGTATGAAGTTGGAATAGCAAGCAGTTTCCAAGAGTTGTTCTCAGCCATATTCGACCCATTTTGTCTTAATATTTTGGGTTTTCAGGGTAGACTTTGTTTTAAGTGGAGGGGGACAATGCTTTTTCCAATAAAACTCAAAAATGTTTCAAATATAAAAAAAATTGGTCTGATTTTTGTTCTTCTTGAACTGGGGAGTAACTTTGCTGTGCCGAATTCAGCATTAACGGATTGTCAGATTGTGAAGCTCCTATATCAGAAGCCCAACTACCATTATACCAATATGATGCTGGAAGCCATTGACAAAATACACAATGTACCAAATTAAGAACGCAATAGGCCACATAAGATACTGGAAGCCATTGTCACTAATCAATTTAAGAACAGGAGCACTGCGTATGAATGTAATATATGATGATTATGCTCGCACTAGTGCCTTTTAGGTACTAATAGAGGCACGCGCCACAGGTAGAGGTATGCCAACTTAAGAAAAACACCCGCATGTTCTGGAGAAAACTGTGTATAAGTTGCACCAATGTACATTTAGAACCCTGCAGTAAATTACCCTCCCCCAAAAAAAACAACAAAAGAATACTGCTGTCCCAATCAATCAATGGGCTTAGTTCAAAATTCTTTTCTCACGGCTTTCCTCAGTGAGTGGAAGAGAAGAAAGATACACTTCTAAAAGTGCCCGATGTAATGTGAAAAATTAAACATAATGCTCTAAATCTACATACAGAACCGGAACAGTCACTCACAATGATACAGGAGTGCATCATGCCCATTGGTTGTCATGATATACCAATCGCTTGCGAGTCAACCCTGAATGTGGCCCTGGCCAGGGCTGCATTTATGCATCAAGATGATGGCTAATAGACATCATACATTAATGCATCAGCAACCTTTTAAGTGATAAATTAGAAGAACTTACCAACATAAATTCCCCTCATTCACCCTTTTTCAGCTTTTTCCCCATCTTCCTCCACACCTGTACCCTCATTTGTCAGCGGGGCAGACACAATTAGTCCACACAACCCTCGCATCTACCCACCTCCCATCTACCAAACTGCTATTTGAGAGGACAAAGAAATTGTTTCGAAGGAAGCCGCAAATTCTTCGTCGTGATTTTTCTCTGACTTTGGCTTCTAAAAGTTTATGAGGGTTCAAATTTTAGTTGAAGAACTAGGGAAAGAGATATTTATAACTTGCTTAAATCAATTTAACAGAAAGTTTGGGAATAGCAATTTTTGTCGGTTTTCCTCCTGTTTAGGGTCTGGGTTTTTGGTCTATTGCTGTGTTCTAATTGTGAAGCCATAGCTGACAGGTGTTGAGTTGTCCTGGGTTCATGACTCTTTCCAGTTTTAAATGTTAAAAAGTAGTTTATAGAAAAGTGAATTGAAAAGGAGGTATATTGCTGTTCCCTAAGTTCATGGCATTGGTATAAGGTATTGGGTCTTAAAAGGTTCCCTTTCTTTACTATAGTCTATATAGCTAATCCCACACTTATAAGGTACACTATGAATTCACGGTGGCCCTATAAGCTATGACAAGGATCTGAAATGTTCGATTATGTGTGGCTTATGCACAGGGTTTTATTCAGGGGTGTGAAATCTCAGCCTAAAGGCGGATTTCAGCCTTTTTTAAGCTCACCAGAAAAATAACATCATGCAAAATTGGCAAATTCTAGTATCCCCAAGGTGATTTTTGGCCTCCCTGTAGATCAGAAAGTGTGATACTGTTACTATTAGACAATTTGAATTACTATTTTGTAATGTAAAGATGCTATTTACAAATCTTTACAAGGCTGCTCCGTGCACTTCCGCCTAAATGGGGTTTGGTATTTCACACCCCTGTTTATTGTAATTTAATTGAAATTTATGATTAATAACCTAACAGGTCCTCACAATATGAGACGTTACTTTGGTAAATGACCAACTCGGCCTTGAACAATACCTGTCAGCATTATAGATGTGTCAGGTGAAGGGCACAATGATACCATGTAAATGGAATTATTCTGAAATTGTCATCACATTTCAGTAGAATGGGGATTATGATAATTTCGATCAAAATGTAACCAATCCTGAAATATTGATGACATTTAATCCAGGCGTAATGGATCCTCCTAGCCCTGGGAGAGCTGTGGTCCCATCCTGTATTTACCTGTGAAGGGCCCCTCATGCATTAATGCATCATGCCCATTGTTTGTCATAATGCACAAATGCAGCCCTTGCGAGTGACTCGGCAGGGCTGTATTGAGATGTAATGGCCACTGTAGAGGTTCCCCACAGGCTCGGTAGGTGCTAGGTGTACAGCAGCCTGTAACAAGGTCCATTTCCTCATTGTCACACTGAATACAATTTACCACCAAGGGACACTGGAACCAGAGGTAGTCTAACTTCATTTTCACCCAGTGGTTATGTCTTTGCTGACTGTGGAATGCAACAGTGTCTCTCATAAACCCCAATGGTAATGCCAAACCCAGGATTGTTTATGAGCATGGCAACATGTCAAGGGTGTGGGTATGTACGCAGGGTATTTGCATGATGGATAGATAGTGAAGCAATCTCCAAGGATATAAAACAAGTTTCCGTCTCAGGTTAACATGAATTCTGCATGAAGTAGACCCTCTCTGTGTTGGTAGTAAAGCTCTTGAAGAAGTCTTATCTTTATCACTTTTCATCCTGCTGGGAAATTAAAAAAACAAAAACAAAAAGAGAACCTTCGGGGAAAATTTGTATATTACTTCCCAGGAAGAGAACATATTGTAATTCATAATAAGCCTCAATACCTTCCACTGCCTGTTCACTCCTGTGAAGCTTACACCAAAAAGCCGGCAAGGCACTTTTTACCGAACGGGTGATTTAATCTCGGCCTTGAAATGGTTCTGTAGAAAAAGTGAATGGACCAGGGAAATGTGATTTAAGGCTCAGACCTTAGAGTGGTTTTAGAAAGATATAAATGTCTGCAAGCTGGGGAAATTAAATTACAGTGAAAATGTCTATATATAGAGCCATCTATAGGTTTGAGTAATAGAAAAATTCAATCTTTAGATAAATTTTTAAAGATGGAGGATAGCTTCAGTATAATATTATTAAGTTAAAGCATATTAAAATGGAATTATCCTGATATTAGGGCCACATTTCAGTAGAATAGTGATAAGATAATCAAAATATAATAAATCCTGAAATTTTGATGGCATTTAATCCTGGTGTAATGTATTGTCCTGGGACAGCTGTGATACCCTTGTGTATTAATCCTTTGAGGGATGCTGATGCATGAGTGCATCATGCCCATTGGCATTGCTGCTGCAATAGATTACATCGTCGGCTTAGTGCAACAAGATTGTAACTGACATTTTGGCTAGTTTTTGTCTGTTTTAACATCTGTTGACCCTCATTAACCTAATATGAAAGTACTGACGCTCTGTCTATGAGTATGATATGACGGTGTACCTACAGGACCCAGTGCAATACTGTTCTATCAATGTGGTGCTATAGTAATTGGAAAACTTCCATGGTGCATTGTCATGTGGGTGCCAGGTTTACGGTCTATAAGACTGTACAGTGAGCACTGAAAGACAGCACACCTGGTACAGAGGTCTGACTTGACGTTCTAGACTTGATAACTGTTGGACCCTTTAAGGGCTGCCAATGCAGGAGTGCATCAAGCTGAGTTTGGGTGACATGATGCACCAATGAAGTGTTGGAAAGTCTGCTTATCGGCACTTACAGACCCTCCCGAGGTGTATCAATCCTGTTGGGCATGATGCATGGATGTAGCCTGCGTGTACACCATGTCCACTAATGGATATGATGTATGAATGTAGCCTGCTTGTACACCATGTCCACTAATGGATATGATGTATGGATGTAGCCTGCTTGTACATGTCCACTAATGGATATGATGTATGGATGTAGCCTGCTTGTACATGTCCACTAATGGATATGATGTATGGATGTAGCCTGCGTGTACACCATGCCCACTAATGGATATGATGTATGAATGTAGCCTGCTTGTACACCATGTCCACTAATGGATATGATGTATGGATGTAGCCTGCTTGTACATGCCCACTAATGGATATGATGTATGGATGTAGCCTGCGTGTACACCATGCCCACTAATGGATATGATGTATGGATGTAGCCTGCTTGTACATGTCCACTAATGGATATGATGCATGGATGTAGCCTGCGTGTACACCATGCCCACTAATGGATATGATGTATGGATGTAGCCTGCGTGTACATCACCACTAATGGATATGATGTATGGATGTAGCCTGCTTGTACATGCCCACTAATGGATATGATGTATGAATGTAGCCTGCGTGTACACCATGCCCACTAATGGATATGATGTATGGATGTAGCCTGCTTGTACATCACCACTAATGGATATGATGTATGAATGTAGCCTGCTTGTACATGTCCACTAATGGATATGATGTATGGATGTAGCCTGCTTATACATGCCCACTAATGGATATGATGTATGGATGTAGCCTGCTTGTACATCACCACTAATGGATATGATGTATGAATGTAGCCTGCGTGTACACCATGCCCACTAATGGATATGATGTATGGATGTAGCCTGCGTGTACATCACCACTAATGGATATGATGTATGGATGTAGCCTGCTTGTACATGTCCACTAATGGATATGATGTATGAATGTAGCCTGCTTGTACACCATGTCCACTAATGGATATGATGTATGAATGTAGCCTGCTTGTACACCATGTCCACTAATGGATATGATGTATGAATGTAGCCTGCTTGTACACCATGTCCACTAATGGATATGATGTATGGATGTAGCCTGCTTGTACACCATGTCCACTAATGGATATGATGTATGGATGTAGCCCTGCTTGTACACCATGTCCACTAATGGTTATGATGTATGGATGTAGCCCTGCTTGTACACCATGTCCACTAATGGATATGATGTAAGGATGTAGCCCTGCTTGTACACCATGTCCACTAATGGATATGATGTATGGATGTAGCCTGCGTGTACACCATGCCCACTAATGGATATGATGTATGGATGTAGCCTGCTTGTACATCACCACTAATGGATATGATGTATGAATGTAGCCTGCTTGTACATGTCCACTAATGGATATGATGTATGGATGTAGCCTGCTTATACATGCCCACTAATGGATATGATGTATGGATGTAGCCTGCTTGTACATGTCCACTAATGGATATGATGTATGAATGTAGCCTGCTTGTACACCATGTCCACTAATGGATATGATGTATGAATATAGCCTGCTTGTACACCATGTCCACTAATGGATATGATGTATGAATGTAGCCTGCTTGTACACCATGTCCACTAATGGATATGATGTATGGATGTAGCCTGCTTGTACACCATGTCCACTAATGGATATGATGTATGGATGTAGCCCTGCTTGTACACCATGTCCACTAATGGATATGATGTATGGATGTAGCCCTGCTTGTACACCATGTCCACTAATGGATATGATGTAAGGATGTAGCCCTGCTTGTACACCATGTCCACTAATGGATATGATGTATGAATGTAGCCTGCTTGTACATGTCCACTAATGGATATGATGTATGAATGTAGCCTGCTTGTACATGCCCACTAATGGATATGATGTATGAATGTAGCCTGCTTGTACATGTGCACTAATGGATACAATGTATGGATGTAGCCTGCTTGTACACCATGTCCACTAATGGATATGATGTATGACTGTAGCCTCCTTGTACACCATGTCCACTAATGGATATGATGTATGAATGTAGCCTGCTTGTACATCACCACTAATGGATGTGATGTATGAATGTAGCCTGCTTGTACATGTCCACTAATGGATATGATGTATGGATGTAGCCTGCTTATACATGCCCACTAATGGATATGATGTATGGATGTAGCCTGCTTGTACATGTCCACTAATGGATATGATGTATGAATGTAGCCTGCTTGTACACCATGTCCACTAATGGATATGATGTATGAATGTAGCCTGCTTGTACACCATGTCCACTAATGGATATGATGTATGAATGTAGCCTGCTTGTACACCATGTCCACTAATGGATATGATGTATGGATGAAGCCTGCTTGTACACCATGTCCACTAATGGATATGATGTATGGATGTAGCCCTGCTTGTACACCATGTCCACTAATGGATATGATGTATGGATGTAGCCCTGCTTGTACACCATGTCCACTAATGGATATGATGTAAGGATGTAGCCCTGCTTGTACACCATGTCCACTAATGGATATGATGTATGAATGTAGCCTGCTTGTACATGTCCACTAATGGATATGATGTATGAATGTAGCCTGCTTGTACATGCCCACTAATGGATATGATGTATGAATGTAGCCTGCTTGTACATGTGCACTAATGGATACAATGTATGGATGTAGCCTGCTTGTACACCATG
This sequence comes from Acholoe squamosa, assembly GCA_949317995.1. Lineage (NCBI taxonomy): Eukaryota > Metazoa > Annelida > Polychaeta > Phyllodocida > Polynoidae > Acholoe > Acholoe squamosa. The sequence continues at coordinate 91,295,598 of OX439037.1, forward strand.
TCCACTAATGGATATGATGTATGACTGTAGCCTCCTTGTACACCATGTCCACTAATGGATATGATGTATGAATGTAGCCTGCTTGTACATCACCACTAATGGATATGATGTATGGATGTAGCCTGCTTGTACATGTGCACTAATGGATACAATGTATGGATGTAACCTGCTTGTACACCATGTCCACTAATGGATATGATGTATGAATGTAGCCTGCTTGTACACCATGTCCACTAATGGATATGATGTATGAATGTAGCCTGCTTGTACATGTCCACTAATGGATATGATGTATGAATGTAGCCTGCTTGTACACCATGTCCACTAATGGATATGATGTATGAATGTAGCCTGCTTGTACATGTCCACTAATGGATATGATGTATGGATGTAGCCTGCTTGTACACCATGTCCACTAATGGATATGATGTATGAATGTAGCCTGCTTGTACACGTCCACTAATGGATATGATGTATGAATGTAGCCTGCTTGTACATGTCCACTAATGGATATGATGCATGGATGTAGCCTGCTTGTACACCATGTCCACTAATGGATATGATGTATGAATGTAGCCTGCTTGTACATCACCACTAATGGATATGATGTATGGATGTAGCCTGCTTGTACATCACCACTAATGGATATGATGTATGGATGTAGCCTGCTTGTACATGTCCACTAATGGATATGATGTATGGATGTAGCCTGCTTGTACATCACCACTAATGGATATGATGTATGAATGTAGCCTGCTTGTACATGTCCACTAATGGATATGATGTATGGATGTAGCCTGCTTGTACATGTCCACTAATGGATATGATGTATGAATGTAGCCTGCTTGTACATGTCCACTAATGGATATGATGCATGGATGTAGCCTGCTTGTACATGTCCACTAATGGATATGATGTATGAATGTAGCCTGCTTGTACATGTCCACTAATGGATATGATGTATGGATGTAGCCTGCTTGTACATGTCCACTAATGGATATGATGTATGGATGTAGCCTGCTTGTACATGTCCACTAATGGATATGATATATGAATGTAGCCTGCTTGTACATGTCCACTAATGGATATGATGCATGGATGTAGCCTGCGTGTACACCATGTCCACTAATGGATATGATGCATGGATGTAGCCTGCTTGTACACCATGTCCACTAATGGATATGATGTATGGATGTAGCCTGCTTATACATGCCCACTAATGGATATGATGTATGAATGTAGCCTGCGTGTACACCATGCCCACTAATGGATATGATGTATGGATGTAGCCTGCTTGTACATGTCCACTAATGGATATGATGTATGAATGTAGTCTGCGTGTACATCACCACTAATGGATATGATGTATGGATGTAGCCTGCTTGTACATCACCACTAATGGATATGATGTATGAATGTAGCCTGCTTGTACACGTCCACTAATGGATATGATGTATGGATGTAGCCTGCGTGTACATGTCCACTAATGGATATGATGTATGGATGTAGCCTGCTTGTACACCATGTCCACTAATGGATATGATGTATGGATGTAGCCTGCTTGTACACCATGTCCACTAATGGATATGATGTATGAATGTAGCCTGCTTGTACACAATGTCCACTAATGGATATGATGTATGAATGTAGCCTGCTTGTACACCATGTCCACTAATGGATATGATGTATGGATGTAGCCTGCTTGTACACCATGTCCACTAATGGATATGATGTATGGATGTAGCCCTGCTTGTACACCATGTCCACTAATGGATATGATGTATGGATGTAGCCCTGCTTGTACACCATGTCCACTAATGGATATGATGTATGAATGTAGCCTGCTTGTACATGTCCACTAATGGATATGATGTATGAATGTAGCCTGCTTGTACATGTGCACTAATGGATATAATGTATGGATGTAGCCTGCTTGTACACCATGTCCACTAATGGATATGATGTATGAATGTAGCCTGCTTGTACACCATGTCCACTAATGGATATGATGTATGAATGTAGCCTGCTTGTACATGTCCACTAATGGATATGATGTATGAATGTAGCCTGCTTGTACACCATGTCCACTAATGGATATGATGTATGAATGTAGCCTGCTTGTACATGTCCACTAATGGATATGATGTATGGATGTAGCCTGCTTGTACACCATGTCCACTAATGGATATGATGTATGAATGTAGCCTGCTTGTACACGTCCACTAATGGATATGATGTATGAATGTAGCCTGCTTGTACATGTCCACTAATGGATATGATGCATGGATGTAGCCTGCTTGTACACCATGTCCACTAATGGATATGATGTATGAATGTAGCCTGCTTGTACATCACCACTAATGGATATGATGTATGGATGTAGCCTGCTTGTACATCACCACTAATGGATATGATGTATGGATGTAGCCTGCTTGTACATGTCCACTAATGGATATGATGTATGGATGTAGCCTGCTTGTACATCACCACTAATGGATATGATGTATGAATGTAGCCTGCTTGTACATGTCCACTAATGGATATGATGTATGGATGTAGCCTGCTTGTACATGTCCACTAATGGATATGATGTATGAATGTAGCCTGCTTGTACATGTCCACTAATGGATATGATGCATGGATGTAGCCTGCTTGTACATGTCCACTAATGGATATGATGTATGAATGTAGCCTGCTTGTACATGTCCACAAATGGATATGATGTATGGATGTAGCCTGCTTGTACATGTCCACTAATGGATATGATGTATGGATGTAGCCTGCTTGTACATGTCCACTAATGGATATGATATATGAATGTAGCCTGCTTGTACATGTCCACTAATGGATATGATGCATGGATGTAGCCTGCGTGTACACCATGTCCACTAATGGATATGATGCATGGATGTAGCCTGCGTGTACATGTCCACTAATGGATATGATGTATGGATGTTCATGCTCACCAATGCGTCAACCTCAAACCATCTGAAATTAGCCTGCACACAACTAACCATGCGCAAAGTCCCTGCCAATTCCTATATGAACTCCCAAAGTTCTCGAGGCCTGAGCCATTTATTCTAAGTAGCACAAGGTTCATTCATTATAGAGAGTAGTTGGTGCCTAGTACCTGAGGTACTATTAAACACCTACCTGCATATATTGTGGCGTATAAATATGCGCTGGGACTAGTGCGACATGACTTGGCACCCTTAAGTTTAGCAGCACTCTATATTTAACTGTTTAACTACTGTCTAGTGGTCACTGCAGAGTTTCCCCAAAGGCTGGCCAGGCCGTGCACCATTCTATTATAAATGGCTAACTACTGTCTAATGGTCACTGTAGAGCTGCCCACAGGTTCCCTACAGGCTGGGTGTAGGTGCTAGATGAACCATCAGCCATCTCATTTTCACACTAATGGAATTCCCCCCAGGAACACCAAAAGTGGCAACAACAGCCAAACTTCATTTTTACTCAGCTCTTAGCCATTTAAGAACAGAAGTGATCCTTCATGTCTGCCATCATGTTCTGATCTCGGAATATCTCATGATGTTAAGTATGTACCATACTTCTTACTTCCGAGGTGCATGACATAATTTTGTGTGCCTTGGAAAAGGCAATGGTCTGTCGTAATCTGTATACCGTATTCGATCCAATAAGCACCCTCCCCCTAGTAAGCGCACCCCCCTTTTTGGAGCCTTTTACAGACAGGAAAAAGGTCTATTTCTGTACGATTTTGGAGGCAGTTAAACTCCTAAGTACTAAACTACCATAAAAATATTTTTTTAAGCGCCCTGGGCGCTTATTAGGTCAAATACGATATTTGTGAATCCACTGCTGCAGATTTCTTGCAACTTGCATTGTGTGTGTGTGTGCTCTTACAGAAAACATTCCTGCAGTCGATCTCCTCCTTTGATGACATTCATGCAATGTCTGAGCATCATGCAAGATTTGTTTCTTGTGAGCGCTCTCTGACGTCCTGTCGTATGGGTGTAATTTGCGAGAAATTCATTGCAGTGGATTTGTCATTTATAGACTGTTCCATCAGCAGACCTTAAAGGGTCAATGGCTGTAAGTGATGCCTGCAGTGTCCATTGTATTTACATAGTCACAGACCAATCCAATTAAGTTATCCAGTGGAATTAGAATGAGAACCGATTTAAACATCCACGACAAGGGAGTAACGACGCTTTGTCTAAGACGATACTAGGACGAATGATGCATTGTGGGACTTTAATTACATCTTATTTAATTCATTATCTATTGGGCTGGTTAAAATTCCATCATGATTAGGGCTATTGTTCCATCTGTTGTACCTTATTGGTTGTAGAGGTGGAACCTATTAAAGGCAGCATATATTTGTTACACCATTGGTTTTGGTAAGCTATTCAGAGGCTATCACAAAGTGACTATGACCATAACATCCGAACTTTCAGTACCACCTGTAGACTATGAGGCACTGACTTAATTTTGTGACTTGACGAAAAGGGAAAACTCCATTTCCTTTCAAATTGTATAAAACATAGATTAGCATCTTCAAAAGTTAATAAAAGGGAAAGGCCTCTGGTGATTCCATACTAGACTGTTCGATATGGCAGCAAACTAGTGCTCACCCCTGCTCTAGCATCATGCCCATTGTTCGGCATGATATATGAGGGTAGCCCTAGCAAGAAACTCACCAGGGCTACATTCATGCATCATGCCTCCCTATGGGTCGATACACTGTGGGACGGTTAGTCTGATGCCCCAATGAACCGCTGGTGAATTCGCTCATAGTTGGTGCATAATGACCACCGATGGGTATGAACCAGGGCAGGACATAGGACAAACAAATAGGATATTCTGTGCACCTTCTCATTAGGTTCCTTTTCTGTATGACGAGGAGGGCCTCCCCAGTCATGGACTAGGACTCGTTCCAGGCCAAGTCCTCAAACTGGTTCATAGTTGTTTCACTATAAACCACAAAAAAAGTTAATTGCTGTATAAATAAGGAAAGTCCCCAGATTAAGTCTGGCACCAATTAGCCATAATTGTGATCTATGGTCAGGAATGGTGCTAGAGGTGTGGGGCACGACTTACCGTAAAACCTCGGTCATAAGCTGGCCCAGGGCATAAGCCGGCCCATTCATAAGTTGTCCCTGGTCATAAGCCTCCCCCAGTCGTAGGGCAGCCGCAGTTATAAGCTGGCCACAGTTATAAGCTGGCTGCAGTCATAAGCCGGCCCTGGATATAAGCCTCCCTCAGGCATAAGCCGTCCCCGGTCATAAGCCAGCCCCAGTCATAAGCCGACCTTGGACATAAGCCGTCCCTGGTCATAAGCCAGCCCAGGTCATAAGCCATCCCTGGACATAAGCCAAGCTATGAGCCGATTTTGGGACACTTTATATTTTCATGGTTTTCACTATATTCTGTATAAAAAAGCCATAAGCTGGGGGAGATATTGCGAGAAATTTAGAAGCCAGTCTTTGTCAGAAATAGGAAAAATCCTTAGTTCTTAGCTAATTGCTCTAGGAGGCAAGGGTTCATTAAGAACACATTATATCTAGCAGCAATTATCCATGTCTGATTCTGTGCCTGTCATTCTGTCATATCAACGTCTCCCCTGTTAGTGGTAACTGATGTGGCACTGCCACCTGGTGTTTCCATAAAAATGTATTTTCAAAGGTTTTCTAAGGCCAACCAAATATATCTCCTTCAACACAAAATTGATGCATGGGGTCTTAAAAGAATTTTCATTTTTCTTTATAAGCTTTATATAACGATCTGATCTCCAAATGGCCATTAAAAAGATCAAGCTCTGTCTAAATGTTATTAAGTCAGTCAAGGCCTGAAGTTTTTATGATAACTTGAAGACTAAAATATTTATTTCTATTGATTTTTCCTGTGCCATATTTTTGATGTATGACTTGAAGACTAATGTATATGTTTGTGTCTTTTCAGGTAAGTCCCTGTCCTGGTACAGCAGTTGGGTGAGTCAGTTTACCACAGTTAGCCTGGGGGCATGACACTCTATGTAACACTCATATTTCTGATTTACTGTATTTAGTGTAAGGAACCAGGGCACTTAAAATGCCAAATATAATGTCACTTCAATAGTTAAGTAGCAGAAAAGAAAGGACTGAATGTCCGATCAAACCTGAGTAAGTATCGTAAAATACCGCGACGTAAAACTAATGAATCAACCAACCGAAGTAGCAAATTGACAGAGAAATCATGATAATTTGGCCTTTTCCTTTTGTATTCTGAAAAAGAAAATCCTTTTTAGTCTGAAAAAAAAACGACCAAAATAGGGGATGGGTGCTTATTAAGATGAATACGGTAGTTCAGGTAATTCTGTCTGGAAATAGGTCTGATGTTTATTGCCTGATATATATATATATATATATATATATATATATATATATATATATATATATATACATACATACATATATATATATATATATATATATATATATATATATATATATATATATCCTATTTTAATACACTAACTCAATCATGCAGCACAATACACAGTTAGTCAGTGATGGGGCGTATACATGTTAAAGTCGTTAGTCTAGGGTCAGCTAGAGGGCGTGGGCAAATAGCAATTAATGATTCGTCTAACGCTTTGATGACCGTAGGGCATTGCGTCCTGGTTACTTCAGTACCCTGAGGTACAACTGTACAGGAATCAGCAAAGCATATTGTTCTTAAGCTATATATAACAAAAACTATATATAACTCCCACTATGCCCCTCTTACAGTCACAGTAACAGGAAAATGTCACTCTTCAAGCATATTTTTGTAGTGTGAAGCATATATGTATGGAGAGTGCCAAGTTCAGGCGCAGTTTTAGTGTCAGGAACGTGCATAATTATTGGCAAGCATTCTTGATTCGTCTAATGCTCTCTCATATTGGTAAGTGGAGTCTATTCAGTTCCTGTTGTTGTCCTGCCGTCTTGGTTATAGTTAACTAGACACATTCCAGATCACTGTAAAAGAAAAAAAGTGTCCTCGGAATAATGGCGCAATCCTCTTCCCAAAGTTGCCAGACATTCATCGTTATTTTCACAGAGACTGGTTTTACATTTGTGTATAACTTTACTGCCACCTGCGGCTTCTTGTAAAAACTACATATTTTCACTGCTATATAATTATAGTGCTCCACTGTTCTGTTTTAAGAGAATTCCTGGTATATTTAACAGTAAACCTTTACAGCGCACAGAAGCTGTAGGTCGTAAGTCACACTAAACCTGCCACTCTACACTGAAAACCTTCTGCTGCTTGAAACTCGTCAATAGAGATGAGATTAGAGTGGTTGATGCCCGTTACAGCCTAAACTTGTCACGCTAACAAGCATGGTTGACACAATGTCCTCATTTTGACATGATGATCTAACATTATCATTTTGACCACCTAAGCCTGTAGATTTAGTTTTGTCAATCTGAGGACCTAAGGTAGTCTGCACTGACAAGTTTCAGACCTTCTAGGTCTTGAGTGTATTTGTTGCTGAAATGACTCTACATTGACTTTTGTTGTTGTAAAACATTAATTGCCAGCGTGGGGCCTTCAAACACAGGCAATACTGGTGCACTTATATCTCAGCCTTTTATAAATGTCAAAATTCTTTTCAAAGAATCTAATTAGAAGAAAAGTTAAGGCCAATTCCACTTTTCAATCGTATTCCAAATTTGTAACATCATATGGAGCGAAAAATGGCTTACGTAAGATTACAAGACACAAGAAATAACAAATTGTTGTAGGATTGTTGTGAGATTGCGGCAAAACAATTTTGTCTTGGAACTAAAGTTTTGTTCCTATAAAAAATGTTTTCCAGCAGAATATTTTCTTGTGGGGTATCTCACAACATTTTATATTGTTGTGTACAGGTAACAAATTTTCATGGGTGGGACTGGGCCAAATAAAATAAAGTCTGCCTAAAACCCGTTTCATTGGTGCAGCTAAAATACTCGTTAATTCACAAAAATGTTGAAAATCTGTCGAGAAGTACTATGTGGCCACTGAAAAGTTGAAGCAAACATGCCTCAACCCTTCAGATCCAGTCTCCTCAGTCAGGTCCGTGATCCGCCCAGAGTCTGGTCCTGTGATCCACCAACCCAGAGTCTATTAACTTCCTATTGAGAACTCCTTTCTCACACACCGCTAACACCCTGAAAGTAAAAGAACCCTTCTCTATCCCTTTAAGAGCTGCTGATGCATCGTGCTCATTGGTTGTCATACCCGTTACTCGCCAAGACTATTTCTGCATCATGATGACCGATGGACATGATGCACTCCTGCATTTCTGCATCATGATGACCAATGGACATGATGCACTCCTTCATTTCTGCATCATGATGACCAATGGACATGATGCACTCCTTCATTTCTGCATCATGATGACCAATGGACATGATGCACTCCTTCATTTCTGCATCATGATGACCAATTGACATGATGCACTCCTACATTTCTGCATCATGACGACCGATGGACATGATGCACTCCTTCATTTCTGCATCATGATGACCAATGGACATGATGCACTCCTTCATTTCTGCATCATGATGACCAATGGACATGATGCACTCCTGCATTGGTGCATCATGAGGACCAATGGACATGATGCACTCCTGCATTTCTGCATCATGATGACCGATGGACATGATGCATTCCTACATTTCTGCATCATGATGACCGCTGGACATGATGCACTCCTACATTTCTGCATCATGACGACCAATGGACATGATGCACTCCTACATTTCTGCATCATGATGACCAATAGACATGATGCACTCCTTCATTTCTGCATCATGACGACCAATGGACATGATGCACTCCTACATTTCTGCATCATGATGACCAATAGACATGATGCACTCCTTCATTTCTGCATCATGATGACCAATGGACATGATGCACTCCTGCATTGGTGCATCATGATGACCAATGGTCATGATGCATTCCTGCATTTCTGCATCATGATGACCAATGGACATGATGCATTCCTACATTTCTGCATCATGATGACTGCTGGACATGATGCATTCCTACATTTCTGCATCATGATGACCACTGGACATGATGCACTCTTGCATTGATGCATCATGATGACCGCTGGACATGATGCACTCCTACATTTCTGCATCATGATGACCGATGGACATGATGCACTCCTACATTTCTGCATCATGATGACCAATGGACATGATGCACTCCTACATTTCTGCATCATGAGGACCAATGGACATGATGCACTCCTACATTTCTGCATCATGAGGACCAATGAACATGATGCACTCCTGCATTGATGCATCATGACGACCAATGGACATGATGAACTACTGCATTTCTGCATCATGACGACCAATGAACATGATGCATTCCTACATTTCTGCATCATGATGACCGCTGGACATGATGCATTGGTGCATTGATGCATTATGATGACCGCTGGACATGATGCACTCCTACATTTCTGCATCATGATGACCAATGGACATGATGCACTCCTACATTTCTGCATCATGATGACCGCTGGACATGATGCATTGGTGCATTGATGCATTATGATGACCGCTGGACATGATGCACTCCTACATTTCTGCATCATGATGACCGATGGACATGATGCACTCCTACATTTCTGCATCATGATGACCAATGGACATGATGCACTCCTACATTTCTGCATCATGATGACCAATGGACATGATGCACTCCTACATTTCTGCATCATGATGACCGCTGGACATGATGCACTCCTACATTTCTGCATCATGATGACCGATGGACATGATGCATTCCTACATTTCTGCATCATGATGACCAATGGACATGATGCATTCCTACATTTCTGCATCATGATGACCGCTGGACATGATGCATTCCTACATTTCTGTGTCATGATGACCAATGGACATGATGCACTCCTGCATTTCTGCATCATGATGACCGATGGACATGATGCACTCCTGCATTTCTGCATCATGATGACCGATGGACATGATGCATTCCTACATTTCTGCATCATGATGACCGATGGACATGATGCACTCCTACATTATTGGCCCTTTAAATTTACATTGGTGAAAAACAGCTCATGTACTGAGGAATGTGGTACAGTATAGAGAAGGGGTAAGCACTAGTTAGCTTCCATATCAAACAGGTCTTTCCTTTTTTAACCTTTATACTATAGATCCACAGATTAGCATATGCTAATCTCTGTAATATGCATTATGGAAGGAAACGATGCATTAATTCGCTATAGGCCATTAAAGGGTTAACATACACCCCACCATACCCTGCCCCCTTCCTGTCCCTAATGTCCCCCCACTACCTGTAGTCTATCTACAGACCTGCTGTAACCATGGTTACTGTAATCACTGCCCCTATGGCAGCCATCTTGTCTGTCTGTGCATTCTGGTGTGACAGGGTAGTAAATATACATAGCATTAGGAACACTCACAGAAAGAGTGCGAAAAATCAATTAAAGAAAGTAAAAACTGGGTAGATCAACCTTGGGACGGTGACGTGCACTGAAGCGTCCGGGACACATGCGCCTAACAGCCATCCGTAACATTGAAGGTGTTGCTCAGTCTGTAGGATTTTTGAATCGATCAGGGTCTCCATTTTTCTTTTCTCTCAGCTTCTTTGGAAAAGTATATCTGATTGCACAAGCAAATCTGAACTTTAACACCAGCACAGTGGTGTATTCATACTTTTCAGTTCTTATTTCATATCTGATGGATGGATGCACAGATGTGTACCAGTGTCACAGAGAGGACAGAAAGGATGAGATAAGGGCGCTTTTAAACCTTTAAGGTCCACTGATGCAGTAATGCATCATGCTAATTGTCAGCATGATGTGCCGGTAAAATGCTGGTGAATCTGCTCGCCAGCATGAGCATCATGCCCACCCTCTAGGATGCGGGCTTCCCTAGCCCACTTAAAAGGATCTCCTCTTTCCTATCCCCTCAGAATGTGTGTGGTGCACATATGTGTGGGCACTGACACCTTCCTCTGTGAAATTGTGTAATGTCGTTATCGCCATGAATATGACCTTAGCTGTTGAAATGGCGTTAAACATCTATTACTCATTCTCACTCACTCCCTCTAGGATGGAGTGCCTAGGGTCGGCATGATGCAATGAATGCAGCCTAGGGTCAGCATGATGCAATGAATGCAGCCTAGGGTCGGCATGATGCAATGGAGGCAGCCTAGGGCCGGCATGATGCAATGAATGCAGCCTAGGGCCGGCATGATGCAATGAATGCAGCCTAGGGCCGGCATGATGCAATGAATGCAGCCTAGGGTCGGCATGATGCAATGGAGGCAGCCTAGGGTCAGCATGATGTAATGAATGCAGCCTAGGGTCGGCATGATGCAATGAATGCAGCCTAGGGCCGGCATGATGCAATGAATGCAGCCTAGGGCCGGCATGATGCAATGAATGCAGCCTAGGGTCGGCATGATGCAATGGAGGCAGCCTAGGGTCGGCATGATGCAATGAATGCAGCCTAGGGTCGGCATGATGCAATGGAGGCAGCCTAGGGTTGGCATGATGCAATGAATGCAGCCTAGGGTCGGCATGATGCAATGAATGCAGCCTAGGGTCGGCATGATACAATGAATGCAGCCTAGGGTCGGCATGATGTAATGAGTGCAGCCTAGGGTCGGCATGATGCAATAAATGCAGCCCCCCGACTGCATTCATGTATCTTGATAACCAATGGTGATGATGCATTAATGCATCAGCAGTCCTTAAAGGGTTAAGATGTGTCAGGGAGGCCGACCGACACCAGGAGGCTGTGCTAATCCTTAGACATCTGTCACTGTATGTGAGCTGGACAGGAAGGGGCAGAGTGTCCGCTCCTTTTTCTCCCACCTCAGCCTCACCACACACACAGCGTCTGCAAGTAGTCCCCTGGATGACAAAAAGTAGTCCTTTATCCTGGCTGGAAGAGTGGGTAGACCAGACGGTCCAGCTGAAACTCTCCTTAAGTGGAGGGTGATAAAGTATCCTTCTTCACACAGAGGCGTGGTGGGCATAGCCTTGTTGACCTTTACAGTGATTACGGCATACATCTGCTTGAAGAATGGGGATGTTTTTGTGCACATGTTGTATTGTGCTACCATTCCCATATCTATGGATCCATTACTCTCCAGCAGATTCTGTATTTGAGTAGGATATTGCCTTAGCCTACCTCTTTGTGAAGAGAAATAATATAAAACAGGAAGCGTCACCATGTTATTGCGATTTTACACTTCTTCAAGAAATAAGCACTAAAATACCAATGTGGTCGACAAATGAAGTGTTGCCGAGTCTGCTCGCCAGCACTTCATTGTAGCATCAGGCCAATTCTCCAGGGGATGTATCAATCTTATAGGCTTGTCATGATGCAGGAATGAAGTAGTGGTAAGTTACTCACCAGGGCTGCATCCATGCTTGTTAAATGCATTAGTGGGCCTTTTAAGGCTTAGTACCGTAGTACCTTGTATATCTATAAGGCCATTCTTGTACACCAAGTTAGTACTGTAGTACCTTGTATATCTATATGGCCATTCTTGTACACCAAGTTAGTACCGTAGTACCTTGTTATCTATATGGCCATTCTTGTACACCAAGTTAGTACTGTAGTACCTTGTATATCTATAAGGCCATTCTTGTACACCAAGTTAGTACGGTAGTTCCTTGTATATCTATATGGCCATTCTTGTACACCAAGTTAGTGCCGTAGTACCTTGTATATCTATATGGCCATTCTTGTACACCAAGTTAGTACCGTAGTACCTTGTATATCTATAAGGCCATTCTTGTACACCAAGTTAGTACCGTAGTACCTCGTATATCTATAGGCCATTCTTGTACACCAAGTTAGTACCGTAGTTCTTTGTATATCTATAAGGCCATTCTTGTACACCAAGTTGAGGTCTAATGCACCTTATAAAACCTCCCCGAAGACGGTGTGTGCCTTATACATGGGGTAAAGGTGCATGGGAATAGCGCATACTGCCCCAAAACAGCCCCTGCATGTGCCTCATAGCTTTCCTCTTAACCGAGGGTGCATCTTATATGCAGGGTCGCCTTAGATCGGAGGTACTGCCGTAGGCATTTATTGGAGATGCCCTTAGCATCTCCATTGTATTCACATGGGAGGTCGATTGCACACCAAATCGGACAGTCCAATAACCCTTGAGTCGACCTGTGCAATAGTAAATTACCTTATTTGATAATTTCTGTTTAGAAATTTAGCCAAATTACAACTGCTTTATATTGCTTATATGGACACATTATTCATCTTAATTTTGAAAGTGTATACAAAGCTTCGTTTTACTATTTTGTCATATTTTGTTGGTTCATTTTGTTCTTATAAGACTAGTCGTAACAGGGTGATACTACCCTCCACCCAGGCATGCACCAATTCAACCCACCCTCCCTACTCAAACCTTGCCTATAGTTAAGTAATTATAGCCTGTACACAGTCTAGTCCGCATGCACTAATTCAACCCACCCTTCCCACTCAAACCACGCCTAGAATTAAGTAATTATAGTCGGTACACAGTCTAGTCCACATGCACCAATTCAACCCACCCTCCCCACTCAAACCTCGCCTATAATTAAGTAATTAGTAGATATTAGTACAGCGTTCCAGAACAGGGAGAAATCGCATACTGTAAGACTGTATATCAATTTGCAGGGACAGACTGATACCTACACATCGTCATAGTGCATTTAAGACAGGGGTAGCTATACTCTATAAAACAGGACCGTGCTTGCCACTATGAACTCCCAAACATCATCATATAGGTATATGGGACTGCTAAGGTGGTTAAGTTGCCTTAAAATATCGTCAAATTCCCGTCACGACTGCATTTTGGAAGCTAACTTTCTTATGCTTGACCATAGGTGAAAATAAACATCACCATGATGATCGCCAGCTCGAAATACCCTTAAATCATAGGTCACACTATGGGAAGACTCCTATATGAGGTTTTTGACTACCCCCTGCACCCCCTTTTGCCAGTGCTGCACTGGCATGTACCCCCACCCCCTCAAAAAACCCTTTTTCGACCTCTTCCTGCCTTAAACATAGCCTTTTTTTCGCCAGTTGAGCGCAAAACAGGTATCTTTTGGCAGAAGGTAGTGCGCGTCCACACCATGGTAAGGGCACAGGTGGACTGGCTTGGGCCGAAAAGGCACCTAGTCAAAAAAATTATTTCGCTTATTCTTTTTCGAAACCGATTTTTTAGGGGGGCATGTTTATTAGGGGGATGAAACACCCCAGATTGATACCGAACACTCCATATCCGTGCATATTATTTGCATAATTAGCATAATTATACAGTGTCCTGGTACTTTTCAATATATATAGATATGTGCCATTGCTCCCTTATAGAATTCATATGCTTGCAAGTATAAACTACTGACTGCACCTAGTGACTAGTGGAATCTGAACAATAGAAAAATATTACCCTCTCCTACCTTCCTATAGCATCAAACAAGTTGTTCAATGGAGGCAGCCATTGCTTGATCACATGCTTAAACCTTTTAGATCCAAATTCTAGTTACCAGTGCATTATCACTGTTAATAAGCTTTACACATCAATACCTGCGCAAGCCCTGTTTGCACTGAATGGATATCTTTCCATTTCTCCATTCTCTTGTGTTTGATTGAAAATGTTGACGTCATTCTGTGTTTTAATTTGTGTTTTAATCTGTGTTTTTATGGTACATGTATTGAGTTTAAGGCTATAACAGGTTAGTGTTAGTACTAAGGTATGATAGTAATTACTCACTATTTGTCAGTGGTTAATCAATATATGTTAGTAATTACTCACTATTTGTCAGATATAAGTCAATATATGTCAGTAATTACTTACTATTTGTCAGCACTCAGTCAATATATGCCAGTTCTTAGTCATTATATAACAACACTTAGTCCACATATGTCAGTAATTACTCACAATTTGTCAGATATTATTCAATATGTCAGTAATTACTCACCATTTATCAGCAATTAGTCAATATGTTAGTAATTATTCACCATTTGTTAGCAATTAGTCGAAATATGTCAGTATTTACTCACAATTTGTCAGCAATTAGTCAATATACGTCAGTACTTAGTCACTCTATATCAGCAATTATCAATACATGTCAGTATTTACTCACAATCTGTTAGCAAATAGTCAATATATAACAGAGAAATAGCCATTGATTCAATTGTGCATCCTGCCTTGACTGGTATTTGTCAAGATATGTCAGTATCTATGGACTATTTGTCAGCAATTAGTTAATATATGTTAGTAATTATTCACTATTTGTCAGCAATTAGTCAATACATGATAGTAGTTACTTACATTTTATCAGCATTTAGTCAATATATGTTATTAATTGCTCACTATTGACTAATATCTGACAAATTGTGAGTAATTACTGACATATATGGACTAAGTGTCAGTAATTACTCACTATTTATCAGCAATTAGTCAATACATGTCAGTATTTACTCAGAATTCACAAGCAATTATTCAATATATATTAGTAATTACTCACTATTTGTCAGCAATTAGTCAATATATATCAATATTTACTCACAATTTGTCAGCAATTAGTCAATATATGTCAGTATTTACTCACACTTTGTCAGCAATTAGTCAATATACGTCAGTACTTAGTCACTCTATATCAGCAATTATCAATACATGTCATTATTTACTCACAATCTGTCAGCCAATAGTCAGTGTATAACAGAGAAATAGCCATTGATTCAATTGTGCATCCTGCCTTGAATGGTATTTGTCAAGATATGTCAGTATCTATGGACTATTTGTCAGCAATTAGTTAATATATGTTAGTAATTATTCACTATTTGTCAGCAATTAGTCAATACATGGTAGTAGTTACTTACATTTTATCAGCATTTAGTCAATATATGTTAGTAATTGCTCACTATTTATGAGCAATTAGTCTATATGTTAGTAATTGCTCACTATTTATTAGCAATTAGTCTATATGTTAGTAATTGCTCACTATTTATTAGCAATTAGTCTATATGTTAGTAATTGCTCACTATTTGTCAGCAATCATTCAATATATATTAGTAATTACTCACAATTTGTCAGCAATTAGTCAATATATATCAGTATTTACTCACACTTTGTCAGCAATTAGTCAATATATGTCAGTACTTAGTCACCAATTCAACTTGCGTTGAACTTACATTGTCAATTGACATTTGATATTTGACATTGAGGCATCTCCTTAGGACTGAGTCCTTCACCTGTGACATTTTTCAATACTCTGCACTTGTCTTGCACATGCAGCCTGTTCAAGGGCTCCTCACTGCTGTACATAAGGCCTCCCCCTGTCCCACTCACTCATCCTGCAATGGTAGCAGGGCTTACATTGGTGTTTGGGATGCATCACAGGCCCTGTGTAACAGGCTCAGTGATTGGCTGAGCTAAAAGTAACAGGTTTATCAGCTCAAGACAGCTGATGGTGTCAGGGTCAGTCTGCATTCTTTAACCCTCTAAGGGTTACTGATGCAGGAGTGCATCGTGCCCATTGGTCAATGAAGCGCTGGCGAGTCTCCTAGCCGGCACTTCGTTGGTGCATCATGCCGACCCTCTTCATGTATATTGGCCCCATAGCATTCATTTATTAGCACGATGCATGAAGGTAGCCGTTGCGAGTCACTCGCTAGGATCGCATTCATACATCATCGTGGCAACCAATGGGCATGATGCATTTAGATGTCTAAAAGGGAGGAACTAAACCACTTAAACAAGACGTTAATATCTGCACCAGGGATGTGATTTCCCCTACATCTGCAGGACTTCCTACAATTTTGATTCAGAAACTTCACTACGGAGGCATATGGAGGCAATATTAGAACATATGGAGGCAATATTAGAACATATGGAGGCAATATTAGAACATATGGAGGCAATATTAGAACATATGGAGGCAATATTAGAACATATAAGGGGGGAGATGTCATTAGTATTATGAGCCACTGGCATCTTTGGTAGCTTAGACCAAGAAAAAGAATATTGTAAGTTTCCTGTAACATAGTCTAAAAAGTAGGTCGGATTTTTTTTTTTTACTGAGCAATATGTTACAATAATTTAACCATCTCAGGTAATCCATTTTTTATAAGACCAGCCAAAATGTAGAAAACTCGAGTTAAATCCTTGGATTCTTTACTGGGATGCAAGGGAAATATCAAAAGTATGAAAATCTGAGGTCGGCCCTGTTTGGCTGAGGTAGGTCGGGTGACCAGAAACCAAACTTATTTTTCTTTTTTGGCCTTAGTTTGAAATGAGATGAAGATTGAAAGCCATTGACAAGAAAGTCATTCAAGGTGACTTCTTGTCAACTCAGGTACTGGTGGCCTTTCGTTTAAGTCCAACTTGAAACTTGAATATCATCAATCAAACGCTTGCAACCAGGCGACAAAAGCATTTTACATTACTGAAAGAGAATGTGTGAATTTGTCATCCCATTCTGTCAAATGTAATGGAAATGAGATGCAAGAAAGACAATATGTGCTCTTAGAAGCAGCCAACAGAACCATTGTAATACAAACCCAAGTCTAGTTCTGTTTTTGTGACACAGTACAATAAAAGGTTTCAATCAATCAATGTTTCAGGAACCCCGCGGGATCTAAATGCTGCAGCAGATGCAGAAAAAAGTCTCTTTGTTATGTAGAGAATTCAACAAGTTTTCTCTATTCAGGTTAAATTACATAGTACGGAATCAGAAAAAAAACCTCTAATACATTATACTGTGTAGTAAGAGAAAAAAACAGATTGATTTTAAATCATCTTGGTAGCAGCCTTGTAGATTGTCTTGTCTCTGCCACAACCTAATAATCACCAGAGGAGGAGGGTAAATGGGTTTAGGGACTCCTTTTCTGACCGACTTACTACTACTCAATTTCACACTACAGTTCATTCACCAGCAAATAGTCCTATAGTCTGTGGTCTATTTTCATATCAATTCAGTAAAACCTGTCTAGCTCAGAGAATGTGGCTATTCACTGTAAAAGAAAGAAATGCCCCCCAAAAAAGTTGATGGTTCTCGGCAACTTTGGGGAAAAGCTTCCACTGTTATGGTCATAGTGATTCTCATAACACATAGACAAATGTTCATGAGCTGTGGGTCAGACCAAGTACGAGTGAACCTTTGTATTTGTTTCATGTAATCTGAGTCAGAATTGTTCAAACCTCTTCAGAAATTGCATTAAAAGATAAATATCTACATGTTTTATTATTATTGTGGTGATTTTCATCATTGCCTATGTCTAATACCATTGATACTGTGAAGTACAATGGTAATTTAAGGCAGAGATACAGGCTACCAAATATATGTCAGAGAGTGGCTGATGTGTGGATCAGTGCTGGCTGTGATTTTCAGCCCATGTGGGGCTCTGTTAACTCTCTATAGGCCTGTATTTGTAGGGCTCCAATACCGAGGTAGCGGGATGGCCCATGGGCACAGACATTGCTAGAACTGGTCGCCAGCGCGCTCTGCCCACCCCTAAGAGGCCAACACTAAATAACTGTGATCATTTCATTGGCTGATAATTAAGCCTGCTAAGTTGCTGTGCTTCTATTAGCATGATATTTAAAATGTAGCCCTGATTAGAAGCTCACAATACTGGATTGAATTCAATGCATCATGGCAAACAAGACTGATTTATAGGTGCCGATACTTATAAGTTTAACATGATTCATCAAGTCAGTGTCAGACAGGTTAGTCCGTAGCGCTGCTTCAGTGCATTATGCAGTGCGGCATGATACACAGCATGTCGCATGAATAAACAGCATTTGTAGGGTCATTATGATACATCAAGGACATACTGGTAAGTTTCTCAGGAGTGGTGCATGAGTGCATCATGACACAAAATGAACACGCCGCCGACGGCATGATGCGGCATTGCACAGCATGATGCGGCGTTGCACGGCATGATACGGCGCTGCACGGCATGATGCGGTGCTGCACGGCATGACACGGCGCTGCACGGCATGACGCGGCACTGCACGTCATGACGCAACGTTGCACGGCATGATGCGGCGCTGCACGGCCTGATGCGGCGCTGCACGGCCTGATGCGGTGCTGCACGGCATGTTGGGCGCTGCACGGCCTGACGCGGCGCTGCACGGCATGACGCGGCGCTGCACGGCATGACGCGGCGCTGCACGGCATGACGCGGCGCTGCACGGCATGACGCGGCGCTGCACGGCATGACGCGGCGCTGCACGGCATGACGCGGCACTGCACGGCATGACGCGGCGCTGCACGGCATGACGCGGCGCTGCACGGCATCATACCGTGCATGATGCACTCCTACAAGGGTGGTACAAAAAGTGGTTGATAGCCCCTCAAGGGTTACTAATGCAGTCATGTATCATCATACCCATTGATGCACCCCCCTGGGGTTGATATGATGCTCCAATAAAGTGATGGCAAGCAGACTTTCAGCACTACATTGGTACATCATGTCACGCTATTATTTAAACACAGTACAGTGCTGGCAAGTTACCCGTTAGTGAAGCCTCAGTGCATCATTAGCGCAGCGCCTAGTGGCATGATGCACTCCTGCGAGGGTTATACAAAAGGCGGTTGTTAGTAGACAGCAGCTGCAGAGTGCAGCTGGGGAGTGCAGCTGGAGTGCCATTGTGTGTACAGGCGCTCACAGCCAGCCTTGTTTTTGACATCAATGAGCTCTTTGACGCCTGCGCTGCTATAACCTTTAAGGACCGCTAATGCATCCTGCCCATTGGTCGTCATGATGCATGAATGCAGCCCTGAGGAGTAACTTACCAGGGCCGTGTTCATGTATCATGCCGACCGTATGTGGCTTATACAGTCCCAGAGGTTCGGCATGATGCTCAAATGAAGTGCTGGCAAGCAGTCTGGCCAGCACTTCATTGGAGCATCATGACAACTAATGGGCATGATGCACTGAGGCATCAGCGGCCCTTAAAGGGTTAACGCCCGCACTGCTAAAACCTGCCTCCAGAGGGGTTTGATTTGTACAACACGCTTCACAAGTTCTACATATTATCGAAAAAACAAAAACACAATATGGTTGTCATATACTGCCGCTTTTTGTTTTGGTTTCTTGTGTCTTTGATTTATGCGATCAGCTGCAGATCTCTAGACTTGATTCCGACCATTTGTGTGGCTAGTCGTCACTATACTTTTTGTCCAACCGTTACTCCTCAATCAGTCGAACCCTGTGCATGCTTTGTCTCATTTACAACTCCCATTGAGCTATTTATTACTTCCATGTTTTGAAAGTCCTTTTTGTCCAAAAGGCGTCACAGGTGGCTTCAGATACTGCTGAAGCACTTGGTGAGAGGTGAACGACCCTCGGTTATTGAGTCCAGGTACCTTGCTGAAAGTGCTTGAAATTGGTAGCTGTCATGGTTTGATCTAGGAGGCCCTTGATATTTGAACCGGTCGATCTTTGGAGATTTAAAGGACTATAACATGATAAGGCCCGGTCACACTTCTCATGAAGACAGGAACAAATCGGTGTAGGATTTCGAAAAAAAATGTCTTGGAACAAAGTTGTTTTTTTTTTGCCCCTGTCACACTTGTCTTGAAAAGCCAAGACAATTATACCTCTATATTAAAGACATCTTATATTTTACTTTTTCAACAGCCATTTCTATACTTTCCAACAGAGGGCTAACATTCTGAGAAATTGTTAATTATATTTTGATATATTGTGTTCCTGTATTTTTGGCTTTAACTCATGTATACGCATACTGTGCTTTTCATTGTTTTGTTTTTTCCCTTTGCAAACTATACTTTTTGTCAAAAAGGTATTTTAAACTTGAAATCGAACTAAATTCTACAGTGGCCTTTGCCAGTGTAATGGCTTCCTTTTCGCAACACGGAACACCTGATACATGCAAAAATTTATATTAAAAAACTAATTGGCTTCAGAAGCAAAATAATAGCCTATTTTCTATGGAGCAGTTGTGTATTTAGGAATAGGTATAATTGATGACCTGGAGGTGATTACGCTAACCACAGAACCATGATGAATACTCTGTGAATTATGTTACAGAATATCTACATACAGACACTAATTTCTCCAAAATGGTTTGTCAACTAACTTTCCTTTTGGCAGCACTGCCAAATACTCAGATACAAACTTTACCAATCCTTACACTTTTAATTAGGTGCCTAGTTAACTTGGCTCTACTTGATCTCAGCTCCTTGGATTCCTCATTTATTTATTCCTCATTAAGGTGGCTGGCGGGGATACACTGAAAGTTATTAGTTTTTCACCATTTTTCATCAATGGTTAAATATGATATGGACTTTTCATATGGGTCCCAGGTATATCCTTGACACTGGGAGATATTGTGGTACACTGGAAAAATGGAGTTTACTAAGTGAGTATCTCAAATAAGGGATGTCTCTGAAACCCCATTATTGATCATTTTCACCAACAATAAACAGCACAAAAATCACTAAATACAAATGAAATAAAAGGCCAACACAAAAAACAATAATTCCTTGTTATCCTGTAAAAGAAGCCTCTGTACCTTTTAGACAAAGCTGTACTTAAAGTGTTAGGTGGTACCAGAGATAATAACTAGTTGGACTCACCTGTAAATGGGAATGTAAAAACTCATTAAACATCAGTGACATGTAAATCAAATTACAGAGAATATATCACAATTTATTGATCTGTGGTGCATAGAAAAGACCAGTCTAAAGACATTTTGGGCTTTAATGTCCTCCTCTGTATCAATGCAAGTTACTCACCTTCAAAGCAAGAATAACATGACAGAGTAATTTGTGAGTGGGGGTTTAATAAGTGAGACTTATATTTTGTCTATGCCATTTCGACAGTTAAGAATATTAATGGCAAGCATTTTCTTTTTTCTCAATACTTTAATGGACATAAAAGCCTAGGACAAAATTCTATGCACTACTTGGTAACTGCAGACAAAGTACTATGTACTCTTCAACCTCCCACAGGCCCTGCCTAGTCTCCTGAGGGCTCTTCACCTCTCCCATTCAGTCCCTGATCAGTGGAAACACCCCGATCACCCACCTATCACCCCACTACCCTGGACTCACACATTTCATGTAACAACTTCCAAAATTCATTAGTCTGCAACTTTTACTGGTTCACTTGTATTTTAAGGTCCCCAGTGGATTCTTACTTGGCAAAGTTAAAGTGACTGGTAGAAAATGGCCCTCCTTGTCAGCTTTTAAGGACATATTTAAAGAATGAGATAATTAAATTACATTAAAACACCATGGCAAGAAAGGAGAATTGTAACTATAGATGCAAAACAGGTAGGCTCACAATTGTCTAAACAACAAGTTAATGGTCATCATCTAACTCTCACTGTACACTGTCGTCTGCTTGATTTTGCTTGCCAAATCAATATTCAATAAAATACAATTCCCAATTTCTTTCATGTTTTTGGATTTACTTTTTATGGCAATGCAGGTCAGCCAACAAAATATGAGACAAATCATGATTGTGGTTCATCATATTTTACATGACACTAAATATGTTATTGTCACATGATGCCTCAAGGTTCATGTTCATTGGTCAGCATGATTTACCACAATTGTCATTCAGCGTTAGTAATGGAGAAGGGTTTCACTTTAAAACCTGATGGATTTCTAGGTCTTACTGACCTAAGGTTGAATCTTTTCACAGGTTTCTTTCTTTTACTGGGAGCAATCTTGGTGTTAACCGTAGATGACCTTAAACCAGAGAAACTTTTTTAATAAAAAGAAAACTTCAAACTCAGAGACTGAGAATCAATGACCAGGTCCAAAACACACTTGGTGCTGCTTATAGAACAAACACAACTAAATTTACATCTCTCACTTCTGTAACAAGGACCCGCATCTAACACAACCTGAGACGAGAGGGACCGTATAAAAACTGACACCTCACACTATGAAGAAGTCTGTCTGTTTATTCTGTAAAACTTTTCAGGGCCACTTGGTGCTTCAACACAGCCTACACAATGATACAAACTTGATCTCTTGCATGATCATTCATTAGGATATTAAGCATCTTTACAAGTGGTAATTATGTTATGATCACCAGTTTTGATAATTAACACTTAATTCCTAGGAGAAAAAAAAGTGAAAAAATGTTGTCAATCAAAAAGTATAGTGACTGAATGTTTTCTGTTTCATATGGTAGATACCCCATATACCTATATGCCTACCAAATTCTATTGAAAAAGCCTGGGTTGTTTTTTTATAAATAAAAAAAAAACATGTCATTTTCCAGTGGGGTCCATGCGGACCCCAGTACTGTGATAGAACTTATTCCTGCAGCAGAGAAACCACTTAGATGGCTCTGATACTGTAATTACCCCCCAGAAGCTCCAACTTGACAACTTGAATAAAAGTCTTTCCTATGTCAGGGACACTTACTTTTTTTAATTCTTACACATCTCCAATAGATTTCAGGCCAGCGCTAAAAGACAGACATAAAGGAACTCATCTAATCTTTTGCTCTGTATAGAATGTTCTTCAAAACCTAAACACAAGTGTCCCCTACATATTGACACCCCAGGTGTGTCCCCTACATATTGACACCCCAGGTGTGGCCCCTACATATTGACACCCCAGGTGTGGCCCCTACATATTGACACCCCAGGTGTGGCCCCTACATATTGACACCCCAGGTGTGGCCCCTACATATTGACACCCCAGGATACCAATTAAAACAAAAATAAAATGGTCAGAGTCTGAAAATCTGTCTAAGGTATACAACACAATCATCGAGATCAGACATCTACATATATAAAAAATACCACATATTCTGACACAATTAACACTAAGAAAGTGTCTACAATTAGCCTGACACTGTTCAGAATCATGAGGCAGTGTAATAGATGTTCTAATGGAGCCAACATATTTATGCTCATATATTGGATTTGACTGGGGTCCATGTGGACCCTAGAGGGTTAGTGTTTCCAGCAGAAAAGATCCTAGGGATCTGTTTATGATATTCAGGCATTTTTAATAAAACAATATTTCTGACAATTAGATGAAATTTAGTGAAGTTCGGAACAGTACTTCTAAGTTTTTTTTACAAGAAACTAGGTGCCCGGGGTCAGGTCTGACCCCAGGCAGTAAGATAAGGGTTAACTATACAGCCCTCACACAGCTAAAGGCTGCTGATGCAGGAGTGCATCATGCCCATTGGTTGTTATGATGCATAAATGAAGTGCTGGCTAGTCTGTTTGTCAACTTTGTAGGAGTGGATCAAGCTGTAGGGTCAGTACAGTGTATGAATGTAGCCCAGGCACTAACCCCTCATTTTGACTGAGCTTCTAACGAGCAAATTCCTGAATAGAAAAAGCGGCATCGGATAAACCATTTAAGGCCGCTGATATGTTTTAATGCATCATGGTCGTCATGATGCATGAATGCAGTTCTATTGAGTAACTCGCCAGAGCTGCTTACGAGCATCATGACAACCCTATGGAATTAACACCCCCCCAGAGTGTCGGCATGAATCGGTGCATCATGATGACAAATGGACATGGTGCACTCCTGCATTAGGGACTCTAAAACTCGTTAAGCTGCAACTCTAAATACGCCTGTTATCTGCCGAACATATTACATGGAATCTTACAGTTTAAAACAGGAAATCACATCTTCACTTTTGTAGGTGAAAATAAATTTGTTTGAGCTGTGAATGTTCCATCATGCACATCATTAGTAAAGGCAAATCTATAACAGACATCTGAATTGTGGAATTAGATAAGACTATATTGGTTTTTAAAAAGAGTTATAGGAGACTCATTTTCAGTCATTTTTTCAGTCATTTTTGTGGTGCGAATAAGTTTAAAAAAAGATGGAAATTTTATAAATAAGAGGCAGAATTACTTAATGAATTTGTAGTGCCAATAAAGGAGATGTAGGAGTCTTGCAGGAAAAGGTATTTCAGTACCAACTATTGTAAATTTTGAGTAATTTTCTATATTTAGATATGTCAGTGAAATTAGATAAATCGGTATTGATTTATCAGATACATGAGTGGAATTAGATAAAGCTGTATTTGTTTTATCAGATATGTTGATATAGAACAACGATATCTGCATTGATTGTGAAGCCATGTACTGCTCTGCGAATGCTCCTGAGGCATGATTATATCCATTGTGACCACATTTCGGTAATGCCGCTTCATTCCAATAGCTTGGATTAGAGATCGCCAATGAGATTTTCGTCATCTAGCCAACAGGAATTTTCAACATTTCAAAATCAACCATTTCTTGGCTAAAAATCTACCTTTTGTTTGCTAAAAGGTACATTTGGTGTCCAAAAATGTAACTTTACATGGACTTTTTTCTTGACTTTTTCTTGCGATGTAGACAGGTTTGATGGAATAACAGCTGGCCGTACAGTGAATAGAAGGAGGATGCTTCCATGAAATGGTCATTAGCACATTCGCAGAAACAGCTTTTGACCATTACAGTGGACCGCTCACTAAGTATAAGGCCATTTTATTATGATTACTTGGATTATGGATCTGGCGGCGAGATTTTGGCCAAATTAGAAAAAAAAATGAAATTTTATTTTTATTTTTTTTTCTCTGGCCAACGGGAATTCTGGTGAATTTAGCCAAAAAAAAAATCTTTTTGTGAAAAAGAAGTTATATTGTCAGCATTAAAACTTCAATATTCTGCTGCTCAGGGAGGGGAAATTCTCATTATTTACTCTTTTAACTGACTAAAAGTGACTCTTTCATGGCCTTTTTTTTTGCTCTGGCCGATGGGAAATATTCTTAGTCAGATTGTGGCCTGGGCCATGTTTTTTTTTTTATTTTTCTACCGATGGCCGACCAAAAGGGTGAGTGGAAAAAGCCATAATCCAAGTTATCAGAATTAAGTGGCCTAAGTTGACATCATATACAATGTGGCATGAAGGTCTGAGATCTAAGTCGTAGTGGTACCATTCATGAGTTAGAGAATAGACAACGATCTTCTTCACATCAAGACTGTCTGTTGCATCTGAGTGCATTATAGGACAACAGGCAGTCGAGATGTGAAGAAGGAGTTGTCTATTGTCTTTATAAAACGTACATTTCATTCCAATCACTTAAGTACCCAATTCAGGTATATATAGACCAGTTAATGGCCCTTGACTTGTTTACAACTATAGTGACCTTGCTCAGGTGTGCACAACACTCCTATAATGCTCAAGGTCACTTCTATCGTGCAGCAGAGCACTGCCTGCCATTTTATAATCAGTAATTATACCCTCCTCTCATACCCTGCACATGCCAATGTGTAATCATATGTGCCTCATCCATCAGTGACAGTAATTACAGGGCCGTGATTCTGCATTATAGCCAGGTACAGTTACGTACGGCTACACTTATTACTACTTTCATACATGACATAGACGCGTCTGCACACTTAGTAATGTAAATGTCATAGGTGGTTATGTCAGATTGATGGAAATCCTGAATTTACCAGATTCATCCATCTCAATTACAATTACCCTGGGCATGGATTTATGGCCTGTACAGAAAGAGTATCCTGAGTAAAAGGATAGAGTACAGAGTATTTCCACTCTACAGACAATTAGGATTATACCATGTATATTCCTCACATTGATATGGACTATGGCTCAGAACATCCTCAATATCAGGCGGCCTTCTCTGTTTTCAAAGTGCATGAATACAGTGGTGGCAATTCACCAGGATTGCACGGTCAGACTTTAAGTTCCCTGTGTCCAGTGGCCAGTGCTTCCCTAGCCCACTTAAAAGGGTCTATTTCTCTTTCCTATCCCCTCGGATGTGTGTGGTGCACATATGTGAAATTGTAATGTAGTTCTCGCCATGAATATGTCCTTAGCTGTTGAAATGGCGTTAAACATCTAATACTCACTCACACATGAAGGTTTCTGTTGACTCATCTTTTATGACAGGTTGTGTCAAGTGGACACACCTCCCCAACTCAGCTTACTAAGCTAAAGAGTTGGGGACACACTTATAAAAGAACATTTACTATGGTCTGAAAAAGAACAGACTTGCCACAGTAGTGGCCTTTTCCTGACCCATTAGTTTGATCATCAATCCGTATGTACTAAAGGCAGCAGTCAAATAAGGACTCTTGGTACAAGGGTATTGAAACTGATAAATGCCGGCACTATAAAAACAGTAAATATGCAAACTCGCAGGACAAAATCGCTGCCGGGCTTGGGACATTGCCAGACTGCAGGACCAAATGTCTCGCTGTAATCTTGGGACTTTAGGCTATATTTAGTTTTTTTACGGCTTGAAAATCGGACAATCATTAGGGTTTTTAAAGCTTAACATTAAAGGCATTACTTTTTGTTAAGAGTTCATTCTCGCTTTCTTTCCTGAATAATAATCTGTAGGTGTTCGGTCCTGCCAAGATCAAACTGGGCCTGCTGTATAATGAAATCTGCTGGACTGAATTGCCTTTGAGAGGGAAAAGTTTTCATACAGACTGTAAAAATTATGTCATCAAAATAACGGTGAAATCCTTGTCCTAAAGTTGCCAGAGATCCATCATTATTCCTTGTATCACTGCATTGCCATCTGCGGCTTCATTGTGGAAAATATACTGCTTCACTGCAATATGAATGCCATGGTAGACTGTTTAGTTTTACAAGGATGTATATTCACCAGTTAGTTTTACAGCATGGGCCCTTAACTGGGCGTCTACGGTACATCCATTTAAGGATAGTATCACTGTGAGACCTCAAGCTTCATTAGATCGACAATAGCGCAAGGTGCAATTAAGTCATCATACAAGGTAATCCAAATATAGGGACAAGGAATGATCAATTCATATTCTTGCCATTCCTCTAGGATATATAGCTATCATAACCTATACACAGCAGGCAAGCCCCAACACAGAGCTGAGGCTGTAGAACACTGACACTCTGTCTTCATAACCTAGTGTACACTGGAACTATAACCCTTTAGTGGCTGCTGATACAGGTGTGCATCATGCCGACCCTACAGGGTTGAAACATAAACTGCTGGAGGGTCGGCATGATGTACCAATGAAGTGCTGGTGAGCAGTCCACCTCATTGGTGCATCTAATCCCTCAACTCTACACACAGAGATGATCTTCATGAAAAATAGATGAAAAATCAGTACGAACAAATCATTTAAAAATGACCAAATATTCTCAGAATAAAAATAAAACTGGAAACAAACCTTTTTTTAGGCCTTACTACTTCCATGATAATTCAGATATAACATAAGTATACCACACAGTGTAGTGTGATATTACCTACCAAGCCCCAAAACACTGCTGTAATTAACTCTTTATAAGCCGGTTTGCGAGAGAGCATCACTAGATTATTCATAAATCAACATCCAATATTCCATAGGACTTGAATCAATAGTTAAATTATAAGGATTTTTTTTTTCTCCATATTTTTCAGTTTTTGTGATATGGTGTTGTTTTTTTACCATAGAATTGTAGCATCTGGCATATTGACCCTAGATTAATGAACATGTTACTGGAAACACACAATTTGTAATTTCGTCTCGCCATATGTGGTGAAAACATTCCCCACATTTATACAGCAGCACACCACAAAGTAATAATGATGTCCATAAACAACCATCTATTCCTCCATGTGCCATAGATACCCAATTAAAAGTTCCCGCAACCAGTAGAACATGTACATGGGTCGCAGTCATACTGATGCAGGAAGCCTTGCCTAGATTATTGTTACATTCAGTGCTTGTTATTCAATTACAACTCACCAAGCTTTTTGTGGCTCTTTATTCTATAACGCCTCATGGCTCGCACACATTGTGACGCTGGTACCGGGCTCGGGGAAGTATGCTATATTCAGGTATATAATTTGACAATACACGGAGGTCCCCAGGGTCTTGTAAGTACCAGTGAAAGTGGTAACTAGTGCTGACAGTGCTATATACAGTCATGTCTATATAAAGCGGCCAACTCAGTTTCAGATAAATTTTGGCTGGTTCCTGAATTGGCTGGTTATCTGAATCATAATTACAATAGGATCCAATCTGTAAGGACTGTTTGGTGGCTGATAAGTGAATAAACCGGCTTATTGAAGACCGATATATAGAGACTTGACTGTAGTGCTACACCATGGTACACCCAGGGGCTATTGTACACTGTGAGGAATTACTGTTGAATCTACCAGGGATCCCTGTAAAAGTGACCACCCTAATTACTTAGCAGTGTACATTTTACAAGAGGCCCTATGTGGCAGTGCGATGATACACAATTGTCCAATAGATCTCTGAAAATTATGACGGGTCTGTGGCAACTTTATTTTGATGACATTTTTTTTACAGTGTAGGTATTGCCATACTTGAGTACCTACTCTCCATGTTTATTGTTCACTAGGGAATGATTTCCATATGTTCCCTGAACACATGGACAAAATGGCATATACAACATGAAATGTTTATCCTCAATTCTAAGCAAAATTTATTCAATGACTTTGAACAAAGTCTCATTGAGTAAATTTGAATTGTTTGATGATCAAGTTCATGTCTGTTTTCTAAAAGTTCATGTCTGTTTTCTAAAGTTTAATTTTAATAACAATTTTCCTGAATTGAATTCTACATATGCTGGCACTCTAAAAAGTATCAGTGGTTTATTGTGGAATTCTATACAATCTCACATTAAATTAATTGTAATACTCAAAGCTGGGCCTTACAGGGGGTACGCGGGCACTGACACATTCCTTTGTTAAATTATCAACCTGTGAAGCACGGGATAGCCACTTAGTGCCGCTAAAGTGCTGTAAAACACAAATCAATCAATCAATCATTACAGGGGGGTTGTTTTAGGGTTTTCCCCTGTAACTGGATCGGTGTGTTGTGATTGGCTAAGCAGTTGGTCATGATGTCTCACACCCTTGATTTTGCTGTTGCGATCAGCTGACACCAGGGGGCACCACAACACTTGCTACTTGCCACCACCAAACTGTCTCTGGTTTTCACTTGCAAATAGAAATGCTTCATATGTTTTCTATATGAAATATATATAGAAATATCAAGGTCTCCCATTTTTCATTTAGCAAATGGGCGGTCCTAACGTCCTTCTTGTTCCTGAAATATGAGCCTTGTAAATTGTCCCAGTACTTTGAATCATTGTTATGTTCTAGATGACTATGATTGATCATAATGAGGAAAGCAAAATATGCACTATGGATGAATGTTTCTTACCGCAATAAACCTTAATAATTAAGACAAATGAATGGTTTAACCAGTATTAGCATATATATTATCATTCAGAACACTCCCTGGACAATAGCTTAAACCGACTTGGAGCGTGTATAAAGGAGGAAGTGTCACAGGCTGGTTCACAAGACCTCTCACTGTCTGCTCCTCAATTGAGATTGAATCGAGAGTGGAGAAAGGATGGGCTTAAGTGGAATTACATAAATTAAGTTTCCTTGTCTTCTAGACATCTCCAGAAACAGAGGGGGGATTTAGTATTCATGAAATCTAAACATGATTTGTTGCTGGGAGTTATGTCATGCTTCAAAATAATTCTGAGGAAGGATTTCCAATGCAATGTAATAAATCTTCAACACAAATTCAGCAAAGAAGGTGGCTCATTGTGATGAAAGTGGCAGCCAATGCAGTAAATGACAGAACTTTCATGTTGTTGGTCATCATGCTGTTGTATAATATGATCAGTATTAGCATGCAGTTTGAAGTCTGGTCACATGACCAGGTCACATGTTGCATCTACTTAGACCAGACGTGCACGCTCATTGGTTCCTACCAAGGACTATAAACGTCTGTGTGCTGCCATCATGCTGTCATTGAGCCCTACATTATGACAATGTACAACACGTTAATAACACCCACGGGTGTAATAAAACTCTCATGGCTACTAGTAAACTCAAACCTGGCTGAGAACATACCCCGGTAACCAAGGTAACCACAAGGTCAGAATCTAAGTGACATGCAATAGCTCAATAGCCTGGTACTCTATTGCCATATAACAGTATCTGCACACTGCAGAGTTCTATGAATGTATATAACAAGGGAACAAATAATGTTTTTCTTTTAATGCGGGCAAGTTAAGTTATCGATTGAGTAATTCCTCATAAATAACTGCATTTACATTGTGCACCAATGAAGCATCTTTAGGCCCTTATGTACCATTAAGCATTTTTCTCTCTTTACAAGCAACCCTTAAGAATACCTGTTTAGCTGTCTCATACAAACAAAGGATAGAATGTCCACAAACTAATGAGGCAGTCCAATAGGGCATTTGGACAATCAACAAATCAATCAATCAACAAACCCTTCTGGACCTTTTACCCAACCCCTTCCAAAGACTGGAAGTGGGCTGAATATTGGCCCTATTTTTATAGAGCAAATGTAAAAGAAACCATCCCTCTTATAGAATTTGAATACCGAACCTAAGTAGCGTGAGAACTGAGAGTTGATAATACATAAAGTGTTGTCAGACCTGAAGGTTACCACAAGGTGAGACAGCTTTACTCATTATGGAGTCTCAGTGACCTTACAATGACCTCTTATTGACAGGAGAGTAACTAAAGGTCACCACAAGGTGAAGCAGCTTTACTCATTATGGAGTCTCAGTGACCTTACAATGACCTCTTATTGACAGGAGAGTAACTAAAGGTCACCACAAGGTGAAGCAGTTTTACTCATTATGGAGTCTCAGTGACCTTACAGTGACCTCTTATTGACAGGAGAGTAACTAAGGGTCACCACAAGGTGAAGCAGTTTTACTCATTATGGAGTCTCAGTGACCTTACAATGACCTCTTATTGACAGGAGAGTAACTAAAGGTCACCACAAGGTGAAGCAGCTTTACTCATTATGGAGTCTCAGTGACCTTACAATGACCTCTTATTGACAGGAGAGTAACTAAAGGTCACCACAAGGTGAAGCAGCTTTACTCATTATGGAGTCTCAGTGACCTTACAATGACCTCTTATTGACAGGAGAGTAACTAAAGGTCACCACAAGGTGAAGCAGCTTTACTCATTATGGAGTCTCAGTGACCTTACAATGACCTCTTATTGACAGGAGAGTAACTAAAGGTCACCACAAGGTGAAGCAGCTTTACTGATTATGGAGTCTCAGTGACCTTACAGTGACCTCTTATTGACAGGAGAGTAACTAAAGGTCACCACAAGGTGAAGCAGCTTTACTGATTATGGTGTCTCAGTGACCTTACAGTGACCTCTTATTGACAGGAGAGTAACTAAAGGTCACCGCAAGGTGAAGCAGCTTTACTGATTATGGAGTCTCAGTGACCTTACAGTGACCTCTTATTGACAGGAGGGTAACTAAAGGTCACCACAAGGTGAAGCAGCTTTACCAGTGTTTACTGATTATGGAGTCTCAGTGACCTTACACTGACCTCTTATTGACAGGAGAGTAACTAAAGGTCACCACAAGGTGAAGCAGCTTTACTCATTATGGAGTCTGAGTGACCTTACAATGACCTCTTATTGACAGGAGAGTAACTAAAGGTCACCACAAGTTGAAGCAGCTTTACTGATTATGGAGTTTCAGTGACCTTACAATGACCTCTTATTGACAGGAGAATAAGTAAAGGTCACCACAAGGTGAAGCAGCTTTACCAGTGTTTACTGATTATGGAGTCTCAGTGACCTTACACTGACCTCTTATTGACAGGAGAGTAACTAAAGGTCACCACAAGGTGAAGCAGCTTTACCAGTGTTTACTGATTATGGAGTCTCAGTGACCTTACACTGACCTCTTATTGACAGGAGAGTAACTAAAGGTCACCACAAGGTGAAGCAGCTTTACCAGTGTTTACTGATTGTGGAGTCTCAGTGACCTTACAATGACCTCTTATTGACAGCAACATGGCAATACTTAATGTATCTACCCCCACAGGGTGTCAATTATCTCTATATGAATACACAGATGTGTACTAACATTTTGTTACTGTTGAACTATGTACCACCTCAGGGCGGACACAAGCTACATTGTGCACTGTGTGTACATGAGGTGAGGGTGGCTCAGGGGCTTGTCAATTTATTCAATTTATCTAACAATACTCTCTGTGCAAAATGCTCTCTGCTTAATCTGAACACTTATCTCATATTCTACTAACTTGATGTCCTAGGGAGCTTTTACCACAATACACATTTACTCAAAACACATGATTTCCCATTATTTTGCTTTATTTCCTAAATATATGACAATTGCACAGTAATTCCCTATGTTGGTTTCCTGACCATGACAAGACAGGGTTGACAGAATTTCTATCAAATCACACTAACTTGAATGTACATAATCATTGGTCTATTGGCCTGGGTATAGATGATTTATTTGATTTGGGAAAAGAAATGACTATATGTATTAGCAGATTTTTGGCTCAGGTCCTCCTGGGTCATCGGCGGCACCTTTTCGGTCAAAAACTGATGGTGATGAATTGGAACTTTAGATGGGAATTTCTCATCGAAATTGGGGGATAATTAAACAAAAAAACATAGAAACATATTCTTTAGGATGTAGTCTTTTATTGCACATGCACAATTCCTGGGAAAACAATTTCTTTAGCTATGAAAAAAGCTGAAGAAAAAACCTGACATGTTTGACCTACTTTCTCATGAAAATGAGGCTCCATAGGATAGCATTGCGCAGTCCATTTTGGGGGTCGACAGGGGGTCAAAATAACACATTGACTCCTATTGGAATCGGGCAATTAAGACGCTGTTTTTCAGCAGGTAAAGTGGAATTTTCTGTACAGGAGGGGTTAAGACCATTGGTATATGAGTGTGTAAATCGGACCACCCTAATTTTGTTATGTCGACTGCCTCACTTCCGGTCTGGAGACTTGACGCATGCACGCAGAGTGACCGGTCGTCAGATTTTTATTTTATAACAGTAAATGGATAGGGTGTATTCAATTCAAATCGATTAATATTGCCCGAAATGAATGGATTATAGTAAAAAAACCCTTAATTTCAAGTTAAATAGATAGAATCTATCGAATTCTCCGTCAGAAATGCCACTTCCGGGAGGAGTATTTACAGAGACATCTGTAGGACTAGACTCCAGTACTTGACATTGTAGTATTTACAGAGACATCTGTAGGACTAGACACCAGTACTTGACATTGTAGTATTTACAGAGACATCTGTAGGACTAGACACCAGTACTTGACATTGTAGTATTTACTGAGACATGTGTAGGACTAGACTCCAGTACTTGACATTGTAGTATTTACAGAGACATCTGTAGGACTAGACTCCAATACTTGACATTGTAGTATTTACAGAGACATCTGTAGGACTAGACTCCAGTACTTGACATTGTGTAGTATTTACAGAGACATCTGTAGGACTAGACTGCAGTACTTGACATTGTAGTATTTACAGAGACATCTGTAGGACTAGACACCAGTACTTGACATTGTAGTATTTACAGAGACATCTGTAGGACTAGACTCCAGTACTTGACATTGTAGTATTTACAGAGACATCTGTAGGACTAGACACCAGTACTTGACATTGTGTAGTATTTACAGAGACATCTGTAGGACTAGACTGCAGTACTTGACATTGTAGTATTTACAGAGACAATTGTAGGACTAGACTCCAGTACTTGACATTGTGTAGTATTTACAGAGACATCTGTAGGACTAGACTGCAGTACTTGACATTGTAGTATTTACAGTGACATCTGTAGGACTAGACTCCAGCTGTAGATGACTGATGGAGCTGTGAAAAAGGCAGCTCTCTTAGGGAAATGTCACCCAGCCTGGTCTTACAACCACCAGCTGGTGTTTGCCCCTTAAGGATGACATAACACCGCCACATACATGCTCTTTTGTGATTGTGATACCTCCATGCAGTTCCTTTGGTGACTGCTAATGCATTTATGTATCATGCTCTTTGGTCTTCATGATGCATGAATGCATCCCTGTTAAGTAGCTTGTCAGGGTTACATTGATGCATCATGCCGACCCTATGAGGTTGATACACTACCGGAGGCGCAGGTTGATTCTTCAATGAAGAGCTGGTGAAAAGACTCACCAGTACTTCATTGGTGCATCATGAAGAGTGCATCAGTGATACATGAAGGTTTAATGCATCATGCTCATCTGTTGCCTGATGCATGACAGCAGGGATAGTCAGATACAACACTATAGGGTCGGTGCATCGCGATGACCCTCCAGGTCATCATGATGCACATGTGAAGTGCTGACAACTCATTGGTGCATCATGAGGACCAGTGGGCATGATGCACTCTCGTAAAGCATGAATTAGTTAAATCTGCCAGGAGTGCATCAAAATGTAAAATTGATTTATAAATCGTTTGATGTATGAATGCAGGCTTAGCAAGTTACTTGCTTGGATTACATAAACACCTGAGGCCAATCCACTTGGGCTGCCGCGTCCTCGAACAGTCGACATGATGCACCAATGCATATATACATATATATATATATATATATATATATATATATATATATATATATATATATATATATATATGCAGCAAATCATGAAGACAACCATAAAAACACAAACCCACAGACATCATGGAGCCATTAACATTATAATCAAAGCCACTAGTGCTGGAGTGCATCTTTCCCATTGGTTTGGCATGATGCAAAAATGAAGTGGTGGCAAGTCTGCTTACCAGCACATCATGTTGCTAACTCTCTGGCAGCAGTTCTTCATGATGCATAAAGCTGCCAAGGTGAGTAACTCACCAAGGCTGCATCCATACATGTATAATGGTTACAAGTGGGCATGATGCATTAAAACATCAGCGGCTGTCAAAGTGTAAATGAAGGCCACACCAGTAACAAAGAGCAGTGTCAAAGTAACACCAGGTGTAACAGGAAGGTAGACGAGGAAAAACTGTCACAGGAACCGAGTCTGCCAAAAAGCCATTATCAAGGTTAAAAAACACCCGAGTAGAATCCATATCGTCTTTAACGCTTGAAAGGCCGATAGTTCATCAATGCATCATGCCCATTGGTCGTCATGAGACATAAATGTAGCCCTGGTGAGTAACTCATCAGGGCTACACTCATACATTATGCCAACCCCACAGGATAGACAGCCTCCTGGAGGGTCAGCATGATGTACCAATGAAGTGCTGGTGAGGAGACTGACCAGCACGTCATTGTTGTATCATGATGACCAATGGGCATGATACACGTCTTCTTCAGCAGCCCGTAAAGGGTTATTCTCCTGGCTTAACAATAATAACACCTGCCCTCATAGAATAACTACTGTTTTAGATTCAGTCAGTATTCCTAGAAGTCTGCTGGTTATGAAGACAAGAAATGAAAGAAAGTAAAAAGTTAAAAAAACAAACAGATGATGAATGAATAAGAAAAAGAAATGTTGATTAGGTAAAACCTCCAGAAATTAAGATTCATTATGTAAAAATTCCTAATAAAAAGAGCATGATTTCTGAAGAAACTTCTATAAAATATCCAGAACTGTCTGTTTAGCTCATTAAAGAGCGCTGGTGCATTGATGTATCATGCCCATTGTTTGTCATGATGCACCAATGAAGTGGTTGCAGCCATGCATCATGACAACCAATCAATATGATGCAATAATGCACAAGCTGCCCTTTATCTATAGGACATGTTAGGGTCATGATTATAAGGTACAAAAGAAGTCATTGAATGATGAAAAAAGTCAAGAGGAAAATATGCCAAAATTTCAAAATTTCAAAATACACAATGCTGAACAGAACTTCCCGAAATTTCGTGTGGGCATTAAAGAATTTTATAGGTATGTGCCTACCAAAAATGGTGTCATTCGGATAAAGATAACCTACATGCACAGGGACCTGCGCAGTAGCTTCAATTGTAATAGGAGTGACCCACCTGAACTCATCAAAGAGCGAAATGCCTTTATGCAGCCTTTCTGCAGCCTTAGAAAGTAGCCCCTCCCCGAGCTAAATCAACTTGTCTGATGCTCCAAATCACCTGATTCATTAATGCATTCAGTGGCCTTGATTTATTAATTGACGGGATGCGCATCAATGTTTGCTACCCGTTTGTGCTGTCAATGCTTGTTTCTCACCTGGGCTGCTTCTAAGCATCATGCTAACATACCGGGCTTGATACATTCCCAAAGGGTATTACTCCCCAGGCCTCCACCGGGCTTGATACATTCCCAAAGGGTATTACTCCCCAGGCCTCCATCCCAGGGTTGGCATAAATAGAGGGAACTAAACGACCGTGGTGTACGAGGTGGCCGATCCACCACGAGGGGGGGTGTCTCCCGCTGGGGCTAACACCCTGGGGGGAGAAACCCCCGAGGGGTGGATCAGCCACCGAGGACACCAGGGGAGTTTAGTTCTCTATTTATTTTAAGTTTTTAGAGGGTTTAAATAAGGAAAAATCAGCAAAATCCTTTACCTAGTTCCCCGTAAGAGCGGCGGTATGCCAATTTGAATGTTTACATGCGCCCGAAAAGAGGCTGTCGTACCGGATCAGCCGCTGTGGTGGATCAGCACACGTTACGCCACTGGGGATGTGGTGATCGGCCCTGCAATGCTATCTCTACAGGAAGAAGTAATTTACATAAAATAATGCATTGAAGTAAGCGGCAACACCAGGTTGCATTTATGTATTATGCCAACCAATCAATATGATGCCTTAATGCACAAGCTCCTCTTTCAGGGTTAACACACAGGTGTTGATGCAGAAGTCCCTGAGAATAATTAATTGTTTCTCTCCTTCATATTTATTGGGTTCGTGCTGCATTGCTATGTGGTTGTGGAATCTTATCAATGATTGCGCTGTCAGATTCCACAATCTGTTTTCCCATTTCTGAGCAAATTACGCCTCCCAAGTTTATAATGTCATGGATTTTCACAGAATTCACGATGGATTTTATAGCGGCTTTATATCAGCTGTGCTTGGAATAGGAATGACAACAAAACCTATTGATTTGAGCTAACTGGATTCAGGATTCGACGCCTATCAGAATTGAATTAAACCTGGCCAACAATTTTAAATGGGCTTATTCCGTGGTGGTTTTTGAACTGGATTGTTTTGTTTGTAGTAGTTAATTTTTCACCTTGCGTTCACTGTGTGGCAGCACCGGGTTGGGCTGCTTCGGTAATGAGCCTTTAACCCTTTTAAAGCCAAAAGTGTGTTAACCGTTTAAGGCCCACTGGTGCATTAATGCATCTTGCCCATTGATCGTCATGAGTGACTCACCAGGGCTACATTCAAGCATCTGATCCTACAGGGTTGACATGTACCTGGAGGGTCAGCATGATGCTCCAATGAAGTGATGGCGAGCAGTCTTTACGGCACTTCATTGGTGCATCATGACGACCAATGATGTACTTCTGTAACAGTGGGCCTTAAAGGGTTAATGCATCATACATCTTCTTCTTGATGCATAGATATGACCCCAGGGGGGCGTTACACAAACAGCGATTATGGCATTACGATGATCATAACGATCAAAGTGCATTACATAAATAGAGAAATCGTTAATAAAAATTGTATAAAATGTCTCGTTATATGTCAAAGAGGAAATCTGCATTACACAGTCATTTTCTCGTAAATCTTTTCTTGTTGTTTTCACAACGGTTTTTCTTCAAGATCACAAAGTAGGTGCTGCAAGATGATAACGATTATCTGCCGTATTTCACTGTTCACATGTGCTGTGCAGTGGAGTTCTGTAAATGCACTCCAGGAACATAATATCAGTATGATTTGGTGAAGGTCAACCCGATTTTGTCATGGTAAAAAAAAAATCAACATAGTGAATTACTCTGTAAATGTCATAGATTTAGGAGAGGATTAAGTAAAGCTGCTCTCAGACACGCATGAATGAATGTAAATTAGTAAAGGCCCTCTGGAATATCCGGTTAGGGGCGGGTCACCGGGTAGTCATATGTTCCCTATCGGTATCACACCGATCCAGGCGTTGGTGGAAGGTAGAGAATGTCAGGTCAGGGGAAGTAGCTCAGAGGAAGAGCTTCCGCTTCGAAGTTGGAGGGTCCCGGGTTTGAATCCCGGTTTCTCTAAAGACGTTTTCCACCAACCCCTACACTGGTGGAGAAACCGAGTAGTCCTGACTCGCGTGACGGGGGGCTATGGAACTCGGTTCCTGGGTTGGTGTGATACGGCAAGCGCTTCGACCGCCCGGTACTTGTACCGGCAGTTGACCAGGGAATCGGGAATGCCTCGCACTGCTTGATAAAGCCCAATCGTCTGGTTGGGAGGAGAGCCGGGTTGCTGGTCAGCGGTGGTCGAAGCTGGTTGGGGGCTGTGTAGGGGAACATGATTTCCCGTGCCCTGATGGCCGACCCGCAGGGGCGGGTCACCGGGTAGTCACATATTCCCTACCGGTATCACACCGATCCATGCGCAGGTGGAAGGTAGAGAACATCAGGTCAGGGGAAGTAGCTCAGAGGAAGAGCTTTCGCTTCGAAGTTGGAGGGTCCCGGGTTCAAATCCCGGTTTCTCCAAAGACGTTTTCCGCCGACCCCTACAATATGCAAGGCCAAAAACCTCATGTAGATGTTCTCTTGATGCACAAAATCGATGCATTTTTTCATGGGTCTGGCCAATGAATTACTCAATCATTAACTTCACAACCATTCAGTTCAATATTTCCCAGATTAAAAGAAATACATTTTTTTTGTTTCTGATTTATACAACAAGAATGTGGTAAAAGATTATAATTATAGCCTATCCAATGATGGACTTCTGCAATGTCCATCTTAAGGTGCTGGTATATGGCAGTAGAGCACATGTTGTTGAGCTATTGGATGTCACTCAGATTCTGACCTTGTGGTTACCTTGGTTACCATGTTACGGTATCGGCCAGGTTTGAGTTCACTAGTAGCCATGAGAGTTTTATTACACCCCTGGGTGTTATTAACGTGTTGTACATTGTCATAATGTAGGACTCAATGACAACATGATGGCAGCACACAGACGTTTATAGTCCTTGGTAGGAACCAATGAGCGTGCACGTCTTGTCTAAGTAGATGCAACATGTGACCTGGTCATGTGACCTGGTCATGTGACCAGAATTGGATGCTAATACTGCTCATGTATCACCCAGAAAGCTGCCTCGGTTTACAACAATATGATAACCAAGAATGTGCAGTGAATCGTGTTAGATGAAAGTCTACCTTGAATTATTTCATGGACGATGCTATATGAACCATGAAAGGTTTCATGTCATGCTAGAATTAAAAATGGCATAATGTCTTGTTATCTTGGTTTAATCAAGTTAGGGTTTGTGAAAAATGCTTTTATCAAAGCACAACAGGATGCGAAATGATGTCCCACCGACCTTAATCAACTGGCTAATATGCCTGTTCCTTCATACAACTTACCCTTCACTGAGGAAACTTTTTTCACCTTTATAAGTTTTGAAAGATTCCTGGTACAATATTCATTGCAATAGAAATCCTTAGCCTGAAATTATTTGGAAGGTTTTTCGGAAATTGAATTATTTTGGGGCTTGAAATAACTCCCAGTAACAAATCATGTTTGTGTTCCCTGCCTATTGAAATCACCTCGCTGTGTCTGAGAGTTCTCTAGAAGACAATTTTACTTAATTTCTGTAATTACCCCTGAGCCAGTCTTTGTTTTCTCCATCCACCCCTTTGTCTGTGCAGTACTTAGTTTGTAAGGTCTATTGCTGTAAAAAAACATTTATTTGAAGTGGACCTTCATTTTCCTCATTATGATCCATCAAAGGCAGACCCTGAACTTAAAAGCAAGTTCAAGGAAAATTCCTTGTGAATTATTTAGCTCTTGGCATTAATCTGTTGTGTGCCTTAATTTTCCTCATTATGATCCATCATAGGCAGACCTTGAACTCAAAATTACCCTTCACAGAAAAAATACCAAGGGCGGTAGATCCTGATAGGAGATATGCAGACCACACAGAGAAGCAATCTAGCAGTCTTAAGGATTATTCAGGAAGTAATATTACGTTCCTTACGATAGAATGTCTATATTTATTCTCTTGACGAAACTTCTCGTCCCTCAATCTTCCTGGGAGGGACGGTTTTTCGCTACAAAAACCAAAACAACTTGTGGTGCATCTTGTCATTTTGAGTGAATCCATCATATCCTAGATGGTAGATCCAAGAATAGGTTTTACCAGATTCAGGACACGTGGTCTATCTGGTTTCTGATATACAGGGAGGAGGGACCAGTAGCAGTGATTCCTTGTATAGGAAAGTCACTCTTCTGAACACATTAATTGGATAACTATGGAACCAAAATGGCTGTCAGAAATGTCTATATGCCACCGCCTAAGGAGAAAATTAAATGACTGTTCAAGTCCCACTTACACAATACAGTGATTTCAGCCTAAATATGACTTGCAATTTGCCTGCCTTCGTCTTTTAATGTGCACAATGTAGTTTGATACACCCTGAGGGTACACCAAGACACATTGGTAGTACGATTTGGCCATGGCCAAAAGCTGAAATCTGTCAAACCTATTGTCAAAGGTAACAAGGAACATGATGAATTACTGTGCAAACGTCATAGATTTTGAAAACAGAGAGGACAAATCTCATTTTGATATGGAATTTGAATGAAAAGATGAAATATCCTAATTGAGACTTACCTTATTTGAATAAAGCCTCAAACTGCTATAGATCTAAAACAACTTAAAACCCCAGTAATAACAGTTAAGTGGAATAGGAGGTAATTAATCACATTTAGTAGAAAGCATTTTACAAGTACAGCATTGTCGGGTTAAGTGATGTGCCCTCGAGCAAACCTCACCTTATTTGTGTTCTGCACAGCTTACATAGCTTTTGTGCCTACTGGACATACATAGTGTTAGCACAAATATGTGTTTCTATGTAGACAATAGCACCCTGAGGTACTCACAATAAGGCAAGGCTGAGTCACTCCCCTGTCAATGAGACATGATTGAAAACTGCTGGGCCACCCTTTATCAATGAGAGGTCATTGTAAGGCCACTGAACCGCCATAAAGTAAAGCTGCTTCACCTGGTGTCACCCTCAGGTCTTTTAACTGCCAGTTCTCATGACACCTTTAGAAATTGATGAATAGATGTCTTCATGCACAACATAGTTCCTTGTACTCAGGGGCAAGAGCAATTGATTACATAATACGTGATTAATAGGCTTTTGGTTTAATAGTGCTCTGATGGAACAAAAATTATTTGCTTTATGCAGCTAAAATATTCATGGTAATGATTAGTAATTACCCTATTATATCCATTCATGAAACTTTTTAGTGCCACTTTAATATGCTTGTATATATGGCAATGAAGCACATGTTCTAGGGCTATGGCATGTCAGATTCTGACCTTGTGGTCATCATGGTTACTAGGGCTATGGCATGTCATCATGGTTACCATGGTATGTTGTCGGTTACCATGGTATGTTGTCGGCTGTTTGGGTTGTCTAGTAGCAATGACAGTTTTATTGCACCCACGGGTGTTATCAATTTGTCATACAGTGACATGATATGGGATAAAATGACAGCACACAGACATTTTTAGTCTGAGCATGCATGGTCTTATCTAAGTAGACACACCATGTGACTTGGTCATGTGACCAGACTGCAGCCTGCTCCTTCATACAACTCACCCTTTACTGAGGAAGCTACCGATGAACAGCAATATATATATATAAACGATGAAATAAGCCATTTTATGTTAGACGAAATGCTGTGATGATGGCTTTTTATTTTACATGGCTAAACTGTGCATACACATGACAGTATTCCAGTAGTTCTATAATTGCAATTCACTGCCAGATTCCCTGCGTTAGTTGCCACTTACCTTAAAATGAGCTACTGCCTTTTTTGAAGTTGTCTTACCCACTGGAATTAGCTTGGCAAGGTTCCTAGTGCAAGATTCTCATTCCATTGTAATTAAATCCTTTTCTCTCAAATATAATTATCTTGAGGCTTGAAATAATGGCCAAATCCGTAATACTGCTTAAGTATAGGCCAGGTGTCAACATATATCTTATAGTGGATTTTTACCCCTCCATTTCAGTATTGGCTTTCCTATAGCCTATGGCCCCCTTTTACCCCACCATCTACTTTGGAGGGGTATTAGCATGTGGGTTTACCCCTCCAAACTTTAACCCCTCCACTATAGGATGGAGGGATAAAAGGTGACTATACAGCATGCTTTTATCCCTCCATGTAAGTAGTATAGGTTATATAGGTATTGGTGGGGTATTTGTTTCAGCATCCATACAGAAAACTTTTATCCCTCCATAGATAAAGGATGCTATATCCTCCAAAATATGCCAAGCCCCATTTTAATTTTATTGATCCCTCTGGAAACCCTTTCCCCAGGGGTTATTTCCCCTTGGATGTTATAAGATTGTATGTCAAAAGGGATTGGTTACCTTTATACTACTACTGTTTTATCCCTCCATGACGAAAACCTTTACCCCTCCACAGATTGGAGGGTTAAAATAGCAGTAGTATAACCCATCCACCATAATATAGGAACTTAAAACATCCATGGGGGAAAACAACCCCTTGGGGAAAGGGTTTCCAGGGGGGACAAATAAAGTAAAACAGGGGCTTAGTACCTTCTGGGGTTTACAATCTTGGTAGCGCAGCTTTATTCATCTGGAGGGGTATTTGTTTTAGCATCCATATAGAAAACTTTCATCCCTCCACAGACAATGGATGCTTTACCCCTCAAAATATCCCAAGCCCCATTTTATTTTTATTGATCCCTGCTGGGTGTCTGTAATGGAATAAAGGGCATCTCTATATTTCTGGCATATATACTGGAAATATCACAAAATATGGGAAAATTGCCTTTATTCCATTACAGATCCCCCTAAACCGAGGTCCCAAAACTTAGAGAACTCCAATCAAAAGGTGGGATAAAACAGGACTACTTGGAGGGGGTGTTTGTAATGGAATAAAGGGCATCTCTATATTTCTGACATATACTTGAAATATCCGAAAATATGTGAAAATTGACTTTATTCCATTACAGATCACCCTAAACAGAGTTACCAAAATTGAAAAAAAAACTCCAACCAAAAGGCGGGATAAAACAGGACTACATGTATAAGATTCC
The DNA here is from genome assembly GCA_949317995.1 of Acholoe squamosa. Classification (NCBI taxonomy): domain Eukaryota; kingdom Metazoa; phylum Annelida; class Polychaeta; order Phyllodocida; family Polynoidae; genus Acholoe; species Acholoe squamosa. The sequence continues at coordinate 91,339,667 of OX439037.1, forward strand.
CCCTCCCCCTATAATCTTTTTGTTTTTTTTGGGGGGAAGGAGGGATGAGGATTAGGCTGACTCAAGAAGTATTAAACTCCCCAATCTAAATACAAATGATCAGTTGATAGATGCCAAAGGGAAGGCAACCCTGTGAAAAACATTCTATGCTACAGTCCTTAGTTCCATGGAAAAGGCCGTTTGGTACAAATAGGTTCCATATTTTACATTCAACCCAACTTTTTTTTATAAGAAAACATGCATCTGGTGGGGTGCACATTTCACATGGCGACTTATATCAGGAGAGAGCGAAATAACTCCCGGTAACAAATCATGTTTGTGTTCCCTGCCTATTGAAATTACCTCTCTGTATCTGGAGATGTCTTGAAGACGAGCAAACTTAATTTCTGTAATTCCCCTTGAGCCCGACTTCTTTTCTCCACTCAATTCACTCTCAATTGACATACAGACAGTGAGAGCCCTTATTAACCAAACCCGCCACCACTTCCTCCAGTAAACATGCCCTAAGCCTGTTTGAGCCTAGGCTGGGTGTTAGGGACCGTCTTTAGCCAATACCAACAGCATAGATACCTTGTAGTTAAATGGATTTACCCCCCTCCCAGGAGGTCGTGCTAAGGTCAATGACCCTTAATAGGTTTAGAGGTTGTATTACCTCAGACTTTGTCCTCAGTTGAAATCATTTCAGAATTGAATTAAAGTGAAACGTTATCTATATCGCATATTTGGTTTATGTAGGGTTTGATTCTAGACATAAGGCATACCCAAAGGCTATTTTGTACATTTCAGGAAAGGAATTGTATTTTTTTTTTTACAATTTTCTAGCTACTAAGCACAGAATATTGACTTAACATATCTAAAATTTTAAAAAAGGGGAAAAATCTGACCTACCGTACCTAATTCTTGTCAGGATGTTACCTGAAACAAACCCATTAATTTTGGCCCCATGCAGTATTTAATTCATGTGGTTTCTAAAAGACGAAGATAAAGAGATTATGTAGATTATGTTGATGAATCCCTCCATGTGTGATTTAAGACAGCTTCCGCACCACCCACTGGCGGATCTAGGGGGGGGGGCGCCGGGGGTGCCCGCTCCTACCCCTATTTTTCTGCCAAATAGGTTGGTCAAAATGCCCACTTCCTAAGCTTTCCAATGGCGAAAGAATTTATCAAATATTCCTACTAGAACCAAAGTTATGAAGTCATCCCCGCAAGTCAGCAGAATGCACATTGAAAATTTCTAAATTTTCTTGGGGGGCATTCCTCCAAACCCCCCTAGGTGTATCGCTGCACTGCGCTTGTGACAGTCTGCGCTGTGCCATCCCTCTACATTAAGCCTCACCACCATATCTTGCCCCCCCCCTTTACAAACTCCTGGATCCACCCCTGCAGATTCCATGGCCAAAATGTGCGCCCCCCCCTTTCTCCAAATCCTGGATCCGCCACTGCCACCCGTCGGTCTGTCACTAGAAGCCATATATGAGTATGCGAGAGCTTCATTCTACCAGACACTGTGGATCTGTCTCACATTATCTGTAACCACAAGGTTGAGGCAGTGCCCATCTTTGCTGCTCACTGTAAAAAAAAAATGTCATCAAAATAATGGCGCAATCCTCTTCCCAAAGTTGCCACAGATGCCTTGTTATTTTCACAAAGAACCCTTGTATATTCATGTGCCACTGTGCCGCCACCTGGGGCATCTTGTAAAAACTACACTGTGTCACTGCAATACAATTACGATGATATTGATAATTATCTAATTTTCTTCTTAGGTAATAGTTGATAGGTTTTCCAATTCCCAACAACCACCATTTTAGATCAGTGATCTTTCCTAAGAATCAACCGATACCACAGGCCACTGTTTCCCATTTTAGCTGACGGATATCCAAATTTAGAAATTCCTTCGTTTGGCTAAGTCTGTGACCAGTGTTGAACCCAGACACCCTATACATATACACTGTGTGCCTCACGTCCCATTAAAAGTTAGATTTGGTCAGCGGGGCTGCTTACTCATGTTACAAGGTGGATGTGAGACAAGGGCTGTCCAATCTGTGTTCAGAAATAACTTTGGTCCGATCGTACGCGTGTAGTAATGTATGTCATTAAGGTGTTACGTTAGGTTAACCCTTTAAGGGCCACTGATGCAGGAGTGCATCATGCCCATTGGTCATCATGATGCACCAATGAAGTGCTTGCACAACTGATTGCCAGCACTTCATTGGTGCATCATACAAACCCTACGGGGTTGATACATATACTCCCGGAGGGTCAGCATGATGCTTCATTGAAGTGCTGGCAAGCAGCCTCGCCAGCATTTCATTGGTGCATCTTGACGACCCATTGGCATGATGCATTAATGCATCAGTGGCCCTTTAAAGGTTTAGATAGTTATGTGTGCCCCCCCCCCATGCTGAGATTACCGTATCTGGTAATTAGCGACATCGGTAATGCCGAGATTGTGGTGTGCCACCTGAATTACCACTCCAACTCAGGGTAGGCACCTCCCCCTATGGTATCAGGGGCTACTGAGGACACTGGATTACTCTCTTATTGCACTCATCGCTTTAGTAGAAAATAGATAAGATAAGAGGGATTATTTATGAAAAAGTAAGTATTGGCACCACCACTGCTACCATGATTCCCCGCAGGAACGATGTTTGTGCGCGGCCATGACAGTTCCAATCTTGGAACTTCCCGCGATATTTATTGCCGTTCATTCTTAGGAATGAACGGCTATAGGAGGGGACCCATTCTTAAATACAAGCTCTCATAGTGGTGCTTCCTCGCTCTCCATGTATAATCCTGTCATAGGTACAGTATTGAGTATGCCTATACCTGGATTAAAATCTGCAAATCAGTCAAGCATAGAAGTGGTGGCAGTGGTGGTGTTGGTGGACCTGTTATTGTAGACCCTGGGGACAGAGTGGTGGTAGCCCTGGACAGCTCAGGCAGGGCCATGGTATATAGCATATATAGCCCCCCCCCCCCACCCACCTCTGAATAGAGGTGGTGGCTGTGCTCCTGTGGTGGCCCCATACCTGCCTGGCACCACCTCCCCCAGCACCATGTGGTTCTCTTCTGCTGGTGATGCATTTCTCAGCACCACTGACTATTAACCCACTAAAGGCCACCTACATGTATATTTATGTATACATGTACACATAAGTATGATGCACTTTTTAAGGAGTTTTAAGTGGCGTGGCATTGGATTATTTGGAGTCTTGGGACCGTTTTCCATGTGTGTCGGCCATCTTGGTTTGCGGAAACACAGGGATCCAGGCCATATATGGTCAATTTTGATCTTAAAAAGTTATCAGATGGATGTAAGTGACCATTGGGACACCTCAACTACCCAATTTTATTGTTTGCTATGTGTGTCAGCCATCTTGGTTTTAGGAAACACAGGGATCCAGGTCATTTGTGGTCAATTTTGATCTTCAAATGTTATCAGATGGATATTAGTGACCATTGAAAGACCTCAACTACCTAATTCTATTGTTTTCCATATGTGTCGGCCATCTTTGTTTTAGGATACACAGGGATCCAGGCCATACATGGTCAATTTTGATCTTCAAAAATTATCAGATGGGTGTTAGTGACCATTGGGAGACCTCAACTAGCGTAATTTATTGATTTCCATGTGTGTCGGCCATCTTTGTTTTAGGAAACACAGGGATCCAACTCATATATTGTCAAATTTAATCTTCAAAAGTTATCAGATGGATGTTAGTGACCATGTGGACACCTCAACTAGCTAATTTTATTGTTCTCTATATATGTCGGCCATCTTTGTTTTAGGAAACACAGGGGTCCAGGCCATATATGGTCAACTTCGATCTTCAAAAGTTATCAGATGGATCTTAGTGACCATTGGGGGACCTCAACTACCCAATTTTGTTGTTTTCCATGTGTGTCGGCCATCTTTGTTTTAGGAAACACAGGGATCCAGCTCATATATGGTCAATTTTGATCTTCAAAAGTTATCAGATGGATGTTAGTGACCATTGAAAGACCTCAACTACCTAATTCTATTTTTTTCAATATGTGTCGGCCATCTTTGTTTTAGAAAACAGGGATCCAGGCCATATATGGTCAACTTTGATTTTCAAAAATTATCAGATGGATGTTAGTGACCATTGGGAGACCTCAAGTACCTAATTTTATTGTTTTCCATGTGTGTCGGCCATCTTGGTTTTCGGATACACAGGGATCCAGGTCATATGTGGTCAATTTTAATCTTCAAAAGTTATCAGATGGATGTTAGTGACCATTGGGACACCTCAACTAGCTAATTTTATTGTTCTCCATATATGTCGGCCATCTTTGTTTTAGGAAACACAGGGATCCAGGCCATATATGGTCAACTTCGATCTTCAAAAGTTATCAGATGGATGTTAGTGACCATTGAAAGACCTCAACTACCTAATTCTATTTTTTTCAATATGTGTCGGCCATCTTTGTTTTAGAAAACACAGGGATCCAGGCCATATATGGTCAACTTTGATCTTCAAAATTTATCAGATGGATGTTAGTGACCATTGGGAGACCTAAACTAGCCTATTTTATTGTTTTCCATGTGTGTCGGCCATCTTTGTTTTAGGAAACACAGGGATCCAGGTCATATATGGTCAACTTCGATCTTCAAAAGTTATGAGATGGATATTAGTGACCATTGAAAGACCTCAACTACCTAATTCTTTTTTTTTTCAATATGTGTTGGCCATCTTGGTTTCAGGAATCACAGGGATCCAGGTCATATATGGTCAATTTTGATCTTCAAAAGTTATGAGATGGAAGTTAGTGACCATTGAAAGACCTCAACTACCTAATTCTTTTTTTTTTTTTTCAATATGTGTCGGCCATCTTTGTTTTAGAAAACACAGGGTTCCAGGCCATATATGGTCAACTTTGATCTTCAAAAATTATCAGATGGATCTTAGTGACCATTGGGAGACCTCAACTAGCCTATTTTATTGTTTTCCATGTGTGTCGGCCATCTTGGTTTTAGGAAACACAAGGATCCAGCTCATATATTGTCAATTTTAATCTTCAAAAGTTATCAGATAGATGTTAGTGACCATTGGGACACCTCAACTAGCTAATTTTATTGTTCTCCATATATGTCGGCCATTTTTGTTTTAGGAAACACAGGGATCCAGGCCATATATGGTCAACTTCGATCTTCAAAAGTTATCAGATGGATGTTAGTGACCATTGGGACACCTCAAGTACCTAATTTTATTGTTTTCCATGTGTGTCGGCCATCTTGGTTTTAGGAAACACAGGGATCCAGGTCATTTGTGGTCAATTTTGATCTTCAAATGTTATCAGAAGGATATTAGTGACCATTGAAAGACCTCAACTACCTAATTCTATTGTTTTCCATATGTGTCGGCATCTTTGTTTTAGGATACACAGGGATCCAGGCCATACATGGTCAATTTTGATCTTCAAAAATTATCAGATGGGTGTTAGTGACCATTGGGAGACCTCAACTAGCGTAATTTATTGTTTTCCATGTGTGTCGGCCATCTTTGTTTTAGGAAACACAGGGATCCAACTCATATATTGTCAATTTTAATCTTCAAAAGTTATCAGATGGATGTTAGTGACCATTTGGACACCTCAACTAGCTAATTTTATTGTTCTCCATATATGTCAGCCATCTTTGTTTTAGGAAACACAGGGGTCCAGGCCATGTATGGTCAACTTCGATCTTCAAAAGTTATGAGATGGATGTTAGTGACCATTGAAAGACCTCAACTACCTAATTCTTTTTTTTTTTTCAATATGTGTTGGCCATCTTGGTTTCAGGAATCACAGGGATCCAGGTCATATATGGTCAATTTTGATCTTCAAAAGTTATCAGATGGATGTTAGTGACCATTGAAAGACCTCAACTACCTAATTCTATTTTTTTCAATATGTGTCGGCCATCTTTGTTTTAGAAAACAGGGATCCAGGCCATATATGGTCAACTTTGATTTTCAAAAATTATCAGATGGATGTTAGTGACCATTGGGAGACCTCAAGTACCTAATTTTATTGTTTTCCATGTGTGTCGGCCATCTTGGTTTTCGGAAACACAGGGATCCAGGTCATATGTGGTCAATTTTGATTTTCAAAAATTATCAGATGGATGTTAGTGACCATTGGGAGACCTCAAGTACCTAATTTTATTGTTTTCCATGTGTGTCGGCCATCTTGGTTTTCGGAAACACAGGGATCCAGGTCATATGTGGTCAATTTTAATCTTCAAAAGTTATCAGATGGATGTTAGTGACCATTGGGACACCTCAACTAGCTAATTTTATTGTTCTCCATATATGTCGGCCATCTTTGTTTTAGGAAACACAGGGATCCAGGCCATATATGGTCAACTTCGATCTTCAAAAGTTATCAGATGGATGTTAGTGACCATTGGGACACCTCAAGTACCTAATTTTATTGTTTTCCATGTGTGTCGGCCATCTTGGTTTTAGGAAACACTGGGATCCAGGTCATTTGTGGTCAATTTTGATCTTCAAATGTTATCAGATGGATATTAGTGACCATTGAAAGACCTCAACTACCTAATTCTATTGTTTTCCATATGTGTCGGCCATCTTTGTTTTAGGATACACAGGGATCCAGGCCATACATGGTCAATTTTGATCTTCAAAAATTATCAGATGGGTGTTAGTGACTATTGGGAGACCTCAACTAGCCTAATTTATTGTTTTCCATGTGTGTCGGCCATCTTGGTTTTAGGTAACACAGGGATCCAGCTCATATATTGTCAATTTTAATCTTCAAAAGTTATCAGATGGATGTTAGTGACCATTTGGACACCTCAACTAGCTAATTTTATTGTTCTCCATATATGTCGGCCATCTTTGTTTTAGGAAACACAGGGGTCCAGGCCATGTATGGTCAACTTCGATCTTCAAAAGTTATCAGATGGATCTTAGTGACCATTGGGGGACCTCAACTACCCAATTTTGTTGTTTTCCATGTGTGTCGGCCATCTTTGTTTTAGGAAACACAGGGATCCAGCTCATATATGGTCAATTTTGATCTTCAAAAGTTATCAGATGGATGTTAGTGACCATTGAAAGACCTCAACTACCTAATTCTATTTTTTTCAATATGTGTCGGCCATCTTTGTTTTAGAAAACAGGGATCCAGGCCATATATGGTCAACTTTGATTTTCAAAAATTATCAGATGGATGTTAGTGACCATTGGGAGACCTCAAGTACCTAATTTTATTGTTTTCCATGTGTGTCGGCCATCTTGGTTTTCGGAAACACAGGGATCCAGGTCATATGTGGTCAATTTTAATCTTCAAAAGTTATCAGATGGATGTTAGTGACCATTGGGACACCTCAACTAGCTAATTTTATTGTTCTCCATATATGTCGGCCATCTTTGTTTTAGGAAACACAGGGATCCAGGCCATATATGGTCAACTTTGATCTTCAAAATTTATCAGATGGATGTTAGTGACCATTGAAAGACCTCAACTACCTAATTCTATTTTTTTCAATATGTGTCGGCCATCTTTGTTTTAGAAAACACAGGGATCCAGGCCATATATGGTCAACTTTGATCTTCAAAATTTATCAGATGGATGTTAGTGACCATTGGGAGACCTAAACTAGCCTATCTTATTGTTTTCCATGTGTGTCGGCCATCTTTGTTTTAGGAAACACAGGGATCCAGGTCATATATGGTCAACTTCGATCTTCAAAAGTTATGAGATGGATGTTAGTGACCATTGAAAGACCTCAACTACCTAATTCTTTTTTTTTTTTCAATATGTGTTGGCCATCTTGGTTTCAGGAATCACAGGGATCCAGGTCATATATGGTCAATTTTGATCTTCAAAAGTTATGAGATGGAAGTTAGTGACCATTGAAAGACCTCAACTACCTAATTCTTTTTTTTTTCAATATGTGTCGGCCATCTTTGTTTTAGAAAACACAGGGTTCCAGGCCATATATGGTCAACTTTGATCTTCAAAAATTATCAGATGGATCTTAGTGACCATTGGGAGACCTCAACTAGCCTATTTTATTGTTTTCCATGTGTGTCGGCCATCTTGGTTTTAGGAAACACAGGGATCCAGCTCATATATTGTCAATTTTAATCTTCAAAAGTTATCAGATGGATGTTAGTGACCATTGGGACACCTCAACTAGCTAATTTTATTGTTCTCCATATATGTCGGCCATTTTTGTTTTAGGAAACACAGGGATCCAGGCCATATATGGTCAACTTCGATCTTCAAAAGTTATCAGATGGATGTTAGTGACCATTGGGACACCTCAAGTACCTAATTTTCTTGTTTTCCATGTGTGTCGGCCATCTTGGTTTTCGGAAACACAGGGATCCAGGTCATATGTGGTCAATTTTGATCTTCAAAAGTTATCAGATGGATGTTAGTTACCATTGGGACACCTGAACTAGCTAATTTTATTGTTCTCCATATATGTCGGCCATCTTTGTTTTAGGAAACACAGGGATCCAGGCCATATAGCTCACATAGCCATTATCAGCTGGGGGCCGCCATTAGACCCCGACGGCACTATGACTAACACCTTCAGCCCCCGACTCCGCAGTATATGCCAGGGATGCCTCCCATTGGTCAATAATACAATAGCCATGTGCCGTATATGGTCAACTTCGATCTTCAAAAGTTATCAGATGGATGTTAGTGACCATTGGGGGACCTCAACTACCCAATTTTGTTGTTTTTCATGTGTGTTGGCCATCTTTGTTTTAGGAAACACAGGGATCCAAGTCATATATGGTCAATTTTGATCTTCAAAAGTTATGGTTAGTGACCATTTGGACACCTCAACTACCCAATTTTATTGTTTTCCATGTGTGTCGGCCATCTTGGTTTTAGGAAACACAGGGATCCAGGTCATATGTGGTCAATTTTGATCTTCAAAAGTTATCAGATAGATGTTAGTGACCATTGGGACACCTCAACTACCTAATTCTTTTGTTTTCCTTGTGTGTCGGCCATCTTGGTTTCAGGAATCACAGGGATCCAGGCCATATATGGTCAATTTTGATCTTCAAAAGTTATCAGATGGATGTTAGTGACCATTGGGACACCTCAAGTACCTAATTCTTTTGTTTTCCTTGTGTGTCGGCCATCTTGGTTTAAGGAATCACAGGGATCCAGGCCATATATGGGGCCCCCAAGGGGACCCCCCCTGAGGTCACAATGTCGCCAAAATGTAAGGTTTCAGGTCACATGTCACTTTTTTAGGGGGAAAAACATGTCTAATAATCTCAAAATTTAAGGTCTTAGATCAAATGTCACTTTTTTAAAGATTGGAAATGTCACATGTCACTTTTAAAAGGGTACAAAGTCGAAATGTCGCCAAAAAATGGCCAAAAGTCGCCATGTCGTTTTTTACCCCTTGGGGGCCACATATATGGTCAATTTTGATCTTCAAAAGTTATCAGATGGATGTTAGTGACCATTGTGACACCACCACCACCAATACCACCACCACACTACTCCCAACCCTCACACACATTCCTTATTTGTATATTTTAATCCAGGCATAGGTTTACTCTATACTATAGCAATGGGGCAGGATTTTACATGGAGAGCGGGGAAGCACCACAATCAGAGCATATATTTAAGTATAGGTCCATTCCAAAGGCCATAGAGTTCATATATAATGATCTTTTTTCCTTGGATCATCATAGGAATATGCACGGCATTACAGCATTGCTGTGTTTACTTTCCTGAAAGTATGTTATAGATTAATAAATTGCAAAACACACAACATATGAAGGGCTTTTAGATTCCGTATTAAAATAATATTTGTTCTGAAAATTTTGATCTACTATCATATTAAAAATGTTGTAAATCAATTCTATACTTCTTAGAACATGATATGAATATGCACGGCATTACAGCTTTGCTGTGTTTACTTTGCCGAAAATATGGGATAAATTTCTAATCCGGGAAACGCACTGCAATTTAACTGCTTTTAGAATTGATATTAAACTCAGAATTTATCGTCATATTTAAATATGAAACCCTAATATCTTGATCATAGATGACAGATCCTAAATTGAATCCTCTCAATTGCATCCTTAACACGGGCCTCTTGATCATAGATCTTAGATTCTAAATTTTCAATTGAATCCTTAACATAATCTCCTAACCATGGACCCCTTGTACACTGCAAAAATGGTGTTTAGATCCTAAACACAATTCTAAACATATTCTTGCAACGTTTTTGTAATCACATTATCCTCCTAAACATGTTTAGCAAAACAATATGCTTAGCTTAGGTGTTTAGATATCTAGGTGTTTAGATTGAGAATTTTTCTGCGATGAAATTTTATGTTTAGATGTCGAAATGATTAGATGGAAATTTAGGTTCACAAATGAATGCATTAAGAAAAAAAGCATTATCTTTTGTTTGTTTTTTCATTTACTTTCTGGGGAACATCAGCGGGTATTTACAAGTACAAAGTCTCTAAAGAAGTTAGCCACAGGTATATACACATTATACACTGCATTAGAATGACAGACTTGAGAAAGTACAACAGCTTGACAGGGAGGACATTGCTTTATCTTTTGAAAAAATACCATGAAATAGGTGTCTACCATGGAACCTGTTGATTAGTTTAGACTAATTATGCTGGTGTAAGGCAAATTTAGTAAACTCTCAAGTGCTGTTTCTATTCTGATTAATTTCAATGAAATGAAACCATATTTAACATGGGGTTTGGGGATATTTTACACAGCAACCGATTGTGATTGTGTACAGAATGTCCATTCAGAGGTAGTGCTGCTACCTGGTGTGTAATTGACATCCAACTATCTAAACATATTGATGTTTAAATCTAAACACCTAATATTCAATATGTTTAAACACTAAACATCTAGACATGTTTAGCAAAAATGTTTAGGTGTTTAAAAGAAAAGTATTTAATTCATAAATGTGTAGTCTATGAGACACCTAACTGACCTATATGTTTAGGTTTTAAACGTGTTTAGACCTAAACATGTTTAAAATCTAAACACCATTTTTGCAGTGTATGGGTAGCACACTTCTGAACTGCTTGACATGCCAGGAACCAGTCTGGTATGGTATCAGAGCCAGTGTCGCATGCGAAATCTGGTCCATGCGAAATCTGGTCGGTCATTCTCCCAACAGACTTCTTAAGCTGTAATCCAATGCCAACAGGTACAGTTATCTGCTTGAAGAGTGAAAAGTCTTTCATAGCCTCGAAGCAAAGTATTCTTATAATTGAAGGAACAGAACCATGATAACATCCTCCAAGATCTAATAGAATTCGATTAATACCTAACCCTAATGATACTGTCCCTACGCCTTAGAACTAGGATTTGGGCAAAGGGGGATTTTAGAAATAATTGATCTTTGGCAACCAGATTTCGCATGGACCAGATTTCGCATACGACATCGGAAGTCACTAATATGAACATGCACATGGTAATCCTGGGAACCAATTTGATCCCGATTGATGGTTCAAGGGTTACTTTGGACTTCGTACCACCAGAAGGTCCTTATTATGTCCATATACAGGGCCATAGTTTTACACTATGGGAAGTAGTATATAAGGAGAGAGTCAGTATCAGGTTACGCACTGTAAGTAGTAGTACAGGAATGGGGTTAGTATCAGGGGACAACTACCACTCCAATATGGACCATGTTACTTTGTTAGATAGGTGTGTTTTTCAAATGACAGTAGAAACATATATTGTTACACAACCAAAAGTATTTTGTGTACGATCCTCTCTTTTTTAATGACTTTCTGGTGTGCAAAGTAACTAGATTTATTTTGTTTTTTTGTCCACCCATGTAAGATTTTCTCTCTTGTTATTAAAGTATGATAATACAGACTAGGTCATCGAACAAATTAGAGGAACAATTAAAAGTTATTCAACATGAATTAACACAAAGGACTGAAACTGTTGAAGGCCCTTTGTGATTAAAAACCACTGGTTTCACAACATTGCTGCTACTTCCTCTATTCATATTCCTGTACTCTGCCAATATTTCCCTTAGAATACAGGATATGTATATTCCATGTCATATGCCATTTTGGCCGATGTATTCAGAAAACATATGGAAATTATTCCCGAGTGAACAATAAGTATGGAGAGTGGGTACTGAAGTATGGCGATACCTTTACTGTAAAAAAGAATATCGTTGAAATAATGGCAGATACCTTGTCCAAAAGTTACCAGACATCTGTTATTATTTTCAAAGAGATTCCTTGGCCAATCGTGTACCACTGTGCTGCCACCTGGGGCTTCTTGTAAAACCTACACTGGTTGCCTGCTATACAATTACAGTGTTTCACTCTTTAGTTTTTATGAGGATTCCTGGTAGATTCAGCATTTACTTTTTACAGTGTATACCATAGCCCCTAGGTGTACCATGGTGTGGGACTATATAGCACGGTCAGCACTAGTTACCGGCATCACTGTTACTTACAACACCTTGGGGACCTCGATGCATTGTCAAATACATATGTACCTGAATATAGCTTTCCCCGAGCCCGGTACCAGCACCGCAATGTGGTGTAATAGAATAACGAGACACAATAAGCTCGCTGAGTTGTAATGGAACTAGCGGGAACTTTTAATTGGGTATCTATGGCACATGGAGGAATAGACGGATGCTGTTCCTGTAAGGACAGCATTATGACTTTGTGCAGTGCTGATGTATAGCTATGTGGAATGTTTTCACCACATATGGCTAGACCAAATCAAAAATTTCCAGAAATATATGTTCATAAATCTGGGGTTGATGTGCCAAATTCTTTGATTTTATGGTAAAAAAAGCAAGATGATATGAGAAAATTGAGAAATGTAGAAAAGATATGCCTTTTTAACGATTGATTCATGTCCTATGGAATATTGGATGTAAACGGATATGAACGAAATTAATGAAAGATCTGAAATTTTAAAAAGAATTGTCATGATGCACTCGTCCAAACTGGCCTGTAAAGGGTAAATTACAACAGTGATTTCCGGCTTCCTTGGTAGGTATCATGCTATACACTGCAGTATGCTAATGTTATATCTGAACTAACATGGAAGTAGCAGCTAGGCTTCACTATGACAGCAGCCCCCTATTACTCATGTTATCAAGAAATACTTCACACCAAATAGGACTTGATAGTATAGGATACCTTATGATTGCCATGGGCTTTTTAGTTACCATTATCCCGCTAAGGGCTGCTGATGCATTAATGCATCATGTCCATTTGTTGAATGCTCGCCAGCATTTCATTGGAGCATCATGCCGACCCTCCTGGAGTTTATGTTTTAAACCCCATAGCAAGGATGATGCACCAATTAAGTGCTGGTGAGCAGTCTCACCAGCACTTAATTGGTGCATCTTGATGACCAATGCACACAATGGGCATGATGTTCTACTGCATCAGCAGCCCTTAAAGGGTTATATAGCATTAGTGCTAGAGAACACTAGGTTGTGATGACAGAGTGTCAGTGTTCTATGGCTTTAGGTCTGTGTTGAGATTAGTCTGCTGTGTATAGCTTATGATAGCTATATATCCTAGAGGAATGGCAAGAATATGAATTGATCATGAATTCATTGTCCCTATATCTACTTTACCATGTATCATGACTTTAGTGCACTTTGCAATATAATGAAGCTTGAGGTCTCAGAGAGATACTAACCTTAAATGGATGTACCATAGTCACCCGGTTAATGACCCATGCTGTAAAATGGTGGATCTACATCCTCGTAAAACTGAACAGCGAATCACTGTAATCATATTGCAGTGAAGCAGTGTAGTTTCTGCAATAAAGCCCAGATGGCAGTCTGGTGGTACAAGGAATAGCTACAGATCTCTGGCAACTCTGCGACAAGGAAATCGCTGTTATTTCGACAACATTTTTACAGTGGATCAATTTCAATAACCCTGTATCCCCCACCCCTTTTTGAGACCAGCTCTTATTTGACTGCTGTTCTTAGTGCTTAAGATTGATTTGGATACCGCTGTAGCCATCGCTCTTATTTGGATAGTCTTTTACTTGGTATGATTGGTTTGGGTACCCCTGTACCCAGGCCCTTATTTGAGACCAGCTGTTATTTAAACACTATTTTAGAGCTTAAGATTGATTTGGATGTGGCCCGGGCACTTATTCAATACCGGCACTTATTTTAACCCCTCAGACTTAAATCAGCCCATTCTGTAATAACCACACAGAGCTAGATACGAGTTTACCTAGCCCACTTAAAAGGTTCTATATCTCCTCTTTCCTATTCCCTCAGGCGGGCTTCCCTAGCCCACTTAAAAGGGTCTATATCTCCTCTTTCCTATCCTCTTGGATGTGTGTGGTGCACATATGTGCGGGAACTGACACATTCCTCTGTGAAATTGTGTAATATATTTCTCGCCATGAATATGACCTTAGCTGTCGAAATGGCGTTAAACATCTATTACTCACTCACTCAGAGCTAGAATGAGTGACAAATCCATGAACCCACACACAGCGCACTGCTCCTATATACTGCTACTGCTTCATGTAGTGTCATGGTTTCATGAAGTCATTAAGAAGCCATGTACTGCTGATTACAAACTAGCGTGTCGATGGAACTATGCATGTCCCAGGGTTTCACTGTATGGGTGATTTACCACAGTTACCAAACCAGGGATAAACAAAGCACATTGGAACTAGACACTGGTCACAAAGACAAAACATAATTGTGTCCTGTGCCTAAATATACATGTGTCAGTTTCTTGGTTGATCAGTTTTGTGTCTCGGTATTTTCAAGAGACATACTCATGCTTGATCGGACATTCCCTCCTCTCTTTTCTCAGTCTGGAGAAGTATTTTAAAGCTAAACTATGTATGTTAAAAACAAAAGGCCACCGGACATTCAGAATGTTCAAAGCCATAGTCAATATCAACATAGAAAATTTACATGCACTGTAAGAAATGTCGTCAAAATAACAGCGCATTCCTTATCGTAAAGTTGCCATTGATCCTTCATCACCTTTCAATTTCGTGTACATTTGAGTACCACTATACTGCCACATGGGGCTTCTTGTTAAAACTACACTAGTTCAGTGTTTTTCAATTATGGTGGTTCACTTTTCAGTTTTACAAGGATCCCTAGTAGATTCAAAGTGTCCTACTCAAAGTACTCTATCTGTACAAATGCCTCGTGTGAATAGGCTTGACATGGATAAATCTTGTAAATAGTGTTATCTGTGGTTTACTGTTCAGTTTTACAAGGATCTCTCGTAGATTCAACTGTTATTTTTTAGAGTGCGTACACTCCGACTTGTCTGTATTTGGGAAACACTCTGCACCTTGTTTCACCTTGTCCTACTCCAAGAACTGTTTCTGTTTAGGCCATGAGTACAGGCCAGGGGCGAATAGCATTGAGATGGCTGAATGTGATAATTGTAGGATCTCCAACAGTCTGATATAATGACTTATATAGATGGCATTTGGATTAATAAAGGCTCAGACACTATACATGTATGAATGTAGTAATCAGTGCAGCCTTATGCAGCTGTACCTGACCATTACGCAGAATCATAGTCCTGTAATTACTGTCATTGATGGACGAGGTGCATGTCATTACGCATTGGTACGTGTAGGGTAGGTAGGAGAGGAGGGTATAATCACACGTCAGGTATCACTAGGATGTACGCCTTCATGTCACATTATATATGATGTCAACTTATACTTAGTGAGCGATCTGCAGTAATGGTTAAAAGCTGTTTCTATGAATATGCGATTAATCGTTTCAGGGAAGCATCCTCCTAGTATTCACCGTATGGCCTTCTGTTGTTTCATCTAACTCTTGTCTATAACCTGACATGTGCCACTGAGGAGATGGAGCAAATAATGAATTGTATATTCCACCCATGAACACCCACTGTGAATTTGCAATAAAAGTTTTGGTTTATCATTTTGAGTCTTTGGTAATTGCACTGAAAACATGGAAGATCTGAAACTAGTCAGCGGTGACTACTTTAGGTCCTCAAGTTGACTATACCTAAAACTACAGCTTTAGGTAGTCAAAATGACGACTTTAGGTCGTCATCCTGACGACCTGAGTCATCAGGATGACAATACTGACAGTACAGGGTCGTCATATTGACGACTCAGGTCGTCAGGATGACAACTTAAAGTCGTCATTTTGACTACCTAGAGTTGTAGTTTTAGGTATAGTCAACCTGAGGACCTAAAGTGGTCACCGCTGACTAGTTTCGGATCTTTCATGTTTTCATTGTGATTATTGGTCATGTACAATAGTTTTTGGTGCAGCATCTTCGGTAATTGATTATTGGTCATGGTTTTTGGTGCAGCATCTTCGGAGTAATCACTAAGATTGTTGTAAAGTGAGACAGTTATTATGTTATTTACTGGGTGTCGTAAAAAACCCAGGTTTGTTACTCGTGTTGTACCACCCACTCTGACAATACATCACAAGCTATGAGTGTCTGACTTTTATAGATTAGTTTTATGTTTGTTGATGTGCAGTTGCAAAAGTTAATCAAACAACCATATTGTCATGGATAAATGCCCAGGAGGTTACAGATCTCGAAAAGATATTGCCCGTGCATATACATATATAATGCAGATATTCAAGGTCTATTTATAGTGTTCAAGGCACATTTTATCATCCACATACACCTGCGCTTATACAAGACTGAAACCTGTCTAAAACAGGGCACTTTAACATGATGATATGGTATGACATTTCTGTTTTGATATTGTCCTTGGGAACTTTATCCCCACACAACATAATGTACAAAACAACATGAAAAACGAAGTTATTATTACATATTGTACAAAACAACATGGGTGAAAAACGAACAGTTATTATTACATATTGTACAAAACAACATGGGTGAAAAACGAACAGTTATTATTACATATTGTACAAAAGAGGAGATTGGCCATTGTGACAACTTGCTGAAAGTAAGATAAGGTTATTGGACTGATTTATGAATTCATTTATTAACTTAGTCTTTTTAAAACTGATCTAAGACATGGTGCAAAGCTAAACTATCCCAAATCATTTCAAGTTGTGACTAAAGCTAGGTTAGGTACATAGGATTTTTTTTTTGCAGCATTCCTTTTAGGGCGAATACAAATTTGTTACTTTTTGTTGCAAATCTTATCATGAATTTATCATTCATTGACCAGTTGAAAAGAGAAGAGCTTTCATAGAGAAGTACAATAAATTGGCAAAATATTTGATTAAATCGTTGCTCCATAATGCACCGCTCAGGCTGAAATACCAAGTCAGAATTCTGTTGTGAACACAATTCCACAGAACAGTTGGTAATTACATAAGAATAGGTTTGGCCAACCATAATTACTACACCCCCGCAATGATGCAGAATAAAACAGTGGTAACCAATCACCTCTCAGCAAGCATGGGCAGTTGGTGAAAACCAATCATAGCCATTCTTGACATTATGGCACGTTATTATAATAACTTGGATTACAATCTTATTAAGTAAACATTTTGGTTGTCCAGAGGCCAAGAAATAGTCCGAAAAGGTGGGGTGAAAAGGCTATGTAAAGTCACATTTTTGGACACCCTATGTAACTTTTGGCCAACAAAAGGTAGTTTTTGAATGTTGAAAAATCCCATCAGCCAGAGGCAAAAAATGCCGAAAGGCCGAAAGGCACCAGCGGATCCCTAGTCCAAGTTATTAAAATAAAGTGGCCTTATCAAACTGTGGTCACAATGAATACAATTATGCCTCAAGAGCAGTAGACAGAGATATATCAGGCTTCACAGTCAGTGTATATATTATATTATGTCAAGGTGAATATCATAGTTCCATAGAGAAAGCACTGAGACCGCGTATTGCATCCCTGCGTTAAATAACCAGCGCCAAATCTGCACGATGACGTCATACGCCCACCGCGCATGCGCAGCCCTTTTGAAACGTAAACATTCAAGATGGCGGCGGTCAGCATTTCGCGATGACAATGGGTAAATCAGAGTTAATTATGGATTATATTGATGAAATATAGATTGATTTTCCACTCAAACACCTTGACATAAATGTAAAGATGAACTCTGATGAGTGTTTGGCGACAATTATTTCCCGAGCTGGTTTGGGCCGTTCCGCACGAGGCCGGTACTTAACCTTTGTACTGTACTGATATATATCAAATGAAACAATAGTGACTTATCTAACTTCACTGATTTATCTCATAAATACAGATTTATGTAATTCCCCTGGCATATCTCATAAAACAATACATATTTATCTTATTTCACAATCTAGATGTCTGTGCTAGATTTGCCTTATATAATTATGCAATACCAATTGTGGTCATTCTGAATTAGACAGATTCTCATCAATGTTGGATTTATTCAATGCTGTGCATGATAAAATCATTCAAAGGCCATTACCTTACCTACAAAAGTGAAGATATCAGTCCCTTTTTAAGAGGCCATGTAATATGTTGGGTGGGTATCAAACAGGTTTATTAGAGTTATAGCTTTACGATTAAACCAAAGCAGCTGTTCTATTTAGGAATTCCCTCGTTAGAAGGTTAGTCCAAACGAGGGATTGGTGTTTACCGAGTCCCTACTCCTCTATCATTGTAGGTACTCTAGTTGTGTGAGGGCTATATCGTGCATCAGGTCTTCCTATCCTTCATTGGCATGATGCAGTGTTGCTTCCCGTACTATATTGATGCATCATATCCTCTCTTTAAGGTGTGTGTCATCATGAGTTAAGCAGCGAGTTACTCACGAGCAGCGAGTTACTCACCAGACTGCATTCAAGTATCATGATGAACAGTGGACATTATATATTAAAGCGTTATACAGCATGTAAATGGTTAGTAGAAGTAGCTGATGTAGAGAGGCTTCCTGATAAGGACTGTGGATCAGCCTGGATTGTGATTGGCTGAATAGGAATGACTAGACGGAGGGTTAGGTTTGAGGATGTTGGTTCTGTTGTCAATTCTAAATGTCAGTATCTGCACACTTTGTATATGATGTACTCTATTCAAACTTCAAAGTTTAAACAATGTTAAATACTCAAAATCCATTTAGGCCACTAATGCATCAATGCTTGATGCCCATTGGTCAGCATGGTGCATAAATGCAGCCCTGGTGGGTAACCGAGTTTTAGAGTGTTAAATGCTCCAAATGGGCTGTATTGGCGATGGTGTTTACGTAGTCCGCATGTCAAAGCATCTTATTTCTTTTGTCCTTTCATTCTCTCTCTTTTTTCCTATTATTTATTGTACTGTGTGCATCGTTGTTTCATAATTAGATCCTTTCCTCCTTATAACCTGTCCTTCTTTCACATCTTACCACCACCTCTCAGTATCCTTACCTTTTTTCACAGTTTTTTTCTCCCTTGATCCCTGTTGATGTGAAGGTCACCACACTACTAGCACCACCCAGTCAGACCTGTGTGTGTAGTTTGGCTTCAGTTGGTGATATCTGTGTCGTGGATGATGAGCTGCCATCAGAGCACCTCTGTCCAGTGAATATTAACTCTGTATGGACCACGTACATGTCTATGTACATTTAAAATGCAGCCCTGGGGAGAAACTCATCACTGCTGCATTGGTGCATCATGCTTCAATGGTGCATCATGCCTCAGTGCTACATCGGTGCATCATGCCTCAGTGCTACATCGGTGCATCATGCTTCAATGGTGCATTGGTGCATCATGCCTCAGTGCTGCATTGGTGCATCATGCTTCAATGGTGCATTGGTGCATCATGCCTCAGTGCTACATCGGTGCATCATGCCTCAATGGTGCATTGGTGCATCATGCTTCATTGGTGCATTGGTGCATCATGCTTCATTGGTGCATCATGCCTCAGTGCTGCATTGGTGCATCATGCCTCAGTGCTGCATTGGTGCATCATGCCTCAGTGCTGCATCGGTGCATCATGCCTCAGTGCTGCATCGGTGCATCATGCCTCAGTGCTGCATCGGTGCATCATGCCTCAGTGCTGCATCGGTGCATCATGCCTCAGTGCTGCATCGGTGCATCATGACTCAGTGCTGCATCGGTGCATCATGCCTCAGTGCTGCATCGGTGCATCATGCCTCAGTGCTGCATCGGTGCATCATGCCTCAGTGCTGCATCGGTGCATCATGCCTCAGTGCTGCATCGGTGCATCATACCTCAGTGCTGCAGCGGTGCATCAAGCCTCAGTGCTGCATCGGTGCATCATGCCTCAGTGCTGCATCGGTGCATCATGCTTCAGCCCAGTACGCTAAACGTACTGCATGAAATTACTCGTCAGGGCTGCATTCATGCATCATGTGGTTGTGTATGAAAGTGCTAAGTGATCCTCCAAGAGGACGGAGATCTTTCACAGTGTTAGATGTCAGTTTTTACATGAGCTCCTTCTCAGCTCGTTATAGAAGTGAGTTATGTGAATTTAGTCATGTTTGTTCTATAAGAAGTACAAAGTGTGTCTTGGACCGGGTCATCGACTCTCTGTCTGCTTTTCACATTTCAAAACATGAAAAATCCTGTATCCTAAGGCATCCTAAGGCCATTAAGATTCTACGCCAGCTTTTGCTGGCCTGCCAGCGTCATTTCTGAAAGTGTTTTAATTCACTTTACCCATTTGCCATCATGATGCATTAATGTTGGCCCAGAGACCTGTTTGCTGTAGCACCAGGCATGTGCCATTAATTCTGGCCCAGAGACCTATTTGCTGTAGCACCAGGCCTGCACCATGAATTCTGGCCCAGAGTCCTGTTTGCCGTAGCACCAGGCATGCACCATGAATTCTGGCCCAGAGACCTATTTGCTGTAGCACCAGGCCTGCACCATGAATTCTGGCCCAGAGTCCTGTTTGCCGTTGCACCAGGATGCACCATGAATTCTGGCCCAGAGCCCTGTTTGCTGTAACACCAGGCGTGCACCATGAATTCTGGCCTAGAGACCTGTTTGCCATAGCACCAGGCATGCACCATGAATTCTGGCCCAGAGTCCTGTTTGCCGTAGCACCAGGCATGCACCATGAATTCTGGCCCAGAGACCTGTTTGCTGTAACACCAGGCGTGCACCATGAATTCTGGCCCAGAGACTTGTTTGCTGTAACACCAGGCGTGCACCATGAATTCTGGCCCAGAGACTTGTTTGCTGTAACACCAGGATGCACCATGAATTCTGGCCCAGAGACCTGTTTGCTGTAACACCAGGCATGCACCATGAATTCTGGCCCAGAGACCTGTTTGCTGTAACACCAGGATGCGCCATGAATTCTGGCCCAGAGACTTGTTTGCTGTAACACCAGGATGCACCATGAATTCTGGCCCAGAGACCTGTTTGCTGTAACACCAGGCGTGCACCATGAATTCTGGCCCAGAGACCTGTTTGCTGTAACACCAGGCGCGCACCATGAATTCTGGCCCAGAGACTTGTTTGCCGTAGCACCAGGATGCACCATGAATTCTGGCCCAGAGACTTGTTTGCTGTAACACCAGGATGCACCATGAATTCTGGCCCAGAGACCTGTTTGCTGTAACACCAGGCATGCACCATGAATTCTCGCCCAGAGACCTGTTTGCCGTAGCACCAGGCATGCACCATGAATTCTGGCCCAGAGACCTGTTTGCTGTAACACCAGGATGCACCATGAATTCTGGCCCAGAGACCTGTTTGCTGTAACACCAGGCATGCACCATGAATTCTGGCCCAGAGACCTGTTTGCCGTAGCACCAGGCATGCACCATGAATTCTGGCCCAGAGACCTGTTTGCCGTAGCACCAGGCATGCACCATGAATTCTGGCCCAGAGACCTGTTTGCTGTAACACCAGGCATGCACCATGAATTCTGGCCCAGAGACCTGTTTGCTGTAACACCAGGATGCACCATGAATTCTGGCCCAGAGACCTGTTTGCTGTAACACCAGGATGCACCATGAATTCTGACTCAGAGACCTGTTTGCTGTAACACCAGGCATGCACCATGAATTCTCACCCAGAGACCTGTTTGCTGTAACACCAGGATGCACCATGAATTCTCGCCCAGAGACTTGTTTGCTGTAACACCAGGATGCACCATGAATTCTCGCCCAGAGACCTGTTTGCTGTAACACCAGGCGTGCACCATGAATTCTGGCCCAGAGACCTGTTTGCTGTAACACCAGGCATGCACCATGAATTCTGGCCCAGAGACCTGTTTGCCGTAGCACCAGGCATGCACCATTAATTCTGGCCCAGAGACCTGTTTGCTGTAACACCAGGATGCACCATGAATTCTGGCCCAGAGACCTGTTTGCTGTAACACCAGGCATGCACCATGAATTCTGGCCCAGAGACCTGTTTGCCGTAGCACCAGGCATGCACCATGAATTCTGGCCCAGAGACCTGTTTGCTGTAACACCAGGCGTGCACCATGAATTCTGGCCCAGAGACCTGTTTGCTGTAGCACCAGGCATGCACCATGAATTCTGGCCCAGAGACCTGTTTGGCATAGCACCAGGCATGCACCATGAATTCTGGCCCAGAGACCTGTTTGGCATAGCACCAGGCATGCACCATAAATGTTGGCCCAGAGACCTGTTTGCTGTAACACCAGGAGGCACCATGAATTCTGGCCCAGAGACCTGTTTGCTGTAACACCAGGATGCACCATGAATTCTGGCCTAGAGACCTGTTTGCCGTAGCACCAGGCATGCACCATGCCAATTGTATTCGACTGGCATGATGCCGGCGTCATTTCTGAAAGTGTTTTAATTCACCTTACCCATTTGCCATCATGATGCATTAATGTTGACCTGTTTGCCATAGCACCAGGATGCACCATGAATTCTGGCCCAGAGACCTGTTTGCTGTAACACCAGGCATGCACCATGAATTCTGGCCCAGAGACCTGTTTGCTGTAACACCAGGATGTACCATGAATTCTGGCCCAGAGACCTGTTTGCCGTAGCACCAGGATGCACCATGAATTCTGGCCCAGAGACCTGTTTGCTGTAACACCAGGATGCACCATGAATTCTGGCCCAGAGACCTGTTTGCTGTAACACCAGGATGCACCATGAATTCTGGCCCAGAGACCTGTTTGCCGTAGCACCAGGCATGCACCATGCCAATTGTATTCGACTGGCATGATGCGCAAAGATTCCGTATGATGCACCATAACTAACAGGTTCGTATTGATAAGAGCTGTTGAGTCATCTTACAAACTTTGCTTCACAAGTCCATAAAACAAAAACCTGACTTACAATCATTAATTACTTAACCCTTTAAGGGGCATTGGTAAGACTGATGCACCAATAAAGGGCAACAATAAAGTACTATGAATATGGAGGTCTAATGCTTCTTTTGACGGGTTCAATACAAAGGAAGAGTTAAGTGTCATAAGTCACTATAGAGTTACTCCTCGTAATCGTCGTGAGACAATAAGAACAACTGGCTCGACTGAGAATTGTCGAGTCACTGCATGAATTCTGATTGTTGAATTGCCTTTAAAACGTCTCAGTACTTTCAAGGCCTTATGTTATGTTCTTTGTCATCATGATGCATGAATGCAGCTATAGCTGGTGAGTAACTCACCTGCTGTTTCATTCACGTATCATGCAGCTATAGCTGGTGAGTAACTTGCCTGATGTTTCATTCAAGTATCATGCTGATATTGCTGGCGAGTATCTAGCCTGATGTTTCATTCAAGTATCATGCTGATATAGCTGGTGAGTAACTCGCCTGATGTTTCATTCAGGTATCATGCTGATATTGCTGGCGAGTAACTCGCCTGATGTTTCATTCAAGTATCATGCTGATATTGCTGGCGAGTAACTCGCCTGATGTTTTATTCAAGTATCATGCTGATATTGCTGGCGAGTATCTAGCCTGATGTATCAATCAAGTATCATGCTGATATTGCTGGCGAGTATCTAGCCTGATGTTTCATTCAAGTATCATGCTGATATAGCTGGTGAGTAACTCGCCTGATTTTTCATTCAAGTATCATGCTGATATAGCTGGTGAGTAAATCGCCTTATGTTTTATTCAAGTATCATGCTGATAGGTATCATGAAGGGAAATGAGTCAGATACCTAGATAGGACAAGTAGGCCTAAATGGGATGAAGGTTTCACCTTTTGTTCTACTAATCTAAGGTAAATGAAGAGATAATCTGTCCAAAATGTTGACTTCTTAATGTGAATTCAGCAGATTTATGGTGTACAGCTGAAACAAATCTTGTATTGCAGGCAGCTGGATGTCTGTCTACATTTATCTATTACATTATTGAGCATAATGATGTACCAGCAGTATTTCATAACCTATCCTTTATTTATGGAGAAACCTGTAAAGACTGATATTATTAGGTTTTCTGAGAACATGATAAATCACAGAAAAGATTACTTCAATCAAAATCCAAAATTAATATAATTCAACCTTCTCAGCTCTTCACATTTCCTGATTGGTGCAATTTAATCATATCCGTCAGGTTTCAGAGTGAAACCCTTCTCCATTACAAATGCGGAATGACCAATGTGGTAAATGCTGACCAATGAACATGAACCTTGCCGTATCATGTGACAATGACATATTAAAGTCATGTAAAATTTGGTGAACCAGAATCACGGTGGTTTTTGGTTGAACTGCATTGTCATCAAAGTAAATTCATGAACATGGAAGAGATCATGACGCAAGTTGTATTTTGTTGAACACTGTTTTGGCAAGCAGAATCAAGAATACAACAGTGTCGAATGATAGTTGGATTGTGGCAATTAATCTTTTCATGCTAAAACAATTGTGAGTCTGTGTACCTGTAGTTACAATACCATTTTTCCTGTCATAATATATAATTGCAGTCTGGGGAGGTAGTGGTCAGTATGAAATGTTTTTGTTTTTTTCTTTGTTTTTGCTGATTTGAAATATTGAAGCAAGGACAACTAAAACAACAGAACGTTATAACTTGCAATTTATTTTTTGTAAAGGTTGATACGGGTACTTTAGTGTTTGGCTGATATTTGTCCTTTCATAATGTGATGGAATTTTAAATTTGCTTCATTTCAAGGAAAGAGGAAAAGAAGAGGAAAAAGAAGTTAACTAATTCTTCAAATGTGTCTTTAAAAGCTGACCGGTAGAGCCATTTTATACCAGGTACTTTGACTCAAGTAGGAATCCACTGGGGACCTCAGAACACAAGTGAAACCAGTAAAAAGGCAGTTTAAGCCAAATAAATTTGGAAGCTGTTACATAAAATGTGGGTGTGCAAGGAAGTGGGTGATTTGGGTGTTTGCACTGGTCAGGAACTGAATCGGAGAGGTTAGGAGCCCTGGAAACGGGGGGAGTGCCCGAGGGAGGTCGAACGAGGGGCTATATGAGGGTGGGTGAGAAATGCAGTGTCACCCAGTTCCCTACTTTGTCTAAAGGTACCATAAAGTCTATGGTAAATTTTGTACTAGGTTACAGCCATCAAAGTATTGG
The DNA here is from genome assembly GCA_949317995.1 of Acholoe squamosa. Lineage (NCBI taxonomy): Eukaryota > Metazoa > Annelida > Polychaeta > Phyllodocida > Polynoidae > Acholoe > Acholoe squamosa. Next base: position 91,365,099 of record OX439037.1, read on the forward strand.
GGTAACAAAAATGCTAGCCATGGATATATGCTTAGCTGTCAAAATGGTGTTAAACAACCATAATTCTCTCACTCATTGAAAAAAACACACTCAGAAATTACTCTGTCATCTTATTGGTGCTTTGAAGGTATTCCAGGTAAGTAACATGCATAAAGTGACTCAGGTGTCTAACTCTGACCTGACTCTAAATAGCCATATAAACTAATTAAAAAAAAAGTTTGTTGGATAAGTCTGGTCTTAAAGAAGCCATACTAAAGCAGAGGAGCACATCTTAGTCAAATGCCTTAAGAGTAGTGTTTTTGTGCACCACATATCATGAGTATTCATCATCTTTTCAAAAAATAAAGAAGATAATGTTTCTGGCTGTTTCCATAAATTGTGTAATATTCTCAATGATTGAATTCATGTATTGCTGATATTTAATGTGTCTTTACTTTCCCCTCTCCAGGTGAGTCCAACTACACTTACTACATCTGGTCCCAGGTAACACTTTAACTACAGCTCTGTCTAGCGATGCAGTGCTTGTGAGTTACTTGACAGCACTGTTTCATGGTGACGGGTTGTCATGATGCACCAATGCAGTGTTTGTGAGTTACTTACCAGCACTGTATCATGGTGACGGGTCGTCATGATGCACCAATGCAGTGTTTGTGAGTTACTTACCAGCACTGTTTCATGGTGACGGGTCGTCATGATGCACCAATGCAGTGTTTGTGAGTTACTTACCAGCACTGTATCATGGTGACGGGTTGTCATGATGCACCAATGCAGTGTTTGTGAGTTACGTACCAGCACTGTATCATGGTGACGTGTTGTCATGATGCACCAATGCAGTGTTTGTGAGTTACATACCAGCACTGTATCATGGTGACGTGTTGTCATGATGCACCAATGCAGTGTTTGTGAGTTACGTACCAGCACTGCAATAGTGAGACATATATCTGGCAATGTGAAGCTGATGGATGGTGAATATGAAGTAACCATGGCAACAAATGACAGAAGGATTGAGAACAGGCAACATGCAGAAGGAGTCATAGATGTGATCAAATATGAAACAGAAAGGATAGATAAGCTGATTGGAAGTGGTGGCAATCAATCTAGGTCACTCCAAGAAGCAGCCCTGTAATTAAGCAGGAGGATTTATTGTTTGAAGACCCTGTGTTGGCTTCAGACATTGAGCAGTATTTAGATTTACCTTTTAGATATCAAGTCTACTTTGTACCAAAGACTTCATAACATGAAATACATGTAAGTTGTCAGAGAAGATGTAAGACTTCTGAAAGTATTCCCCCTGTGGAGTAGCAGAATAATTTCATTGGGAGTCCACGAAGGAGGAATTCTCCTTCCATTCTACCAGTCGGCATACCAGATTTGTAAAAGGCGACAACCTTGAGGATCCTTGTGACATGAGGTGAGCTTGTGGGCAGCTGGTGTCCATATGTGCTGACTCAGACCTACATGCTTGCCTTTTTTCATGGGCTTCCCCCTCAGTGAACCATGTCTGAGTGACCAAATGCTGTGGTTTGTCTGGTCCTGCCTATGGGACCAGGGAAATAAAAGAACACCTGCTATCCTTCGAAAAGAGTAGGGGAATGAAGCCCCAGTAGGGGTTTTCCCCCTCACCCCTCCTCATACATTCTGTCATTCATCTCATGGATTCGGTCATCTATGGATATGGTCACTGCTGTGATGGACAAGCAGTGTATAAATACCTGTCTAGCTGTATGGACAATCAGCTTTTAAATACCTGTCTAAAACTGAGAAAGAAGGGACTTAATGTCCGTAAACTAATGAGGAAGTCCCATGAGATGTTAAACAAATCAATCAATCAGTCATATTCTCAAAGTATCTCCTAGAGATAATGTTTTCTAAACTGTAAGTGATAGCATCGCTGACTTACTAGACCATATTTTAGAGAACATTACCAGTATATATTACCACCAGTGTCTGGTGTCTTTGTGGCACTCCCCGGCTAACATTCAGATACTAGCTAGGTTATGTGTGAAATTAGCAGTCTATATGATTATAGGCCTTACAGAGATGTCTGTGCGCCCCCCTTGTGCTGCCATACATAAAGTAGTAGCTAGATCCTTGTGTGGAATAAGCGGCCTGTATCACTCGGGGCCTTGCATGTGTCTGTGACCCTTCTGGCCTTCCATACATGATGTAGTAGCTAGGTTGTGGTGTAAAATTAGCATGTAGGTCTTACAGGAGTCTGGGGCCTTTCATCACAGGATGGCAATTTTCTCATATTTCCATGAACACAGATGGTCCCCTCTTAGAAATGTCTGAGATATGGGCCTGGGAAACATCTTACAAAGGCAAATTGTGTCATATATGTTTTCTAAGATAAATTCATGTGAGTGGTCACAATGATTCGTAATGAAGATTTTCATTGGTGTATTTTGCCGACCCTTCGTGAACATATTGGCCACGTATAGTGTCGTAGAGTTGTTATGATGCGTGTCTGGAGTCCCGACGAGTAACTCACCAAGACTCCTACATGCATCATATCACCAAATAGCAACAACCTTTGAAAGGGTTTAACTAGATGTGAAAGCATCATGAATTATATATGAGTGATTCCTGATGCGACTGTCAGAATTGATCCACGATTACAGCTCAAACAAACGCCTCTCAAGGACGGCACAAAGATGAAGCGGCGTCTGTCTTGATGTCAATAGATCTATAACAAGTCTTCAGTCATATTATACCAGTGTCTGACACTTTACCCTACCCCACAGTCTAGAACATCTGCACCATGTTTCCCGATTAAGATGTATTGGTTTCCAATTGTCATTGCGTGTCATGAGCCTGGTGCCGACTAAAGTCAGATTATATCACAAAGTCCAGAACTTCATAAAATTTAAACTCAGTGTCAGAGATGTCTAGAGGCTGACATTTCACTCTGTAAGAACTACGCTGACGACAGTTTGGTTTCTCATATAGATTACGAATAACTTACCTGGGCCACATCGAAGCACCTTTAGATTGAACAAGCTCAAAACCTCAAAAGTTGGCCTTCCTAGGTTTACTATTGCAGGATTGCATGATGCCCATTAGTCATCCTGATGCACCAATTAGTTGTTGACAAGCTTGATTAGCTGCACTTCATTCATGGATCATGCCAACACTCTGGCATTTAATCAATCTTATAAGAGTGGTCCTGAAGCTTGAATACAGTCTTTGTGAGTTACTCACCATTGCTGCATTTGTTATTTTCCTGGTCATTGATAATGCACCAATTAGGTATTAGTGAGTCTGCTTGTCAGCTCTTTATCAACCTATCGTGCTGAACCTCTGTGAATGTATCGACCATGAAGGAGGGTCAGTGGGATGCCTGAATGTCGCCATGGCGAGTAACTCGAAGGTGCCACGTTCATGAATCTGTGCAACCTACGGGTATGATACGTTAAGGCACTTTCAGTGTATAAAGGGTTAATGGTGCATCGTCCTGGTTTTTCAAGTTAATCATGAAAATAGACTGATATAAGAGATGGGGTGCAGATGGTACTTGGTCAGGTTATTCCTTACACTGAAAACCCGCCGCTATAGGAAAATCGTCATATATGATGAGTTTAGGGTCGTCAGACCTTTATGACTACCCTAAGTCGTCATACTAACCACCTTGGTTTTACTACTTGTCTGTGTATGCGCCATAAGAGGTCCCCACTATACATTCCAGCCATATATACACCACATCGTTGGGGATGTGTAGGCTTGTATCTATGCATTGTATTTGTTGTATTATCTGCTATGAAAAGAGGAATACAATTACCATTTGATACAAATATATACCTGTCAGAAAGATGTGAATGTTTGAGTACAAATGTAGAAAAGAAGGCAGATTTTTCTCATCTACACCTCTTTTATGGATAGTGCCCGTTTATACGTCCTTATTCATTGGGTGTCTCTAACATTACATACATGTAGGTGAGTGTACTCATGCAATACCACATACTCTACACTTGAACTACGACAATGGGTGGGGAGCTCCATTGACTGATCGATGGATGAGTGGATGAGATATAATTTAAGAAAGAATTCAATAATATCTAGATGGCAATACTAGGATGTCTGTAATGTGTGCACAGGATGATATGGCTTTCAGGGGCAGCCTAAGTGACGACTTAAGGTCGTCATCTATGACTACCCCATGACAGCCTAAAGCTGTAGATTTAGGTATCGTCAACCGGCCTGTCAACCTGAGGACCTAAAGTCGTCACTGCTGACGAGTTTCTGACCCTCAGAGGTTTTCAGTGTATTATTGTAATCAGCCATAAAGCTTATATAAATTGTGCTGTGCTGTACATTTATGAAGCCTGAGCAATATGAAGAGTAATGGCTCCAAACTAAATGCAGGATATTGGCTGATGTTTTATAGAATAATCACATCTTATTAAATTGGATCCAAAAAATTCTCAAATTCAGATTGTATGAGATAAAGGTTTGTTGTGCAAGTTCTGCATGAGTGGTTGTCTTACAGGCTGTAGGGGCACGCTGCAAAATGCCTTCATATCAACAGCTGGTTCTATGGCACTTTTGGAACAAAGATTTCCTTGTTATTATTTACGGATATCCCTTGTATCACAATACTGTACTTACATTAGAGCTGGAAGGCTTATGTTAAACCTAAAGCGCGTGGTCACGTCTCTCCCTCGGGAAGGACCGCGGTCCTTCCTGTGGAAGAGACGTGACCACGTCCTTCCCAGTAGGTAGTTCCCTTCTTATTCCATGTTTAAATCAATATCAAACATTAAAGCACTCCTACTTTACTTCAAAACCTCCCTACATTGCCGAGAAGCTCCTGACATTGCCGTGTTTGTTTTTGTTTTGGTACCGCTGGTTACGCAATAAGTTATGTAACCAGTGGCAAGTCCGTGAAGTGTGACGGACGTTGGAACTTACTTCACACTCCACACTTCACGTAGTTAGCCAATGTACCACTCACGGCAAACATGGAATAATTCCCTGTTTGAAAGTTTAGTCCGAACGAGGATTAGTGCTTACAGAGACCTTACTCATCTATCATTGTGTTTACAGTGTGTGACACAAACAATTCTAATTTATAACGGTTCTTTTTTTTCACAGTTGAACAGCAAAGTGGCAATTCTCTCAGTCTAGGACTGAGTTATCCACATGATGAGGTTTTGTGACATTAACTCGATAGCTGCGCCTTAAGTGCTTTAATGGTGGATCAAGTCTTACTATCCAGGATTTCAGTAACAAGTGGTACACCATTTATTTTGCCTCTATTTTTGGATAAATTTCAGGCTTAAAAGGGCCCAATTAACTTTAACTTCTAGCAAAAAGGAATGGGTGCACCGTATGCCTTAGTCTTACTGTCAGCACGGCATTGATGCATCAAGCAATTCCTTCAATATGTCTCCGCCCCACTGAGTCAGCATGAATGAAGCAGTGAGTTACCCATAGTGCATTCTTTTAGCATCATGATGACCATTAGACATTACATATCAAAGTGTTATACAGCATGTAAATGGTTAGTAGAAGTAGCTGACGTAGAGCGACTTCTCGATAAGGACTGTGGATCAGCACGGATTGTGATTGCCTTAATAGGAATGACAAGAACAGTGTTTACATGTAGGAAGATGTAGGTTCTGTTGTCAATTCTAAATGTTAGTATCTTTACTGTTTGGATCTTATGTACTTTATTCAAACTGAAAAGCCTGAACACTGTTGAATGCTTGAAGTCTATGTTTACAATCTTTAACATTTTTTTATAGTATTTGATACTCAGACTTTAAAAGAAATTAAAGAAATATACAACAAATACAAAAGCAACTGTTTTTTTTTTTGTCTTTTGAGGTTTGAAAGTGTTTATTGTCAAAACACGATTATACAAAAGTGGTATCATGACAATAAGATGAATTCCTCGTTCTTTTGTTACACCAAATTTGTTTGCACAGATCATGTGTGTGATGATAAACCAAATTAGAATGAGAGATGAGTGCATACAATCAATAAATAATAAATATTAAATTTATAGTAGATCTTCATAAATAATTTGTGGAAAAAAACATCAAGGCCAGCAGCACACCAACCCATAGTACATGTACCTGCAGTGCACCAAAACTGCCTCAGTAGTTAACATGGCCTTATCACCACTGTCACTGTTGCGCCTGGTGCCCGAGGGCTGGCAGTAGGAGTGATGGGGATGTCTGTGTGGTGGTACGGGATGGGGTGGCCGGTGGTTGTTTCTGTGATTGGTGTCAATGACCCTTGGGCTGTGTTAGTGTTGATGTTTAGGTCCCCTGGTGTCAACTGTAAGCCAACTGTTGTACTCTTCTATATTTGATTTCATTCTTTATTTCTTTCCAATCAAATCTTTCTTCTCTTTTTTTCCCCCTGTTACTTTCTTACCTTTCTTTGTATATACTACCTTGCTGTATCCTTTCTTCCTTTTAATCTGTGCTTCTTTATTCTTACCTATTCCACCTTCCCTCCCTTTTCTCACTTTTTCTTCTTCTACTTTCTGCAGCTTTTTCTATGTGTGATCCCTGTTGATGTGAAGGTCACCACACTACGAGCACCGCCCAGTCACACCTCTGTGTCTGTAGTTTGGCTTCAGTCATTGATATCTGCGTCCTGTGTAGTGGCTGATTAGCTGCTATCAGTTCTCCTCTGTCCAATCAGTATTAACTCTATATGGACCATGTACATGTCTATGTACATCTAAAATGCAGCCTTCGGGAGAAACTCATCATGCTGCATTGGTGCACCATGCTTCATAAGTACATCAGTCTAGTAAGGCTTAATGTATCTTACCATTGGTTGTCATTATACTTCAATGAGACTGCTCGCCGGCACTACATTGGTGCATCATGCTGGCCCTCCAGGAGTTTATGTATCAATCGTGTATGTTATTCATGATGCAGGAGTCCTGCTGTGGTACTCACCAGGGCTGCCTTCATGTCTTATGATGACCAATGGACACTATGTACGCCTGCATTAGGCGCCCTTGAATGGTTAAATGGTTTTAGAAAATAAAGAGGACGGAGCTCCTTCACAGTGTGGGACGTCAGTTTTTACATGAGCTCCTTCTTGGCTCCTTGTTATAGAAGTGAGAGCTTTAATTTAGTCGTATTTCTTCTAAAACAGTACCAAGGTTGTGCTGGTCGTGGACACTTTGTCTCTGCCTTTCACATTTTTTCCACTTCTCAGTGAAAAGTGTTGGGTTGGCATGATACACCAATTTCCAGTATGATGCTACGTGTTGTTTTCTTAAATACCCTTTGAGGGCCACTGATGCAGGAGTGCATCATGCCCATTAGTTGTCAAGATGCATCAATGAAGTGTTGGTGAGCAAACTTCCCATCATGCTAATAGAATTGGCATGATGCTTGATTGTATCCCTGGCAATTCATTGCCAGGGATACTGGCCCTTTACCCTTTAACCCGCTGATGCAGGAGTGCATCATGTCCATTGGTCGTCATGACGCACCATTGAAGTGCTGGCGAGCAGTCTTGCCAGCATTTCATCAGTGCATCATGACGACCAATGGGCATGATGCATTAATGCATCAGCGGCCCTTAAAGGGTTAAGGTGAACTGTGTGTTTGGACTGTGTGAGATGTAAAAGCTGTATCACCAAATGTTCTAGTTAGACTGAGACCAGTTAGTCACTCTCTTTTATGACTTCATAAGCCAACTAACTGACTCTGAATACCTTTAACACATTAACAGCAGTATAATGCATTAATTTGATTTATCTGTTTCTCACCATGATGCATGAATGCATCCTTGTAGAGGATCAAGCCAGGGCTGCATTTACACAGCATGATGAGATTCTATAGCCTTGAAGCATGCAGTGCTGGCACACTGATTGTATTGGTGCATCATAATGACAAACTAACGTAAGTCTGGAAGCATGCAGTGCTGGCACACTGATTGTATTGGTGCATCATAATGACAAACTAACATAAGTCTGGAAGCATGCACTGCTGGCACACTGATTGCCTATGCTGCATCATAATGACAAACTAACGTAAGTCTGGAAGCATGCAGTGCTGGCACACTGATTGTATTGGTGCATCATAATGACAAACTAACGTAAGTCTGGAAGCATGCACTGCTGGCACACTGATTGTATTGGTGCATCATAATGACAAACTAACGTAAGTCTGGAAGCATGCAGTGCTGGCACACTGATTGTATTGGTGCATCATAATGACAAACTAACGTAAGTCTGGAAGCATGCAGTGCTGGCACACTGATTGTATTGGTGCATCATAATGACAAACTAACGTAAGTCTGGAAGCATGCACTGCTGGCACACTGATTGCCTATGCTGCATCATAATGACAAACTAACGTAAGTCTGGAAGCATGCAGTGCTGGCACACTGATTGTATTGGTGCATCATAATGACAAACTAACGTAAGTCTGGAAGCATGCAGTGCTGGTACACTGATTGCATTGGTGCATCATAATGACAAACTAACGTAAGCCTGGAAGCATGCAGTGCTGGCACACTGATTGCCTATGCTGTATTGGTGCATCATAATGACAAACTAACGTAAGGCTGGAAGCATGCAGTGCTGGCACACTGATTGTATTGGTACATCATAATGACAAACTAACGTAAGTCTGGAAGCATGCAGTGCTGGCACGCTGATTGTATTGGTACATCATAGTGACAAACTAACGTAAGGCTGGAAGCATGCAGTGCTGGCACACTGATTGTATTGGTACATCATAATGACAAACTAACGTAAGTCTGGAAGCATGCAGTGCTGGCACGCTGATTGTATTGGTACATCATAGTGACAAACTAACGTAAGTCTGGAAGCATGCAGTGCTCGCACACTGATTGCCTATGCTGTATTGGTGCATCATAATGACAAACTAACGTAAGTCTGGAAGCATGCAGTGCTGGTACACTGATTGTATTGGTGCATCATAATGACAAACTAACGTAAGGCTGGAAGCATGCAGTGCTGGCACACTGATTGCCTATGCTGTATTGGTGCATCATAATGACAAACTAACGTAAGTCTGGAAGCATGCAGTGCTGGCACACTGATTGTATTGGTGCATCATAATGACAAACTAACGTAAGGCTGGAAGCATGCAGTGCTGGCACACTGATTGCCTATGCTGTATTGGTGCATCATAATGACAAACTAACGTAAGGCTGGGAGCATGCAGTGCTGGCACACTGATTGTATTGGTGCATCATAATGACAAACTAACGTAAGGCTGGAAGCATGCAGTGCTGGCACACTGATTGCCTATGCTGTATTGGTGCATCATAATGACAAACTAACGTAAGCCTGGAAGCATGCAGTGCTGGCACACTGATTGCCTATGCTGTATTGGTGCATCATAATGACAAACTAACGTAAGTCTGGAAGCTTGCAGTGCTGGCACACTGATTGCCTATGCTGTATTGGTGCATCATAATGACAAACTAACGTAAGTCTGGAAGCATGCAGTGCTGGCACACTGATTGCCTATGCTGTATTGGTGCATCATAATGACAAACTAACGTAAGTCTGGAAGCATGCAGTGCTGGCACGCTGATTGCCTATGCTGTATTGGTGCATCATAATGACAAACTAACGTAAGTCTGGAAGCATGCAGTGCTGGCACACTGATTGTATTGGTGCATCATAATGACAAACTAACGTAAGTCTGGAAGCATGCAGTGCTGGCACACTGATTGTATTGGTGCATCATAATGACAAACTAACGTAAGTCTGGAAGCATGCAGTGCTGGCACACTGATTGTATTGGTGCATCATAATGACAAACTAATGTAAGGCTGGAAGCATGCAGTGCTGGCACACTGATTGTATTGCTGCATCATAATGACAAACTAACGTAAGTCTGGAAGCAAGCAGTGCTGGCACACTGATTGCCTATGCTGTATTGATGCATCATAATGACAAACTAACGTAAGTCTGGAAGCATACAGTGCTGGCACACTGATTGCCTATGCTGTATTGGTGCATCATAATGACAAACTAACGTAAGTCTGGAAGCACGCAGTGCTGGCACACTGATTGCCTATGCTGTATTGGTGCATCATAATGACAAACTAACGTAAGTCTGGAAGCATGCAGTGCTGGCACACTGATTGTCTATGCTGTATTGGTGCATCATAATGACAAACTAACGTAAGTCTGGAAGCATGCAGTGCTGGTACACTGATTGTATTGGTGCATCATAATGACAAACTAACGTAAGTCTGGAAGCATGCAGTGCTGGCACACTGATTGTCTATGCTGTATTGGTGCATCATAATGACAAACTAACGTAAGTCTGGAAGCATGCAGTGCTGGCACACTGATTGCATTGGTGCATCATAATGACAAACTAACGTAAGTCTGGAAGCATGCAGTGCTGGCACACTGATTGCCTATGCTGTATTGATGCATCATAATGACAAACTAACGTAAGTCTGGAAGCATACAGTGCTGGCATACTGATTGCCTATGCTGTATTGGTGCATCATAATGACAAACTAACGTAAGTCTGGAAGCATACAGTGCTGGCACACTGATTGCCTATGCTGTATTGGTGCATCATAATGACAAACTAACGTAAGTCTGGAAGCATGCAGTGCTGGCACACTGATTGCCTATGCTGTATTGATGCATCATAATGACAAACTAACATAAGCCTGGAAGCATGATGCATCCATTGATAGCTTAAATACAAAGACAGCGTTAAGTGTTATAATTAGTGGAAGGCTACTAGACTCACTCCTTGTACCTGTGTCAGGAGGCAGTAAGAACTACGGCTGAATTGACTCAGAATTTACTGTACTGCATCATCATAAGAACAAATTGATATGAACCTGGAGGTTCCACACCTCCATTGACGGGCTAAATACAAAGACAGCGTTAAGTGTTATAATTAGTGGGAGGCTACTAGACTCACTTCTTGTACCTGTGTAAGGAGGCAGTAAGAACATTGACCAGGAATAGTTAGCATTCTATGAATTCTGCCTGATTGTGATATGTGATTTAGAATGTCTCTCAATGCTTTCAATGCCAGACGTTACGTCAGTGGTTCATTTGGTATCATGATGCAAGAATGCACCGCACTGCACCTTCATTTAGGTATCATACTGCTGCACTGGATTTAAAGCGCAGGCTTAGGTATAATTGAGCCATCCTAAAAGAGGTAAATATTTTACTTTTAATTGAGAGGAAATAAAGTAATCTTTCTTGCTTAGATATTGTCTTCTAACTGTCAAATCAGCAGTTTTATGGAGTTTAGATGAGACGAGTCTTGTATTCCAAACAACCATTATTATCACATTGTTGACAAGAGAATTGTGATTCACCAGCAAAGTTTAATATCCTGTCCTTAATGTGTAAAAATGAATGACAGAACTAGTGAAAATTGGTATTCCTGGGTTTCTGGAGTGTCATCAAAAGTAAATTCATAAACATTAATGAAATCATGACTCGATTTGTATTTCACAGTTTCAGGTAGGTGAAATATTGTTTGGCCGAGCTAAATCAAGCAGACAACAATGTCCAATGATACCTGGTAATTGACCATGAACTTGTTGATGCTGTTACATTGGGAATTGTATCTACCTGTTTTGCAATAGAATCCATTCACAATACCATTTCTTTTTGTCATGATGTATTGATGTAGCCGTGGGAAGTAGGTGGTCAGCTTTCACCCTTCAAATGCCGCTGATGCATTAATGCATCATGCCCATTGGTCGTCATGATGTGCAAATAAAGTCTCCCCAGCACTTCCATGGAGCATTATGACGACCATTCGTGAGTTTATGGATCAACCCTGCAGGGCCGGTGAGATGCTCTAATGAAGTGCCGGTGAGACCAGCACTTCATTGTTGCATCATGACGACAAATGGCCATGATACACTCCTGCATCAGCAGCCGTTTAAGGGTTAAACTTTTTTAATCTTCTTTTGTCTTTTGAAATATTGAAGCAAGGACAGAAGAACAACAACAACAGCTACAACAACAGAACGTTATGACTTGCATTTTACTTGTTGTAAAAGTTCAAAAGGATACCTTAGTGTATCCTGTTGCTTGAAGAGATTTGGAAATTTGTTTCATTTAAAAGAAAGCAAACAAACAACTCATTCTCTAAATGTGTCTAAATTTGACCAGGAGGGTCATTTTCTACCAGGCACTTTGACTTTGTCAAGCAGGAATCCACTGGGGACCCCAAAATAAGTGGAACAAGTAAAAAGGCAGTTGAAGTACAATAACTTTGAATGTTGTTACATAAAGTGTGGGTGATTGGGGTGATAGCTGGGTGATTGGGATGATTGCGCTAGTCAGGGGCTGAATGGGAGAGGTTAGGAGCACTGGAGGCTTTGGGAAGGTTCAAGGAAGGTTAAACAAGGGCTCGATATTGGTGGGTGAGAAATTGGGTCTCACCCAGTACTTGACTTTGTCTCAGTCTTAAGATACCAAAAGTCTATGACAAATTTTGTCATGGGCTACCTCTATCAAAGTATTGAGATGAAGAAAAAAAAACATGAAAATTCTTGTCAAAATTGCATGAACAACTGTTTCTCTCATCGAAAAAAGCAGACTCACAAATTACTTTGTCATCTTATTCTTACTTTTAAGGTAGCCCTTGTAAGTAACTTGCATAAAATTACTCAGGTCATATTTAGGAACTAATTAAAGTAATGGGATTTGATTGATCAGTTTTGTTGGGCAAGTCTGGTGTTAAAGAAGCCATATTAAAGCAGTCAAGTGCATTAGAGCCAAAAATATCTTTAGGCTAGTTTTTTGTCTGCCCAATCTCATCCTCATCTTGTTTTCTTGAAATAAGGAAGATGTTTTGTCTGTGTCAATAAATTGTCCAATTTTCCCACTGAATTCCTGATGGTTGAAGTTTAATGTAATTTAACCTTCCAATTTCCAGGTGAGTCAAACTACAATTATCAAATCCAGTCCCAGGTAACGCCTAAAGTACATTTTTTGTCTTTTGCGTGTTATGTTATCTTGCCAGGTTACCCAGGAATATGTTGTTTTTTTTTCTTTCCTTTTTTCATATTGTTGATTTTCTAATAAGAGGAAAAAGCGATTTCTTTTTTATCGGCCAATGTGTGGCATAGTTAGAGACTCAATGGCCTGCATCAAGATATGTGTGTGTGTGTCATGCAAAATGATACTGAAGGGTTGTGGTGATGCAAAAATGTGGTGCTTGTGAGTTACTCACCAGCATTGCTTTGGTTTTATAGGCGCGAGTAGCAATACAAAAACAGCTAATGGTAGGTAACTATGTAGCATAGACCTACATGTAAACCTCTACTGTATAGGTCCATGCTATGTAGTAACCATGGCAACAAATGACAGGAGGACAGGCAATTATCCTGACATATAGAAAGAGTCATAGCTGTGATTAATGATTAAAGAGAAAGGATGGACAAGTAGATTGAAAGTGGCGGCAATCAATCTAAGTTCGTGGAAGAAGTAATCCTTTAACCCATTCAAGGCCACTAAGGCAAGAATGTCTGTCTTGATGTCAGTAGTTCTATAACAAGTTGTCAGTCAGATTATGTCAGTGTCTGACACTTTACCCACTCCCACAGTCCACAACAGCTGCACAGTGTGTCTGATAAAGCAGTAATGGCTTCCTCCTGTCATTGGGTGTCATGAGCCTGGTGCAGGCTAAAGTGAGAACAAATCGGGCCAAGAAATCACAAAGTCCAGAACTTTGTTAAATTTGAACTCAGTGTCAGAGTTAAGGGTGTCTAGAGGTTGTTTAAGGGCTGCTAATACAGGAGTGCATCATGCCTTGTAGTTGTTATGATGTACCAATGAAGTGTTCTAATACCGCTTTATAAAACACTAAACAGAAACAGGGCTTTGCTCTAATATTATACAGCTTTATAAAACATTAAACAGAAACAGGGCTTTGCTCTAATATTATACCGCTTTATAAAACATTAAACAGAAACAGGGCTTTGCTCTAATATTATACAGCTTTATAAAACATTAAACAGAAACAGGGCTTTGCTCTAATATTATACTGCTTAATAAAACATTAAACAGAAACAGGGCTTTGCTCTAATATTATACTGCTTTATAAAACATTAAACAGAAACAGGGCTTTGCTCTAATATTATACAGCTTTATAAAACATTAAACAGAAACAGGGCTTTGCTCTAATATTATACAGCTTTATAAAACATTAAACAGAAACAGGACTTTGCTCTAATATTATACAGCTTTATAAAACATTAAACAGAAACAGGGCTTTGCTCTAATATTATACTGCTTTATAAAACATTAAACAGAAACAGGGCTTTGCTCTAATATTATACTGCTTAATAAAACATTAAACAGAAACAGGGCTTTGCTCTAATATTATACTGCTTTATAAAACATTAAACAGAAACAGGGCTTTGCTCTAATATTATACAGCTTTATAAAACATTAAACAGAAACAGGGCTTTGCTCTAATATTATACCGCTTTATAAAACATTAAACAGAAACAGGGCTTTGCTCTAATATTAGCTGCTGTTATATGCTTGAGGATGCCCTATTCTTTGTTTTGTTTCTTTTTTAGATTTTTTTTCACAACTACTGACTTTCTGTGAATCCTAGAGTGCAATATTAACTTAGGATTCACACTAAACCCATTGAATGTAACTACAAATATTTAGAAAAAAAACTTTGCCGGAGATTGCCACAGAGAACAGCAGTAGAACAAGAATAAGTCAGGCTGAGAACTGAACACACAATTACTGTCAGCCTAAATCCCGCCGGTTGAAGATCATTTTCCACAATCCTTGGTGCTTGGCATAAAAAGGACAGAAAAAAGGCAGTTCAATGTTTAAAACACAAGTCCCCCAGGGGCAGGATTTGGAGGTTAATTCTCACCTACTTTGGGACTTGAGACCCATTGGGATGGCCCAGATGGACTTCAATTGAAGATATTAAGGTCTCTGCGGCTGCTTTTCATTTCTTGTGCTGAGCTACCTGCCATTGAGGCCCCTAGAGGCCAGTTAGTTAGGTAGTTTCATTCCCCTTTTAATCATTAGATGCCACACTGATCCCCATGCAGTAGAAGATGTGCCTTCATCAGCTTTTGTCTTTGTAGCTTAATTGGTAGAACGCTTGTGTTTTGTGTCGAAGGTCACTGGTTCAAAACCAGGCCGGGGTTGAACAAATTTCTTTCTGGCCACTGCACTCATATATATATTCATACCTGTGTAGTCTGGGCACTGTGAAACAGGCATAATTCCTGGGGCATCAAATATGGCAGACTATTGAAGCGGGTTTAATTTAATTAGTGTTTAATCAGTGAATCCTGTTTAGGACGAACCATCAGCTGATCAGAGGATGGTTTCATTGTCTCCATGTACTCAACAATCACACTGTGGGTAAAAACTAATAAAACCTCCACATAAAAATAGAAGTCAATTATTAGCAGTCCCTAAGTGGTGCTTGGACGATACACTGATACATGGGAGGGAAACTGTTGTTGTTTTTGATCTGAAGTCAGCAATAACAGCAATATTATGAGGAAACCTTTGCAAACAGTAATGCCTTTTATTTACTTTCTCATTTTAAACTTTGGAAAGAAGTATCAGATTTTCTTTTTGTTTTTCCCTTTTGAATTAGTCTAGGCCAGTTCATCAGCAATGATTGAGAGGAAATCCTCAGCAATATTTCAGGTTTCCTCCTTGTTGTTCAATAATTAACTCACCTTCTCAGATACCAGATATTAATCACAGAATGAAGCCAACAATTAATCATGGATCTCATGTACAGGGGCGTAGGAAGCAAATTTTTATTGGGGGGGGGGGGCCCAGGGGTCTTGGTAGGGGGGCCTGTTATATTTTTATATAGGCTTATATAGGGAACCTCCTCATTATTGGGGGGCCCAGGCCCCCCTGGCCCCCCCTTTTCCTATGCCCCTGATGTATTACCATCTATATTGCACCTGCTCGTATAGAAACCGGCGTCTCAAATAAATCCACTACTGAAATGAGCAGAGGGTGCAAGGAGCTATCGACATTTATCTTAAACATTGAAAGTAGTATCCAAATAAGTGCTGGCAATGAAATTATATGGAAATCTATAAGTACAGGGGGCGCTTAATTGAGGCACTACGGTAAGGCAGTTTTATTGATTTATTTTCATGTATGAAAATAAATCATTTACATCTATAGCCAGGGGTTGAAATTTTGACCAATAGCTCATCTACTGAAATCCTAGGCATGGGCAGTAACTTAATAGGTACTAATATCTGGGGCCAGCACACAGAACCCATAGACTTTAGCATAGGCAGTTTTCTGGCCTTACTACTTTATGCCTGTGGATTAGATCTGACTGAGACAACTGGTACTGCCTTTCTTACCCCTGGCTTTCCCTAGGCACACTCCAAACTTGTGGACAGGTAGATGATTATAGCCTCTAGGCTTTGCAGTCCCTATACACCATGGCAATCTGTCACAAACACTCCAAACTTGTGGACAGGTAGATGATTATAGCCTCTAGGCTTTGCAGTCCCTATACACCATGGCAATCTGTCACAAACACTCCAAACTTGTGGACAGGTAGATGATTATAGCCTTCAGGCTGTGCAGTCCCTATACACCATAACAATCCGTCCCAAACACTCCAAACTCACTGACAAGTAGATGATTATAGCCTCTAGGCTGTGCAGTCCCTATACACCATAACAATCCGTCCCAAACACTCCAAACTCACTGACAAGTAGATGATTATAGCCTCTAGGCTGTGCAGTGATGCACTAAAACAGTGCTGGTGAGTAGAATCATTACCACTGCATTGGTGCATCATGATACATTGCGCAGTGCCTCAATTAGCTATTATTAGGGGTCATGATGCACATCATGATGTCTCGCCAGCTCTTCATTGAAGCATCAAGACGAACATCTTCAAAAAATCACAGTTAACCCTTTAGGAATGGCATGATGAATTGATGCACATTTAAACCTTTATGGATAGCATGATGCATTGATGCACACTTAGACGTTTATGGATGGCATGATGCATTGATGCACACTTAACCCTTTATGGATGGCATGATGCATTGATGCACACTTAACCCTTTAGGGATGGCATGATGCATTGATGCACATTTAAACCTTTATGGATGGCATGATGCATTGATGCACACTTAACTCTTTAGGGATGGCATAATGTATTGATGCACAATTAACCCTTAAGGGATGGCATGATGCATTGATGCACACTTAACCCCTTAGGGATGGCATGATGCATTGATGCACACTTAATCCTTTAGGGATGGCATGATGCATTGATGCACATTTAAACCTTTATGGATGGCATGATGCGTTGATGCACACTTAAACCTTTATGGATGTCATGATGCATTGATGCACACTTAACCCTTTATGGATAGCATGATGCATTGATGCACACTTAACCCTTTATGGATGGCATGATGCATTGATGCACACTTAACCCTTTATGGATGGCATGATGCATTGATGCACACTTAACCCTTTATGAATGGCATGATGCATTGATGCACACTTAAACCTTTATGGATGTCATGATGCATTGATGCACACTTAACCCTTTAGGGATGGCATGATGCATTGATGCACACTTAAACCTTTATGGATGTCATGATGCATTGATGCACACTTAACCCTTTATGGATGGCATGATGCATTGATGCAAACTTAACCCTTTAGGGATGGCATGATGCATTGATGCACACTTAAACCTTTATGGATGTCATGATGCATTGATGCACACTTAACCCTTTATGGATAGCATGATGCATTGATGCATACTTAAACCTTTATGGATAGCATGATGCATTGATGCACACTTAAACCTTTATGGATGGCATGATGCATTGGTGCACATTTAAACCTTTATGGATGGCATGATGCATTGATGCACCCTTAACCCTTTATGGATGGCATGATGCATTGATGCACAATTAACCCTTTATGGGTGGCCTGCTACATTGGTGCACACTTTAAGCATTATCATTAACCATGACAAAATAAATCACCACGGCTATGCCGTGCTTAACTGATTTCCTTAATCCATCAAATACACGCCTCCTAGTTCGTATAGCACACTAATTATACCTGGTTCATGTTTGTACTGGATCAGTGCTAAGAAATTTAATAGAAGCTTTGAAATTGGATGAGATGAGACATGACGGCTTAAAAAACTTCAGCAAGTTTTCCCCTCAACTTACACCGTGAGGTGGCTTATTAACAGGGTTAATTTTGTGTAATATTTACTCAGCGCTGTACTTCACTTCAGTGCTTGCAACCCAGCCTGCTACAGGGTTGTTTTAACAACGGTAAGCTTACTTTCTAACTGGTTTTAGGAATATCTATTGTGAGTAAAGAGAATCACAGGAATGTCCGTACTCCTTGCTCATACTTCACTGATGTTGTAATCTATGTTGAGAAAGCATAGCTCAAGAAGATAGGGAAGTATAAGATCCTCCCCATCCACTCTACATGTACATGTGAAGGGGTGTAGCTAGAGGCTGGCATTAAACCTTAAGTATAGTGTCATATATTCAGTGTCTAACCCTGTAAGTACCACTAACGCAATAATTCATCATGCCCCTTCGTCATCATGATGCATGAATGCATCAGGTCACCTGTACTAGATTATATGCACTCCTGAAGTGTCAGCATGATGCTGCGATGAAGTGCTGGTGAGCAGTCTTGCTAGCACTTCATTGGTGCATCATGCCGACCAATGGGCATGATGCTGCAATGAAGTGCTGGCGAGCAGTCTTGCTAGCACTTCATTGGTGCATCATGCTCACCAATGGGCATGATGCTGCGATGAAGTGCTGGCGAGCAGTCTTGCTAGCACTTCATTGGTGCATCATGCCGACCAATGGGCATGATGCTGCGATGAAGTGCTGGCGAGCAGTCCCGCTAGCACTTAATTGGTGCATCATGCTGACCAATGGGCATGATGCTGTGATGAAGTGCTGGTGAGCAGTCTTGCTAGCACTTCATTGCTGCATCATGCCGACCAATGGGCATGATGCTGCAATGAAGTGCTGGTGAGCAGTCTTGCTAGCACTTCATTGGTGCATCATGCCGACCAATGGGCATGATGCTGCAATGAAGTGCTGGTGAGCAGTCCCGCTAGCACTTAATTGGTGCATCATGCTGAGCAATAGGCATGATGCACTCCTTAAAGGGTTAATGTCTGAAGGTGCTGCCATGTCTGTATAATAATAACGCTGTAGACGTCTCCAGACTTAATGTCATCACCTTAGCTGCTGTAAAATGCCACCTAGTGCGTTAATGCAATATGCGCCTTTGTCGTCATAATGTATTGATACATGTATATACAAGAGTTCATCACACCATGTTAGAAGTACCTACTTTAATACAGAGAATTGGTTTGGTCATGTGACACAGTGGCAGCCATATTGGTTTGGCCATGTGACACAGTGGCAGCCATATTGGTTTGGTCATGTGACACATTGGCAGCCATATTGGTTTGTTCATGTGTCACAGTGGCAACCATATTGGTTTGGTCATGTGACACAGTGGCAGCCATATTGGTTTGGTCATGTGACACATTGGCAGCCATATTGGTTTGGTCATGTGACACAGTGGCAGCCATATTGGTTTGGTCATGTGACACAGTGGCAGCCATATTGGTTTGGTCATGTGACACAGTGGCGCAATGTGGCAGGTTTCTAGGAAAGTGTGATACCGATGCAGTAAAACAAATTATAGTTATCCATCTGAACACCATTGAAACTAATTCAAAAGAAATTTTGTAATGAAATGTGTTTCCTAGAAACAGCATTTAATTGCCCGTTATCACTGATATTGTTAAAACCTTCTAATCTGTATATAAGATTTCGCTATCAACGAGGTTCAATGAAATACTTATTATATTTTATAAAGCTCTAAACCAAATCCTCAACTTTTATGGTTTTACCTCAGTGTTCCATATTGCTCATAGTCTAACATTACTTTCATTTTAAGGTTATTTTTAGCACTCCTCACAATTGCAATATAAGCCTACCATTATTCCAACAAATGTCTGCAGTAACTTGTAGCTACATCAAGAATAGTATAGCTTCTTGGCTACATTGTGAACCCAATATTTATAACCAATACTTAAGATATGCATTTTTACACAAACAATAACATCAATATGACTTTATTTTCTAAATGTGTCTTCTCTCCGTCCGCAAGTGTTGATAGACTGCGCTGTGCCGTTTTTACAGACAAACTACAGAATATACATAGAGTAATAACAATACACATATACACTTAGAGAGGAGGGAAAGCTTGAGATATTCAACAAAAAGGCTTATCAAAGGTAATACGTATAATACAGTGTGTGGCGCTTTTACGACCGGTAACAAGGCTTAACTGTAGTGCTATACTAACAACACAATGCATATATCATTATCCGTTATATCACATGCTTAATCATTATACCGATATTGTTATTATATCAGTATCTGGGGGGAGAGTGTACAAGGAACAGGGGGTTGAGGTTTGTAGCTCAGGTCATTGCACTCGCTACCAAAATTGGATGTCATCTAAATTCTCTGCTTCAAAGATTTCTCTATAAACCTTTTGTAAACCAAGGAAATATGACTTTTTGTGAAAAATTGTCATGGATATGTTTTTAGATAACCGTGAGTCAAAATGTCCATGATCCTGAAAGTGTTCATATTCCAAAATAGAAAAGGCACTAATTTTCAAATAATCTAATTTAATGACAATAGTCTTTGTAACAAAGTGCAGTTTGTTTCTGTTTAGTAGTCAGAGGGCATAACATAACATGCACGTGTAAAGTGAAGTTCGCTGACAGTGCTAAAAGCCGCATATTGTGTATGTATATAGATACATAGTAACAAACTGTTCATCATTAGGCACTCACTTGTTGTATGTCTCACAGTGTTCTTACAGCCAGGCCAGGTCCTCAGGGGCAAGGTGTAACATGAGAGTATCTAGGTGTAAACCTTCTAATGCGCAAATGCTGCATGCTGTCCCTCTACGGTCCATACCTGCGTTGATACCCTTTTGGGACTGATACACTCCGGGAAGGTCAGCATGATGCTCCAATGAAGTGACTCGCCGACACTTCATCAGTGCATCATGCCAACCAATGGTCATGATGCACTCCTGCTTCAGCTTTATGCGCTAATGTTCTTTGCCATTATCAGTCATGTACACATCTCTCACAGGAGAGGTAATGCCGCATCAAGCTGGCCATCTGGGGCCTGGATACGCTTTCACATGCCTATAATGATGTAGCATCACAGCATTGTCAATTAAGTACACATGTGCACTATCGCATCAGAACTCGCGTCATGACGCATTGTGCGTTCCTTACCGAGTTAAACCATACAGCCACTCAGAGAGCAGCTCACACAATCCTGGTTTTCCACCTGGTGGGTGGCCAGAGTCTGTTAAGGCCTACAGTGGCTTCTATAATAATGCCCCAGTCCTCATATAACCACATAGACCTTGTGTAATGCTGAGCTAGGTCCTGTGTAATAATGCCACATGTAGAGGTAAGGTTTAGTAGTAGCCCTTGTATAGTCCCGTATGGTGTCCTAGGACCCTGATGTAAGGCCTACATCCCACACCTGGTCTTACACTATGAGGCCCCGACACCTGGTCTTACACTATGAGGCCCCGACACCTGGTCTTACCCTATGAGGACCCGACACCTGGTCTTACCCTATGAGGACCCGACACCTGGTCTTACACTATGAGGACCCGACACCTGGTCTTACACTATGAGGCCCCGACACCTGGTCTTACACTATGAGGCCCCGACACCTGGTCTTACACTATGAGGACCCGACACCTGGTCTTACACTATGAGGACCCGACACCTGGTCTTACACTATGAGGACCCGACACCTGGTCTTACACTATGAGGACCCGACACCTGGTCTTACACTATGAGGACCCGACACTTGGTCTTACCCTATGAGGACCCGACACCTGGTCTTACACTATGAGGACCCGACACCTGGTCTTACACTATGAGGACCCGACACCTGGTCTTACACTATGAGGACCCGACACTTGGTCTTACCCTATGAGGACCCGACACCTGGTCTTACACTATGAGGACCCGACACCTGGTCTTGTATTATAATGTCACAGGTATCATAGCTATACATATCGCTGTGTCGGTGTGAGGTAAAGTCAGTAAAGACGAGTCACTCGGGATGCAACAGGCAGTCACTCCCACAGTTTCTATTAAGTATATGACATAGGGCATCAGAGATGTAGGACTTCTTTGGGTAATCCATGCTATATACAAGTACGAGTAGCAATGTCAGCATGTCAACTCATGAAAAAAATACGACGGCGCCATTCTAACCTGCTTTTTAGATCACTAACAGGTAGAAAAGTCAATCATAAGTTATTAGAAGTATAATATTACAAGTTTTTTGCTTTAGACAAGTATGAAATACATCATCTATATTTCACCCATAGATAAGATAAATAAAATACCTCAATATTTCATAATTAGAGATAAGATACACTCCCTTAGCCACCCTCCTCTTGAAGGCCTCACAACAAACATCAGTTACACATCCCACAATGCCCTGTACTTCCTGTTTGTGGTAATGATGGACAAGGACTAGACAAGTTCATACAAGGTCATGTCCATATAAGGTCATAGTGCAATTTCCGTACATCATAACGTTCCTTGTCCCTACAAAGCAATATCCCCATCTCGTGCGAGCTCAGTTTTACCACCGTTTCGTACCACATGTGGCCCGTTTGTCGAGGTCCCGTTTTTGGATAGTGGTACGTGGGTAACCCGAGTGTTCAAGGGCTCAATCTCCGACACCTCCATGGCTCCAGTGCGCATACCTGTGCAGCACATCTGGGCAAGGATCTTCCTGAATTTATTTCCGATGAGGCAATATACAAGGAAGTTGGTTGAGGAGTTGACGGTCAACAAGGCATTGGTGATGGAGTTGAAGTAGCGGAGTGTTACTATATCCACTTTCAGGAACTTGTTTAGACTGAATATGATACGTAAGGTAAGGTCCGGGATTTCACAGATTATAAACACGCTAACAACGACCACCAACATCAGAGTGATGTTCTCTCGGTGCTTACTGGACTTGGTGAGGTCTCGGTGTTTCCGCCGTACCTCCTGTAATGCTTTAATCAGCTTCAGGTTCAGTATAATGAGGATGATGAGAGGTCCGATGGTACGGAACACAAAGTACATCAAGGTTTTGTAGATTATGAAGTAGATATAACTGTTACGCATCGCAGTTTTCCTACTTTTCACTACCTGTTGGCCCGTACATGGGTCAAAATCATTTACAAACTTACGCTCTAAGAAGCGGGGTATGTTATACAGGATTCCTGCAATTATGACTAAGGCCACAGCGAGCTTGGCGCGTTGTATGGTACGTAACTGCATCTTCAGTGGTTTACACACAGCAATATACCGATCTATCGTCACTAACATGACGAGCCATACCGTAATGGTCTGGGTGATTGAGGCAAAGGCCCAGATGTATGGTATCATATATGGAAATACCTTATCTAAGCCAGGCACCCAGTCTGTTATGTCATTGACTGCCCTGATCAGCTGGAAGAAAATACAGGCGATAAGGTAGAGGCAATCTGCGAGTGCCAACGTCTGTAGTAACCAGTTTGTCGTGTTCTTTTTGTCTCTGTCTCGCCTCAGGACTGCGATCGACAATGCATTCCCAATTAATCCAAAAATGGACAAGAAGCCTACGATGAATATATCGACCGTCATTCTGAAAGTGCGGTTGACCTGTGCGGCCATTGCTGCAGCAATGGCTGCTCGTGTTTTGTTACAAAGTATTTCATTGTTTACATTGCTCAGGGTGATGTCTGTTGTATTCCAAGTCCAGACGCTCTCGTTGGGGAATCTGGAGATGTAGGCGGGCAGACTGCCATTGTTGGGCAGGTTCCCGAGACCTACATCGGTTATACTATACTCCCCCATGGCTAGCAGTGGGTATTAGAATCCAAAATGAAGCTGTAACATTAACAATAGATGTAGCAGGTAGGCATCAATACATCACACTTATAAATGCCCTTATTATCACTCATAGCAGTGATTTATCATAGTCATTGCCTTTCTCAATACCTCTATTATCACTCAAAGCAGTTTTATGTTATAGTTCATTCGTATGGTTTTGATTTTAGCCCAAGTCATGTCGGCTTTTACATGGTGCAATTTTGTCATGTCTCATTTAAATATACCACAATGAAAATCCACACTGAAATGATAATAATATAAATCAACAATGGTAATCTAAGGCTGTCACTGGTCACCTGTTTTGATGGAATATACCTGGTTTTATAGATCTATATCATCTGTTTTTGAGACCTATACAAGATGTACATGTAATGTAATGCAGTGGTAGTATACGTATATCTATAGACATAGGTGTAGCTCCATAGAGGTAAATAGGTGTAGATCTATAGAGGTGTGTGTACCTGTCAGACTGACACATTGATTAGACACACCTCACCTGTCTGCACTCTGTGACACTACCACCCTGGTCAATGCTTCTCTTTGCTCTAGCTACAATAGATTAACACTGGGTGTCACAGGGCAGGGAACCAGTGTCAGTAAACTCCTCATAGGTGTCATAAAGGCATTGGTGTAATACAATAATCCAGTTGTTTGTGTAGTATCTCTTATAAGCACAAATCAAATCTGACTTGCTCCAGTAATATTATGTAAATTACAGAATTTTAGGTAATCATAATATTCATTGTAGAACTTCCGGGTTATAGTTTTTCCACTGGCAGCAAATGGGCCAATTTCGTCTCCAGGGGTGTAGTAATACACAGGAGTTGAGGGGTTAAAGTAGTTCCTCTAGGTGTATTGTTACCATATGGTGACCTACCCAAGGCTGCAGACAGCAGTGATCAAGCACTGCTGGGGAGATCTACAGGTGGTAATAGTGGTGGTGGTGGTAATAGTGGTGCTTGTGGTGGTGGTGGTGGTGGTGGTGCTTGTGGTGGTGGTGGTGCTTGTGGTGGTGGTGGTGGTGTCTGATGGCCAGTAATCACAGGTTCCTTGGGTAAGTGGAGTAGGTTCAGGTATAACCCTATGTAATTACCAAAACCACCTGCACTATGGCATCTCCTGTTGGCATTTGGCCGATTCCGTATTAATGCATATAAGTACCATATTGACGCTTATAAGTACCAAGTTCTGTATAAGCGCTCACCTGAAATAAGAGCCGCTGGAGCCAGGGCTCGATGCTAGGCACAGTCTGGTAAGCACTAACCGTGTCCAAATGGCCCCGCAGGTTTCAAAGAAGATACCGGGGTAGAGGGTGTTGAAATGTGCTTAAACAGTCACCCTGGTAAGTCTTATAGTAAATCCACATACAGCTATAGTTATTAGTACTGGGTGATAATAGGGAGCACACCTCCTCCACAGTTCCTCATAGAGTTATTAGTACTGGGTGATAATAGGGAGCACACCTCCTCCACAGTTCCTCATAGAGTTATTAGTACTGGGTGATAATAGGGAGCACACCTCCTCCACAGTTCCTCATAGAGTTATTAGTACTGGGTGATAATAGGGAGCACACCTCCTCCACAGGTCCTCATAGAGTTATTAGTACTGGGTGATAATAGGGAGCACACCTCCTCCACAGTTCCTCATAGAGTTATTAGTACTGGGTGATAATAGGGAGCACACCTCCTCCACAGTTCCTCATAGAGTTATTAGTACTGGGTGATAATAGGGAGCACACCTCCTCCACAGGTCCTCATAGAGTTATTAATACTGGGTGATAATAGGGAGCACACCTCTTCCACAGTTCCTCATAGAGTTATTAGTAATGGGTGATAATAGGGAGCACACCTCCTCCACAGGTCCTCATAGAGTTATTAATACTGGGTGATAATAGGGAGCACACCTCTTCCACAGTTCCTCATAGAGTTATTAGTACTGGGTGATAATAGGGGGCACACCTCCTCCACAGGTCCTCATAGAGTTATTAGTACTGGGTGATAATAGGGAGCACACCTCCTCCACAGGTCCTCATAGAGTTATTAATACTGGGTGATAATAGGGAGCACACCTCCTCCACAGTTCCTCATAGAGTTATTAGTACTGGGTGATAATAGGGAGCACACCTCCTCCACAGGTCCTCATAGAGTTATTAATACTGGGTGATAATAGGGAGCACACCTCTTCCACAGTTCCTCATAGAGTTATTAGTAATGGGTGATAATAGGGAGCACACCTCCTCCACAGGTCCTCATAGAGTTATTAGTAATGGGTGATAATAGGGAGAACACCTCCTCCACAGGTACTCATAGAGTTATTAGTACTGGGTGATAATAGGGAGCACACCTCCTCCACAGGTCCTCATAGAGTTATTAGTACTGGGTGATAATAGGGAGCACACCTCCTCCACAGGTACTCATAGAGTTATAAGTATTGAGTGATAAATTGAGCACACCTCCTCCACAGGTACTCATAGAGTTATTAATACTGGGTGATAATAGGGGGCACACCTCCTCCACAGGTCCTCATAGAGTTATTAGTACTGGGTGATAATAGGGAGCACACCTCCTCCACAGGTCCTCATAGAGTTATTAATACTGGGTGATAATAGGGGGCACACCTCCTCCACAGGTCCTCATAGAGTTATTAGTACTGGGTGATAATAGGGAGCACACCTCCTCCACAGGTCCTCATAGAGTTATTAGTACTGGGTGATAATAGGGAGCACACCTCCTCCACAGTTCCTCATAGAGTTATTAGTATTGAGTGATAATAGGGAGGTTCAGATAGCATATGATAAGGTCACCAGACATCCTGTGTGTATAAGACCTGAATGCTGTCTAGGGCTAAAGAAGTCATTGGTGAGCCGGTATTATGAGTCTATTGAGGCTTGAGCCAGACACAGCCCCACAGCATGTACAGAGAAAGCCCTTACTACTATCCCCTATGTGTTACTGGTATGTAGTCGGACTGAAAACCAGCTTCGTCATCAAGAGACCTATGTCACCAGATCCATGTACATCGTCCTAGTGTTGTTTAGTAGTAATAGATGATAGTGCTCACCAAGTATTTTTTGGTAATTAGAAAATAATGGTATTTTGAGTCACTTGTGTTTTACACTTTAACTACCTCAGTCCTACAGTCTGATGTCTGGTAGTCCAATCAATGACAACCCCCGGCAGACACATAAAATTCCCATAACTTCCGGTATGATGAGTCTTCTTCCGGTTCGCTCTTGAGTGTCCTCCTCCCTGGAGTCTTGTTTCCTAAATTCAACTGTGGTAACTTTCAAATCCAAAACACAAAACCAAGTGGACTTAATATAGAGTCAGTGATATGAGTAGACGGGTGGTCGTTACCAGTGGGTATAGTGAGTATAGTTCATGAAGCCATGTGTAGCTCCGTCAGTTTGTGTCAGTACTACCACTGCCTGACGTCCAGTACCAGACCACACCCAGAGACTACTACCGTGCTCACACCGTCCTCCTTCCCACCATATTGCCGGTCTCTGTGGCTCCTCACGCCGGCCTCCTGCTCTCCTCACAATGAGCTGCTCCCCTCACCATGAGCTGCTCCCCTCACACCGTGAGTTGCTCAGTGACATTAGACAGACTGGGAGGAGGAAGCAGCTGGAGGTTCTGTTACCAGGTGGTGTTGCTTTTTACTGCTGCTGTCAGTTAAAGTTGTGTCCGACTGACTCCCATTGTCTCTCTGTGACACGAGCTGACAGACTGAGGGGTTAGAGACAAGTTGATAAAGTCGGAAAACAGACAACAATGATGACAGCAGCTTTAAAGGTGTGTTATTTCCTACAGTATGAAGGTTGTGTCAACTGGCTGCCTTTGTCTCCTGTGACACCTTCCTGGTATAAGAAATGGAACACCAAAGTGTCTAGATGAACTTTTAGAGTGTGGGGAGGTCCTTAGTAATAGATATAGGAAGTGCCACTGACATTAAATAGGGACTGTTTCCTTGTTGTTCAGGCCTAAGCCGTGTAAAACTGTAGGCCCCAAGTACAGGTGACCATGGAGGTATGGTGGGCACAGGTTCATAGTTGGGAGAGACTGAGAATCACACTATAAAGAATTTATACAATCGTAATGCTCATGTAGTCCTGAAGTACCTGGGGCGGTGTGACGCGCATGTTCTACAGTTACAGAAAGTATTGATAAATGTTCATCGATCGATTAATCACCAACTAAAATGCAGATGGACTATATGCTGTTCAGTAAAGCCTGTAGTACAGCCTCTTTGATAGCTGCTGAGGGGTGAGTGTGACTAGGAGTAGTCCTGTGTTACTCCTCTGTACATGGCCCCTGTGTACATCTACAATGGTATATGAGTTATGACTGAGTATAGCTCCTATGTAAATAGAGTTGATCAATCTTCAATGTTGAAATAGCTCCTCAGGCAGTGTTCATGTTTCCAGGGGTTACCAAGTGCTAGCTTAGTTGGGGCCAGACTGACCCAGTGTCTCCATGTGGTTAATTCATTGTAAGTATCCTACTCACAGTGAGCTAGTTACAAGGATATCTCCCTCGGTAGTGTTCATATACCCAGGCGTCGGTGAGCAGATCAAGACTAACTCACTCAAAGAGAGGGGCAGTTAAAGTAAGTGCTACCTGCTACCAGTGTAGACTACGCATTTACAGGTAGCTCCTAGTGACAAAACTCCACAGGTAGTGTGAATACACCAAGGTAGTGATGACTACAGGTGCTACAAGGCAGTGAGCAGATCAGGAGCAACTCACCATAGGTGTTAAGTACAGGTATGAGCAGCTCACAACGCAGTTAAAGCAATACCTCCTGCTACCATGGTGGTGTATAGGTCAGGTAGTGTCAGTGCACCATGGAGTCATGTCCACAGATGACACAGGTGTTGCTGAGCAAGTCAAGTCTAATTCAATAAGTGGTATACTAGCAGTGCGTCTCCTGTGTACATCTCTAGATATCCCAGTACTTGAGAGTCCATGTATCCTAGGGGTATTATTGTCCACGGACGATATCATCCACAGGTGTTGGTGAGCAGGTCAGGACCAACTCACAGAGTGGTCAGACCAGACTGAGTAGACAGATGAGCAGCTCATATCACAGAGAGCAGTTAGAGTAACTGCTACCAGCTGGTCATACCACCCAGGTCTATATCAGCAGTGGACTGTAGGACTGGTTAGTGGAGTAGGACCTTGTCAGCAGTACTGTGTGGGACTGAGTGGAGTAGGACCTTGTCAGCAGTACTAAGGCTGTGGGACTGAGTGGAGTAGGACCACTTAGTACTGACTAGTCATTGATCACCCCCCTCAGTGTGTGTGGTGGGTCCTACTGCTCCTCCAGCACAGGCTGCTGCTGTATCTGTCTGTGTGTCTGTGTGTGTGTGGGGGGGGGGCTGTAGATGTCTTATTGAGTCTCTCACCATGGCCGTGTGTGGGTGTGGCTGAGGGGGGGGGGGTGAGCTAACAGCCTGTCAAGTCCATACTGGTATCTGGACACTCACTCCTATAGCGCTCACTCGGACCGGTTCCGAGCTCACCAAGTGCTTGTGATATCAGCGACTTCTGGCTCTGATCTTGTACCAGGCTGTACCTGGCATGTGGTGCTACTTACAAGTATGGTACCTACTTAATCTCGTGACACATCCCAAGATAAAAACTGTCATGGCCGTGTACACAGATCAGCAAGAAACATCGCTATATACCGGCCTCCTATGGTTCTGTGAGTGTGACCTGCTGGTCTAGTCAGCTGGTGAGGCAGTCCAGTGGTGCTTGGTTCTCCAATGGGTGGGGGTGCTGTGTTTATACGGGTGTGAGAGAGGCCAGTGGGGGACAGAGTTCACTCAAGGTCATTAGGACCACTCTCAAGGTTGAAGTAGAAAGTTGAAGAGGATCAGTTTCAAGGTTACTTCTTATCATTGCAGCAAAGCAAAGGTCAGAAGATCTCCCTCTCAGATCTGATAGCAAAAGTTGTGAGGAGCAGAAATAAAACTTTCACAGCTTCCTTCCCTCCTTCTGCCAACCAATACAGTTTCTTCAGGCGAGAAAGACGACTGCAGTGTAATATTCGCTGATGCTGTTTTCTCTGTAATAATGTAGAACAAATAGTTACCATAGACATTGTGTTAGAGTTGAGTGGACGGTCGTTTTCAATATCGCAGTTCCCTGTTGTAAGAGAGTAATATTTTTTTTTTGTGGTTAGTAAGAGGTTTATGTTATTTTACTCAGAGGCCTGTCTGCCCATTAAGTACCTATAAAACTATGTACCAGGAAATAGGATTAATAACACTTTTGTATTTATGTTGGGTAAAACCAACAATATTCCCTCATAATCATATGATGCAATTTAATCCATTTCTAAGAACACTTGTATTGTAAGCTTGTTGAAGTAAAGGCTTGTGGGTATGCATATTATGGGCAGATTTGTGAATATTGGCTAAAATGAGAGTAAACAGAATTTAACTTAATAAAAGTCACTTCTTGCTGCCCAGCTCTTTAATCCTACCCGAGACGTGTGTCTTATCACAAGTATATGTGTTTATCTCAAGTTGAATACGAGAGCCCCATAGGTTTAACCAAGAACCTCTGTATCACACCCCACAGTGTGATAACCCTCCCCCGTATCACACTGCCAGGGAAAACATCCAAAATGGTCAAATAAACTGATGATAAAATCATTTCTAATGCCAAATAAATTGAATTATGAACATATATCTGACTTAATTAACTTGAGATAAATACAAAGGAGCACTAGAATTGGTCAGCACTTGGGGTTCGCCTCATGTGATAACCCTCAGTGCTGACCAATTCTCGTGCACCTTTGTCTATGTACTGTAATGGCTTCCTTAAATGCCAGGGTCTGAAATAAGCGCCAGGGGTATACGGGGACTGAAATCAATCTTAAGCACGAAAACCAAGTATTCAAATAAGTGCCTGTCTCAAACAAGAGCAGGGTGAATAGATTAGATGTGCTCTTAGACCAGCCGTGTCCACACAATGGAGACACAAACTGACATCAATTACTGCGTGCGCATTGTACAACAAGCAGTTCCTCCGGGTTGGTTAATATAGGTGTGGGACTAGTCAATTTACATCGCCTGTACCTAGTGTGTATGGTACAGTCGATAACAGTGTCCCATTCTATCAGTGGGGGCTGGGAAAGTCACTGAGTTTGAGGCATAAGCATCCTAGTCTTAACCAATAAGGTGGGCTGATATGAAAAGAAATGCCTTATTCTGTTTGTCTGTACCTCTCATAGATTCATATACTTAACTGTATAATTATTGTAGCCTCAAAGGTGTCCCAGTTATCAAAATTCTGGATCCAAGTTGGCCATCTTTGGAATGTGTGGTGTGCTGTTGTGCATATTTGTTTGCATTTCTGACTACTTTAGGCAGATGGAGACACCTCATTCACACCAATAGTGACCTCTATGCATGGGGGTTGAACTTGTTCGCCCACTGCTAACCACCCAATCGCATGGTCAGTGAAGTGTGGAGGCAGTACTAGACCAGTCTGAGGTAGTACTACCTCCCCCTGCAGGGAAAGGGATAAGGCTAGCTGGATCTCAGCTCCACAGAGTGAAACCACAACAGAGTGACAGAGGGTAGGTTGTGACCAGGGAACAGTTTACAAATGGATATGTAACAGAGTTTCATTCAACTGACAGGCAACAATGTAAGTGAATTTACAAAGTAAAGTGTTTATACTTGAACATAGGACATTACTTAAACCTCCCAGTTCCCCATACTGCCTAAAACAATGACTTGTTTTTTGACCCTCTTGGTTTGAGTGGGATCTGTTACCAGCCAAGTCATAACCACTAGACTTGGCTGGCCTGCTAGCTAGTGTGGGACTAGTCTACAAGGACACCAGCGAACCACAGGCAATGAGGGGATGGGGGGAGGGGTGGGTGTGCAGGGGAACGACTGTCTGAGTGGGTCTGGTAACCAGCGTATCAGGACCAGTATAACCAGGTTTAATCAGAGTGAGCCGTATTTTTGGTTCTATTCTATTTTGTAAACTTCTTTTCTCATCTATCAGTGCTTCACTTTTCACTTGTTCCAAGACCTATTACCCACCGTCTACTGTCGAGGCGTTCGGGCAACGGTTTTCCAATGATATCTAGTGCATTATGGGTAGGGGTGACCTCGAACGCTAACTACACCACCTTAGCTTGTTCCCTCCACCCCCTTCCACCCCAGCCAGGTCTGGCTAGGTACCAGTCCTTAACTATGCTTGGAAGTGTAGTAAGTTGACTTGGGGATCAACATTGACCCACATGGGGCAGACCAATAGCGGGTGGCCTTACAAACCAGCATTGATCCCTCGGCCGTACTCCAAACGCACCGAGAGATATTACTATGCCAATCTCCACAGTGCAGCTAGCGAGTTGAGCCAACTTGGGTCTTACGTTCAGTGATTGTTCAAATGGTGCAGGGTACCATGATAGATGTGGATTGACTATGCCCATAATTAGCTGTCAAACAGCACTACCGTATTCATACAATTAGCATACATACCCTAACAAGCCAACACCCCCCTCTTTTAGGTCACATCTTAGACTACAAATTCCTATTTGTATATTAGAACGTCAAGGTGTCATCACATGACTTAATATCTGGTTGAAACTTTTCAGTGTTGATACTGCAAAAGTTAAAACCTGATATAAAGTCATGTTTTGACACTTTACTGTTCTTATATTTATCAATAAATGCTTCTATGTCAAAAATAAATGCTAAAATACACAATTATTTTTTATACAATCGTCATTTTTTGCAAACAGGAAGTAGCTTGATAAGGGAAAGGTTTTGCCTGATCTGGACACTTTAGACAGGAAGTAGCTTGATCCAGGAATCAAAGTAAAGCCCTGTAACTCCTCGTATCAAGCATAAAACATTTATCGATAATGAGGCCCATTGAAAGTTTCAAGTACTAGCCATAGATTTTAGATATGTTTGAAGTGCGCTGTGCTAATTACTTGGAATATTGTGAGAGTAGTTGAAGTGGTTGGCTTGGAAGGACTAGGTGTGTGTTTGTATGTGAGTGACTGTGTGGTGGGAGCTGGTCCCATGGTTCCCTCTCAATCAGTGTGTGA
This sequence comes from Acholoe squamosa, assembly GCA_949317995.1. Taxonomy (NCBI): domain Eukaryota; kingdom Metazoa; phylum Annelida; class Polychaeta; order Phyllodocida; family Polynoidae; genus Acholoe; species Acholoe squamosa. The sequence continues at coordinate 91,398,176 of OX439037.1, forward strand.
CCTTTACCACTGGGCACGTACAGGGAGCAGCTCACGGAGCAACTCACACAGGTACACACAGAGAGGCACACAGAGAGGGAGGGGATTGGTCAGGTACTGGTTGCACATGTCTGAACTCCTCAGGGGAACTTCTGGTCAAGCCAAAGAGAAAATCTTTGTTTCAAGTAACATGTTGGAAAAAAGCATAGGCATGGTAGGATAAGATCTTGTTTTCTTTTTAAAAAATATTGTAACTACTACAGTGACTTTTGATTTGTGGTATTGACTTGAAACCCGCGACAGTGAAACACCGATCACTGAAATAACTTAAAAACAGCACCAAAAATCTCTTTTTTTTTCTTAATTGGGGGTAAAAAGCTAGGGCTGGCCCAGTTTTGCTAGGTGTGTTGGGTTATCTGAAACACACAATCCCTTAGTACCTTAGAGCAGGACACAGACCAGGGAGGTGGTAGCTCAGGTGGTGGCTGTGTCTGTACCTCCTCAGGGAGGGATGGGGACTTCTGGTCGGTATGAAAAAAAAGTACCGTAATGGCCCGTTCAATTGCTGGGTCTCAAATAACCACCGTTCTCGAATAATCACCGGGGTATAGGGGGTATTGAAATTAATCTTAAGCACTAAAAGCAGTATTCAAATAAGCGCCTGTCTCATATAAGCACGGGGGGTACGGTGGGATTGAAATCAATGGGTGTCGAGGCGCTTATATGGGTCACTATGATAGCTCTTAGAGCAGGTGAGAGAGGAGGGACAAGGTGGTTCAGATGGTGTTTGGACCTCAGGGGGTTCGTGTTCACACACTAGCGCTGGGTTCACACTGTCACAGTCAACCTGGGTACCTAGTGTGTAGAGCATAGGGAGACATAGCGGATAGGGCATAGACAGCGGGGTAGGTGGGTAGTGGTTAAGGTCTGGTCCTAAGGGGCTGGGTCCCTATAGTCACACATCACCTTGTTCTCAATGCTCTAAGTCCCTGGCCCATTTTAACTGTAGGTCACTACCACCTGCTGCTTCACTTTATAAGCTTTGATACCCCACAAACTCATGTATACAATTGCAGAGGCACAGCTATCTGGAAGAAGTGACCATTAGAAGGGCGGGTTGCCATAAACTGCATGCTCTGGCACAATGCTATGCATCTCCTTAGATCCTAGCCAATTGGCCTGTGGTGGAATAAAAGGTGTTCACCAGCTGGCTCTGTAGCTCAGTGGTAGAGCACTTGCCCCTGTTTGGCGGGTCCCTGGTTCAAATCCAGGTAAATCTTGAATACTTTTCCCCAGCCAGTACACACACAATAGATCATAGATTCCTATCTAACATACCTCTGAGAATAGTTCTAAGCGTTGTTTAGTAGGAGGGTGCCAGTTAACAGGGCAATATGCAAGAAAACGATAGATCCAGGCCCAAGAGTAGTTACCCCGGTGAGCAATACATGCAGCAGGTCGCAGTGTGGTAACAGTGCGCAGAGCGGCCTGGCTTCAAATCACAGATTGAGATCCATAGTAACTGTAAAGGTGTACAGTGATATGTCTCCAGCTCCCAGATCCAGGTATAAGAAGGAAGCTGTAAGTGTGTCTCACAGAGCAGTACGTAGTGCAGTACACAGCGTACATAGAAAGGTCTGACTCCAAATCACAGATTGAGATCTCAAGTAACAAAGAGCCACTCCTAAACCTCCAGCTCCCAGATCCAGATATAATAAGGGTAGTCAGACAGAGCAGTACATAGAACAATAGCAGTTCATAGAGCAGTCTGCCTTCCACTCACTGTTCCAAAGCCACATAAAGCAGCACACAGAGCACTTTGCAGGTCATCGAGCCTCACTCCATTATCCAGGTGCAGATTACACCATAGGCACAGATCCAGGTGTCTAGGAGTAGATCTGTAAGGTAGAAGATGTAGAATTGATGACACATTACTAGAACACAGGGGGCTGCTTCTCATGGTCCCTCACCGCTCATCAGTGTCTCTGGGGTCCCTGGGAGCTGAGCAGGGTGCACAAGGTTGTTGACAGAGCAGTGCATACAGGACATCATCTGGTCACAGAGTAGTAGCTTCTATATAGGAGCTACTATAGGTGACATATAGGTTCCACGTGAGCTGATATTGAGGTGTGAGGAGCACACAGGATATGATATACCGTGGGTCCGTGACTGCTCTCTGCTGGTGTCTCAGGTCTCTGGGAGCTGATGTCTCAGAGGTCTCCAAGGTACATTAGCTGGTGCACAAAGTACTTCATAGAGCAGAGCACAGGCCAGGTCATGCTATATTGACCAGCAGGAGTTGTCTTTTAGGTCTGTAAGTGAAGGTGGCCAGGTCCTTGTGCTGTTTGCCTATAGGTTCCACGGTCTCAGCTTCATATTGCAGCAGCTTCTGAAAAATACAAAGAGAAAAGTGTCATTAGTACAAATTATATCAATATCAATACTCTAACCAGTTTTATTTGTTGCAAATCAATCAAAATCTTCAGCATATTGTCTCAGTATGACTGACTTAACCCTTTAAGTGCTGCTGATGCAGGAGTGCATCATGCCCATTGGTTGTCATGATGCACCAATGAAGTGCAGGTGAGTCTGCTCGCCAGCACTTCATTGGAGCATCATGCCGATTAGATGGGAACATATCAACCCAAAAGGATCAGCATGATGCCTGGTTGTAGCCAAGGCTGCATGAATGCATCATGACGACCAATGGGCATGATGCATGAATGCATCAGCGGCCTTGAACTTACAACTACATTAACATGAAGTAGTGTCTCCCAATTCAACCATAAATCTTCAAATCCAATTTGCGGTAAAAGGGAGTCTATCGCTTGATACGGCCTGACGGTACCATGACAGGACCGTTATAATGACAGACATTGATAACCTTAGTGTATAGGCCTTGTCAACATTATGTACTTAGACTTTATGTGTGGTTAGTAACATCATCTAAGTACACCCACCCATTCTTAGGGGCCTCCTATGTCCATTAAAACCACAATCTGACATAAACTCCTCAAAGGCCACCAATGCATTAATGCATTATAATGCCCATTGGTTGCCATGATGCTTGAAGTCAGCCCTTGGGAGTCACTCTCGTGGCCTGCATTTATGCATCATGCCGACCCTACGGAACTGATTAATTCCTGGAGGGTTGGCATGATGCTCCAATGAACTGCACTCCCACCTGTACTTCATTGGAGCCTCATGCAACCCATGGGAATAATGCGCTCCAGCATCAGCACTTTGAAAGGGTGAAAGCTCCAAACTTACATCAATCGCTGTTCGGGTTGTTGAATCTTGCACTAGCACCGTATCATCTAGAGCTCCCCAAATATGAATCCAATCCAGGCAGTTTGTAATTAGGTAAAGGTCCTCTTTCTTGCTTAAACAATCATACACATACCCTTGGGGCACTGAATCCAATGAAACAGGAGCCATGATTTATTTGAATTTGAGTAAGATGGGAAGCTTGGTTTATGGGATACGGTAAGTGGAACATAACCAAAAGCATAACTGAATTAGGTTTTATAGGAAAGTTCCCAGAAGCTGGTTGATTCTAGACCCTATCCAGCATCAGCGAAGGGGCTGTTTTGGTTCAGGATCTATCTCATAATTGACTGCTGTAAAAGCTAATGTAAATATGGTCTAAGTACTGCAGTTATTTAAACATAAACAGGCAGACAGTTCCCCAACGTACTATGATGCAGAGTTCATTGTTATTGAAGCATTCAGACGACTGTATAATGCCACACTTCAGGTGTAGGTACACCCCTGGGAGACGGAGGACGAGGAGAATTCATTGCTTATATTGCTAAGCATTCATTAGTTCGTTGATTTAATGCGACATAAAAGTAAATTAAAATCAGACGTTATGCGACCCTGTTAGTATTAATGAGTGTTTGATGCCTTCAGTCCACTTCATTATATGGAACCACTCCATAGTCATCGACTTATATCTAACCCCTCTCAATGTCAGCCTGTTGTCAGAAAACTTCTGTTTTCTGTCATGAGGCTTTCCTTATCAGAATCTACAGATTGGACTTGCTCAAAACTATTGATTTTGATGTTACACATTTGAGGTAAAGTGAGAAACAAATTTTAAAAATCTTCCTAGTAAATCATTTATTAGTGAATTACAATCATGAAGAGGGAGATTGATAAAGGGGTATAGTGGTGCGGGGAAGAGAGGTCAGGCCGGGACTGCTGCCCGTCTATCTACTGATTTTTATGCCCCTATGGATATCGGCATTTTATGCTATGGCTAATATCGATGACACTATAGATTAGTACTACTTACGCCTTATTCATTGGGGGGGGGGATATGATCCTCGCATATTCAACAGTGCCATTTTGAAATTTATACAGAGCTAACTAGTTTTGTATTTAGGTTTGGTTATTAGAAGTTTTACGAAAAAAGAATGATTGAACTAGTTGAATAATATGTTATGAATTGTTTAAGGTATATCTAAGTATTAGCCCCATGTTAAAAAAGAATATATTGCCCTGCGCAAGGAACATTTAATTCAAAACTAAAAGCAGCGGCTAGCTCCGTATCATGTGACCTACTTTGTCGAGCAAGGTGTTATAGCAGATCAAAACAAACCGGGATGACTCGACCCATTGAAAATAAGTAAATGTGGTTGTGTTTCTTTATTTTAAAGCAAGTTTACCCCCTAGAGCCATGGCATAAATGCAAATGTCAACTCCCATGGGATATTTTTGGATCGTATTCCCAGAGGTGCTTCTGCCCGTATTCAACGAGGCCTTATAGGATTGGATTCATATTTGGGAGGCCTTATAGGCCGAGTTGAATGCGGGCAGAAGCACCTCTTGGAATATGATCCAAAAAATATCCCAAGGTCATTGACATTTGCTTATATATCTTCTGTATATAGCACGTCTGTTATGAGGAAGATGAATAATGCTGAAATATAGATCACAAAAAAAACGGAGCAATATATTGTATAAGCGATGCACAAACTTTGCAACTATCCTGTATTATCAGGTGGTACAGAATCACAATGTAACCGATGTGTAAAGGACTGAGTTGAAAAACTATATTTTCTATACACTCAAATCTGGTATGTTCCGAAACTAGTCAGTGATGACAACCTTAGGTCACCAGGATCACAATACCTAAAACAACTACCTTAGGAGGACAACTCTGTATTGTCAGTACTGTCATACTGACGACTTAGGTCGTCAGGATGATGACCTAAAGTCGTCATTTTGACCACCTAAGGTAGTTGTTTTATGTATTGTCAACCTGAGGACCTAAAGTCGTCACTACTGACTAGTTTTGGATCTTCCAGGTTTTCAGTGTATTGAGTGGTGCTTTGCATTCTATGTATGAAGACTAATACAGTAGTCTTATATGGAGAGTGTGTTCAAACAGCCATCACTCTCCCCCCCCCCCCCACCTCCCAAGCCAAAGTCTCCAAGACTGAAAGCTAACTAAGCCACTAGCCTCTTTTTCCCTGCCATCCAATTTGACTAATTGGCTTTGGCAAAAAACGTCAAGATAGATAAAATGTGAAATTGATGGCTGTTCTAATCTCGGTAAAAGTCAACATGAAGAAGGTCTGGGAGCCCTTGATGGTTTCACACTTTTGGGATGAGGGTGTTGAGATGCCAGTGACGCATTAAGATAGGGGTGCGGGGGCTTTTTTGCCCGTACTTGAGATTTATTTGCCTCTTCTGAGTTTCAAAAATCCGCCAAAATAAGGGACTTAACAAATGGTGTGCCCCCTCCCTATTAGAATCCTGAATTGGTCTTGATGAGGGATTGAGTTGACATTGTCATATACTGCTCATTGATTTCAATCCCACCTTAACCTAGCAATTCTACTAGACTGGTGCCTATTTGAATACTGTATTTAGTGGTTAAGATTAATTTCAGTACCCCATATCCTGGCGCTTATTCGAGACTTGCACTTATGTCAAGGTGAATTTTGAGACTCCATAGGAAACACACTAAGCCCTTGTATTGCACCCCTGCGTTGAATAACCGGCGCCAAATCCGCATGATGACGTCATAGGTCCATCACGCATGCGCAGCCTTTTTGAAATGTAAACATCCAAGATGGCGGCGGTCAGCATTTCGCGTTGGTGGTAGGTCAATTCTTATTGATTTTGAATGATATTGATCAAATATTGATTAATTAGTCACTCAAACACCTTGACATAAATGTTAAGATGAACTCTGATCAGTTTGAGCCTCCTGTTTCTTCACTCGGGTGTCCTGCCCACTCCTCACTCCGCCTGACGGCCTCATGCGGAACGGGCAGGTCACCCTTGTGAAGAAACAGTTGGCTTAAACTAATCATCGTTCACCTTTACCATTTTATTTTACACCCCAGCACTTAAACAGTTCATTACAGTAATCAAATACATGGTGTTTAAACTATAGGTGTAGTATATACAATTATGTGCAGGTCTCAGTATCATGCTCATACCTGTAATACATTTACAATAGCATCTCACCTTTTTCTTCACTAGCCCTCTAGTGGTAAGAGAGGACCTTTTACATTTTGTAATATAGATCTGCTTTTAGCTGTTTTGATAGTAACACTCTGGATGTACAATCTCTATACATTGGTACATGTACACATGGCCCATGGTGGCATTGACTATGGGAAGAACACTTTATATCTGGGGCGGAGGTCTTATGGAGGCATAGAAGGCATATACTGAATCCAGCAGGAGTAAGAAGGCCCTGGAAGTGCATATATTCTAAAGGCTAGACTGTATTCTCTAAGTAGAATGTGCACAGTTCTAAGTCTCACCTAATGCATTGTATTATGCTGGGTGCCAAGATTTACTATAAATCATATGTTAGGGTAGAGTGACCTTGAGTCGTCCATGTACCTTGAGTCGGCCATTTTCATTGTTCTTGACTCCATATTATGATAATAAATAGTCATTCTAATGGGTTTCAACCTATTCACCTTGATAGGAGAGGGGTAGATATAGATGCTGCTACTTAAATATTTTTGGGATTCCAGTCCCATCCCTCTCTACGGACTGTCTATAATATGGGCCCAGGGGCAATATTTTCAGATTATTGCATTACATTCATGCACTGTCAAGTATCAGTTACCTATGAATAAGCCCTTCCTTTGTATTTGATACAAAAGTAGACACCCTGCTATGAGCATTTGATTCAAAGTGTGGTGTGGCCAACTCAAGGTACTTGTGGTTGACTCATGGTACTGATGATGAAAAGTCACATTCACCAGGTATTGAAGGCCTATATAGCCTAATAGACTTACATTATGGCAGTTTAACTATAATGGCTTGACAGCCTAAGACTTCAGGATAATTTTCATATCCATAGTCAAGTGTCCCCTCCAAGTTTGCTTACTGTAGCAGAGACCCAACAATAAGTTAAAGCTTTCACAGGGGTCCAGGTGGACGACTCATGGTCACTCTACCCTAAATGGTGTTAGGATGGATTGCCAGACTGTTCTACTGTAAGGGTTGCTAATGTATTAATGTATTGTGGCCATGGTTTACATGATGCATGGATGCATGGACGAGATAAGCGCCCGGACACTTATTAATTTCAAAACCCCTTTACCCCTGGCCCATATTTGAGACCTGAGCTCATTTAAATATTGTATTAGTGCTTAAAATAATGTCAGTACTACTGTACCCCACTGTTTATTAGACACTGGCACTGATTTCAGACCCTGGCTTTAAAACAATCCAGAACGGTACGCACAAACAAGCCTTGATGACGCTTGAACCCATAGTGGCCGAGTGGACTATGGGTTTTACAGTACCAGTGTATGTTGTCCACCAGAGGCATAGTGGACTAAGGGTTTTACAGTACCAGTGTATGTTGTCCACCAGTAGCATAGTGGACTATGGGTTTTACAGTACCAGTGTATGTTCTCCATCAGAGGCATAGTGGACTATGGGTTTTACAGTACCAGTGTATGTTGTCCACCAGAGGCATAGTGGACTAAGGGTTTTACAGTACCAGTGTATGTTGTCCACCAGTAGCATAGTGGACTATGGGTTTTACAGTACCAGTATGTTCTCCATCAGAGGCATAGTGGACTATGGGTTTTACAGTACCAGTGTATGTTGTCTATCAGAGGCATAGTGGACTATGGGTTTTACAGTACCAGTATGTTGTCCATCAGTAGCATAGTGGACTATGGGTTTTACAGTATCAGTATGTTGTCCATCAGTAGCATAGTGGACTATGGGTTTTACAGTATCAGTATGTTGTCCATCAGAGGCATAGTGGACTATGGGTTTTACAGTACCAGTGTATGTTCTCCACCAGAGGCATAGTGGACTATGGGTTTTACAGTACCAGTATGTTCTCCACCAGAGGCATAGTGGACTATGGGTTTTACAGTAACAGTGTGTTGTCCATCAGAGGCATAGTGGACTATGGGTTTTACAGTACCAGTGTATGTTCTCCATCAGAGGCATAGTGGACTATGGGTTTTACAGTACCAGTGTATGTTGTCCACCAGAGGCATAGTGGACTATGGGTTTTACAGTATCAGTATGTTGTCCATCAGAGGCATAGTGGACTATGGGTTTTACAGTACCAGTGTATGTTGTCTATCAGAGGCATAGTGGACTATGGGTTTTACAGTATCAGTATGTTGTCCATCAGTAGCATAGTGGACTATGGGTTTTACAGTATCAGTATGTTGTCCATCAGTAGCATACCAGTGTTTATTGTCTACCAGTATGTTGTCCATCAGGGGTAACTGTACACCTAACATCACATTCACATTAGTTTGCAAGTAGTATAAAAAACCACTCAGTTTTATAACAAACTTTTCTCCTATCGCAGTTTTATAACTTTTCCCCTATCACACAAACACCAGCCCGCCCTGGTACCTGATCTCAGCTTTCGGCTGACAGTTATAAAAACGACCCGTCTCATTTCTACACGTCTCCTTTGCCCGCCCACACCTCTAGTTTACTTTCACACCTTTTCATATATCCAACAGCCCTGGGCCTGACCCATCCCTTCAATATGTCAGGGTCCTGATGGTGCTTTGAAATTCCCTGTCATACTGCATTTGCAAACAGGAGCAAGTTCCCATCATAGTGTACTTGTTACTATGGCAACAGAAGCTTGTTCCCGTCATACTGTAATTGTCACTATGACAACAGGAGCAGGTTCCCGTCATGCTGTATTTGTCACTATGACAACAGGAGCAGGTTCCTGTCATGCTGTAATTGTCACTATGACAACAGGAGCAGGTTCCCGTCATACTGTAATTGTCACTATGACAACAGGAGCAGGTTCCTGTCATGCTGTAATTGTCACTATGACAACAGGAGCAGGTTCCCGTCACGCTGTAAGTGTCACTATGACAACAGGAGCAGGTTCCTGTCATGCTGTACTTGTCACTATGGCAACAGGAGCAGGTTCCTGTCATGCTGTGCTTGTCACTATGGCAACAGGAGCAGGTTCCTGTCATGCTGTGCTTGTCACTATGGCAACAGGAGCAGGTTCCTGTCATGCTGTACTTGTCACTATGGCAACAGGAGCAGGTTCCTGTCATGCTGTGCTTGTATCTATGGCAACAGGAGCAGGTTCCTGTCATGCTGTGCTTGTCACTATGACAACAGGAGCAAGTTGAGTATGGCAATATGAGATGGTGCCACGAGCTGCATGAACCTACCCCTGTAAGAGCTGAATAAATATCTAGGGTCCATGTCAGGACAACTCTCACCACTAGGCTGCACTGGTCACCTTCAGGCGACCCTCAGCTGACCTTCCAATGGCCTTCTCAACCTCTAGATCTACTTTGGAGCAGGCAGCCTCAAATCGCCTGCCCGTGTTATTAGCGATAATTCTAGTTGTGCCGAATAAAAACCAGCTGTGGGTCCCCCACTGCCAGTTTGTCTATAATTTGGAAGTGGACTGAGGCCGCACTGTAGGAGGCGATAAGGTATAGGTGGGGCTGTGGTTACCTATAGAGTTGTAGTGAACCACCCTGTGTGGGCAGCCATCTTGTCCCCCTGTAGGTTCATAAGGTATAGGTGAGGCAGTGGTCATTTATAAAATGGCTGGCAGTGCACTGCTGCACTTAAGAATTGACCTTGAGTGCATTATAGTAGTGTATTGCACACCGGAGCAAGGTCACGGTAGCTACAAGATGTCGGCCATTAATTGGTCTAGAAATACACTGATTGAGTGATTAATTGTTTGGAAGCTGACCTACAAGGTTTTACAAAGACAGAAGACAACTCTTTCTACACATCTCGACTGTCTGTTGTCGATGTGAAGAAAACTATTGTCTATTCTCTAAACAGTGAGCCAGACTGTGTAAGCAGCCTTTTCAGGTAACCTAAGAGTTGCAGTATGAAGTGGAATTACTAATTTTCACCTGAAATAGATTTAGTCTTGCCTCATGTCAATGAGTACCATAATACCTTGCAAATAAGGTGCACCCCGCATATAAGGCACCCGTAGCCTGAATGAAAAGTATAAAGTGCATCTGGAGAGTTTGGACATGCTAGCACTGTTCTATAGCATAATACCCTTGCATATAAGGTGCACCCCAGGGTAATATCGCTTGCCCGCTGGAGCTCCATATAGTATTAGCATGGTGCTTTAGTCTCCCTAGACTCCTATATTATAGACATGGGTCACAAACTGTACCTATACATGACCCACACAGAGCCATACCCTATATCTTAAACACCCAGTCAGAAACCTTACAAGGTGAGTTATCAATAACTCTATAATTAATGTGCTCAGCATACACCCATGATATCCAATTAAACTTTGCCCAACTTTCTCCTACAGACTGTAGTCCCCAGCCATTTAAGGGCTGTTAATTCACTGATATATTATGCCCATTGGTCGGCATGATGCATGAATCCACAAACAATTTATGAATATGAGATTGGGTTTCAGTGAGTAGAGTGCTATTTAGAATTCATCAGTACAGTTACAACTAAACAGACAATGACGGTATGTTAGGTGCTTAAAGGATACATAAGGATCTAGGTATTAACCAAGAAATACACCCCAATAAATAAGTATCTACAGTGATATGGTAGATTTCAGCCCAACACTATCATCTTATAGTCCAATATAGTGTAGGATATGAACACTTACAGGGATATGGTAGATTTCAGACCTACACTATCATCTTATAGTCCAATATAGTGTAGGATGTGAACACTTACAGCGATATGGTAGATTTCAGACCTACACTATCATCTTATAGTCCAATATAGTGTAGGATATGAACACTTACAGCGATATGGTAGATTTCAGCCCAACACTTTCATCTTATTGTCCAATATAGTGTAGGATATGAACACTTACAGTGATATGGTAGATTTCAGACCTACACTATCATCTTATAGTCCAATATAGTGTAGGATATGAACACTTACAGTGATATGGTAGATTTCAGACCTACACTATCATCTTATTGTCCAATATAGTGTAGGATATGAACACTTACAGTGATATGGTAATTTCAGACCTACACTATCATCTTATAGTCCAATATAGTGTAGGATATGAACACTTACAGTGATATGGTAATTTCAGACCTACACTATCATCTTATAGTCCAATATAGTGTAGGATATGAACACTTACAGTGATATGGTAGATTTCAGACCTACACTATCATCTTATTGTCCAATATAGTGTAGGATATGAACACTTACAGTGATATGGTAATTTCAGACCTACACTATCATCTTATAGTCCAATATAGTGTAGGATGTGAACACTTACAGCGATATGGTAGATTTCAGACCTACACTATCATCTTATAGTCCAATATAGTGTAGGATGTGAACACTTACAGTGATATGGTAGATTTCAGACCTACACTATCATCTTATAGTCAAATATAGTGTAGGATGTAAACACTTACAGGGATATGGTAGATTTCAGACCTACACTATCATCTTATAGTCCAATATAGTGTAGGATATGAACACTTACAGGGATATGGTAGATTTCAGACCTACACTATCATCTTATAGTCCAATATAGTGTAGGATGTGAACACTTACAGCGATATGGTAGATTTCAGACCTACACTATCATCTTATAGTCCAATATAGTGTAGGATGTGAACACTTACAGGGATTATGGCATTGATTGGTGTAAGTGCTGCTCTAGATGATAGCTACTGTATCGCCACGTTTAAGCACCAGGTTTTGAATGAGTGTTGGTTTTGTATACGCACTGGGGGTACAGGCGTTATGAAATATACCTTAAGCACTGTAAAATAGACCTTAAATAAAAACCTGCCTAGTATATAAGTGCCAGGGGCAATGGCGCCTCTAAGTCTATAAGCAGCGGGGCAGTTTTTCTCGACAGTTATCTCCACAAACTGCTGCTTTGTATTCAATGGTGGGTGTCTTTAGAGTTCCTTCCTGCATTAGGTATGGGATCTCTGTGACAGTGATATATCATACACAAAGGGCCGACTCTCCCACCAGACTATGGTGTGAATCCTGGGCTGTTAAGATTTATATACTTTACACCTTTGTTACTCCCTGAATCAATCTTTTGCTGAGGGACGCAGTGTGTATTTTGTATTCAAAACCAGGAGGGGGGGGGGGGGCTAATGGAGGCAAAACACCCCAAACCCAGATAGGATTATCTGCTGTTTGTTCATTCAACTCAGTATAGGGTGGGGGTGGTCTTGTGGGGATTGCAACCTCCAAGCGTCAGATATTTCACTCCGGACACACACTTCATCTCTGCAGAAGGCTTCCTCAGTGCGGCTGAAATTCTGGCCATTATGCATTTTGATTAAAATATGATCCGATAAGAAACCTCTGATTTACTGTAACTTCAGGTTTTGGATTGATCTGTTTCTTATTATGGTCAAAAGAAATCAACATAGTCCTACAAACTACATTTGGCGGGTGTGCACATGAAGTGTGTGATGCGGTTAGGAGTACAGGAAAGTAGCACTGTTTTTGTACCTTCTTCCACAGAAGAGTTCCAGGTTGATGCAGAGTGAGTTAAGAGGTGCGCAGTTGTAGTCCAGTCATTCTATGACAAAAAGGGGTCTAACCCACCACAAATTGCAACAGAATTTATTTTGGTACCATTTGATTCAGAAATGTGTGCAGAATAACACATCCAAAATATCAAGGATAATATTTGGTGGAAGAGTGCTACATTTATACCAATGTTATGGCCAAATACATCAAGTTCCAATGGATATTGAGGTCCTAACAAACTTATGCTAATTAGGCAACTTTCCACCAAATATTTTCCTTTACACTTTGCATGTGTTATTCTACACACATTTGCATTTCTAAATCAAGTGGTACCGAAATAAATTCTGTTGCAATTTGTGGTGGGTATATCTTTAGAATAACCATTGGGAGAGTGGGCGGATGGGGAGTCCGCCCTAGACAGGTGCGAGTTGATTGAGGTTCTAAATCGGTGCGGAATCCCTTTTGTGTCCTCGGGGACTGAATTAGGCCCATGTCATTAATTATCCTCACTGAGGCCATTTAGAGGCTGATGATGCATGAATGTATCATGCCCATTGGTAGTCATGATGCATGAATGTATCATGCCCATTGGTAGTCATGATGCATGAATGTATCATGCCCATTGGTAGTCATGATGCATGAATGAAGTCATAGTGAGTTACTTACTACATTCAAGCATCATGCCAACTCTTCGGAGGGTCGGCATGATACGCTAATGAAGTGCTGGCGAGCAGAGTCACCAGCACTTCATTGGGAGATTTTCATGCTCACCAATGGTGCATTAGCTGTCCATAAAGGGTTAAGGAGCTGAATCCTTTGCCTGTACCTAGAGGATTGTAAATTAACTGTCATTAACCCTTACTGGTTTAACCCTGAAAGTGCTACATCTATATTGCATGGAGGCCTCATGCCTATTGGTTGTCATGATGCACTCATGCAGCATGCATCATGCCCAATGTTAGTCATGATGCATGGATGCAGTCGGGTGTTAAAACCACCAGGAATACATTAGATGCGTCGTGCTCATCCTACAAGTCAGCACGGTGCATGGATGATTGAGTAGTCCTTAAAATGTTGATACCAAACCCCTCTCATAGTCAGCACGGTGCATGGATGATTGAGTAGTCCTTAAAATGTTGATACCAAACCTCTCTCATAGTCAGCACGGTGCATGGATGATTGAGTAGTCCTTAAAATGTTGATACCAAACCCCTCTCATAGTCAGCACGGTGCATGGATGATTTAGTAGTCCTTTGCCAAAAAAACCTCTTATCATAGGAGAAAAGCCCATATCAATCTCGAGCGTAAATGTCGGTTCACCATAATGACTGTGGTAATACCACTTGTCATACCCTAGGATGAAAATGGAATGCAATATTAAGGACATAGACATAGATATGGAGAAACAGTAAAACAGTGATAATATCATAGACAATACAGTATGAAAAGACATAGATAATGACACAATGAGCAGTGGTAAATACCAGCTGCTACAGTGGCAAATTATAAGATTCGATTTGATTTGATGTGCCCTTGATCTATAGACATTTTTCAATCGCTCCAACCATTCTGTCTGATGTCTATCTATTACTTTTTGACACAAATTGACTTTGCTGACATCTGTGTATCATCTCATACATAAAGATATGCAGCGTCTCATGTCGTATATAAAGATAGACAGTGGAGTGAGGTGACAAGTAACATTAGATGTCTGCCATGTCTACATCCTCAGCTGTACGGGCCATGTCACATTATGGCATATGCGATATGGGGTCAAAGCACCTAAGCTTCGTACAAACACTGAACAGTGGCAGCCATATTGGACAATGTCAGCGTTCAATCTTCTCAAACATTCACCAAGAAGCAATCTTATTGGACATTGTTTATAGATTTCCTGGTGTTCCTGCCACCTTTACTACTGATTTAGGATTTTGCCAGCACTTCATTGAAGCATCATGCCGACCCTCTGGGAGTATATGTATCGACCCCGTAGAGGCAACATGATGCACCAATGAAGTGCTGGCGAGCAGTCTTGCCAGCCTGTCATTGGTGCATCGTGACGACCAATGGGTATGATGCACTCCTGCATTAGCGGTCTTTAAAGAGTTAACGGGTTAAGAACAAACCTGTCTTTCAGATTAAATCTCCTGTCCGCAATACCGTCTTATTGATTTCAACAAGAGGCCTTGAGGTCCTCAGAAGTTGATGAAAACATCTTTTCCTCCAATCTTTCAAGGTATCAAATATCTATTTCGCCATCAGAATTCAAAATGTAAAGGTTGAAATAAGAAGATTGGCTGTCAGACTTGTGGTTTAGTGTTTCAGTAGTATGACAGCATCAACGTTCTCAACGTAAACACTCGAAGATAGTTTGGAATTGTCAATGAAGGAAGATTTCCTTCTTTATAACTGCTCTGGCTGCCGGAATTGGCATTTGACATTGAATCAATCCATCTTCACAGTGCCGTGAATGACTTGAGATCTATTTTTTTTAGGGGGGGGGGCTATGATAGTAATGATTCACAAGACTGGGTAAGGGTAATCTCACAAAGCAGAGCCGAGTGAGATAACCCTCACTCAGACCAATTCCTGAACCTTTGCAATTATCTCAAGTTGTTTTAGTGACTTATGTTCCAAATTTCATTGATTTGGTGCAAATTAATTATTTTTTGCCTGATTGAATGGGGGGGGGATGCAATACAGAGTTCCTTGGTTAACCCTTTATGGGCACTAATCCGTCATGCCCATTGGTCAGCATGATGCATGAATGCAGCCCCAGTCAGTAACTCGCCAGGGCTGCATTCATGCATCATGCTGACCCTACAGGGTTGATACACAAACTCCTGGAGGGTCGTCATGATGCACCAATGAAGTGCTGGCGAGCAGACTCACCAGCACTACATTGGTGCATCATGACGACCAATGGGCATGATGCACTCCTGCATCAGCGGCCCTGAAAGGGTTAAACCAATTGAGCCTCAGTGTTTAACTTGAGATGGGGTGTAAATGATGGGATGTTTTGACTTGTGCTGTGTTCAGGGTGTGTGCAGTTCAGGCATGGACTGAGTGATAGAGCTTAGTTTTAAGAGAAGGACCTCTGAACTTACCTCTGACACTAACAGTACTGTGTGGGGCTGTAGGTTGTGCAAGGACAGTTCAAGGTTGTTCAGAAAAAGGCGTGCATTAACACAACCCTTAACCCTTTAAGGACTGCTGATGCATTAATGGATGATGCCCACTGGTCAGCATGATGAACCAATGAAGTTCCGGCAGGACTACGCACCAGCATTTCATTGGAGCATCACGCTGCCCCTCCGGGAGTTTGTGTGTCAATGCCGTAAGGTCGCCATGGTGCATAAATGTAACCCTGGCGCGTTACTCGCATTCATGCATCATTACGACCAATGGGCTTGATGCATTGATGTATGAGCAGACTTTATAGGGTTAAGATACACTGATGTGTGGCATGATTCATCAATGACGTGCTAACAAGCCAACTGTCACATCATAACCACAAATAGGCATGACGCACTGATGCATCAGCGTCACATTAAGGGTTCAGTGAGGTTGATGCATACACAGGATGACGGCTTCGACGATTATGGCCCATATTTTGTCTCAAGGAATACAACGTGTATTGTAATGATTGTTGCCAATCCTGTACTTATTGTTATACCGTATTCAAATGGAGAAAAACATTCGGGCCGAGTATGAATCCATCTACATGTTGTGTAATGGTTGGGGGTTGGGGTGGGGGTGTAGCTAGTCTGTGTGGGCGTAGGCCTTTAACCCTATAAGAGCTGCCGATGTATTAATGCATCATGCCGCATTGGTCTAAGAGCTGCTGATGTATTAATGCATCATGCCGCATTGGTCTAAGAGCTGCTGATGTATTAATGCATCATGCCACATTGGTCTAAGAGCTTCCAATGTATCAATGCATCATGCCACATTGGTCTAAGAGCTGCCGATGCATTAATGCATCATGCCACATTGGTCTAAGAGCTGCCGATGTATTAATGCATCATGCCACATTGGTCTAAGACCTGCCGATGTATTAATGCATCATGCCACATTGGTCTAAGAGCTTCCAATGTATCAATGCATCATGCCACATTGGTCTAAGAGCTGCCGATGCATTAATGCATCATGCCACATTGGTCTAAGAGCTTCCAATGTATCAATGCATCATGCCACATTGAACTAAGAGCTGCCGATGCATTAATGCATCATGCCACATTGGTCTAAGAGCTTCCGATGTATCAATGCATCATGCCACATTGGTCTAAGAGCTTCCGATGTATCAATGCATCATGCCACCTTGGTCTAAGAGCTTCCGATGTATCAATGCATCATGCCACATTGGTCTAAGACCTGCTGATGTATTAATGCATCATGCAACATTGGTCTAAGAGCTGCCGATGTATTAATGCATCATGCCACATTGGTCTAAGAGCTGTCAATACATTAATGCATCATGCCACATTGGTCTAAGAGCTGCCGATGTATTAATGCATCATGCCACATTGGTCTAAGAGCTGCCGATGTATTAATGCATCATGCCACATTGGTCTAAGAGCTGCCGATGCATTAATGCATCATGCCACATTGGTCTAAGAGCTGCTGATGTATTAATGCATCATGCCACATTGGTCTAAGAGCTTCCGATGTATCAATGCATCATGCCACATTGGTCTAAGACCTGCTGATGTATTAATGCATCATGCCACATTGGTCTAAGAGCTGCCGATGTATTAATGCATCATGCCACATTGGTCTAAGAGCTGCCGATGTATTAATGCATCATGCCACATTGGTCTAAGAGCTTCCGATGTATCAATGCATCATGCCACCTTGGTCTAAGAGCTTCCGATGTATCAATGCATCATGCCACATTGGTCTAAGACCTGCCGATGTATCAATACATCATGCCACATTGGTCTAAGAGCTTCTGATGTATCAATGCATCATGCCACATTGGTCTAAGAGCTTCCGATGTATCAATGCATCATGCCACATTGGTCTAAGAGCTTCCGATGTATCAATGCATCATGCCACATTGGTCTAAGACCTGCTGATGTATTAATGCATCATGCCACATTGGTCTAAGAGCTGCCGATGTATTAATGCATCATGCTACATTGGTCTAAGAGCTTCTGATGTATCAATGCATCATGCCACATTGGTCTAAGACCTGCCGATGCATTAATGCATCATGCCACATTGGTCTAAGACCTGCTGATGTATTAATGCATCATGCCACATTGGTCTAAGAGCTGCCGATGTATTAATGCATCATGCTACATTGGTCTAAGAGCTTCCGATGTATCAATGCATCATGCCACATTGGTCTAAGAGCTTCTGATGTATCAATGCATCATGCCACATTGGTCTAAGAGCTGCCGATGTATTAATGCATCATGCCACATTGAACTAAGAGCTGTCGATGCATTAATGCATCATGCCGAACCTATGGGGTTGATACACTCTCCTGATGTTCCAATGAAGTGGTGGCGAGCAGTCTCACCAGCACCTCATTGGTGCATCATGACGACCCTCTATAACATGCATCATTCATGTATCTTGGAGACCAATGGGCCATCAATGAGTTAGCGCGGTGTGTGGGGGGTGCTGGTGGGTTTTGGCAGGTGTTGGTCTGGTGTGGTAACGTTATGTCGTCCAGACCGTTATATGGCCTCTGTTTACTCGGGCCCACAATCCTCAGACACAAACATGTACATGAGGCTCCTGGACATGACTCAAATATCTTTTCAGTTCTATCTTTGTGCAGAAGATCTCAGGCCTCATTTCATCAAAATGAATGAAATTGGGGAAAAAAAAACATATGATCAAAATGAATGACATGGGGAAAAAAACAACATGATCAAAATGAATGACATGGGGGAAAAGACAGCATATGATCAAAATGAATGACATGGGGAAAAAACAACATATGATCAAAATGAATGACATGGGGAAAAAACAAGATATGAGGAAGCAGATTGCTGTCATATCCTGAACTGTTTCATTGTAGCACACAAATGATGTGTCCATTTCTCCACATTCTTCAGGCATATATATTCCTCAGAAACCAGAAATAGAGGTTGGAATAAACAGCAATGTGGTCACTTATGGTGGAAATCACCAGAAGATTACAGTGGTACAGTCTACCTCTTACATGCCATCAGCAGATGCTGTCTAATACATTGGTAACCACCATAGGCTGCCCTCTGAGTACCCAGACCCCCCCCCCCCCCACCTTTCCCCCATGTCCATATGCGCCAAGATACCAGACATGCATATAGACAGCTCATACTGTGCTCACATAGACAGAGTGTGGGGGTAATATGTGCATATATACATTGTCATGGCTAATCTATACCGCAAATCTCTGCACCGCCTGCCCGGATGTCATACAAAGCCGCGATTGGGTAACACTGCATTCTGATACATAGTGATAAAAGTAACCTCTGATTGATTCATGCTGCCAACAGAGCCATCACTCTCCATACACAGGTTTAGAACTTGACTAGGACAAGGACCTCATCTAGACATACATCCAATGGTCACTGGTAACTTTAAGATGATGTTAGAAACACAGAGATGACTCTTATCCTTTTGCCACTTAGTATCTCACAATAGAAGAGGGTATATTGGTTGAAAGGCCTCATATCACCTTATACCACTTGACTAGTGTTGCCAAAATGATGTCGAAACCCCCCTTTTGCTAACTTAAAACCTTAATGGCTACCGTTGTGGTTCCACACATGAGCTATGATGGCCTGTCATGATCTCAACTCTCAATGAAGTTAGTTTTTCAAATACTTATATGAGAACCAAAGTTATGGTCACTTTTTTTTAAAACAGATTCTGATTTTGTAAGTTGATATGGCCTGTGAGAGAGAATATTGGTCTCCATAAGATGCCAAGACGCAGGCGACTTTGGTCTGCATTGAAAATATCAACAATGCAGAACAGGTAGTCAATAATAAGCGTCAATCACTTAGGGTGTGGGTATAAGTAACTTATCATCATCTTGTATTATTTTCACAAAGATATGTCCTACTATTAGAAATAACAGGGTAAGAATAACCAGTGAATGAACCCAGTATAAAACATAAGTATGATTGGGTAAATAGCTGATATTAATTTGGGTGTGGCATCTGCCATTAGACTTGATAAAAGTATCATTCTGAAATCTTAAAGCGATATTTGACACAAGGGTTACAATTTACAGTAGCGTATAATAGCTCGCTAAATGCGAAGATTGTATGTAACTGTAATGTAATTATAGGGTGTGGCTAAAGGTGTGGTGTTTTAGGATTCTCTCTGGTTACTGACCAAGCATTTCTCTCATATAGTGCTGCTCTCAGTCATTTCACAATATATAAGCTAAGCATAAAAAAGAATGACGAGGATCTATTTCTATTTTTTAGAGGACGGAAAAGGGGAGAAAGGAATAGGTGCCATCAAGACCATTATCTTCTTGTGGAAGGAGTCTGGGTAGTACTAGGAACCGTCAGAACCCTGACTTAGTTGTGGCAGGAGTCTGGGTAGGACTAGGTACCATCAGGACCCTTATCTAGTTGTGACAGGAGTCTGGGTAGGACTAGGTACCGTCAGGACGCTTATCTAGTTGTGGCAGGAATCTGGGTAGTACTAGGTACCGTCAAGACCCTGTCTTAGTTATGGCAGGAGTCTGGGTAGGACCAGGTACCGTCAGGACCCTGACTTAGTTGTGGCAGGAGTCTGAGTAGGACCAGGTACCATCAGGTCCCTTTCCTAGTTGTGACAGGAGTCTGGGTAGGACTAGATACCACCAGGACCCTTACCTAGTTGTGGTAGGAGTCTGAGTAGGACTAGGTACCACCAGGACCCTTACCTAGTTGTGACAGGAGTCTGGGTAGGACTAAGTACCATCAGGACCCTTACCTAGTTGTGACAGGAGTCTGGGTAGGACTAGATACCATCAGGACCCTTACCTAGTTGTGGTAGGAGTCTGAGTAGGACTAGATACCATCAGGACCCTTATCTAGTTGTGGCAGGAATCTGGGTAGTACTAGGTACCGTCAGGACCCTGTCTTAGTTATGGCAGGAGTCTGGGTAGGACCAGGTACCATCAGGACCCTTATCTAGTTGTGGCAGGAATCTAGGTAGGCCTAGGTACCACCAGGTCCCTTTCCTTGTTGTGACAGGAGTCTGGGTAGGACTAGATACCATCAGGACCCTTACCTAGTTGTGGTAGGAGTCTGAGTAGGACTAGGTACCACCAGGACCCAGGGTTAGTTGTGGCAGGTGACTGACTCCAGGCCCCCTCCTCTCAGGTGACAGAATCACGTGACCTATCAACCGTCTACATCCTTGAAGTCGCTTTTTTTTACCTCCATCTCCTCAAACTAGAGAGTTCTAACTTTTACATTTCCCCAACCACCAGAAGTCAGGTGCCTGGAAGCAGATACCGACAATGAGAAGGCACAGTTGTCAGTTGGGGGGGGGGGGTTAATGATTCTTCTGTCTATTTAATAGTACTGTGGGGATACTCTGAGACTATTGCCACCTGAATCAATGACTTCAATTCTTTAATTTCTTTTGTAGGATGAAATAACAATGATTGAATGTGAATTTATGTCTGGAGCTGCAGTTGTCTGAATTACCCCATACAGTGACACCATATAAATAATGTCATAGAATTGATGGCGGTTTTTTGCCAACTTTGGGGCAAATATTTCCCCCCAATCTTTACACATATGCTTTGTACCACATTGCTGTACTGTACTGCCATCTGGAACTACATTGTAGAAATTACACTGCTCCATTGCAATATATTTGATGGTTCACTGTTCAATTTCTCTCATCCCTGGTATATTCTACAGGTATTTGTTAACAGTCAGACCTGTGAAATATTGGAATTAGAATGTAAGGGAAATATAATCTACTATGGCAAATGAATCAAGAGTCAAGACGACCGACGGGCATGCTACATTGATCCATTGTCTGCCCCTAACACTTAAGGCAGGAGTGCATCATGCCCATTGGTCGGCATGATGCACAAATGAAGTGCTGGCAAGACTGCCTAATTGCACTTCATTAGAGTCTCATGCCAACCCTCCGGAAGTGTATCAGCCCCCCTAGGGTCGGATCAATGTGCGCCACTCACCGATGCTGTATTGATGCATCTTGAAGATGGATTCAATTCCTCTCGTCCCTGTCGCTGATGCATTAAAGCATCAGCGGTTTAAAGGATTCAACCGTTAACCTACCACAAGCATTGACACATTGATCTATTCATTGACTAATGTGTAGGAATCAACTATGGGATAATTCCAGGCTGTTGATTGGATGGGTGAATTAAGTTAAGGTTATCAATAGGTCTCCTATAGTGGCTCCCTCTAGGCCCTACTGGTGGTACAAAGATTGGGAATGACGTCATTAGAGTCACATCTAATCCTGACATTAACCCTTTAAATACCACTGGTGCATGCATCACGCCCATTGATTGTCATGATGCTTGTAGAGTAACTCGCCAGGGCTACATTCAAGCCGACCCTACAGGATCGATACACTCCCGGAGGGTCGGCATGATGCACCAATGAAGTGCTGGTGATGACACCTGCCAGCACTCCCCCTCTGTAGTGGGGACCTTCATGTGAGGGCATGGAGGAGCAGAATAACTTCATTGGGAGTCCACGAAGGAGGAATTCTCCTTCCATTCGACCAGTAGGCATACCAGATTCGTAAAAGGTGACAAACTTGGGGTTTCTTGTTGCTTGAGGTGAGCATGTGGGCAGCTGGTGTCCATATATGCAGGCCCAGGCCAACATGCTTGTCTTTTGCCATGGGATTCCCCCTCAATGAACCACGTCTGAGTGATCAAAGGCCATGCTTTGTCTGGCCCTGGGACCAGGCAAATAAAAGAACACTAGCTATCCTTCGAAAAGAGTAGGGGAGTGAAGCCCAGTAGCGGTTTTCCCCCTCAACCCTCCTCATAGATTCGGTCATTGATCTCATTGATTCAGTCATTCATAGATTCGGTCACTGCTGTGTCGGGCAAGCAGCATATAAATACCTGTCAAAACAGAAAAGAAAGGACTTAATCTCCGAGAAACCTTGAGTTCCAGCACTTCATTGGTGCATCATGACGACCAATGATACACTAGCAGCCCCTACAGGGTTATCAACATCTTGTTACTGTTTGGGCTGAAGTCATTTAACCAGTCTATAGGAGGTAACTATCTGATACTACCACCCTATGGTGTCCTGGTGTGAATAAAGTGTGTGAGTAAAGATATAGCAGCAGTTGTTTCTCCTGCCTCCCTATGGGCTCTACTGGTAGTGCAAAGAGTGGAAATGACATCATTAGAGTTACATCTAAATCTGACATCAATACGCCATAGACAGTCTGTGTTGTTCCTCTGTCACTTTAACCATTTAATGGTCGCTAATGCATCAACGCACCATGTCAATCAGTCAGCACCTACTGCATTAATTGTCAAGATGCAAGTAGCCCAGGCGAGTTACTCACCAGGGCTACAGAGCCCAGGCGAGTTACTCACCAGGGCTACAGTCATACCTCCCCAGAGGGTAAGGATACTGCTGCAATGAAGTGCTAGTGAATCTATATGGTGCATCACCATTCCTTAATGAGCTGCACTTAGAGGCTTAAAGTACAAGTTAATCCTTTAAAGGTCCAAATGGCAATAACCCATCATTGGTCGGCACGATGGTGGGAACAACTCGTGCTGCGGGCTGCATTCTGGACTTATTCCTGATGCACCAATGACGTGGTGACAGCCAGATTTGTCAACACTTCATGAATTGTGGTGTCACGCTAATATATTAGCGGTGCTTACAGGGTTAAATTGGGTGTTCTGTGAGTCTGGGTGCAATCTTATCGAACACTACTACCATCCTGAGGCTGAGCCTGGGGTGATACTCTGACTTTGCCTGAGTATCATCCCAGGATCAGGCTGAGTCTCAAATGATACGCATTTTGGCGACATTGCCTGAGTCTGGATCCAGACTCAAGTGAGTAAGAATATGATGAGCCTCAGCTCTATCTGCTACAGTTGAACCTTTGGGAATAGAGTAACAGACGTTAATGCTGCGACACATTGTAGAAAAGCTGATGCTGAATTCCCACTTCTAGAGGTCCCTACATAATGTCAAATACCCTGGGAGTAGGTAACACTTTGAGGGTCATCATGTTCATTTGCGAGTAACTCGTGAGGGCTGCCTTCATGCAGCATTGCAGCCATACGGGTTGATAATATAATCCCGCAGGTTTGGCATGATGCTCCACTGAACTGCTGGCAAGCAGTCTCGCCAGCACTTCATTGGTGCTTCATGCTCATCAATAGCCATGATGCACTCCTGCATCAGCAGCCCTTCAGTGGTTCAATAGAAGCTAATACTGGATGTACAAAGCTGCTTTGTGCCACCTGTGATAGTCTCTGTGGTATACATAATAATATAGTGGTAGAGTTCCATTTCACTTTAACACTGTAAGGACTGCCAATACAGGAGTGCATCATGCCCATTGGTCGTCATGATGCACTAATGAAGTGCTGGTTATTGCTCACTTCATTGGAGCATCATGCTGACTCTCCAGCACTGTATCAACATGGTAGGGTTACCATGAGGCATGAGGGGGAGGGGTGGATTTCTATATTTTATGTCAGTTGCCCAGAGAAGGAGTTGTAAACTGAACGTTTTCCTGCACTTTGGCGGCTAGGAGATAAAACTCTGCTCTGCAGCTAAATCCTGGATGTACAAGGCTACCTTGTAGAAGGTAGAGGTAGGATTAGTGGGTCTGTTCTGTGAATCATATGTCTGTGTAGTCCAGAATTACTCACTTTCTTGATGCTAATCCCATGTACCTCTTTAACATATAAATGTAGAATTCTGTGAAAAGCCATCCAAATAGAAATCACACTCAGAAACTGATGGCTTCAACAGACCAATGGGAGAGCTGGGTTAGGAACATCTATATGCTGTAAACACCTGGGCCATAAAGGCACCAAATTTCTAAGTTGGATAGTAACCTTTATTGGGTTCCTACAGGACAGATCCCGTCTTTAGTTGGGCATCTTTACCCTGTACTAGGGGGGTGCAGCATGGTTACCAAATACCAGCACAATACACTGCCTGCAAGGTGTGATTAGTTGAAGATTAAACGCCGGATCCACTCTCGTGAATTTCTTGCGACTTGCACTCTTGCGTAGGAGGTTCACAGCAGACTCACAGCAGTGGATCCATAGCTTTACATATGGAGAGCGATAGCACATTTGTGAACCATTTGACCCCTGTAGCTATGTGTACCACATACAGCCTGGTTACCACACATACCCAGCAGGAGCCGTGTCCTATAACCTGTGATTAGTTCTACCTTTACTCACCAGGTGGATGCAGCTAATGAGCACATTCACTCACTATTACATCATCCATCTATCTATGAGACAAAGTACCCCTGGTACTAGGGGTAGGTGAGATAAGATATCAGTAGTCTGACCTTGGTCTGTGAGTTTCTGGACCCCTTATTCTGCCTGTAAATGAACCTTGTTCTATGTAATGTGGTATTGGGCTGTAACACCTACGGTGCACCAACACAGTGCCAAATAAATACCTGCTACCTTACACTACAGCACTATACCAAATATAGCCTGTTAGTGCTCGGCATCAATTCATCTGTGCACCATGATGGCCCTTTTGATCAATCCTGTTTGGGTTGGCACGATGACGATGAGTTCCTTACCAGGGCTACATTCATGCATCAGGACAACCAATGGAGGCACCCGGGGGGCACTCTTTATGTAATGTATAAACATATGTGCGGCTGGCAAGGGTACTTTTTCAAGGAAAAGTCCCTAGCAAGCCTCCTGTTTCAGCCACAAATGTCCCCAGCAAGGGTCAACTTTCAGCGAAATACCTCGGTTCACACAGAAAATCTATGAATATAGCATCAACAAAAATTTTTTTTCTCCAAAACAAGGTCAGTTTAAGATATTTTGAGCAAGATCTAAGACTACAAGTCAGAAGTTCCCTAGCAAGGGTAGGGTTTTGACGAAAAACCTGCAAACGAGTGCCCTAGCAAGGGTAAGGGTAGTCGGGGGTTCAGCAACACACCTGTATCAAAAAAAAATTGAAGAGCCCCCGGGGGAGGCATTTATGCAATAGCGGCCTTTAACTCTTCTGCTGATGCATTAATGCATCATGCCCATTGGTCATGATACAGTCCCGGAGGTTGGCATGATGCTTCAATGAAGTGCCGGTGAGCAGTCTTGCCAAGACTTCAATGCATTGATCAGTGGCTCTAAAAGGTTTAATAACAGATGACGCCCCATGCAGTCCCCGTGCACATGTCTAAAACCACAAACACTCACACTAACCCCTGTTGTACATTGGGGGGGGGGGCTAGGATGAGCAGCTCATTAAACCTGAAGGAGCAGCTCACCTATAGGTGGAACCATGTCACAATAAACACCCACCTCTACCTATAACCCTGGTCCTCTGCGCTCTTTGACATTGTACATAGCTTGTAGCCTCAGGCCATGTGGCTTCCAGCTGATGTTGGCATCTGAGTGCTCACCAGACATGACCAGAGAGGAATGTTAGTAATGTTAACTTTATACCAGCAGGCAGACCTGGGTAGACCTGGGAGTTCTGAATAACATTGAGCAGCATGCCCTATGTCTTATTTGGAACAATTCTAAGGATGCTTCCTGTCTCATAGTTATGGAAATTCCTCTCGATATTCATAAGCAGGGGAATACATTGTTTTAGATAAATGAAATACTTTTCACATCGATTGTCTTCCAAGCACCAAATTCCATCTGGGACGATGACAGGGACATCTATTGGCATCTTATAAAATCAGAATGTTATCCTACAGTCTCCCCTGGCCAAACATAGCCCTGGCCCATAGTCTGTCAACAGGGGTTACATGTTGTAAAGCAGGGGCACAGGGTCACGTGACACGCCTTTACACTCTCCTACATCTCCCAGGTCTCAGCCATGGAAATACTTTTTCACTGTACTTTAATGTAGAATGGCATGCCATAACTATAGTGTGCCCTGGAGGTATTGAGCAAAAAATCCCACATATATCTTTAAGGGCAACCTTGATTTACGAAATGTAAAAATAAAACCTGTGCATTGATCACGAAAATCTGGAATGCTGGCCCTTCATAAGTGGCATTTTTTTTGCAGTGAATAAATTCAGTTCAGACCCAATCCAAACAAGCCCAAAAATTAATGGGCATTGCTGCAATAATCATGTTTTATTTTATATCATATGAATAAGTACCTACTCAGGACCAGTTATGAATTTTTACAGAGTTCTACGAAATAACCTAACTTTTATCAACCCAGAACTCATGTAGTACTCAGTGCGGAGGTTTTCTGTCGGTAAGGATGCTCTGAGTGACCCGGGATTTATTTACATGGTGTGAGATGTTGGTCTCTGATATTTACAAGATATCACCTAGGTTGGCTCGCCAAATTCTCCGTTCTTGACTATCACTGTGGGAAGTCACTGAGAACCACCTGGAGATGTGTGAGTCGGGGGCCAGACCTTTTCTAATTTCCTGTTTGAAATGGGCCAGTGTTCCTTGCAGCAAAGATCTCTTTGGGAGCTGATTAAAAAGCCATCTGAGCCATGCTGCTACAATCAAGCTATCAACAGTTTAAAGACAGCATAATGCCTCCAGATTATGCACTTTAAGGTTGGCAGACCATCTCATGCATTTAGGGATGATGCATGAGTGCAGCCCTGCTGAGTTACCAAGGCAACATTCATGAATTGATCATCCCAATCCTAGAGGGTCAGTATGATGCACCATGACGACACTAGAGGGTGGGTATGGTGCACCATACCCACCCTCTAGTGTCGTCATGGTGCACCATACCAACCCTCTAGTGTCGTCATGGTGCACCATACTGACACTAGAGGGTCAGTATGGTGCACCATACTGAAAACAGTGTGCTGTCCAGGAAGGGTTCACACAGCCCTGACAGTGACAAACTGCATGGTTAGAATAGGGGAGTTACAGGAATGTATGATTGCGTGCTTAAAGCTATTACTTTCCTACCCCGAGACTCACTCCCAATAAACAGGTCTCACTCCCAATAAACAGGTCTCATTTGGAACTCGCCTTCTAAACACGAGTTATATAAATACTGTAAAGCCCCGCTGTAATAGCCACGGCTTATAGACCATTTCAAACCCTCAGGGTGCGGCTTATATGACGCGTTTAGCAACGAACCGGGTCACATAACACACATAGGTCAGTTCTGTCATATTGTTGTATTGTATATGCCAATCACCGTACCCAGCTTCAGCGGTGCCAAAGTCTTGGCACAGGTCAGCAGCTGCTGTTTCCCTTCATGTCAGCAAAGCCACTGTATGAGGTTGGTAACTGTTCCATGGGAAAATTCAAGATGGCTGGCGTCATGTCTGCCTACACACATCCTCCAGGTTCCTTGCTAAAGACTTCAACAAGGAATAGCAACCATTTTGGGCCCCTGTTGCGGCTTATAGCATTCTCCCAATGTCACGTCGTTACAGCTTATATGCGGGGTTTTACGGCTGGTGGGAATTGGAATTCCGCTCTCAGACACCATTTAGATTGAGGCAGTGAATGTGAGGCGGCATACTGGGACGTTCCCATGGAGCTTGGATTAATTCCCCTGGACCTGGTACACAGAACGCTTTCAGCTGCTGTACAGCTTAGACACAGACATCCCAGACAAACTTAATGTTAACCCTTTATGGACCGCTAGTGCACTACTGCATCATTTCCCGTTGAATGCATCATGCTGACCAAATGACCTTATCCACCAATGAGGTGCTGGTGAGCTGTTCAATTTGTCACTAGTATTAAGCAGTAAAACATATCTCATTGATGAGCAGAGGGTCCACTTGATGCAGGGCACATAGTACATTAATACATCCTATCTGCTGATCGTCACAATACATAATCAAATTCCTGGCTAACCGAGACTGCATTAATGCATTATACCGACCCTCCAAGGTTAATATGTTTATAGGTACCCTCAAACGGCTGGCGGAAGGGTTTGTCATCATTCACCAATGCAGCCCTTCATCGAGATTCTGAAGCCCCGGTAGCGGTTTTCCCCCTTCGACCCTCCTCATAGATGTGGTCATTCATCTCATAGATTCAGTCATTCATAGATCCAAGGTCACTGCGGTGTCGGGCAAGCAGCATATAAATACCTGTCTAGCTGTCTGGACAAGCAGCTTTTAAAAACCTGTCCAAAAAGAAAAGAAAGGACTTGGTGTCTGCGAACCACAGAAGTGTCTGCTAACTTTTAAGTACTATTAGTGGACGTAACGGTGAATTGATGGATTGGCGGTCCTTAAAGTGTTAAAATGCTAACCAATATTACATAGTTTTGAATTACAAGATGGCATAACCATTGGTCATGTCTGCCTGTCGGACCAGTGGTAGTTGTATATATGTGGAGATATGGTAGTTGTACATGTGTGGAGATATGGTAGTTGTATATGTGTGGAGATATGGTAGTTGTACATGTGTGGAGATATGGTAGTTGTACATGTGTGGAGATATGGTAGTTGTATATGTGTGGAGATATGGTAGTTGTACATGTGTGGAGATATGGTAGTTGTATATGTGTGGAGATATGGTAGTTGTACATATGTGGAGATCTGTGAGGAAGGTGTTAGATAACCACATCAGCCGTGTACCCCCTATACTATGAGCAACTCCGGGAATGATAGATGTCAGTACCACTTTATCCCTGTTGCTTATACCAGACCTGTACTTCTTCAAAACAGATTATAATGTACATTTCAATATTTCCATTATAGTCATCCTACTCCCTGGTACAAAGACCCGCTACTTACACAGGTCATGTACCATAGGCCGGTAGTACTGTCTTACCCCTTTAAAGGCGGCTGATGTAGGGGTGCATCATGCCCATTAGGGTTGATACATAAACTCCCGCAGGGTCGGCATGATGCACCAATGAAGTGCTGGCGAGCAGTCTCGCCAGCACTTGATTGGAGCATCATGCCGACCAATGGGCATGATGCACCAATGAAGTGCTGGCGAGCAGTCTCGCCAGCACTTGATTGGAGCATCATGCGGACCAATGGGCATGATGTATTCATGCATGAGCAGAGGGTCCTTCAGCAGCTGTCAGTGGTACCCTGGGATATATGTGGAAGGTGTTAGATAACTCATAGCCACATACCATGTACATACTATGAGGAGGTCCTGAGTGGATCTGAGTAGCTGTGAGTGGCTCATGATGCAGTCTTGTGTATGGATTGGGTCCAGACTCACTGAAATGATGCGCATTCAAGCTGGCAAGGTCTGTGAGAGAGTGCAGGTCTTGGGTAAGCACCGCGGGTTATAGTAGTATTGGAATTTAAGAATCGACTAGAAATTAAAGTTATGAATATGCACTGGTTTTGAATAAGGGCCGGGGTAAACCTTGGTTGATATCTATAAGAATGGAGGCGGTTATACAAGTAATAAGTATACCTCTGACTCTGCCTTTGAGGGGTATATGGAGTGTCTAGTTGACCTATCTTAGGGAGTGACCATTTTTTAACAACAGGGGGGCAGCTGGTGGGTTTGTGCGCGGACGTACAAGAGGGGGTAAATTTTTTTGGACCCCCCCATTGGGGACAAAAATTATGTGCGAACGTCCCCTTTTAGCCTATAGTAACGCGCGGGTTTTTCCCCTGAAAACAGGTGAAATTATTTTGACCCCCCCAACCACTTGATCACCCTGGTCAAGTGGTTGAAAAAATTCTGACCCCCCTCAAACCCACCAGCCCCACCCCCTGTTGTTGAAAAATGATCACTCCCTTAGGCCATAATAGATAAAGGTGTGCTCATGATCAGGTACATGTGGTGCAAAATCATACAGCTTGAGTTCTTTTTTCACTCGGTACCCAAGTTTACTGCCTGCCCCTCAAAAAGAAATTAGATGGCTTCCAAACTCTTGTTATGGCCTGTCACTCGTAGCAATGACTGGGGTCTGATTAAATGACTCAAATGTTCACCACGAATTGCCTAAAATCAGTGTCACCTTTCTATTTCTATGGCCTGAGCCAGTGCATAGGATATGCGGGGCTCATTGAGTAATGGTAGTGGTATCCTTTGTTGGCGTGTGCTTTGTGACCAGATACGTAAGATATACACCAAGGGAATGGCTGCCTCCTACTGCACTCTAATACTAATAGGTGGGGTTAGGCAATGATTTCCCTGCAGAACCCGATACGCCTATATACAGTGAGGTGTCAGTGCTCCCGGAGACCTTCATATGATGTAATACAGCAACATCTAAATAGAAGTATCCACAAGCTGAGGGTGTAGAGCTTGTGGGTATTGTGTGAAAGGTCCCGGGTTCAATCCCCTGTCTGGTACAATTTCCGTATGAGTTTGATTAGGTTGAATGCAGACACCATTTGATATTATGTGACTATTACAAGTTCTACTACACGCAGACAAAGGCAGGGCATTGGGATCACATAGAGCTCGGCATTTACCAAAACGAGGCTGACAGGGCTTAATACCCTGTTACACTCCACAGCGGAGGACTATGGTCTTGGCCTCTGCTTGGAGAAAAACAGCAATTCATTTTTGAAATGATACCTTATCAAATTGTATGGTATCTGTTAGGCCATAGATAGTGTTATTCAAAGGGCATGATTTTTCCCTCTCAGTATTCCATTCAAAAGTTAAGTGACCTTTGTGAAAGGTAAAGTTAACCCTTTAAGGGCCGCTGATGCAGGAGTACATTGGTTTTCATGATGCACCAATGAAATGTTGGCGCGTCTGCTGACATACCCTTTATAGGAGCATTATACCGACACTCTGAGAGTACCTATTCAGTAGGACTGACATGAATGTAACCCTGACGAGTTCTGTATCACACATCATGACAACCTATCGGTATAATGCAATAATGCATTAGTCGACCGGGTTAAAAGTAAGTTATAATAAATCCGCCCCCGTGTCTGATAACAAAGGTGTTGTCATCACTTGGGAGTTAATATCAAAGTGTCATTGAGAGTTGTAGAAGTTAAAGTTCAGTAACATGATCTCTGATTGGTTCATTACACCTTCCCCCTTCTGACTCCTGTTTTAGGTTGATTAATTCCATAATCTCCCTCTTCACCTGTGTAAAAATAACCCTATTGTCAGCTAATATTAAACCGTAATGATCCATGAAAATATTCCTAGTGAGTAACTCGCCACGGCTATATTCATGGATGATGTTGGCATGATGCGCCGGTGAAGAGCAGAGTAGAATTGCCAGCTCTTCATTGGTGCATCGTGAAAACCAGTGGGCATAATACGCCACTGCATTATCAACCTTACAGGGTTAAAGGAAAAGACATTTAAAACATGCCTTTATTTGAGTTAATCACCCCTGCCATCCGCTAAAGCACACCCCTGTTAGAGCATGGTAAGGGGTGCGTGTGAGGGTCTGGTATGTGTGGTGTGGTCTGGCTGCATGTCTGTCATGCCATCAGGGACACCTGGAGGGTGCCCTTAGGGACGCTAGGGGTACGGGGTATTGAAATTATTCCTCAGCACTAAAACCAGTATTCAAATAAGCAACTATCTCATAGTACAGTGGGATTGAAATCAATGAGTGGCCGGGTGCTTATGTGAGCCACTACGGTATATTGATGGTATCTCTCGCTGCTCAACCACTTCAACTGTCTGTGGCATTTTCTTGTTGTTGTTTTTTTTCTGTGAGGGGGTAGACACTTCAGGGTAGAGTTGTTACAGAGAACATGCAATAGTCAACTCTTCTACAAGTAACTCACTTCTGCTGTTCACGTCGATCACACCAACCAGTCGACAGTCTAGTCATTTCCTGCATTTTCTTAGACATTTCTGAATTAAGTTTCCTGGGTATTTTGCCAGAAACTGTAGGCTCTCATTGCTTTTGACAGCAAGCTAGTATACAGATCTGTACATACATAATTTTGCACCAGACTACAGGCGATATTTGTTTCTAAGTTTGACAGAAATGTCAGCAGATTTCAGGTTAAAAATTGATTCATGTGTTTCCCAAAACTTATTCCATGTTTGCCATCACCCGTAAAGTGATTTGCAGTAAATATGTAGAGTGCAAAGTGTGACGTTCCTAGTCTGTCACACTTAGCGTAAGGTCATGTGACTTGTAGCTTCTTGCATAACAACAAACCTGAATATATCAGGTGGATATTGGCAATGTTTTTTTAACTTTTGTTCAATGCTGGGAAAGTTTATGGATTATATTTTATAGAAATATGGAATAAGAAAACTTCCATGTCTCGGTAACTACCAAATAATGTATACCCAAGTCTTTCCCAAGGGAAGGACTTGAAGTAGTTCCCTGATATCATTCTCCAGAAGCAAATAGAGGAAGTATTTACTGGAAGTATTCACTGTAATGAGAAGTGGGGAATCTGTACCCTGTGGGGTATAATCCAGGTTCGCTGACCGCCCTGTCCATCCACCTACCACCCTGACTCTGGATGTATAGATTATTGGTGGGAGTCTCACAGTGGTCAACAGGCGTAGAGGATTAATGAGACTGTTTACTGCCCATACGGGCCCCACGGGTGTTAGGTTTGGGATCTTTAGTGTATCAATCCTGGAGGGTAGGCAGGATGCTTCAATGAAGTGCAGGTGACACTGCTTGCCAGCACTTCATTGGTGCATCATGACGACCAACGGGCATGATGCACGCCTGCAGAAAGCGGCCCTTAAAGGGTTAACCAAAACAAGCTCGCTGCCCTAGGACAAGAAGGTTGTAACTGCATCTGAGTCAAGAGACTAAAAGATACCTCTGTGAGGGGCCTTACTGATGTACCTTCTACCTTGTTGACCCAGATGCAATTATATCCTTCTTGCACTAAGACGACAATGTATAGCACTTAATTGGCCCAGGTCCTCCTGGGTCATTGGCGGCGCCTTTTCAGCCAAAAACTGACAATCCGGAATGGGGACTTAAGATGGGAATTGCTCATCAAAATTGAGGGATAATTAAACAAAAAATCATGGAAACATAATCTTTAGGATCTAGTCTTTCATTGTACATGCAGAATTCCTGAGAAAAAAATTTCTTTAGCTATGAAAAATGCTGAAGAAAAAACATGACATGTTTGACTTACTTTCTCGTGAAAACGAGGCTTCATAGGATTGCATTGGGCGGTAGATTTCGGGGGTAGACAGGGGGTAGAAATAACACATTGGCTCCTATGGGAATTGGCCAATTAAGACGTTTTTTTCAGCAGGTGGAATATTCTTTACAGGAGGGGTTAAGACCGTTGGTATATGAGTGTGTAAGTTGGACCACCATAATTCTGTTATGTTTACCGCCAAACTTCCGGTCTGGAGACTTGACGCATGCACACAGAGTGACCGGT
This sequence comes from Acholoe squamosa, assembly GCA_949317995.1. Classification (NCBI taxonomy): domain Eukaryota; kingdom Metazoa; phylum Annelida; class Polychaeta; order Phyllodocida; family Polynoidae; genus Acholoe; species Acholoe squamosa. Next base: position 91,432,545 of record OX439037.1, read on the forward strand.
CATCTGATTTTATTTTATAACAGTAAAAGGATAGGGTATATTCAATTCAATTTGATTAATATTGTTCGAAATGAATGGATTGTATTCAAAAACCCATTAATTTCAAGTTAACTTGATAGAATTTATCATTTCTCCGTCGAAAATGCTACTTCCGGCAAGGAGGAGTCGCGCATGCGCACGGAACATCAAAATCAAAAATGTTGGACAGCGAGATGATCGACTCACGGTGCCATCGAAACTGCTGGATTATAACAAAATGGAGGAAAAATACAATCTCTCTGGCATATCTATTGAAAATATGGATCCTTATTTAAGACCTTCTGACATTATGCAATGCATTGACGACTTGGACATACTGTCACTATAGTGTCAACAGGTAGGTTTAATTTCTATATTTTTTTTTATGATATTTGGTGGAAGACCTGGGCCATAAGTGATCTATAGCACGTGTTCAATTTTCTATATACCCATGACACTTATATATATACAGGCAACTACAGTATGCCACTGTATTGACCCCATGTTTGTGCCTGAGATGTTCACCACTTGGTTGTGTCTAAGAGGTTGTTCTGTATGGTAACATTCACTGACTGGCCACTGGTCTACTTGGCTGCCCACCCGTATTACAGCAGGGATTAGCTGTACAAGGTGGTAGGTAATTGACCTGCTGGCAAGTTCACTTCTGTATATAAGTAAGCACTTCATTGGTGCATCATGCTGACCCTTTGAGAGTCTATCAACACCATAGAGTCAGAATGATATGTAAATGCAGCACTGGTGAGTAACTTGCCAGTGCTGCATTCATGCACCAGAATAATTACTGCCCATGTATTAAGACATTAGCTGCCCTTAAAGGGTAGAAGACATGGGCGGCCTGTTGTTGTCATGATGTATGAATGTTGTCATGTTACCTGACATGGCTGTATTCATGCATCGTGTAGTACCTGTTAGTAACTCCCTCACACATTGCTGTATTCATACATCGTGTAGTACCTATCAGTAACTCCCTCACACATGGCTGTATTCATACATCGTGTAGTACCTATCAGTAACTCCCTCACACATGGCTGTATTCATACATCGTGTAGTACCTGTCAGTAACTCCCTCACACATGGCTGTATTCATACATCATGTAGTACCTGTTGGTAACTCCCTCACACATGGCTGTATTCATACATCGTGTAGTACCTATCAGTAACTCCCTCACACATGGCTGTATTCATACATCATCCAGTACCTATCAGTAACTCCCTCACACATGGCTGTATTCATACATCGTGTAGTACCTATCAGTAACTCCCTCACACATGGCTGTATTCATACATCGTGTAGTACCTATCAGTAACTCCCTCACACATGGCTGTATTCATACATCGTGTAGTACCTATCAGTAACTCCCTCACACATGGCTGTATTCATACATCATCCAGTACCTATCAGTAACTCCCTCACACACGGCTGTATTCATACATCGTGTAGTACCTGTTGGTAACTCCCTCACACATGGCTGTATTCATACATCATGTAGTACCTGTTAGTAACTCCCCCACACATGGCTGTATTCATACATCGTGTAGTACCTATCAGTAACTCCCTCACACATGGCTGTATTCATACATCGTGTAGTACCTGTTAGTAACTCCCTCACACATGGCTGTATTCATACATCGTGTAGTACCTGTTAGTAACTCCCTCACATATGGCTGTATTCATACATCGTGTAGTACCTGTTAGTAACTCCCTCACACATGGCTGTATTCATACATCGTGTAGTACCTATCAGTAACTCCCTCACACATGGCTGTATTCATACATCGTGTAGTACCTGTTAGTAACTCCCTCACACATGGCTGTATAAATACATTTGAAGATACATATCTACCTAAACATTGCCAATACTCTAAGACTTTCCCATTATTATCTTGTGCTGCTTTAACGCACATGGGTTCTACTAGTAGTGTACAGGCTGACAGCGGGGAGTGATAAAATGTTAAAAACCGATAAAGATCCACTCCATTAGTACTCTTCTCTGATATTCATCATGCTACAGCCGACCCATCAGGACATCCCGCTATTACCTGGGGTCCCATGGGATATCGATAGCGTGCACACTTTCTGAGAATCCTCCGAGTTAAAAAGATGCCAGGACTGCTGCATTTCCCAAGCCGCTGCCCTAAGACCTGTAATCCATATAGCAAGGATCTGAAAGCCACAGTGCAAATTGCTGAAATACTGAAATATGTAATATTTTATTTTATGTTGGATACAACAGTTTCACAGGTCTTGCCAAGGATCTCCTAATTCATTCCCCCATGGAACATGATGTGCTCTTATGCGATGCCCTATTTATGTGAAGTTTTGATGACATCATAGTTCAGTAATATGATCTATAATTTGCTCATTACACCTGTCCTTTCCACCTCCTCTTTCAGGTTATTACATTTTATTTGCCCCAACTTTACTTGTGTAGAATAACCCCATGGTGGGCTGAAATGAACAATCCAACTCTTTAAAGGGGGGCTAGCACTGCACATTAACAACATGGGTACCAATTCAAAGAGTGATCATAAAATCGCGGGTCCCAGCGGAAAAATCGCGGCGCTCTGATTGCTCAAGGGGTGGTCACGTGACTTTTTAATGCGGGCATGCATTACAATGCCAGGGCCCCTTTAAGGGCTGCTGAAGCATGAAATTGAATGCGGCATTCTCATTGGTCGTCATGATTCATGAATATAGCCCTGGTTTGTAACTTGCCAAGGCTATATTCATGTCGACTCCCTGACAGTCGGCATGATGCGTGAATGGCAAGCAGCACTGGCTTGCCAGCACCTCATTGGTGCATCATGAAAGTCAATGGGCTTTATCATCCTTAACGGGTTAAAGACAAAGACATTTAAAGCATGCCTTTAACCAGGGTAATCCCGTCTTCCCCCAGCTAAAGTAGAGCCCTGTTAGAGCATGGCGAAGGATGCGTGTGATGGTTTGGTCTGTCTGGCTGTAGTCTTGCTGCATGTCTGTCTTGCCCTTAGGGAAACCTGGAACAGTGAACCACCATAATTGTATTGCAGTGAACCAGTGTAGATTCCCAAAGAAGCCCCATGTGGCAGTACTGTGATTCACAAATGTACAAGGAATCTCTGTTAAAATAGCTACAGATCTCCTTATTCAATACCGGGCACTTATACAGGGCACTGAGGGAAGTCGCTGTACTGAATCCCATATTTGTGTCTGCGTTGTTGACCACTTGTCTGTGACTGAGAGGTTGTTATGCTAGTTCTGTTTGTTAACCTTCACTGGTCTACTTGGCCGCCTGCCCTTATTACAGCAGGGATTAGCTGTACAAGGTGATAGATAATTGACCTGCTGTTTGCTGGTCATTGATCGTTTAACCGGTAAGACGCTTACTGTGGGACTTAGTTGTCTTCTCACAGACAGGAACTGACCTTGGTTGACCTTCATACTGACCTTTACAATGACCTTAACAATGACCTAAGTGTAGAAGCAGGAAACTGGTAACAAAGTTGTGGAAATTTCATGTACTACACCTAGCACGCTGACCAACAGCACCTCACTCACCATAACTTCATCGGTGCATCATAACAACCAATGGGCATGATGCACTTCTGCAATATCAACCTTAAAGTGTTAAGGAAAAGACATTTAAAACATGCCTTGAACCTGGGGTAATTCCCGCTCCCCTCTGCTAAAGCACGCTCGTGTTAGAGCATTGCAAGGGGTGCGTGTGATGGTCTGGTCTGTCTGGCTGCATGTTGATCATGCCCTTAGGGACACCTGGAAGGGGGCAGCTCCTCTATAGGCCTGGGGGGGCACTGACTGTATGTGGGTCACCCTCAACTGCTGCCCTACTGCCCTATCTCTCAGTTATCTTGAAATCTGCTTGGGGCAGGTACTAGTCACACCATGAAGCTGACCTGGTCCTATTCTGGTGCATGGAAGTATAAACCTTCAAGGTACCTACATACAGGAATCAGCAAAGCACAGTGGTCATAGACTGTATATTCACTCCTTAAGCATAGGTTTATTTTTGTAGTGTGAAACATATGTTTGGAGAGTGCCAGAGAGACTCTGGTGTAACCTGGTCTATGCTACATAGATGGAAGAAGACACGCCACCTCTTATATTGATGATTGATCTCCCACTGCCCACACACATCAACTGTCTGTGGGATTTTCATTTTCTGTGAGGAGGGGGGTGGACACTTTAGGGTAGAGTTGTTACAGAGGGCACACAATAGTCAACTCTTCTACAAGTAACTCACTTCCGTCCTTTGTGTCGATCACACCATCCAGTCGACAGTCTAGCCATTTCCTGCATTTTTAATTCGAAAAGCGAGTTATAAGGAGACACCCTGGGGCCCTGCACTTTTTAGTCATTTTGGTGGTGCGAATAGGTTTAAAAAAAAGATGGAAATTTTGTATATAAGAGGCAGAATTACTTAATGAATTTGTAGTACCATTAAAGGAGGAGATGTAGGGGTCTTGCAGGAAAAGGTATTTCATTACAAAGTTTTGTAAATTTTGAGAAATTGTCAATATTGTACAGACTCAGTTGGTTGGCAGCCATAAGACGCTTTTTGCCTCCAATGGTGGAGGAATATAATGTTGATCCATGCATCAGCTTTCCCAACTTTTTTGGCAATGTATTGCGACTAACACAGTTTTGGCGGGAGTTATGCGAATAGTGGCTTGGTGGTGGGAATAACCTGGGTAAGGGAGTGCTGATGCTACAGGATGAGAGCCAATCACAGGCTTTTCACTTTTCGAGTTATCAGCAATTTACATTGGTGCATTATATTTGTAGACATTTCTGAATTCAGTTTCCTGTGTATTTGTTTCAAAAAGTGTATGTTCTCATGGTTTTTGACCGCTAGCGATTGACATCTGTACATACATATTTAATTTTGAACAATGTGAGGGGTAGTATTTGTTTCTGGGATCAAGAAAAACCTGTGTATTTGTGTCAAAAAGTGTACGTTCTCATGGATTTTGACCGCTAGCGATTGACATCTGTACATACATATTTAATTTTGAACAATGCGAGGGGTTGTATTTGTTTCTAGGATCAAGAAAAACACAAGGTTCTATATTTGTTTTTCAGGTTGAGTGGATTCATCATCAATCCTTCACCTGCTTATGTAATTGATTCAGGTGCTTCCCAAAAACTATTCTGGGGGAGTAAATACAAGAGATATTTATTGTGATGAGAACTAAGGGATCCACATAGACCCAGCTGTAGACATCTCTAAGAGACTAATCTTGGTTTACTGTACATCCCTGACCGCCCTGTCCATCCATCCACCACCCCGCATCTGGACTTAACGATTATTGGTGGGAGCCTAACAGTGGTCAACAGGTGTATAGGATTAATGAGACTGTTTGGTGCCAATACAGGCCCCTTGGGTGCTATCTTTAGGCACCCTTGAAGAAAGTTCATGGATATCATCAATATAGATAACAAAATAAAATAAAATATATGAGGTATCCTAGCGGCATAATAGATTTCAATGCTGCTTTACCACTCACCTTATCAAGACTGGCACTTATTTCACATACAATGTTGCCATTTAGCGCAAGAAGGTTGAAACCGCATCTAGATGAGGCCATGTATAGCACTGAGTCTATTGTTATTGTCTATTTTAAGTGTACATGTGCTTACAAATCTCAAGTTCCTCTCAGCCCCTGTGCTCTAATAGGACCTGCCCCCATTTGAGCCCACCTAAAGAGCACTTTTGTGCTCAAATGAGGCCTGAGCTTATTTTAGACCCCTGTACTTAAATGGGCAATTACAGTGTGGAACCAAAGACACTTATTCAAGACCTGCCACTCACACAGGGCACTAAGGTTTGTCACTGAATTGACCCCATTTTGTTACTGTTGTTGCCCACTTGTTTGTGTCTAAGAGGTTGTTATGTTAGTTCTGTATGGCAACCTGTATTCTGACTGCCGCAGGGATTAGCTGTACAAGGCCTTAGATAATTGACCTGCCGTTTGCTCCTCATTGATCGTTTAAGATGTAAGACGCTTACTATGAGACTTAGTTGTTTTCTCACAGACAGGAACTGACCTTGGTTGACCTTCATACTGACCTTTACAATGACCTTAACAATGACCTTAGTGTAGAAGCAGGACACTGGTATCAAAGTAGTGGAAATTTCATGTACTACACCTAGCACGCTGACCAACAGCACCTATTACAATTACTTCCACAAAGCAGGAGTGCATCATGCCCATGATTGTCATGATGCACCAATGAGCAAGTTTGCTCGTCAGCACCTTATCGGGGCATCATGCCAACCCTTAGGTTAACATAGGGTTAACATGATGCGTAAATGGGTAGCATCATGCCTCATGCTGTCACACTGAATAACTCACCGACACTTGCATTGGTGCAAATGTTCCTGTGAAGCAAAAGCTTATCCTTAAAGATACATACCGGTAACGTCTTACACATTCCCAATGTATTAATACTTTAAGAATTCCCATCATTACCTTAAATTAATCCTTAGAGATACATAGGCCTACATACTTACACATTCCCAGTGCATTAATACTTTAAGAATTCCCATCATTATCCTGCAATACTTAAACCCACACGGGTTCTACTAGTTATGTTGGGAGTGATAAAATGTTAAAAACAGATAAAGATGTGCTCCATTAACACCCTTCTCTAATATTAATCATGGTTGGGCCGTCCTATCAGGATATCCAGCCATTACCTGGGGTTCCATGGGATATCGATAGCGTGCATACAGTCTCAGAATCCTCCAAGTTTAAAAAAATGAAGTCAGAACTCCTACATTCCCCAATGCATCATGGCCATTGGTCGTCATGATGCATTAATGCACCATGCCTATTGGTCATCATGATGCATTAATGCATCATGCCCATTGGTCATCATGATGCATAAATGCAGCCCTTGGCTACATTCTTTTATCGTATTGATCCTACAGGGTCGATTCAGGGTCAGAATGATGCTCCAATCAGGTGCCGTTGAGCAATCTTGCCAGCACTTCCTTGGTACATCATGAAGACCAATGGCCATGATGTGCTCTGACATTAGAAATCAAATTGTGTGGCAAGTAGTTGACGTCAGCTCTAAAAGCAGAGGATTTTGGGTCACTCCTCGTTCAAAATGTGAACAGAAATAGGGAGTGTGCCGGTATTAGGGTAAGCTGGCTCGATACGTCAAATTTGGTATGTCTATTGATATATGTGAGTATTGCTAAAAGCATTGTGTGTACATTTACTGATTGATTTTTCTCTTTCTTCCTAGGTGGGTGACTATAAGATACTACATACATGGAGCCCTCCCAGGTCTGTGCGGGCTTCCCTAGCCCACTTAAAAGGGTCTATATCTCCTCTTTCCTCTCCCCTCAGGATGTGTGTGGTGCACATATGCGCGGGCACTGACACATTCCTCTTTTAGGTTATCAACTTGTGAAGCACGGGATAGCCACTTAGTGCCGCTAAAGTGCTGTAAAACACAAATCAATCAATCAATCCCAGGTCTGTGGTAAGCTATTCACCACAGTAATGCTTCAATTCTAAATGAGCTTGTTTGGATGTGATGATGGGCAATAGTAATCGCTAACATCGAGCGAATAAAAATATAGCCTTAACCCCTTAAAAGCCGCTAATGCCGGAGTGCATCATGCTTATTGGTCGTCATGATGCACCAATGAAGTGCTTGTGAGCAGTCTCTCCAGCATTTCATTGGTGCATCATGACGACCAATGGGCACGATGCACTCCTACATCAGCGGCCCTTAAAGGGTTCAAGGGCTACTAATGCATAATTACATCATGCCCTTGGATGTTATTATGTCTGAATGCAGCCCGGGTGAGTAACTCGCTGCAACAATCAATCATCAGGCGAGTCCTTTAGAGAGGGTCAGCATGGAGCTCGCCCCATGCTTAAAGATTTGGACGAATAGTTACCCCCGGCCCTTATACAAGATAGGTGCCTATTTAATATCTAGGTTTCAGTACTTCAACACCAGCTTACTTCAGGCGCTTACACAAGACCAGCGCTTATTCCAACCCTGACACTTAAACATGACAATATTGTATCAGCCCTTACTTTTTCATATAAAGGGATGTTGACAACTTGTTTTCAGGCCTGCTTTGGTCCCACTATGGGTCTACAATCGTTGCATGAGGGGGTCTACAATAGTGTCTATACCCTTTGTTATATCAGGCTGGGGTCTCCCACGTGCTCCCATCTGGTACATTAGCCTGTATTTCCCTGTTATTATAGTGAAGGTGGGGGTCTATGTATGCTACAATAGCCTCTATCCAGCTATCCAGACTGAGGCTGTATTGAATGTGTCTGGTTATGGAGCCTTCTCTACAACAGGGGGTAGTTACCTTAGTTTGTGATGGATTGTGGGAAGGTACAGCAGGAATTCCAGGACCTTCCCTTGAACACTGGATCCCTGTGCAAGAGTTTCTGTCTCGGGTCACTGCTGTAGGAGTGCACCAATGAAGTGCTGGTAAGACTGCATCATGACGACTCTACAGGTTTGATACATAAACTCCCGGAGAATTAGCATGATGCTCCAATAAGGTGCTATCCAGTGCTGGCGACACTCCAGGGCTACATTAATGTATCATGCTAACATGGATGATACAGTCCCGGTGGATCAGCCTGATGCCCCAATGAAGTGCTGGCGAGAAGTGCCGGCAGGTATGCTCGTCAGCACCTCATCGGTGAATCATGACCACCGATTGGAATAAATCACTTCTGCATCAGTCGTTATTAAAGGGGCTAGACATAGCAGTATAGATAAACAGTCTGCTCATTGTCTTAAAAAGTCAGCTTCTTCATGTTATAATTGATTCTGAGTGGTTTGCAGAAAAGCACAGCGGGTCATTCATACAAGGTGCACTTTCGTCCTGTATGTGACCAAGGAGAGGGACAATGAGGCACGCCGACAAAGGCGCAGCATAAAATCTGAATGATAAAGTATGAAGGGGAACCAATAATTCATTTCTGTTCAGTTCTTTCATGGTCCTGTCATAAATGAGAATTGCCATATGCTGACTAAGTAAAAGTGAAAAAACACACTTTAGTCATTAACCACGTGGTGCTCCCTCGTCCCATGTTTGGCGTATCTATATCAAACTGACCTGTGTATAATGGCGCCTTCCCGAGTGTGGCCATGTCCTTCAGTTCTTGTTTTTACATACACTTCATGATCTACAACATGCTACATCTTCCTGTCTGGAACCCTGCCTCAAGTAGGTCAAGGTCCTGCTGCTGAAGCATGCTACATCTTCCTGTCTGGAACCCTGCCTCAAGTAGGTCAAGGTCCTGCTGCTGAAGCATGCTACATCTTCCTGTCTGGAACCCTGCCTCAAGTAGGTCAAGGTCCTGCTGCTGAAGTCTGAGGTCCAAGATTTGGAAAGAGAAAGGGGGCTGCTTCCCAAAAGGAGGGGCCGTACTCCCTATTCTTAAGCAGATTTTCACGTCAAATATACAAGCAGAATAACACTTCAAGAAAAAAAGGGGAGGTGGTCTGCATCTGCTCCCCCCTGTCTAGTTGGAAATTATAGAGAATAAAAACGCATAGAGTGTGAAGTATAATAAGGCTTCTGCGGTTTACTATATATAGTAAATGGCCTGAGCCAAGGGGGAGCACTTATATGTGTGAACAACAATCCCTCTAGTAGGACCCCGCCCCTCTCACACACATGATCCCTAGTATAATGGGGGAGCACTTGAGATCTGCGGGACAGCCCTATTGATATGGTCAGTAGGAACATTTGGACTCATGTTAAGCAAGATCGATTTTGAGCCCCTCTCATCGTATATAGTAACTTTAGACACTAAAAAATAGTATTTAGATAAATACCTGACTCAAATAGGGCCCTGTGGTCCAACAGACATGATACCTTTTCTGGTTTACCAGGAATTCCTGAGAAAACTTGTGGCAGGGCTGCATTCAAGCATCGTGCCGACCCTATGGGACTGATACATTTGGAGGGTGGCATGATGCTCCATGGAAGTGGTGGTGATCCGTCTCATCAGCCCTTCATTGGTGCATCATGCTGACCAATGGACATGATGCACTCCTGCATCAGTGGCCCTTAAAGGGTTTTAATTACCTTGCCTGGTACATTCCTCTTAAACTGTAGGGTTGGAAATACCAGGGACTCAATGTTCGACTTGTTACATGTAAACCAGCAGGTTATATGAGCATAGTGTATTAGATTTGGAGTGGCTACTCATATTTGTGTTGTGATATATCATAGAAGCTAGGTATGAAGTGTCTGCTCTCTGAAGTATCTACTGGTATATAGTATATAGCCTGGTTAGTAAGTCTGGACTGATACACTGAGAGAGGCTTTGTGATAAGGTGAATAAGGTGTACTTGATAAGAGCCTGGTTAGAAAGTCTGGACTGATACACTGAGAGAGGCTTTGTGATAAGGTGAATAAGGTGTACTTGATAAGAGCCTGGTTAGAAAGTCTGGACTGATACACTGAGAGAGGCTTTGTGATAAGGTGAATAAGGTGTACTTGATAAGAGCCTGGTTAGAAAGTCTGGACTGATACACTGAGAGAGGCTTTGTGATAAGGTGAATAAGGTGTACTTGATAAGAGCCTGGTTAGAAAGTCTGGACTGATACACTGAGAGAGGCTTTGTGATAAGGTGAATAAGGTGTACTTGATAAGAGCCTGGTTAGAAAGTCTGGACTGATACACTGACTCACCAGTGCAGTAGTCCATATGATTGTTCAGAATTTCAGATAAGAGTCATATGTAATATTTCATAATGTACTGTAATGGCAGAGAGACTTTGCCCTTATCACAAAACCTGTCCTTTATCAGAGTCTGAGTAAAAACATAGGGGCACATATTGATTATATTGCTCCTCAGGGAGCAGGAGCACTCCAAGGTTATTACTGCCAGACGTGTTAGAAGGAAGTTTACGAGCAACAAATGCAAAGACTGCGAGAAGAGATGTTTTTCATAGTTCCTTGTGACTTCAGTAATTTCTATCATCAAGCTCTACTAAGGGCCTGCTTCACACACTACACACTAAGGTATAGTATATAAGTACAGCAGCCGGGCATATAAAGATAACAAATAGCGGTCATCTTGTGTGCCTTCAACAAAAAAAGAGTAGATACGATGACTTGGTAAGCTGAATCTGGCACTTTAGGTGCTTTCTCCATGCATATGCCAGCTTTGAGTGCAGCCTCAGTCATCACTTTATTTATTGAAGTGAACTAAGATGGGGAGAGAAAGTCTCATTGTTTGAGATTCCAGCCTATAGTAGCTTTATTGCGCTTTGACTATCGGCGTGCCCCTTTGTAATTTGACGGTTGGTTTTACTATAAGAACCATATAATGAGGGCACTCATTCATGCGAAATTTCATCTTTCATCGCGCCAGCTTTGCAGGATGGCTAATCTTCCGATTATTAGTTTGGTGCATTAGATGCCCCCAATTATTCATTTGTGGCATTAGAATTTTTGAAGGGGAATATTATTTGTTCGTGGCATTAGAATTTCTGAAGGGGAATATTATTCGTTCGTGGCATTAGAATTTCTGACGGGGATGAGCCCTAATGCGCCTTCATTTATAATGACTTCAAGGTAGAGATATTGCGTCACTTTATCTAGATGTTTCATATAGGTGCATTGCTACACAGATCTGAGTGTCCATAATGTCTCGATTTACTGTGGGCCTATATCCGCCTCGGTCCAGTTACCTTATCCTTTATTCTCTCAGAAGCCCATCCATGATAATCCGCCCCCGGACAATATTACTGTACAAATAATCTATGTCCTGGCTGGGATGAGTTGATGGAGCCTTAGGGCTTTGCACATCCTCTCATCCGGTCTTTGCGCCCCATTAATGAGAGCTTGATGGTTATAAAAGTCCTGATAACTGAAAGATTATGCAGCATCAAATATAAGTCTATATGACTTTCTAACACCCCTGAGGTTACTTCTCAAAGTGCTTATGTAAGGTACTTACCCTTTAAGGACTGCTGATGCATTAATGCATCATGCCCATTGGTCGGCATGATGCACCAATGAAGTGCTGGCAAGACTGCTCGCCAGCACTTCATTGGAGCATCATGCCAACCCTCCGGTACTATATGTATCAACCGTGTAGGGTCATTATGATGCACCAATGAAGTGCTGGCGAGACTGCCCGCCAGCACTTCATTGGTGCATCATGAAGGCAAATGGGCATGATGCATCAGTGTTAATGCATCAGTGGCCATTAAAGGGTTAGAGGGATGATAACGCAGCATCAATTATGATTGTATATGACTTTTCAACACCCCTGAGTTTACTTTTCAAAGTGATTGAGTGAGGTATTAAATGTGATGAGAATAGAGTATATTTTAATCTAGCAAGATACACTCCATTCATGTTATAAGTCAGAAATGTCAGAGTAGGCTATATAAAATTTGGTATATTAGCCTATCTTTGATAATACTATAGTCTGAGAGCACAAAGCTACAATTTATCTTATATCGCTACTTTACACTTATATAAATGATAAATCCACTTTAAGCGGCAAGTGGCTTAAAGTGACACTAAAGGATTTATAAGAAGTAATCCTCTTGTGTCGACTGGCCTCATGAGAGCCAGACTGAGAGGCGGACTTGTACCGTAGTGCCTCCATACTGGCTTTAGCTGGCAAAGTCACTGCTGGGCTGGTGGAAATTGCCAGGCTGCCAGACCAAAATGTCATGTCTGGCTGTAATTTTAGGACATTCGGGCTACATTTCAGTTTTTACGACTTGCTAGTTGTTCTCTTATTAAGGGTTTTACAGCCTCACAGTTTACTGTAGTTTAAAGAGTACTATGATTAAAATAGTCGGCTCATTCTCGTTCATTATTTCTTTCTTACCTGAAAATGATCTTTAGGTATTCAGTCCTACCAAAATCAGTTTTGGCGTACAGAAGAATAAAATCAGAAGGACCAAATGGCTTGTGTGGGGAAAAACCTTTGTTATAAGAGTATAGAATATCATCCCTACCACAAGGGAGATTTATAAGTCAGAGCAAAGGGGCTATCCTTATAGAACCCTTGCATTATAGTCAAGGCAGTGCGGTAGTTGTGTGAAATCATCTTTTTGTGGCTTGGGGAGATCAGAGCCCTGCAGCTTACGTTACCCGCCACTAAAAGTAGATAAAAAGTGAGATGATGTAATCCGCGATACTCCCTGAATCACCGTCTGTAATGGAGGAAAATGACTTATCATGGAGAGAAGATTATCAACATTTAGTTTTATCACTTCCACTCCCTGGGCAGTGTCATAATAGAGGATTAGGGACAAAAACCCTAACAGTTCTTAATTAATCACAAGTACCAGTTACTAAAAAAATAAAGTGTTCCTTATTATTAACATAATTCTGAAATCGTCTATATGGCAAGACATGCCCAATTCTTCAATGACATTTGAAAGCCATATGAAAAAATGTGAAAAATATTAAAATATTTGTTTATTTGAGCAGTGGTTGTGACATATAGATGTCATCCATGAAAAAACGGAGGAAAATGTGAAAAATATCCAGAAACATTTAAAAAAAAAAACCAACAAATTTCAGCAGAAAATTAAAGAAAATTATGAAAAATGTAAAAAAAGGTGTAGGGTCGGCACTGTTTTGTAAGGGTCGGTCAGGTAACTGTAAACAACCCTTTTTTTATTTGGCCCAAGTACATTTTGTGGATGAGGGAAAGTAGGGTGGATGGTTTACTCCCTTTTTGTCTGTCTGTATAAGTGTTTGAAGCTGGTGGTACACAGCTCCTGGACTCCCACCACTGTGGTGTCCTACCCATGGGGCATTGCGACCTTCCCATGACACCCTGCGACCTTCCCACGGGCCATGTAACGACCTTCACCGTGCTTCTCAGTTTGACCAATTACAGCTGTCTCTAGTCCTTCTTAGACTATTCCTACCATCAGAGACTAAGTTCACTTCCTACACAGAACTTGATTGTTAAATCAGTGGAAGCAGTACCAATCACAATATCTGTATGGCCAAGCAAAGACCAGAAGCCCATGTCATGTGGGAAAAAAGTCCAGTAACATTGCAGTCAATATGGAAACTTCTAGGACATGAGCTTTTGCCAGCAAAATCGCTGCCAGACTAATTTGCCACCTGCTGGACCAAATGGCTGCCTGTAAACTGAAATGGACCTTGGGGTTTCAGTTTTCACAGCTTGCAAATCGGACCATTATCAAGGTTGTTACAGCTTTAAAAAAAAAGGTGTAACTGTTAACTAAGGTTGAAATAAGGTTAAATCATTAAAGTAATGTGTTCACTCTTGTTTTTCTTTCTTTTACCCGACACTGATTACCTTGAGGTATTTGGTGCTGCCAGCACATTGTCCAAAAGTTGTCGTAAACGAGATTCTTTGGCCTCACGCTCCATGCCGTTGTTAGAATATGATCAACAGAGTTAACAACTCCTGGCTACAACGAAAAAATGATGTAAGAAACTTGTACAAAATGGTCCTGCCTTTATCCAGGCTGCAAAAACTCCTTACTACAACAAAAAATGATGTAAGAACCTTGTACAAAATGGTCCTGACTTTATCCTGAATGTAACAACCATGCATCACCATTGACAGGTGAATATCTTACCGTACAGTCTTATCTGTTATTGAACCCACCCTGCCCCTTCCCAGGGTGTCACCCTACATGTGAGTTATGGTATAGATGCCCAGTTCTTCACACAGACCCCTCCTTTTCCCCTACACGACTCAACCCCCAATCATTCATAGTGCTGAAGCGGGAGCACATCCGTTCCCGACATCAGTCATATCAGCAACTTCTGGCTCTGACCTCGCACCACACTTAAGCTTGTTCCTGGCATGTCATTCAGTTTGGATGTATGGTACCCATCTGATTATTGCATGAATTTCTGAGATGTATGGCACACACATACAGTGGCAGATCCAGGATGTACAAAAGGAGGAATTTCTAGGGTACAAAGTCAGCAAATAAACTCTTCAGTACAGGCAAAAAGGAGAGGGCACGCCCCCCCCCCCAGTGCACCCCATCTAAATCTGCCACTGACCCGTCTGATCAATGCATGACTGACCCGTCACACAGTCCGCTTCCCACCAACCACCAACTGGATCCTCAGTGATAAACCATACAGGGAATCCCAGAGCATTCCTTAAATCCGTTTGTTACCCAACAGACCCAATCAAAAACCTCCCCCCTCTGTCTAGTGATGTCCCTAACACCAAGGTGCTGCTGCAGTAGTCCGTGTGAGTGGATGAGGCCATGTTACCTCCCCTGTTGTCTCTAATACAGGGAAACACCATAGCCCATCTAAATACTAAAGGCAGCATACGAGAGGCGCAATATGCATGCAGTATGAAGGGACTATAGTGCTATAATACAGGGAAGCACCATAGCCCATCTAAATACTAAAGGCGGCATATGAGAGGCGCAATATGAATGGAGTATGAAGGGACTATAGTGCTATAATACAGGGAAGCACCATCTAAATACTAAAGGCGGCATACAAGAGGCAAAATATGAATGGAGTATGAAGGGATTATAGTGCTATAATACAGGGAAGCACCATCTAAATACTAAAGGCGGCATACGAGAGGCGCAATATGAATGGAGTATGAAGGGATTATAGTGCTATAATACAGGGAAGCACCATCTAAATACTAAAGGCGGCATACGAGAGGCGCAATATGAATGGAGTATGAAGGGATTATAGTGCTATAATACAGGGAAGCACCATAGCCCATCTAAATTCTAAAGGCGGCATACGAGAGGCGCAATATGCATGCAGTATGAAGGGACTATAGTGCTGAAATGTTGGGTTGTAGACCGCCAAGTACCTGTCACGTGATACCTTTCATGGTGTGACGTCATTTACCTTCCATAAAGCCGCCATGAGGATGATGTCACTAGGTATCACGTGACCTGCAGTGTTTGGTGCATGTTATCAGAAATTGTAGGTGGGTAGGATTACGATGCAGGAGTGACATCAGCAGTTTCTGGATCTGATCTCACACCAGAATTGTTTCAGACGCTGTAGTCCTGCGGACTACTCCTAGACTTCAGGACTAGTCCATTATAAAATTTCATTGGGGACTAGATTCTATGTCCCACATACTACCTGTTTAGTGCTGAGGACTAAAGAATGTAATTAACACAGTCCCCGAGACTATGTGTCTAGTCCCTAGGACTACACTGCAAAAATGGTGTTTAGATTCTAAACACAATTCTAAACATATTCTTGCAACGTTTTTGTAATCACATTAATTTCCTAAACATGTTTAGCCAAATAATGTGCTTAGCTCAATTATTTAGAAATCTACGTGTTTAGGTTCAAAATTTGTGTTTAGATATCAATGAAATTTTGTGTTTAGATGTTTATGAATTTTTGTGTTTAGATGTCTGAATGATTTGTTGGGAAGTAAGGGTTTGCAGAAATAAAGGAATATTTTTTGTTTGTTTTCTCATTTACTGGAGGACATCAGCAGATAATTACACTGCAAAGTCTCCAAAGATGTCAGCCACAGCTATATACACATATGTACACTCTGCATTAGAATAGGAGACTTGAGAAAGTACAAAGGTTGGCAGGAAGGACATTGCTTTATACTTTACAAAATAACATGACATAGGTGTAAGTCATGGAGCTCATTGATTATTTTATGGTAATGATGGTGGTGCAAAGTTAATTTAGTTAATTTTCTATTGTTGTGTCTATTTTCATAACATATAATGAAATGACACTATGATAAACAAGGAGTTTGTGGATATTTGTCACAACAATTGATTATACCTGTGTGCAGAGTCCATTCAGAGGTAGTGCTGCTACCTGGTGTGGGTTTGACATCCAAGTATCTAAACATATTGATGTTTAAGTCTAAACACCTAATATTCAACTGTTTAAACTCTAAACATCTGAACATTTTTAGCCAAAATGTTTATGTATTTAGAATAAAAGTGTTATTTTCCTAAACATGTAGTCAATGATACACCTAACTGATGTATATGTTTAGATTTTAAACACGTTTAGACCTAAACATGTTTAAAATCTAAACACCATTTTTGCAGTGTAAAGGTGTGCAACCCTTGAGAGTGGGAAGATAGTCCTGGGGATTAAGATATAGTCCTCAGGACTAGTTGTCTAGTCCCTGGGACTAAAAATAGTCCTGAGGATTATGCCTTTAGTCCCTAGGACTGGGACTAAAGTTTTAGTACTTGTGAATGTATAGATAATCCTGGGGACTAGAATTTGGTCCTGGGGACTAGGCTTGAGTCTCCAAGACTAAAACCTTAGTTGTGGAGACTACAATCGTCCTCACCATAAATGCCCTGGGAGCATTTTCCAACCCTTCCCTTTAATAATACAGGGGGGTAAATGTCCAGTGGCGGATCCAGGATTCTCTAGAGGGGGGGGCCAAGACCTGGTCAAAGTGGGGAGGTAATGCATGCCTCATTAGCACCGCAATCGAAGTGCAGCGGTGAAACTAGGGGGGTTTGGGGGCATGCCCCCCCCAAGAAAATTTTGATGGTTTAGACTTGAAATGGTGCATACTGGTGGATTCTAATTGAACATGTTAACTCTCATGACCATATAATTTGAGGTAAATCCTCAAATCATTTTTCATGTTATAGATTATTGTTGGTTAGGGGACATGTATATCCTCCCCATGTTGGAGATCTCTACCAGGAAAATCTTGAATGGAACTTGTACTAAGATTGTAATGCCTTGAAATTTTGGGGGGTTGGGGGCTTTGCCCCCCAAGAAACTTTGCCCCCAAGAAAATCTTGAAATTTAAGACAGGAAATAGTGCATTCTGATGCATTCTGGCACACCATTTTAATGCAGATCAGCAGGTACTCTTCCACCCCAGCCCCCAAAGACTGCAAGTGTCGATATTTCACTTTTTCCCATTATGCCAAAATAGTCATATTGTCAGAAATCAAAATCTTTGGAAACAGATTAATAGTTACACTACCCCCATATAGCAAACATGAATTGCTTTTGGGCATAGGTATAGATCATCAGTTATACATGAGTGGTTTGTTGAAAGGTGAAAGTGTGGGAACTAGAATAATCTTACAAAGTTTTAAGGGAATCAATCAGTGAGAAGTAGGTGTATATTCAAAAGTTATGTCAAGTCAAGGTATTAATCTATTATATTGATACCTGTACCTGAGTAGCCACTGCTCTCAGAGCTATTAGAGACCAAAAATATCCCATGTAAGACATGCACAGTTGTCCTGTATTTGTTGTCCCTAGGTTAACCTTCTTGGCCCTCAAATTAAATTAATACCCACTCTCAGATTTTAGACCAATATAATCTTTGTACAAAAACCTTCAGTGCAGTCATGTAAAATGTGACTCCTCCTGCCACCTCCCATCAATTGGTGTCCTGCAACCTGCAAGTTAGACCTGAGGGGCCAGACATGGCAAGGGTGAGGGTGGGTAGTCGGCGACATAGACTGGAACTTGTGACTTTTAACCTTAGTAATGAGAAATATTTCTCTTTAAATTGTGAAAATTACAATTTCTATCCTACATCTATGTGAGGCCAACAGAGTTTTTCCTCATGATCTAAGCTTTGCAACGACATATGGAACATCATATTCAAAGAATTGCTTCCCTCCCCCTTTCCCTCTCCTCTCCTCTTTCTCCTCCTCCTCCTCCTTTTTTTTTTTTTTTTTTTTTTTGCAGGGGGGGGGGGGCCAAGGCCCGTTCGGCCCCCCCCTGTATCCGCCACTGAATGTCCTAGGGGGTAGAGGGATGTGGGGGTAAATGTCCATGGGGGTGGATGTCCAAGCGGGTGGTTGTCATCGGGGGTGGATGACCTTGGGGGTACATGTCCATGAGGGTAAATGGTTTGGGGGTAAATGTCCAGAAAGATTTTAAGAAATGACTGTTGAATATACTAGGCATTCCTGTAAACTGAGCAAATAACCAATAGACTTGTAATGCAGTGTAGCTACACTGAAGCCCCAGTAGATCACATGCTGTCAGGAATAGAAATCATGGTGGAAGCTGTCCCAAAGTTGCTCGACAACTGTTTTTATTTTAAGTGAATTGTTTTTAAACAGTGAAACTAGGTAGCCGACTAAATCAGAGGGGGCGTGTGACGGGACTACATGTCAGGCGGATGTAGCAGTCAGTGACAGGGTGTAATTGGGTCCTGGTGTCTGACTGTCACCCAACTTCTCTGGTGACCTAGTTTTGTGGGCAAACTGAGCCTTCTCCCCTAGGGTACCATTTTGACCAAAAATCACTGTATTCATCTGCCGCTGGTGTCACCCACTCCTTCAACAAGGTGTTCAGGGTGCACCAGAAACCAGCAACTGCTTGTACTCATCTGTCAAGCATATGTTTACCAGTCACGAACAAAGAAAAGAAGTACCTCCCAGCATGCCTGTTTACCAGTGATGTAATCGGTAGACTTCAAGATGGGGCCAGTGTGACTGTCACCATGTGTCTGACCACTGTATTACTACGCACCAACACACCCAACCTCTAATCAAAAACCTGTCCACCTACTTGTCACATGAAGTTGAACTTTGTAAATAAATATACCAGCTAACATCAACCCTACTGCCACTCACCAACACAGCAAACCTCTAATCAAAAACTTGTCCACCTACTTGTCACACGAGGTTGAACTTTGTAAGAATCTTCATCAGCTACCATCAAAATTGAGCTTTACTATGCCTGTTACTATGTCTGCCTTGTTTGTTAACCCGACCCACCCCTGCCAACCTTTTACCAACACACCCAGCCTCTCACCGAAGACTTGTTCACCTACTTGTCAATTGAACTATGTAAAAATATATCAGGTACCATCAAAATTGAGCTTTGGGACCCAAGGGGAAAAAAACCTTTAAACTTCTCCAAACTAGATAAGGTAAACCACCAAAATGGTCAATTTCAGTTATCAGCTGCTGGGAAATGTTTATAGTGTCAGATACTGTAGTGATCGGTTTAAGCTCTTAGATTTCAGTACCACTTTATCTCCAGTGCACATACTAGTCTGGCATTTATTTAGTCTGTAGCAAAATTCAATTTCAAAACCAATATGCTTATTTAGACTGGCGCTCATTCCTTTTGCTTAAACTAGGCACTACAGTATACTGACCATAGGGTTGTGAGATTGTCCCTAAGACAAGGACTGTCATATTCGCCATGAAGCAAATGTAGGGTATGACACCTTTTGTCTTTATTCTATGTTGGAGATCAAACGAAGTGATGGAAAGCAGGCTCGTTGGCAATTCATTGATGACCTATAGGAATGATGCGTTCTGTAGTTAAGGTCGTCCTTGAATCTACCCTTCATTGACGACCTATAGGAATGATGCGTTCTGTAGGTAAGGTCGTCCTTGAATCTACCCTTCATTGACAACCTATAGGAATGATGCGTTCTGTAGGTAAGGTCGTCCTTGCATCTACCCTTCAGAGGTGTAGGAAGTACTTGAGTCTACCCTTCATTGACCACCTAAAGGAATGATGTGTTCTGTAGGTAAGGTCGTCCTTGCATCTACCCTTCATTGACGACCTATAGGAATGATGCGTTCTGTAGGTAAGGTCGTCCTTGAATCTACCCTTCAGAGGTGTAGGAAGTAAATCTTTTTTGGGGCGGCCTAGCGGGGGTCCCATCTTGACCGCCTTGAATTCTTGGCTCAAGCACAATAGCGCCTATACATACCCATATAAAATTTGTGTAGAAAAGTAATTCTTAGCAAATTCTTTTTTGGGGGTGGGGGGCCCAGACATACTTAGGCCCCACCTCCTTTATGATTGGGGGGCCCAGGCCTCCCTGCCCCTCCCTTCTTCCTACACCCCTGCCCTTTGTGGGTCAAGTTCGAACTATAATACCTAACATCCTTTAAGACCTAATTGAGGTAAAATATCTCTGCCAAGCTATTCATATACATTGAATCATAAGGCTGCACAACACCAACATCTTATAACAATGTCCTAATATTTATCAGATCAACCTAAGTACAAACATGCTGACCAGGTTCCACTTGAAGCGTAAATAGATGTATTGTTCATCTCTGTACTAAACATTTTACTGGATGTGTAGAGCAACAGTAAGACACCTGCTATGGAATACCATATTTAACCTAATACGCACAACATTATTCCTTTACCATTTCTGGTATTTCAGAGTCTAATTAGTCACTGTAGATGTAACTAATTTGTAGTATGAAACTTAACCAAAAAAAAAAGAGGGTAGGGACTCATTAGTGCGGTGGGTTCACTAAGACAAGTACGGTATTTGTCTCTGTCTGTGTTCTAGAACAGGGGCGGGGAGAAGGTGTTAAAAGGAACAGGCAGGGTGTGGCAGTAAGAGGGTAGGGACTCATTAGTGCAGTGGGTTCATTAAGACAAGTACGGTATTTGTCTCTGTCTGTGTTGTAGAACAGGGGCGGGGAGAAGGTGTTAAAAGGAACAGGCAGGGTGTGGCAGTAAGAGGGTGGGGACTCATTAGTACATTTGGCTCATTAAGACAAGTACGGTATTTGTCTCTGTCTGTGTTGTAGAACAGGGGCGGGGAGAAGGTGTTAAAAGGAACAGGCAGGGTGTGGCAGTAAGAGGGTGGGGACTCATTAGTACATTTGGCTCATTAAGACAAGTACGGTATTTGTCTCTGTCTGTGTTGTAGAACAGGGGCGGGGAGAAGGTGTTAAAAGGAACAGGCAGGGTGTGGCAGTAAGAGGGTAGGGACTCATTAGTGCAGTGGGTTCATTAAGACAAGTACAGTATTTGTCTCTGTCTGTGTTGTAGAACAGGGGCGGGGAGAAGGTGTTAAAAGGAACAGGCAGGGTGTGGCAGTAAGAGGGTAGGGGGACTCATTAGTACATTTGGCTCATTAAGACAAGTACGGTATTTGTCTCTGTCTGTGTTGTAGAACAGGGGCGGGGAGAAGGTGTTAAAAGGAACAGGCAGGGTGTGGCAGTAAGAGGGTGGGGATGGGTCTCTGTAAGAGATCTGTACAGGAGGAGGAGGGTAGATAATAGCTTGGTTTTCTGTGAGCTAGGTCTTTGTTTACCCACCTGTTAACTAGGCTACTCACTGTAGGATTGAGGTAAATTGGCACGAACCGCTCACACCGAGCTGCTCATGGGGAGGGGGATGTAGGGTGAGAAACTTAAATACTAGAGTCTTGTCATTATACAGTAGGATCTAGTTAGTATTGCATTTTTTACTGTGAGACCTGTTTGTGTTATGTGAGCATGTAGTTCAGAATAAAGAGTCCTTTAGTATGAGCTTCTACCATAACTACCATATATGGACAGGAGCTGCTCAAATTTACTGCTCATAGACATGTGGATAATGCTTCCCTTATTTAAATGGGGGGGGGGGGTAGCGCGCCCCTTCTTTTTGTCAGTACTTTAACAGTTTATTTGAATTTTTTGAACCAAAATTAGCTATAATATATAGGGCGCACCCCCTTCCTTTGGGCAGCGCTCGTTCCTTTCTCAAATCCTTGATCCGCCATTGCCCAGTGTTAACTGTTCACATTCCTGATAATAGTCATATGACGCTATAGGATATGTTGGATGAAAAGAGCAATCCCTTTTTCTGCCTCAATTTTAGAAAAGCGATTTATTCACTCATTTCATATAACCTCTTTTTCTATAAAAACTCAGCTACTGTTTGTTTTCGTGCCTCCCTTTTATAATATTCCACCCACTCAGTAGGTGAAGTCTTAATAATAATATACGCTGCTCACAATGCGTAAGTTTTCAAAGGCGCTCTGGTTGAACAAGTTGTTCTATAAAGAGTTCATTTCGTACTTTGTACATTGTATATCTGTATCGACAGCTTCTCTTTCAGCCTTTTTGTATTGGACTCTCTGATCTAACTGAGTTATGAGACACTTTTATGCTTCTATGTAGTCTTTATCTATTTCCTGCCTTGATAGGAACCTCCGGGGGACATCACTCAAACGCTCAATACAAGTGTCCTTACCCCAGTTGGGGCGGTCCGTTAGGTACTTCATAAACCACCAGCCTAACTCTTTTTTTCCCTAGAAAGATTGATGTATTGCGAATATCAATTCTATTTATGAATGTTTTCAATGGCTGTTCAAGCAAGATTTGATATAGAAGCTTTCTTGGCACATATGAAAACATGGCCCTCCTTTGTCATTTAAGGTAAATTGATTTGTTACATGTAGTGTGCAACACTTGTTTCTTCTGGAGACCTTTTATTACTTGGCCAAACATGCTCATTCAATCAACAGGATGTGAGGTATAATATCGAATCAAAAAAGAAAATGTCTTTCATCCGGAACTTTTTTTTTATTGAGTTAAAAGCCTTTATATCAATAGACGTAAATGTACAAGTATGGGCAGACGGCAACTCAGGTACCTCACACAGGGCAGGGAGTGCCACAAGGATCTGTTTTAGGGCCTATGTTTTTCTGATGTGTGCTTTTTCGCCAAGAGATAATTGTCTCTCTTGGTGGAACAGTATCTCTAGTGCTTTACATTTTTTCTGTCTGTGTTTGTTGTATATGCCCATGCAGTGCGGGAAATAATGGAAGGCAGGGATTCTTCGGCTCCATCCATACAACATCCTGTAATAAGCCCACAGTGCATTTTATCCATTTACATGCATGAATGCATCCCTGGTGAGTAGCTCAATTTATTTCATGTTAAGAACGACAGACTCTATAGTTAAGCATAGGGAAGGCCATTCTCCATCAGGGCATGAAGAAACTCATTCTCCACGGCTTCATTTTCCACTGTGACGTCATCAAAATAGCCTCAAACCCATAATCAAAAAGTGATTTTTACACATATTTACTCTGTAAGAACATGATGTAAATACAGAGTTCAACTCAGATTTGTCATTTCAGGATGTTTCTTCACTTCTGGATGTCAGTCTGTCTCCAACTCGGGCTACGGTCCCATGACACCCACGCGTGAAGAAACAACCTCAAAAGACAAATAATTGTTGAACTCTGTGTATATATCTGTATATATGTATAATGACAGCACCATATATGACAGCCCTTATGGGAGCAGCCCAATGGAGAAGACTCAATAGGGTTGTGGTTGTGCATAGTGATGACAAGAAAGGTCATCAGTGCATCAATACCATAGTGTCCTGTTTAAACGCCGGGGTCTCAATTAAGCGCCAGTCTCAAATAAGGGCTGGGGATACAGGGCAATTGAAATCGTTCTTAACTACTTCAGAGCAGAGTTCTGTTGGCAAAGGGCCTGTTTCAAACTCAATGAATAAACTTTATTCTCTCTGATAATTATTCGAGGATCTTGAATATCCTCATTTGGATGCAGAGTGATAGCTCTCCCCACTTACTTGAATAGAATTTTAGCTATCGCATGTACTACATTCAGGTAATTAGACAAGCAGGTACTTCAGCAGCTGCGACCAGGCAGGGTGGGAATAGACCTTTGCCTTGTTCTTAGTGCATTTACAGCTAAGGTGTGGGGCACTTCACTTCACCAAGTACTTTACGGAAATTGCTCCAATACTTCTGATGGTCCCCATGCGGCTAGTTCTAACCTTGTTTCTCCATTTGGTGTTGAAAGTTGGCGCGAGGTAATGCCCTGGGCGTGTTCATCCATCTTATTGTGAAACCCGATCACCTCGTCTTGTGTCTCGCTCCTTTACACTTACATACATGAGGCTATTAAGGATTTAGCAATCTTCACAGTGCTCCTTCCACAAACCTGACAGGGCTTGACATGACTGTGATTGGGGTCTGGAACAGTGAACCTGCTGGCATCTTATCCTACCTGAGGTGGTTACAAAATTGTGCGCTGAGAATTGGAATAACAACTACAAAGACATAGGGAATTAACCCAATTCAGTCTATAACCCAATGCAGTCTATAACCCAATGCAGTCTATAACCCAATGCAGTCTATAACCCAATGCAGTCTATAACCCAATGCAGTCTATAACCCAATGCAGTCTATAACCCAATGCAGTCTATAGATGGCACTTTTTTCTGCAGCTTTCATTAATCCTTAAGGTTTTCGGCAGGATCATTGTTTCCAGAAAGAAATAATGAAAAACCTTTGGAAACCACTCACTATTTTAATCTCCTTAAAGCCTAAGAAACTCTATAATACCTTTTGTTTTAGGCTGTAAAGCGCTTAATAATGGTCCATCTTGCAAGCCTTAAAAACCAAAATGGTCCCAAGATAACGGCTAGACATTAGAGCTGGCAGTCTGCCAACTTCTGCCAGCCCAGCAGCGATTTTTCTACCAAAAGCCAGTGTCCGGCGGGTTTTAGTATTAAGCAATGAAGCCGAGTTTCCCGAATCAGAAACCTTTTAAGGATTAGATGGAGCGCTGTCCTCACTCTCCTCACTCCTATTGTCCATGTGTGCGTCCTGATTGTGATGAAGAAGGTCAGCTGTGTCCATTTAAAACCGCCCGCAGTCACATCCATCGTACTCAACACGGACCACCACAGGTTATGACGCCACTGACCTTTCCTCTGTATACAATGAGTGAGAGGTGGAAATCTCACCATAAGGTGCCGGGAATCTCACACCATAAGGTGCCGGGAATCTCACACCATAAGGTGCTGGAAATCTCACACCATAAGGTGCCGGAAATCTCACACCATAAGGTGCCGGGAATCTCACACCATAAGGTGCCGGGAATCTCACACCATAAGGTGCTGGAAATCTCACACCATAAGGTGCCGGAAATCTCACACCATAAGGTGCCGGAAATCTCACACCATAAGGTGCCGGAAATCTCACACCATAAGGTGCCGGAAATCTCACACCATAAGGTGCTGGAAATCTCACACCATAAGGTGCTGGAAATCTCACACCATAAGGTGCCGGAAATCTCACACCATAAGGTGCCGGGAATCTCACACCATAAGGTGCCGGAAATCTCACACCATAAGGTGCCGGAAATCTCACACCATAAGGTGCCGGAAATCTCACACCATAAGGTGCCGGAAATCTCACACCATAAGGTGCCGGAAATCTCACACCACAAGGTGCCGGGAATCTCACACCATCAGGTGCCGGGAATCTCACACCATAAGGTGCCGGGAATCTCACACCATAAGGTGCTGGAAATCTCACACCATAAGGTGCCGGAAATCTCACACCATAAGGTGCTGGAAATCTCACACCATAAGGTGCTACACTGTAAAGAAATAACTGCTTAAGCTATCAGGGATCCTCATGAAACAGTGAATTCAAACCACAGTAATTGTATTGCAGTGAACCAGTGTAGTTTTTACAAGAAGCCCCAGGTGGCAGTACGGCAGTAGGCCTACACAAATGTATAAGGAATCTCTGTGAAAATAATGAAAGATCTGTGGCAACTTTGGAAGAAAGTTTTGGCCATTATTTTTCCGACAATTCTTTTAGTCTGTGTAAAGTGAGTGTAAACGGGAGATCTCTCACCGTGAGCCGCTGGTGCTAATATGGTGAAAGGACTGGTGTCGTGCCTCAAGCCATCCACTCATTGACTTAATGAGGCTGGATAAGCCGAGCTTTATGGGCTTTTCTGGAATTTGAAATTTTCTCTTCCTCAAGGAGTATCTCCAGAATAGATTACATCTCTCAAATCGTTTCATTTTAGGGTCATTTGGAGAGGGTTGAGCATTCAACAAGACTTTTCATTGCATTTAGTAATAAAAAGACCCTATCAATGTAATCCACTAATCCTTCATCGAGTCGCTAAATGATGGTGGACCACAACATGTCCTGGCTTCTTCACACGAATACCTCCCGAAATGCACGAAGTGCGCCTTTTGGTGTAAATAAGTGGCTAATCGCGGCAGACATTAAACCACTAATACCGACATTTCAAAATAGCAATTTCACATTGAGAGAGTGTTTAAGGTGGATGGCGTCCATAGGTTAAAAGTAACTAAATCTTTTCGTTATAAGATTTAAATCATATTTTCTTTGCAAATATAGGGGTCCCGAGCTGGTTTTTAAGATAATTGTCCAGGAAGCTGTCATAGGAATATACAGTGTTTTACCATAAAATGCATGGAATCTCAGTAAAGAGTAACTAAATTTCCGCATAACCTTCCTAGGATATTCTCATCAACGTTCTGCATCTAGAAAATACATGTTGACTATGTGGTCCCGGGCACTTTTACATTGTTTTTCATTAATAAAATAAAAATGTATTTAACATAAATGAATTGTAACAGTCAGGTACTATATATTTCCCCTGCACCCATCACGCACAGCTGGCTCAGTTGCTGAACTAGTAGAGCCAGGTTTGAAATCAGAAGATCATGAGTTCGCCCCTCACCCATGCTACTAAATTGTTTTTTTTTGGGGGGGGGTCTTCCACTAACCATAGAAGTATATGTGCGCAGCAACATGCGCAGAGGACGTGTTTGGCATGGTTGCCATCCACCTTAAGAGTTTTGCTGTGAGACGGCCACAGCACATTATCCAGTCCCTATTAGTCTTCCTGGGGGGCTTCGAACTTCCTGCGACCACGTTAAGAAACCTTAAACATGCCATTTAGTGGGACGGGAGAACTGCAGCCACTCTCCTCCTGTTAGAGACACTTAAAGAAACTCTTTTTACTAAGTCTTCTACACAACTTCTACACCTTTTGGGGCTGCATATTGTGTAATTGCAATATATCAGGCTTTGCAAAGGGGCCTTTTGTCTCCTCCTTTCTGCTCCTTTGTGCACCTGGTGCAAATGTATATGCATTTGGCACTGACACATTCATCTGTGAAATTGCCTTATATAGATTTCCCGCCATATGCTTTAACCTCACCTGTCAAAATAGTGTTAAGCAACCCTTACTCAGTCTATCGCAGCCTATTGCTTTGTTGTTTTGTAAGATAAAACAAATTGTAATTCAACCTTACATTGAGCGGACCCCAGGTGCTGACCATACAGGCTTGAAAAACTACATAAAAGGGTCTCATATATATGGATGCCTTAGTGCAAGAAGGTTGTAACCGACATTTTGGCCGTGGGTGTCTGCTGTTTAAACATCTATACTGACCCTTATCTACAATACTATTGAAGTATTGAAGCTATGGCTATGATACATTTACCTTAAGGCCCCACTGCAGTATTGTTGTATCAACTTTGTGCTTTAGTAACGAGAGCTCTTCTTTTGCCTTTCCTGCAAAACTGCAGTTACAACCTTCCTGCGCTAAAGCAACAATATCTGATGTACTGATTGCTCTCATTAAGGTGGGTATTCAATTGCCATCAGTCAGTCGAGTTTTCACTAATCCGACTGATTTTTTCTATACTTTTGCATCATCAAAAGTAATCGGATTAGTCGAAATTCTGCGGACCGACAGCAGTGGAATACCCGCTTTACTTTACAGCAATAAAATGATGCACAGGAAGTTGATGTGTAGCCTGTATAATTATGCTGTCCATAAAGGATTGAGCTTGGTTATAAAATGAGCATTGTGCTATGTCAGCAAAATTGGTGATGCTAGACCCTAGTCAAGGTAACCACAGGTCTCTACTGGTAGCCTTAGCTTAGGTAGTTCTTGGTAAGTAAGCTAAGCTAATGATGACCCTGTATTAACTCAGTAATAAACTTGTATTATTAAAATTATCTTGTATCCGAGCGAAACTATGGTCCTCTATACTGGAAAGTGATAGATGAGATGAAATTGCAGCTACGCAGTGACTCGTGATACGTTACGGGGATACGACTAATTGTTGTCATCTGACTCTATTATTTGTCATACTCTGCACCAAGACCAAGGTTCTCAAGACACCAGTGGGTCCACCATTTTGAATTTCGCTGGTTATGCCAAAAGGTGGCAAAGCACACTGATAAGGCATTGTTATGATGGGTACCTTGTCCCTGGCTAACATCCACTTCTAGGGACAGACTGGTTCCCATCCATCTAATCAGCTTATCAGTGCAAGTCGCCAGAACCAGCTCCAGTCCCACTTACATCCTATAGAGGAAACTGTTGCCTATCCCAAAGAATTCATTGTAGTTGCTTCATACTGTAATTCTACAGAGAGATTGGTCTCAGATTGTACACTTATATAGACCGGCCATGTAACTTCAAATCTTGGTCTAAATGGTCTGATGAGTGCTTTATGTCCTTAACATTGGTCATAGAAATAAACTTGTTCTCAGGCAATTAATCCATCTTGATCCTGACCTCTTCCTGGCAAATAATCTGACAGGCCTGTTTAAGAGACCTGGTGCTTATGGGTTTGGATCTACTCCATCTCAGGGCCTTAGGCAGGATAGTGCTCACCTACATCCTTTTATGGTGGCTTATGTGTTTTCATATCCTATACCAGGGGCTTATTGAGAACCGGTGCTTACTCCAAGACCCAACACTTATACCATAAACAGTGGCGGATCCAGGGGGTGGCCCAGGGGGCCTCCCCCCCCACCACAACAAAAAGGAAAAAAAGGAGAGGGAAAAAGGAAAAAGAGGGGAAAAAAGAGGGAAAAGAAAGGTGTAGAGAGGGCCCCAAACAGGGGTCTTGCAGTGCTCGGGGCCGCATATAGCTACATATAGTACCTCTCACCAAGTCTTGGGCCCCCCTCTAGACAATCCTGGATCCGCCAATGATACGCCAGATACCACCAGGGTCCTTATCTAGTGTTAGAGTGGGGTTTGAGTACTGTGTTTTTATGGAAGTGATAATACCAGGGAAAGTTGTACAGGTTGTTGTTAACCCACAGGGACTATTCAATCATACCATACCATACAGTGGCTCCCAGAGGCCTACCTGTGTATGGCATTGACTGATGGTGATCTATGCCTCACTCTCAATACCTTATAATACACACAGGACCAGTTTGTATTCTCTAAATGTGTGACCCCCTGTGGGGGCTGCCATTACTGATGTAGTACTGGTAGATAACAACTGATGAATACCATTTTGCATGCTAAGAATTTTGCAGGCAACAGAGGGAATTATCTAATTGGTTGAAAATTATCTTGCTATGTAACTTTCTGCATATTGAGTCTACCCACCAGTGCTGCATGTATCATTGTAGCGGTATGATGCATGGATGCAGTACTGGCGAGCAAGACGCTGTATTCATACATTGAGGCGAGTTGATATATTGCACACCCTAAGGAGGTAATGGCCTAGATGACAGCACAGCTGTAAGGGTTGGACCTAAGCTGCATTTCACAGAAGTAGGATATGACTGTGTTAGAAGTAATGGATTTGAACCAAACAGAATTTAGGAAGACTTAGTTCTGTAGGTGTGGGCCTTGTACGGTAGGCCTCTGTGGTATTTGCAGATAGGGTGTGCTGATAGCTCGTCACAATGCATGCGCTTAGCTAGGACTGTATGAATGCCTCATGCCAATGCTACGGAGTTGATACGGTCCCGGAGGATCGGTATGATGCTCCAATAAAGTGCTGGTGAACAGTCTTGCCAGCACTTCATTGGTGCATCGTGACAACTTATGGGCATGATGCACTCCTGCATCAGCGGCCCTTAAAGGGTTAAGGATGATTGATGAGAGAGTAGGAGTAAGGTCCCAGTAAAGTTGGCTCTACTCATAGTTCCTGCTACAAGCCATTGTAGGCTAGCCCCCTGTCTACCATCCTATCATGCAGCATTACCTTTACAAATCTCACAGCAGGCATTTCAGGCTTATAGAGCTCTAGGATGGATTTTATACATCATACTTTGTGAACTATAGATCCAATAATTGCCTTTACACCACCTCGACTTCCCGACTTCCCCTGGATTTGCCACCTATAAGAGGTTAATTCCCTTGGCGATTTAAAACGCGCTTTGAAACATAAAACCCTGTACACAGTAATATAATACTATTGATCATTGTGGGGCATAGAGATGATTTTCCGTGTGTGTCAGAAGTCATACTTTTCGCTTGGTAATTCTTTATCCAAAGATGGTGAAATGACCAGCTTTAGGAAGCCTTCTCCGTTTGTTTAACAGGAAATAATATCTCTATGATACATGGATTCATTTGCCAAATTTCTGGGCATGACTTGGTTTTTAACCCTTCAAAGTCCAATAATGCAGGAGTGCATCATGCCCACTGGTTGTTTGGCATGATACATATATGTGGTGCTGGTAAGGCTCCTTCTGGAGTGTATCAAACCCTGGGGTCCTCATGATGCCCTGGTGAGTTACTCACCAGGGCTGCATTCATGTATCATGACAACAAATGGGTATGATGCCTAAAAAAAAAAGAAGTTGTGTTCAGGTATCCCGACCGACCCTAGTTATTTGGCCCGACCCTAATTTTGTTTAATTTTCTTTTTAGAACTTTTTGGTAAAAATGACCCAAAAATCAAGAAAAATGTAAAGGAAAATCTCGATATATTGGCATGTTTGGTATCAAATTAAAGCCCACAGTCTTACGAATGCTACTAGCTTAAAATAACCAACATTTTTATATATTTTTGATTTGTTTGATATGTTTTATATCATTTTTGGCAGTTTTTGGCATCTAGGAACTTTAAAAAAAAAAATCTAAAAAATTCCGAACTACCTACCCTAATTTTTTCAGCTATGTTACCTGAACACAAGAATATTTTTTTATGCCTGATGCATTAGTGTCCCTTAAGAGGTTAAAATGTGAATATTTGGTGAAATCTTTACTATTATAGAAGGCAATATAAGGGCAATGAGGGATGTTTGATCTAAGAGAATGTTAAAATATACCATCCTTACAGAAACGCTCATTACACAGAGTTACTAACGCTTACCCTTAAATAGAGGCCACTGATCCAGGAGTGCACCATGCCCATTGGTCGTCATGATGCACCAATGAAGTGCTGGGCAGACTGCTCGCCAGCACTTCATTGGTGCACCCATACGGGGTTAATACATACACTCCCGAAGGGTCGGCATGAAGCGCCAATGAATGTTAAAATATACCGCCCTTTCAGCACACTCATTATACAGAGTTTCGCTTACCAATAAATAGAGGCCACTGGTGCAGGAGTGTATCATGCCCATGTAGTCATGATGCTCCAATGAAGTGCTGGCGAGCAGCCTCACCAGCGCTTCATAAGTTGACATTGATTGAAATACCATTGCATTTCCATGTTAACCAATGAACTAAATACAAATGTCCATCACAGTAATAACATCAAGCCTGCATATTGCCCACATTGTTGTATACTACTTACTGACCCTACCACATTTCATATACTACTTTCACACCACGAAGGTAGCTTATCAATAAATGCTTTATGCTTGATATGAGGAGTTACAGGGCTATACATTGATTCTTGTAACAAGCTACTTCCTGTCTAAAGTGTCCAGATCAGGCAAAAACTTTCCCTGTATCAAGCTACTTCCTGTTTGCAAAAGAAAATGATGATTATATGTAAAATAAATGCTTATTTTAGCCATAATTCTTGACATAGAAGCATTTATTGATCATATAACTCGTATAACTCCTTCCAACAAATACTGAAAAGTTTCAACCAGATATTAAGTCATGTGTTGACACTTTGCCGTTTTAATATACATATCATGCAGATAGAATACCGTATAATCCTGATAAAACCGCCCAAGCGCTAATATATCTGGCGGGGCCATTACCCCCGGCTGTTAAAAAAGCAGGCGCTTATTTGAGAAATGTTATAAATGCTTAAGGGTGAATTTAGTAGCCTTAACCCTGGTGCTTATTTGAGACAGAGACACTTTTAAAAGCTGACACTGTATGATGAGGACAAGGTATCATAATGGATAGAGCTTATTTGAGACAGAGACACTTTTAAAAGCTGACACTGTATGATGAGGACAAGGTATCATAATGGATAGAGCACCCTGTGGACCCCATTATTGGACGTCCATTGCCTAGTGCAGGGTATTGAATGGATACAGGGTACTTCAGTTTTAGAGTTACACTGCGCATACAAACTAAGGCTCGAGCCACCAGACAATGGGATTTCCTAACGTCCCCATTTCCTATTTGTAATAGATTAAGCTAACACAAGAGGAAAACAACTAACAGTTTCAAGGACAGAGCTAGTATTGTCCCAAAGGTCAGAGATGTGATTAGTCTTGATCTAGTGGTACCTTACTGTACTAAGGCTATCCGGTGTGGTCCGGGGTAGTTCGATAATGAGAATCTTACAGGAACCTTATCTGAATTTTTAAAGGAGCTGGTCCTGTTCTGCTATTTATTCCTTCCTTGAGCTTTGATCATGCCATGGTTCACTCTGTTGACTGTACCAGACATTGTTACAAAAGATGAACCGACACTTCCGTAGTTGTATTCACTCTTGCTCTAAAGCAGTCTAGTTTTTACGATGAAACCACAAATGGCAGTACAGTGGCACAAGGGATTTCTATCAGAATAATGATGAAGTTCTGGCAATTTTTGAAAAGGGATAACCGTCATTTTTACAACATATTTGTTTACAGTGTAGGGTAAGGGGCGGTCAGCGCTCTTAACCAGAACCCTATCTACTATCTACCCTTGGAACTTGATCGAGAGTCGTTATTTTCAACCAAACATAGGCAGCCATCTTGGATAACGTTGGGTCACCATATCTGTAGAATTTTAGCAAAGATTCCATGTCTTCAAGCAATGGAAATCCCAACACACATGCAGTTTTTGGGGCCTCTGTCCAAATTCAAATGTTGTATGATAACAGGGTTCATTCCTTTGGTCAGCACTAGTTCCCTGATGCTACACCCCTATATCTATGTGCAGCACTGGTAGATAAGTATTACAAACGCCTGCAGCATACAGCGAGCTACATTGCTGAGTTCATGCTCCCAGACACATAGTACAGTAAGGACCTTAATATTTAAGGGCCACTGATGTAGGAGTGCATCATGCCCAATGGTTGTCATGATGCACCAATGAAGTGATGGTAAGTCTCCTTGCCAGCACTTCATTGGACCATCATGCTGACACTCCCGAGAGTGTAAAACAACCCTGTAGGGTCGGCATGATGCATGAATGATGCCCTGGTTAGTAACTTGCCAGGGATGCATTAATGCATCATGATGACCAATGGGCGTGATGCATTAATGCATCATGATGACCAATGTGCATGATGCACTAATGCATCATGATGACCAATGGACATGATGAATTAATGCATCATGATGACCAATGGGCGTGATGCATTAATGCATCATGATGACCAATGGGCGTGATGCATTAATGCATCATGATGACCAATGGGCGTGATGCATTAATGCATCATGATGACCAATGTGCATGATGCACTAATGCATCATGATGACCAATGGACATGATGAATTAATGCATCATGATGACCAATGGGCGTGATGCATTAATGCATCATGATGACCAATGGGCGTGATGCATTAATGCATCATGATGACCAATGGGCGTGATGCATTAATGCATCATGATGACCAATGGGCGTGATGCATTAATGCATCATGATGACCAATGGGCGTGATGCATTAATGCATCATGATGACCAATGGGCGTGATGCATCAATGCATCATGATGACCAATGGGCGTGATGCATTGATGCATCATGATGACCAATGGGCATGATGCATTAATGCATCATGCCCATACTCACCATAAATGCCTCTCGCTGAATTCCGGGCTGTCTAGATTATGTAGGAGTGTTCTCTTAGAAAACAGCAGAGGCCATTTGTCAAAAACGATAAGTCTTTTGTAAGGTTCAACATAATGCGCTGTGCATGTGGAACGTTACCAGGCCCATTTACAAAGTTCTGAGTGCCATTTTTACCCTTTAAAGGCCGCTGATGCAAGAGTGCTGGCAAGACTGCTCGCCAGCACTTCATTGGTGCATCATGCCGACCCTATGGGGATGAAAGATAAGCTCCCGGAGGGTTGTCATGATGCTCCAATGAAGTGCTGGCCAACAAACTCGCCAGCACTTCATTGGTGCATCATGACGACCAATGGTAATGATGCATTAATGCATCATGGCTCCTTAAAGGGTTAACAAACTGACAATGGTATATTCACTTTGGTCCTGCTGAGGATCTACTGCTTGTCAATGTCAGTTTTCTCTGATGGACATGAAACACGACTAGCGCCTTTGTCAGTATTGTTCAGTGAAGTACCGTGCATGATTTATGAGTTGTACATGTATAATAGAGTGATGTGAAGTACCAGATGTGGCCAGTCCTACCTGACTATATAGACATCATGCCACACCATTTATACATGTCTGGAAAGGGTAAAGGGATTCCAGTCTGATACATAATTATAAATATTTTCTTCCATGGTCCTGTCTGGGTAGTTTTGCCGGCTGGTTGCTGAAGTGGCAACATGTAGGCAGGTACTGGGTGTACTGTACATCTGTACTTAAAAGATGCGGCTTAAACATTAGAATTACATCATATATGCATCCTATGATTTTACCTAACTCAGCGAGCGTCTTTATGTGAGAATTTTTACACTCTAGAACAGTATTAAAATGACCAGAATTTGACCCTAGGTGCATCCTATATGATGAAGTTAACTCAGGGTGCGTCCTATACGTGAGGATGCGTCTTATACGCGAGGATCTACAGTAGTAATATTCCCCACCAGATGGGGACCCATAATGCGTAAACACAAGAGAGGCATTCCCTTTGTATCAATTGGCCTTATGAACCTGTATCACGCTGTTATGTCATACAAGACATGTCAGGGGTAAAGGGAACGCTGAATGATAGATATGTATATACAGGTGTCTTAGGGGACTTGACGTATGCGTTAAGGTTAACCCGCTGATGCAAGAGTGCATCATGCCTGTTGGTTGTCATGATGCACCAAAGAAGTGCTGGTGACTTTGGCCACTATGCATGCATATATAGCCCTGGCGAGTAGCTCAGCCCTGATGAGTAACTTATCAGGACTAGGGTAAGTTGTCCCTGACTCGACCACTTGACATGTTGGTACCTTATGTCGACCACCCTAGACTGACTTGTTCCAAATAACACAGAATGACTAATTGGTTGTACCTCACCAACTACAATAGGTAAACCTTGCACATGCCCCATGTATTACTCATACCTTGTTAAATCAACCTGTGATGGTGGGGTGGTCGACTTAAGGCTGATCAACATGCCTAGTGGTTGAGTCAAGGGCGATCTACCCTATATGCTTGCATAGTGCATTAATAAATCAGTGGCCTATGTTAATATAAGATGTTAATACACAGGTATGACACATACCTGTGTGGTGGTGTTTAGTCCAGGGTCAGGGTAGAACATGAGATGTTAGTACACAGGTATGACACATACCTGTGTGGTGGTATAAGGTCCAGGGTCAGGGTAGAACATGAGATGTTAGTACACAGGTATGACACATACCTGTGTGGTGGTATAAGGTCCAGGGTCAGGGTAGAACATGAGATGTTAGTACACAGGTATGACACATACCTGTGTGGTGGTATATAGTCCAGGGTCAGGGTAGAACATGAGATGTTAGTACACAGGTATGACACATACCTGTGTGGTGGTGTAAGGTCCAGGGTCAGGGTAGAACATGAGATGTTAGTACACAGGTATGACACATACCTGTGTGGTGGTGTAAGGTCCAGGGTCAGGGTAGAACATGAGATGTTAATACACAGGTATGCCACATACCTGTGTGGTGGTGTATGGTCCAGGGTCAGGGTAGAACATGAGATGTTAGTACACAGGTATGACACATACCTGTGTGGTGGTGTATGGTCCAGGGTCAGGGTAGAACATGAGATGTTAGTACACAGGTATGACACATACCTGTGTGGTGGTGTATGGTCCAGGGTCAGGGTAGAACATGAGATGTTAGTACACAGGTATGACACATACTTGTGTGGTGGTGTATGGTCCAGGGTCAGGGTAGAACATGAGATGTTAGTACACAGGTATGACACATACCTGTGTGGTGGTGTATGGTCCAGGGTCAGGGTAGAACATGAGATGTTAGTACACAGGTATGACACATACCTGTGTGGTGGTGTATGGTCCAGGGTCAGGGTAGAACATGAGATGTTAGTACACAGGTATGACACATACCTGTGTGGTGGTGTATGGTCCAGGGTCAGGGTAGAACATGAGATGTTAATACACAGGTATGACACATACCTGTGTGGTGGTGTATAGTCCATGGTCAGGGTAGAACATGAGATGTTAATACACAGGTATGACACATACCTGTGTGGTGGTATATGGTCCAGGGTCGGTAGAACATGAGATGTTAGTACACAGGTATGACACATACCTGTGTGGTGGTATATGGTCCAGGGTCAGGGTAGAACATGAGATGTTAATACACAGGTATGACACATACCTGTGTGGTGGTGTTTAGTCCATGGTCAGGGTAGAACATGAGATGTTAGTACACAGGTATGACACATACCTGTGTGGTGGTGTATGGTCCAGGGTCAGTGTAGAACATGAGATGTTAATACACAGGTATGACACATACCTGTGTGGTGGTGTATGGTCCAGGGTCAGGGTAGAACATGAGATGTTAATACACAGGTATGACACATACCTGTGTGGTGGTATATGGTCCAGGGTCAGGGTAGAACATGAGATGTTAATACACAGGTATGACACATACCTGTGTGGTGGTATAAGGTCCAGGGTCAGGGTAGAACATGAGATGTTAATACACAGGTATGACACATACCTGTGTGGTGGTGTATGGTCCAGGGTCAGGGTAGAACATGAGATGTTAATACACAGGTATGACACATACCTGTGTGGTGGTGTATGGTCCAGGGTCAGGGTAGAACATGAGATGTTAATACACAGGTATGACACATACCTGTGTGGTGGTGTTTAGTCCATGGTCAGGGTAGAACATGAGATGTTAGTACACAGGTATGACACATACCTGTGTGGTGGTGTATGGTCCAGGGTCAGTGTAGAACATGAGATGTTAATACACAGGTATGACACATACCTGTGTGGTGGTGTATGGTCCAGGGTCAGGGTAGAACATGAGATGTTAATACACAGGTATGACACATACCTGTGTGGTGGTGTATGGTCCAGGGTCAGGGTAGAACATGAGATGTTAATACACAGGTATGACACATACCTGTGTGGTGGTATATGGTCCATGGTCAGGGTAGAACATGAGATGTTAGTACACAGGTATGACACATACCTGTGTGGTGGTGTTTAGTCCAGGGTCGGTAGAAGATAAGATGACATCGCTCACAGTCCTGCCTCCTTTAATGTACATCTGTAAGTACAAAAGTACAGCAATATGTCACAAGTACTTCTGTACAACTAGAATACAGCCTCAGATATGAGTCTTAGTCGTTGTCATAAAATTTAGAAAAGGAGTGTTGGCATCAAGCACCAATGAAGTGGTTCATCTTGGCAACTATGGCAGGGGTGTCGGAAGCAACATGACTTGGGGGGGGGCAAGGCAGGTCACGCGGGGGCGTTAAAAAATTTAAGCACATGGAGTGAAGCACTTTGCATTTTTCGAACAGTTTAGGGGCATGCCGCCGGGGACAATTTTGAAAATTTAGACATTTTTCCTGAAACCTTTTCCTGGCCCCCCTGGTCTGGGATTGGGGCGGGGGCATGGCCCCCTGCCCCCCCCCTATTCCAATACCCCATCTATAGGCTTAAAAGCGTCCAAATCTTATCTGTCCTATCCTCCCTTTGTGTATGGTGCACGTATACTATATGTGCAGGCAATGACACATCCATTTGTGATATTGTGTAATGTACTTTTCCTGCCATGAATATGACCTTAGCTTTCGAAATACACTCTTGGTGACCAATTGGCATAATGCGCCCTTATATTAGCAGAGAACGTTTCTGGACATTAAATATGTGAGGGTTATCAAGATCTTACACTATAGTCATGATTTACTTGTGTTTGTGTAGTATGAGTACAATATCTTACACTATAGCCATGATTTACTTGTGTTTGTGTGGTACATGTACAATATCTTACACTATAGCCATGATTTACTTGTGTTTGTGTGGTATATGTACAATATCTTACACTATAGCCATGATTTACTTGTGTTTGTACAGTATGTGTACAATATCTTACACTATAGCCATGATTTACTTG
This sequence comes from Acholoe squamosa, assembly GCA_949317995.1. Classification (NCBI taxonomy): domain Eukaryota; kingdom Metazoa; phylum Annelida; class Polychaeta; order Phyllodocida; family Polynoidae; genus Acholoe; species Acholoe squamosa. Next base: position 91,471,526 of record OX439037.1, read on the forward strand.
TGTTTGTGTAGTATACATGTACAATATCTTACACTATAGCCATGATTTACTTGTGTTTGTGTAGTATACATGTACAATATCTTACACTATAGTCATGATTTACTTGTGTATGCACAGTACATGTACAATATCTTACACTATAGCCATGATTTACTTGTGTTTGTGTAGTATACATGTACAATATCTTACACTATAGCCATGATTTACTTCTGTTTGTGTAGTATACATGTACAATATCTTACACTATAGTCATGATTTACTTGTGTATGCACAGTACATGTACAATATCTTACACTATAGCCATGATTTACTTGTGTTTGTGTAGTATACATGTACAATATCTTACACTATAGCCATGATTAACTTGTGTTTGTGTAGTATACATGTACAATATCTTACACTATAGCCATGATTTACTTGTGTTTGTGTGGTACATATACAATATCTTACACTATAGCCATGATTTACTTGTGTTTGTGTGGTATACATGTACAATATCTTACACTATAGCCATGATTTACTTGTGTTTGTACAGTATGTGTACAATATCTTACACTATAGCCATGATTTACTTGTGTTTGTGTAGTATACATGTACAATATCTTACACTATAGTCATGATTTACTTGTGTTTGTGTAGTATGTGTACAATATCTTACACTATAGTCATGATTTACTTGTGTTTGTGTAGTACATGTACAGTATCTTACACTATAGTCATGATTTACTTGTGTTTGTACAGTACATGTACAATATCTTACACTATAGTCATGATTTACTTGTGTTTGTGTAGTACATGTACAATATCTTACACTATAGTCATGATTTACTTGTGTTTGTACAGTACATGTACAATATCTTACACTATAGTCATGATTTACTTGTGTTTGTACACTACATATACAATATCTTACACTATAGTCATGATTTACTTGTGTTTGTGTGGTACATGTACAATATCTTACACTATAGTCATGATTTACTTGTGTTTGTGTGGTATACATGTACAATATCTTACACTATAGTCATGATTTACTTGTGTTTGTGTAGTATGTGTACAATATCTTACACTATAGTCATGATTTACTTGTGTTTGTGTAGTATGTGTACAATATCTTACACTATAGTCATGATTTACTTGTGTTTGTGTGGTACATGTACAATATCTTACACTATAGTCATGATTTACTTGTGTTTGTGTAGTATACATGTACAATATCTTACACTATAGTCATGATTTACTTGTGTTTGTACAGTACATGTACAGTATCTTACACTATAGCCATGATTTACTTGTGTTTGTGTAGTATACATGTACAATATCTTACACTATAGCCATGATTTACTTGTGTTTGTGTAGTACATGTACAATATCTTACACTATAGCCATGATTTACTTGTGTTTGTGTAGTATGTGTACAATATCTTACACTATAGTCATGATTTACCTGTGTTTGTGTGGTACATGTACAATATCTTACACTATAGTCATGATTTACTTGTGTTTGTACAGTACATGTACAATATCTTACACTATAGTCATGATTTACTTGTGTTTGTGTGGTACATGTACAATATCTTACACTATAGTCATGATTTACTTGTGTTTGTGTAGTATACATGTACAATATCTTACACTATAGTCATGATTTACTTGTGTTTGTGTAGTACATGTACAATATCTTACACTATAGCCATGATTTACTTGTGTTTGTGTAGTATACATGTACAATATCTTACACTATAGTCATGATTTACTTGTGTTTGTGTAGTATGAGTACAATATCTTACACTATAGCCATGATTTACTTGTGTTTGTGTAGTATACATGTACAATATCTTACACTATAGCCATGATTTACTTGTGTTTGTGTGGTACATGTACAATATCTTACACTATAGTCATGATTTACTTGTGTTTGTGTAGTACATGTACAATATCTTACACTATAGTCATGATTTACTTGTGTTTGTACACTACATGTACAATATCTTACACTATAGCCATGATTTACTTGTGTTTGTGTAGTATACATGTACAATATCTTACACTATAGTCATGATTTACTTGTGTTTGTGTAGTATGTGTACAATATCTTACACTATAGCCATGATTTACTTGTGTTTGTACACTACATGTACAATATCTTACACTATAGCCATGATTTACTTGTGTTTGTGTAGTATACATGTACAATATCTTACACTATAGTCATGATTTACTTGTGTTTGTGTAGTATGTGTACAATATCTTACACTATAGTCATGATTTACCTGTGTTTGTGTAGTATACATGTACAATATCTTACACTATAGCCATGATTTACTTGTATTTGTGTAGTACATGTACAATATCTTACACTATAGTCATGATTTACTTGTGTTTGTGTGGTACATGTACAATATCTTACACTATAGTCATGATTTACTTGTGTTTGTGTAGTATACATGTACAATATCTTACACTATAGTCATGATTTACTTGTGTTTGTACAGTACATGTACAATATCTTACACTATAGTCATGATTTACTTGTGTTTGTGTAGTACATGTACAATATCTTACACTATAGCCATGATTTACTTGTGTTTGTACAGTATGTGTACAATATCTTACACTATAGCCATGATTTACTTGTGTTTGTGTAGTATACATGTACAATATCTTACAATATAGTCATGATTTACTTGTGTTTGTGTAGTATGTGTAGAATATCTTACACTATAGCCATGATTTACTTGTGTTTGTGTAGTACACATGTACAATATCTTACACTATAGTCATGATTTACTTGTGTTTGTGTAGTATGTGTACAATATCTTACACTATAGCCATGATTTACTTGTGTTTGTGTAGTATGAGTACAATATCTTACACTATAGTCATGATTTACTTGTGTTTGTACAGTACATGTACAATATCTTACACTATAGCCATGATTTACTTGTGTTTGTGTAGTACACATGTACAATATCTTACACTATAGTCATGATTTACTTGTGTTTGTGTAGTATACATGTACAATATCTTACACTATAGTCATGATTTACTTGTGTTTGTGTAGTATACATGTACAATATCTTACACTATAGTCATGATTTACTTGTGTTTGTGTGGTACATGTACAATATCTTACACTATAGTCATGATTTACTTGTGTTTGTGTGGTACATGTACAATATCTTACACTATAGTCATGATTTACTTGTGTTTGTACAGTATGTGTACAATATCTTACACTATAGCCATGATTTACTTGTGTTTGTGTAGTACATGTACAGTATCTTACACTATAGTCATGATTTACTTGTGTTTGTACAGTACATGTACAATATCTTACACTATAGCCATGATTTACTTGTGTTTGTGTGGTACAAGTACAATATCTTACACTATAGTCATGATTTACTTGTGTTTGTACAGTATGTGTACAATATCTTACACTATAGCCATGATTTACTTGTGTTTGTGTAGTATACATGTACAATATCTTACACTATAGTCATGATTTACTTGTGTTTGTGTAGTACATGTACAATATCTTACACTATAGCCATGATTTACTTGTGTTTGTACACTACATGTACAATATCTTACACTATAGTCATGATTTACTTGTGTTTGTGTGGTACATGTACAATATCTTACACTATAGTCATGATTTACTTGTGTTTGTGTAGTACATGTACAATATCTTACACTATAGCCATGATTTACTTGTGTTTGTACAGTACATGTACAATATCTTACACTATAGCTATGATTTACTTGTGTTTGTGTAGTACATGTACAATATCTTACACTATAGCCATGATTTACTTGTGTTTGTGTGGCACATGTACAATATCTTACACTATAGCCATGATTTACTTGTGTTTGTACAGTACATGTACAATATCTTACACTATAGTCATGATTTACTTGTGTTTGTGTAGTATACATGTACAATATCTTACACTATAGCCATGATTTACTTGTGTTTGTGTAGTATGTGTACAATATCTTACACTATAGTCATGATTTACTTGTGTTTGTGTAGTACATGTACAATATCTTACACTATAGCCATGATTTACTTGTGTTTGTGTGGTACATGTACAATATCTTACACTATAGCCATGATTTACTTGTGTTTGTGTAGTATACATGTACAATATCTTACACTTTAGCCATGATTTACTTGTGTTTGTGTAGTATACATGTACAATATCTTACACTATAGTCATGATTTACTTGTGTTTGTACAGTACATGTACAATATCTTACACTATAGCCATGATTTACTTGTGTTTGTGTAGTACATGTACAGTATCTTACACTATAGTCATGATTTACTTGTGTTTGTGTAGTACATGTACAATATCTTACACTATAGTCATGATTTACTTGTGTTTGTGTGGTACATGTACAATATCTTACACTATAGTCATGATTTACCTGTGTTTGTGTGGTACATGTACAATATCTTACACTATAGTCATGATTTACTTGTGTTTGTACAGTACATGTACAATATCTTACACTATAGTCATGATTTAATTGTGTTTGTGTACTACGTGTACAATATCTTACACTATAGTCATGATTTACTTGTGTTTGTGTAGTATACATGTACAATATCTTACACTATAGTCATGATTTACTTGTGTTTGTACAGTACATGTACAATATCTTACACTATAGTCATGATTTAATTGTGTTTGTGTACTATGTGTACAATATCTTACACTATAGTCATGATTTACTTGTGTTTGTGTAGTATACATGTACAATATCTTACACTATAGTCATGATTTACTTGTGTTTGCACAGTACATGTACAATATCTTACACTATAGTCATGATTTACTTGTGTTCGTGTAGTATGTGTACAATATCTTACACTATAGCCATGATTTACTTGTGTTTGTGTAGTATGTGTACAATATCTTACACTATAGTCATGATTTACTTGTGTTTGTACAGTACATGTACAATGTCTTACACTATAGCCATGATTTACTTGTGTTTGTGTAGTATACATGTACAATATCTTACACTATAGTCATGATTTACTTGTGTTTGTGTGGTACATGTACAATATCTTACACTATAGCCATGATTTACTTGTGTTTGTGTAGTATACATGTACAATATCTTACACTATAGTCATGATTTACTTGTGTTTGTGTGGTACATGTACAATATCTTACACTATAGCCATGATTTACTTGTGTTTGTGTGGTACATGTACAATATCTTACACTATAGTCATGATTTACTTGTGTTTGTGTGGTACATGTACAATATCTTACACTATAGTCATGATTTACTTGTGTTTGTACAGTACATGTACAATATCTTACACTATAGTCATGATTTACTTGTGTTTGTGTAGTATACATGTACAATATCTTACACTATAGTCATGATTTACTTGTGTTTGTGTAGTATACATGTACAATATCTTACACTATAGTCATGATTTACTTGTGTTTGTGTAGTATACATGTACAATATCTTACACTATAGTCATGATTTACTTGTGTTTGTGTAGTATGTGTACAATATCTTACACTATAGCCATGATTTACTTGTGTTTGTACACTACATGTACAATATCTTACACTATAACCATGATTTACTTGTGTTTGTGTAGTATACATGTACAATATCTTACACTATAGTCATGATTTACTTGTGTTTGTGTAGTATGTGTACAATATCTTACACTATAGTCATGATTTACCTGTGTTTGTGTAGTATACATGTACAATATCTTACACTATAGCCATGATTTACTTGTATTTGTGTAGTACATGTACAATATCTTACACTATAGTCATGATTTACTTGTGTTTGTGTGGTACATGTACAATATCTTACACTATAGTCATGATTTACTTGTGTTTGTGTAGTATACATGTACAATATCTTACACTATAGTCATGATTTACTTGTGTTTGTACAGTACATGTACAATATCTTACACTATAGTCATGATTTACTTGTGTTTGTGTAGTACATCTACAATATCTTACACTATAGCCATGATTTACTTGTGTTTGTACAGTATGTGTACAATATCTTACACTATAGCCATGATTTACTTGTGTTTGTGTAGTATACATGTACAATATCTTACAATATAGTCATGATTTACTTGTGTTTGTGTAGTATGTGTACAATATCTTACACTATAGCCATGATTTACTTGTGTTTGTGTAGTACACATGTACAATATCTTACACTATAGTCATGATTTACTTGTGTTTGTGTAGTATGTGTACAATATCTTACACTATAGCCATGATTTACTTGTGTTTGTGTAGTATGAGTACAATATCTTACACTATAGTCATGATTTACTTGTGTTTGTACAGTACATGTACAATATCTTACACTATAGCCATGATTTACTTGTGTTTGTGTAGTACACATGTACAATATCTTACACTATAGTCATGATTTACTTGTGTTTGTGTAGTATACATGTACAATATCTTACACTATAGTCATGATTTACTTGTGTTTGTGTAGTATACATGTACAATATCTTACACTATAGTCATGATTTACTTGTGTTTGTGTGGTACATGTACAATATCTTACACTATAGTCATGATTTACTTGTGTTTGTGTGGTACATGTACAATATCTTACACTATAGTCATGATTTACTTGTGTTTGTACAGTATGTGTACAATATCTTACACTATAGCCATGATTTACTTGTGTTTGTGTAGTACATGTACAGTATCTTACACTATAGTCATGATTTACTTGTGTTTGTACAGTACATGTACAATATCTTACACTATAGCCATGATTTACTTGTGTTTGTGTGGTACAAGTACAATATCTTACACTATAGTCATGATTTACTTGTGTTTGTACAGTATGTGTACAATATCTTACACTATAGCCATGATTTAATTGTGTTTGTGTAGTATACATGTACAATATCTTACACTATAGTCATGATTTACTTGTGTTTGTGTAGTACATGTACAATATCTTACACTATAGCCATGATTTACTTGTGTTTGTACAGTACATGTACAATATCTTACACTATAGCTATGATTTACTTGTGTTTGTGTAGTACATGTACAATATCTTACACTATAGTCATGATTTACTTGTGTTTGTACAGTACATGTACAATATCTTACACTATAGTCATGATTTACTTGTGTTTGTACAGTACATGTACAATATCTTACACTATAGTCATGATTTACTTGTGTTTGTGTAGTATACATGTACAATATCTTACACTATAGCCATGATTTACTTGTGTTTGTGTAGTATGTGTACAATATCTTACACTATAGTCATGATTTACTTGTGTTTGTGTAGTACATGTACAATATCTTACACTATAGCCATGATTTACTTGTGTTTGTGTGGTACATGTACAATATCTTACACTATAGCCATGATTTACTTGTGTTTGTGTAGTATACATGTACAATATCTTACACTATAGCCATGATTTACTTGTGTTTGTGTAGTATACATGTACAATATCTTACACTATAGTCATGATTTACTTGTGTTTGTACAGTACATGTACAATATCTTACACTATAGCCATGATTTACTTGTGTTTGTGTAGTACATGTACAGTATCTTACACTATAGTCATGATTTACTTGTGTTTGTACAGTACATGTACAATATCTTACACTATAGTCATGATTTACTTGTGTTTGTACAGTACATGTACAATATCTTACACTATAGTCATGATTTACTTGTGTTTGTGTAGTATACATGTACAATATCTTACACTATAGCCATGATTTACTTGTGTTTGTGTAGTATGTGTACAATATCTTACACTATAGTCATGATTTACTTGTGTTTGTGTAGTACATGTACAATATCTTACACTATAGCCATGATTTACTTGTGTTTGTGTGGTACATGTACAATATCTTACACTATAGCCATGATTTACTTGTGTTTGTGTAGTATACATGTACAATATCTTACACTATAGCCATGATTTACTTGTGTTTGTGTAGTATACATGTACAATATCTTACACTATAGTCATGATTTACTTGTGTTTGTACAGTACATGTACAATATCTTACACTATAGCCATGATTTACTTGTGTTTGTGTAGTACATGTACAGTATCTTACACTATAGTCATGATTTACTTGTGTTTGTGTAGTACATGTACAATATCTTACACTATAGTCATGATTTACTTGTGTTTGTGTGGTACATGTACAATATCTTACACTATAGTCATGATTTACCTGTGTTTGTGTGGTACATGTACAATATCTTACACTATAGTCATGATTTAATTGTGTTTGTGTACTACGTGTACAATATCTTACACTATAGTCATGATTTACTTGTGTTTGTGTAGTATACATGTACAATATCTTACACTATAGTCATGATTTACTTGTGTTTGCACAGTACATGTACAATATCTTACACTATAGTCATGATTTACTTGTGTTCGTGTAGTATGTGTACAATATCTTACACTATAGCCATGATTTACTTGTGTTTGTGTAGTATGTGTACAATATCTTACACTATAGTCATGATTTACTTGTGTTTGTACAGTACATGTACAATATCTTACACTATAGCCATGATTTACTTGTGTTTGTGTAGTATACATGTACAATATCTTACACTATAGTCATGATTTACTTGTGTTTGTGTGGTACATGTACAATATCTTACACTATAGCCATGATTTACTTGTGTTTGTGTAGTATACATGTACAATATCTTACACTATAGTCATGATTTACTTGTGTTTGTGTGGTACATGTACAATATCTTACACTATAGCCATGATTTACTTGTGTTTGTGTGGTACATGTACAATATCTTACACTATAGTCATGATTTACTTGTGTTTGTGTGGTACATGTACAATATCTTACACTATAGTCATGATTTACTTGTGTTTGTACAGTACATGTACAATATCTTACACTATAGTCATGATTTACTTGTGTTTGTGTAGTATACATGTACAATATCTTACACTATAGTCATGATTTACTTGTGTTTGTGTAGTATACATGTACAATATCTTACACTATAGTCATGATTTACTTGTGTTTGTGTAGTATACATGTACAATATCTTACACTATAGTCATGATTTACTTGTGTTTGTACAGTACATGTACAATATCTTACACTATAGCCATGATTTACTTGTGTTTGTGTAGTATACATGTACAATATCTTACACTATAGTCATGATTTACTTGTGTTTGTGTAGTATACATGTACAATATCTTACACTATAGCCATGATTTACTTGTGTTTGTGTGGTACATGTACAATATCTTACACTATAGTCATGATTTACTTGTGTTTGTGTGGTTCATGTACAATATCTTACACTATAGCCATGATTTACTTGTGTTTGTGTGGTACATGTACAATATCTTACACTATAGTCATGATTTACCTGTGTTTGTGTAGTACGTGTACAATATCTTACACTATGGTCATGATTTACTTGTGTTTGTGTAGTATACATGTACAATATCTTACACTATAGTCATGATTTACTTGTGTTTGTGTAGTATACATGTACAATATCTTACACTATAGTCATGATTTACTTGTGTTTGTGTAGTATACATGTACAATATCTTACACTATAGTCATGATTTACTTGTGTTTGTACAGTACATGTACAGTATCTTACACTATAGCCATGATTTACTTGTGTTTGTGTAGTATACATTTACAATATCTTACACTATAGCCATGATTTACTTGTGTTTGTGTAGTACATGTACAATATCTTACACTATAGTCATGATTTACTTGTGTTTCTGTGGTACATGTACAATATCTTACACTATAGTCATGATTTACTTGTGTTTGTGTGGTACATGTACAATATCTTACACTATAGTCATGATTTACTTGTGTTTGTGTGGTACATGTACAATATCTTACACTATAGCCATGATTTACTTGTGTTTGTGTAGTATACATGTACAATATCTTACACTATAGCCATGATTTACTTGTGTTTGTGTGGTACATGTACAATATCTTACACTATAGCCATGATTTACTTGTGTTTGTGTGGTACATGTACAATATCTTACACTATAGTCATGATTTACTTGTGTTTGTACAGTATGTGTACAATATCTTACACTATAGTCATGATTTACTTGTGTTTGTGTAGTATACATGTACAATATCTTACACTATAGTCATGATTTACTTGTGTTTGTACAGTACATGTACAATATCTTACATTATAGTCATGATTTACTTGTGTTTGTACAGTACATGTACAATATCTTACACTATAGTCATGATTTACCTGTGTTTGTGTAGTACGTGTACAATATCTTACACTATAGTCATGATTTACTTCTGTTTGTGTAGTATACATGTACAATATCTTACACTATAGTCATGATTTACTTGTGTTTGTACAGTACATGTACAATATCTTACACTATAGCCATGATTTACTTGTGTTTGTACAGTACATGTACAATATCTTACACTATAGTCATGATTTACTTGTGTTTGTGTGGTACATGTACAATATCTTACACTATAGTCATGATTTACTTGTGTTTGTACAGTACATGTACAATATCTTACACTATAGTCATGATTTACTTGTGTTTGTACAGTATGTGTACAATATCTTACACTATACCCATGATTTACTTGTGTTTGTGTGGTATACATGTACAATATCTTACACTATAGCCATGATTTACTTGTGTTTGTGTGGTACATGTACAATATCTTACACTATAGTCATGATTTACTTGTGTTTGTGTAGTATACATGTACAATATCTTACACTATAGTCATGATTTACTTGTGTTTGTGTAGTATACATGTACAATATCTTACACTATAGTCATGATTTACTTGTGTTTGTACAGTACATGTACAGTATCTTACACTATAGTCATGATTTACTTGTGTTTGTGTAGTACATGTACAATATCTTACACTATAGTCATGATTTACTTGTGTTTGTGTAGTATACATGTACAATATCTTACACTATAGTCATGATTTACTTGTGTTTGTACAGTATGTGTACAATATCTTACACTATAGTCATGATTTACTTGTGTTTGTGTGGTACATGTACAATATCTTACACTATAGTCATGATTTACTTGTGTTTGTGTGGTACATGTACAATATCTTACACTATAGTCATGATTTACTTGTGTTTGTGTAGTACATGTACAATATCTTACACTATAGCCATGATTTACTTGTGTTTGTGTAGTATACATGTACAATATCTTACACTATAGTCATGATTTACTTGTGTTTGTGTGGTACATGTACAATATCTTACACTATAGTCATGATTTACTTGTGTTTGTACAGTACATGTACAATATCTTACACTATAGTCATGATTTACTTGTGTTTGTACAGTACATGTACAATATCTTACACTATAGCCATGATTTACTTGTGTTTGTGTGGTACATGTACAATATCTTACACTATAGTCATGATTTACTTGTGTTTGTGTGGTACATGTACAATATCTTACACTATAGTCATGATTTACTTGTGTTTGTGTAGTATACATGTACAATATCTTACACTATAGTCATGATTTACTTGTGTTTGTACAGTACATGTACAATATCTTACACTATAGTCATGATTTACTTGTGTTTGTACAGTATGTGTACAATATCTTACAGTATAGCCATGATTTACTTGTGTTTGTGTGGTACATGTACAATATCTTACACTATAGTCATGATTTACTTGTGTTTGTACAGTACATGTACAATATCTTACACTATAGTCATGATTTACTTGTGTTTGTACAGTACATGTACAATATCTTACACTATAGCCATGATTTACTTGTGTTTGTGTAGTACACATGTACAGTATCTTACACTATAGCCATGATTTACTTGTGTTTGTGTAGTACATGTACAATATCTTACACTATAGTCATGATTTACTTGTGTTTGTGTAGTACATGTAGAATGTCTTACACTATAGTCATGATTTACTTGTGTTTGTGTAGTATACATGTACAATATCTTACACTATAGTCATGATTTACTTGTGTTTGTGTAGTATACATGTACAATATCTTACACTATAGCCATGATTTACTTGTGTTTGTGTAGTATGTGTACAATATCTTACACTATAGTCATGATTTACTTGTGTTTGTGTGGTACATGTACAATATCTTACACTATAGTCATGATTTACTTGTGTTTGTACAGTACATGTACAATATCTTACACTATAGTCATGTTTTACTTGTGTTTGTGTAGTACATGTACAATATCTTACACTATAGCCATGATTTACTTGTGTTTGTGTAGTATGTGTACAATATCTTACACTATAGTCATGATTTACTTGTGTTTGTGTAATATACATGTACAATATCTTACACTATAGCCATGATTTACTTGTGTTTGTGTAGTATACATGTACAATATCTTACACTATAGTCATGATTTACTTGTGTTTGTGTGGTACATGTACAATATCTTACACTATAGTCATGATTTACTTGTGTTTGTGTAGTATGTGTACAATATCTTACACTATAGTCATGATTTACTTGTGTTTGTGTAGTACATGTACAATATCTTACACTATAGCCATGATTTACTTGTGTTTGTGTGGTATACATGTACAATATCTTACACTATAGCCATGATTTACTTGTGTTTGTGTAGTATGTGTACAATATCTTACACTATAGTCATGATTTACTTGTGTTTGTGTAGTACATGTACAATATCTTACACTATAGCCATGATTTACTTGTGTTTGTGTGGTACATGTACAATATCTTACACTATAGTCATGATTTACTTGTGTTTGTGTAGTATGTGTACAATATCTTACACTACAGTCATGATTTACTTGTGTTTGTGTGGTACATGTACAATATCTTACACTATAGTCATGATTTACTTGTGTTTGTACAGTACATGTACAATATCTTACACTATAGTCATGATTTACTTGTGTTTGTGTAGTATACATGTACAATATCTTACACTATAGCCATGATTTACTTGTGTTTGTGTAGTACATGTACAATATCTTACACTATAGTCATGATTTACTTGTGTTTGTGTGGTACATGTACAATATCTTAGACTATAGCCATGATTTACTTGTGTTTGTGTAGTACATGTACAATATCTTACACTATAGTCATGATTTACTTGTGTTTGTGTAGTACATGTACAGTATCTTACACTATAGTCATGATTTACTTGTGTTTGTACAGTACATGTACAGTATCTTACACTATAGCCATGATTTACTTGTGTTTGTGTAGTATACATGTACAATATCTTACACTATAGCCATGATTTACTTGTGTTTGTGTAGTATACATGTACAATATCTTACACTATAGCCATGATTTACTTGTGTTTGTGTAGTATACATGTACAATATCTTACACTATAGTCATGATTTACTTGTGTTTGTGTAGTATACATGTACAATATCTTACACTATAGCCATGATTTACTTGTGTTTGTGTAGTATACATGTACAATATCTTACACTATAGCCATGATTTACTTGTGTTTGTACAGTACATGTACAATATCTTACACTATAGTCATGATTTACTTGTGTTTGTACAGTACATGTACAATATCTTACACTATAGTCATGATTTACCTGTGTTTGTGTAGTATACATGTACAGTATCTTACACTATAGCCATGATTTACTTGTGTTTGTACAGTACATGTACAATATCTTACACTATAGTCATGATTTACTTGTGTTTGTGTAGTATACATGTACAATATCTTACACTATAGCCATGATTTACTTGTGTTTGTGTAGTATGTGTACAATATCTTACACTATAGCTATGATTTACTTGTGTTTGTGTAGTACATGTACAATATCTTACACTATAGTCATGATTTACTTGTGTTTGTGTAGTACATGTAGAATGTCTTACACTATAGTCATGATTTACTTGTGTTTGTGTAGTACATGTACAATATCTTACACTATAGCCATGATTTACTTGTGTTTGTACAGTATGTGTACAATATCTTACACTATAGTCATGATTTACTTGTGTTTGTGTAGTACATGTACAATATCTTACACTATAGCCATGATTTACTTGTGTTTGTACAGTACATGTACAATATCTTACACTATAGCCATGATTTACCTGTGTTTGTGTGGTACATGTACAATATCTTACACTATAGTCATGATTTACTTGTGTATGCACAGTACATGTACAATATCTTACACTATAGTCATGATTTACTTGTGTTTGTGTAGTATACATGTACAATATCTTACACTATAGCCATGATTTACTTGTGTTTGTGTAGTATACATGTACAATATCTTACACTATAGTCATGATTTACTTGTGTTTGTGTGGTACATGTACAATATCTTACACTATAGTCATGATTTACTTGTGTTTGTGTAGTATGTGTACAATATCTTACACTATAGTCATGATTTACTTGTGTTTGTGTAGTACATGTACAATATCTTACACTATAGCCATGATTTACTTGTGTTTGTACAGTACATGTACAATATCTTACACTATAGTCATGATTTACTTGTGTTTGTGTAGTATACATGTACAATATCTTACACTATAGCCATGATTTACTTGTGTTTGTGTAGTATGTGTACAATATCTTACACTATAGCTATGATTTACTTGTGTTTGTGTAGTACATGTACAATATCTTACACTATAGTCATGATTTACTTGTGTTTGTGTAGTATACATGTACAGTATCTTACACTATAGCCATGATTTACTTGTGTTTGTACAGTACATGTACAATATCTTACACTATAGTCATGATTTACTTGTGTTTGTGTAGTACATGTAGAATGTCTTACACTATAGTCATGATTTACTTGTGTTTGTGTAGTACATGTACAATATCTTACACTATAGCCATGATTTACTTGTGTTTGTACAGTATGTGTACAATATCTTACACTATAGTCATGATTTACTTGTGTTTGTGTAGTACATGTACAATATCTTACACTATAGCCATGATTTACTTGTGTTTGTACAGTACATGTACAATATCTTACACTATAGCCATGATTTACCTGTGTTTGTGTGGTACATGTACAATATCTTACACTATAGTCATGATTTACTTGTGTATGCACAGTACATGTACAATATCTTACACTATAGTCATGATTTACTTGTGTTTGCACAGTACATGTACAATATCTTACACTATAGTCATGATTTACTTGTGTTCGTGTAGTATGTGTACAATATCTTACACTATAGCCATGATTTACTTGTGTTTGTGTAGTATACATGTACAATATCTTACACTATAGCCATGATTTACTTGTGTTTGTGTAGTATGTGTACAATATCTTACACTATAGTCATGATTTACTTGTGTTTGTGTAGTACATGTACAATATCTTACACTATAGCCATGATTTACTTGTGTTTGTGTGGTACATGTACAATATCTTACACTATAGTCATGATTTACTTGTGTTTGTGTAGTATGTGTACAATATCTTACACTATAGCCATGATTTACTTATGTTTGTACAGTACATGTACAATATCTTACACTATAGTCATGATTTACTTATGTTTGTACAGGATATGTATGAGCTGCGAACCTGAACCAACACCTCATTACCACAGTAAGACCTGTATTGATTAATGCTGATTGATCTCTGTGTGTCTTACAGATACCAATAGGTCAACCAGGGGTCACTCACATCAACCCCTGATTAGTCCTGAGAGGGCCACTGATGCATTCATACATCATGCCCATTGGTCAGCATGATACAGGTATCGCCAGGGCTATACTCACGCATCATGCCAACCCTACAGGGTTGATACAGTTGGCATGATGCTCCAATGAAGTGCTAGTGAGCGGTCTCACCAGCACTTCATTGGTGCATCATGCCATGGTCATGATGCACTCCTACATCAAAGGACCTTAAAGGCTGCTCATATCGTAGTTATTTTATCGTACTCACGTAAACAAGTGATACTACCCTACAATGTCAATGAGTCTGCTGTACAGCTTTCACTCAGCCGACAGTTTGTTTTGATCCGTTAGCTGCCACAGGTTACACTTTAATGAGTGTTCATAGGAAATGATTAGTAATATTTTTTGAGTGACATCTTACAATACAGCGCTTGTGGCTGCAGCAAAATCTGGCCTCACACTAACTATTAGTAACCTTTGGAAGATAATTGATCCCAGGCCAACCCACAGCAATGTATCATAAAACCTGAATTACGGATGAAGTAATTGCAGAAATTACAGTAACAACACAAATGATCTTTACGTCACGCTCACAAAACACATCCCGTAAAACACATCCCATAAAACAGTGGGTTTGGTTCGGCCACTGAGAGCAGTTAGAATGGAGCATGTTTTGAGAAGTTATTAAAAATGGATTTGGTCAACAAGAGGCAGTTTGTTTTTGATTTGGAGATAAAATGGAAGGGAGTGGAACACGGTGCATTGCTCGGGTGGCAGATTCCCATGGTGATGGGTGGTTGGACTGTTTCTTCCGTACACAGGGCTTCTCTAGCACACCTTAAGATCCTTGATCTTATCTTTTCTGCCCCCTCTTTTCATCTTATGTAAGGGTGCAAAATCATTCATTGATTCCAGCGTCAGATCCAGGATTTTGAAAAGGAGGGGGCGCGGCCCTTATGTAGTCAATAATTTTGGCTAAATTTTAGAGTAAAAAGAGGGAAATAAACTCTTAAGTACAGGGATAAAGAAGGGGGTATGCACCCCCATCTAAATCCGCCACTGGATTCATTAATCGATGTCTAATGTTGTTTTCCTGTCATCAGATAGGACCGTAGCTGTCAAGATTGAGTCAAAAAATGTCTACTCATTTACACTCTTCATCGCTCTGTTTTTTTCACCATACACCACTTTGCAGAAGGCTAAACCATAAAAAAAAAACCCACTTTCCATGTTCTCAAAGCTGATTGCCAAAATACGTGTCTAATATGATGTATTTGTTTTCTGCTTTACAGGTAGGTCCTGGTTGTCCTCGTGTACGGTTTTGCCGTTTGGTGAGTGTGAATTCCAGAATCATTGTCAACTAAGGTGTACGTAATTGCGGGAGTGCATCATGTCCATGGGTTGTCATGAAGCACCAACGAAGTGCTAGTGAGACTGGTCGCCAGCGCTGCTGGTGAGACTGGTCGCCAGCGCTGCTGGTGAGACTGGTCGCCAGCGCTGCTGGCGAGACTGGTCGCCAGCGCTTCATCGGAGCATCATGCCAACCCTGCGGGGTCGATACATAAACTCCAAGAGGGTCGGCATGATGCATTAATGCATCAGCGGCCCTTGAACAGTTAAGGTACACAGGGTGTAAAGTGATGTGCCAAACAAAACGGGCACTTAAATAGATGTAGCTTGTACCCAGTCACAATGAGTGGTACGCTGTATAGGAACAAGACTCAGATGAGCTGGAACCTCTGAATCGAGCAGCTTGTATATTGCTTTAAACAAACTCTTAAACAGCATTTTAATGGACTTACAGACAGAACCAAAGTAGCCTATGATATTTATCTATGACATGATGGTGCACCCGGTGCCCACTGGGTGGAAGCACCAGTCGTAAAGCTTACCCATACCGCCAATGACCATCAGCTCCTTCTTATCTATCCACAATAAAAACTAGAATGTCCACATTTGTCTTCCAACTTTTTGATTTCATCATTCCCCAACTGACTTCTCTCGAAAGAAAGGGCCACATTTCTTATCGACCACAAAGGAGATATCAAAGATCTTTTCTCTTTTCTGGCATTTTTGTGTTTTTATACATAGCGGAGAGGGGAGTGACGGTGCAGAGGGATTGTTCCTTTATCTCCCTTGACTGTGTAGCCCCTGAATGTAGGACCCTGGGGCCCCCTGGTGTCCTTTTATCCAGCTCCTCACATGGCTGGGCATACACCGAGTCACTGAGCTGCACAGGGAGAACGAGCAGCTCATGGGGAAAGGGAACGACTCGGTATGAGCAGACTGAGGATGGGTAAGCTGTCTCTGTCACGTCAGTTATGGCTGCCTGACCAGCCAACTGTCTCCCTTTGCAAAAAAACATTTTATATCATTGTGTTGAAGTGCCAGGATGGGAATAGGTGCTGGTGTTAAATAAGCACCGGGGGTCATGAAATATATCTTAAGCAACTTAAGGAAATGTCCCCTCCACATCTATGAGCATGAGGGCAGATATTCATGATGATATAGTATGTTATCTGCATGACTCAGTCTAAACAGCTAAGCTCATATGCAGGAGAAATTCTGTCAGGAGCAATTTCAAGATCAATTTGAACTGCTGTTCCAAGTGTCTTATCTATTCAAGATGGCTCCTATACAGTGTCAGACTGGCCCGGACTGACTGAAGTAAAGACTGACTTAAATACCGTCTAGGAAAGAGCCGGTTAAAAATACTGCAGTGTTATTGTTTCAGGGGGCATCAATGTTGTCATATCTGACTACTTCTTTGAACATTAATTAGAAACTCTTACTGAATAGCTATACTTATATACAGGCCAACACATTGAACTGCCTACCTTATTTAGTAAAGCAAAAATGACATGAGTTACAAAAGAAGCCAGACATACAATGTCTGTGCCAGCAGAAGTCTTTGCCTGCAGGAAAATTGCCTGAGATCAACAGCACAATATGTTCTTATCATTCATCAAGGTCCGTGCCGATTCATCATATATCCAGGTAATACGCCCTTATTAATGGCCCATTGGTCTGAGAGACGAGCGTGTCATACAGGTAAGGAGGGGCTCGTACAGGTAGCAAGTACCTCATATAGGGCCCTTGATGATAGTCAGAGAGTGCGCTACTAGTCCTGTGTGCTACAATAAGTATCCTGTTTTCATGGTGGAACTGGGCGTGGCGCTAATACATGAAAGGGGAAGCAGGCGAACAGCTATTAGCCCGAATGTGTCATATCTCACCTTAGTATCTGTACACCTACAAAGACTACACCTGTTATGGTAAACACTTAATATACCGCATATTGATTCATTACGTGTGTATGGCACATAGAGCTCCAACCTAGTTGCACTAGCCAAACTATTTCTGGCCAGACCATCAGCTTAATTAGGGATCAAACAACACATCCTAGCTCCCCTCTCCCCTAAGCTAACCATAACCACATGGTCCCAGGGACCTTGTGGGCAGCAGGGGTAGTCTCATTACATATCATACACCAGATCCCTATGACTATCCGATCATTGGATACCCAAATATCCTTTTGATTATCAAATCATTCTGTAGCAGTGACACCATGGTACCTTTGGGTAGATTTTAGCGGTCCTTTACTAATATTGGGTTCCTCTTGTAGGTGCCATGGTCTATACACAGTGTTGAGTATTAGCTGAATCTACCCCTTAGACATCAGGCATTACCCCAGACTGACTGTTTGATCCCCACTCAATGACCAATCACCCATGAATAGAACTGCATGATGCATTGTGTTAACCCTTTGGACTGAATGCATCCTGCATCACAATGCTCCTATTGATTTGCTACACCCCCGGAGGATCGGTATGATGCCAAATGAAGTGCTTGCGAGTAGAGACTTAGGTAGTGTTACCATTTGTTCCCATCAGGTTCTGAAGGAAAAGGGACTATGTGCAAGATATAATAGATACCTTAGAAGCTTTTCTCCTCATGATATAAGAGCAAAACATCTATTCTCAACAACACATTGCCCTGCCCTCCCTCCCTGCCTCTGGTGACTATTTTCCCTCTTTTACCCTATTCCCCTCATCTCCATTCATTCTCTGTCCAGTATTCACCTCCTGCGCCATGTTGTTTATACGTGCCCTTATATGGAGATGTGATTAAGCTGGTACCGGCTGGTCATTACGCTGGTTGCTGCAGATCGTGTTGTTGCATACCATCTGTTGTGGCAGCCATGTTTGTTGGCTGGTGTAGTTCTATAATACCACCACCAGCAGATGGCCTGTAGGATGCTTTACGCAGGATGGCTACTAAGATTCTTTTGACACAATATTTATTTAGTTTTTTGCTCCATCCTTACTGGTCTGGCTGCATCCAGATCAACAGATCTTTACTATGCTGTAAAAAATTTTAATTAAATGATAGCGGAATCAGTCAATCCTTGTCCCAAATTTGGCACCGTTCAATAGAGAGTCATTGTTATGTCATTGAGATTCCTTGTACCACTGTACTGCCATCTTGGGCTTTATCGTGAAAACTACACTAATTCACAGTAATGCAATGATGGTATTTCACCATTCAGTTTTACGTGAGACCTGGTAGATTCAACAGTTATTCTTTAGAGTGTACAAGTGTCCTGTCACAATGATTATTGGGAAGGGGCTGAGGAGGGGGATAGTTCAGGTGCATAAGACTTGCAAGAAGTTGTGGGTTAAATACATTATTACTCTCCCTGGGTCTATGCCCTATGCTGAATGTTCACCCATCCACATGTTGACATGTCATAGATCTGTTGCCACTCTAGGACAAGAAGTGCTTCCGTTAGATTGCACCTCTAGGTAATGTGGGGACATCTTGGACCACTGGAGAGTTTTCCATACATGTATATAAACATTATTTTCTGGCTTTAGCTATTTTGGGATAACTATAACAATAAATTGTTGAGCCTCTTGCAAACACTTTCCACATCTTGATTGTGTCTTCCAGGTAAACCAAACATCCTTACATTCAGAAAGTTGCCTCGGATGTCGGCTAATTGACCCCGATAACAGTTCACTCTCCTTACCTCCTACCAAGAACTCATTTCCTGTTCATTAGTGCCAATAACTGGCAATATGCATGTAGCAGGAGATCTCACTGGAGGAGGCTATCGGGGTAAGAGATCCCGTTAAAGCCTGCTGATGCAGTAATGCAAGATAATAGCCAGGTTGCATTCATGCATCATGACGACCCATGGGATTGATACACCTCCTAGCGTCGTCATGTTGTACCAATGAAGTGGTGGCGAGCAGTCTCACCAGCACTTCATTGGAGCATCATGATGATCAATGGGAATGACCCACTCCTACTTCAGCCGCCTCTAAAGGGTTAAAGGTAAATTAGTAAAACCAGGTTAATTGTGAGTACTCTACTCGTGGGGTAAGGTTAACACTATGGGCGATATTTGGTTAATTTCTGGAAGTTAATGAAGGTCAGAAAATGAGCCAACTGAAAATTCCCATACCTTTTGATGCAAATCATGTGCAAAACCCTGTTGCTGTGATTGTGTTAACCCTTTAAGGTCTTAATGCATCATGCCCATTGGTCAGCATGATGCATGAATGCAGCCCAGTGAGATACTCACCAGGGCTACATTCATACATCATGTCCATTGGTCAGCATGATGCATGAATGCTCCTATGGATTTGCTACACCCCCCTTAGGGTTGATATTATGCTCCAATGACGTGCTTGCGAGTAGAGCCAAAGGTAGTATTACCATTTGTTCCCATCAAGTTCTGAAGGAAAAGGGACTATTTGCAAGGTAACACTTTTCTCCTCATGACAACAAAACATCTATTCTCAACAACACAGTTCCCCTCCCCCTCTGGTGACTATTCGCACTCATTTACCCTATTCCCCTCATCTCCATTCATTCTCTGTCCAGTATTCACCTCCTGCGCCATGTTGTTTATATACATGCCCTTATATGGAGATGTTATTAAGCTGGTACCGGCTGGTCATTACGCTGGTTCCTTTAGTTTGTGTTGTTGCATACCGTGTGTATTGTGGAAGCCATGTGTGCCGCCTGGTGTAGTTCTTTAATACTGCCACCAGAGGGCCTGCAGGATGCTTAACGCAGGGTGGCTACTAAGATTCTATCGACACAATATTAATTTAGTTTTTTGCTCCATCCTAACTGGTCTGGCTGCATCGAGATCAACAGATCTTTACTATGCTGTACAAAATTTTAATTAAATGATAGCGGAATCAGTCAATCCTTGTCCCAAATTTGGCACCGTTCAATAGAGAGTCATTGTTATGTCATTGAGATTCCTTGTACCACTGTACTGCCATCTTGGGCTTTATCGTGAAAACTACACTAATTCACTGTAATGCAATGATGGTATTTCACCATTCAGTTTTACGTGAGACCTGGTAGATTCAACAGTTATTCTTTAGAGTGTACAAGTGTCCTGTCACAATCATTATTGGGAAGGGGCTGAGGAGGGGGATAGTTCAGGTGCATAAGACTTGCAAGAAGTTGTGGGTTAAATACATTATTACTCTCCCTGGGTCTATGCCCTATGCTGAATGTTCACCCATCCACATGTTGACATGTCATAGATCTGTTGCCACTCTAGGACAAGAAGTGCTTCCGTTAGATTGCACCTCTAGGTAATGTGGGGACATCTTGGACCACTGGAGAGTTTTCCATACATTTATATAAACATTATTTTCTGGCTTTAGCTATTTTGGGATAACTATAACAATAAATTGTTGAGCCTCTTGCAAACACTTTCCACATCTTGATTGTGTCTTCCAGGTAAACCAAACATCCTTACATTCAGAAAGTTGCCTCGGATGTCGGCTAATTGACCCCGATAACAGTTTACTCTCCTTACCTCCTACCAAGAACTCATTTCCTGTTCATTAGTGCCAATAACTGGCAATATGCATGTAGCAGGAGATCTCACTGCAGGAGGCTATCGGGGTTAGAGATCCCGTTAAAGCCTGCTGATGCAGTTATGCAAGATAATAGCCAGGTTGCATTCATGCATCATGACGACTCATGGGATTGATACACCTCCTAGCGTCGTCATGTTGTACCAATGAAGTGGTGGCGAGCAGTCTCACCAGCACTTCATTGGAGCATCATGATGATCAATAGGAATGACCCACTTCTACTTCAGCCGCCTCTAAAGGGTTAAAGGTAAATTAGTAAAACCAGGTTAATTGTGAGTACTCTACTCGTGGGGTAAGGTTAACACTATGGGCGATATTTGGTTAATTTCTGGAAGTTAATGAAGGTCAGAAAATGAGCCAACTGAAAATTCCCATACCTTTTGATGCAAATCATGTGCAAAACCCTGTTGCTGTGATTGTGTTAACCCTTTAAGGTCTTAATGCATCATGCCCATTGGTCAGCATGATGCATGAATGCAGCCCAGTGAGATACTCACCAGGGCTACATTCATACATCATGTCCATTGGTCAGCATGATGCATGAATGCTCCTATGGATTTGCTACACCCCCTTAGGGTTGATATTATGCTCCAATGACGTGCTTGCGAGTAGAGCCAAAGGTAGTATTACCATTTGTTCCCATCAAGTTCTGAAGGAAAAGGGACTATTTGCAAGGTAACACTTTTCTCCTCATGACAACAAAACATCTATTCTCAACAACACAGTTCCCCTCCCCCTCTGGTGACTATTCGCACTCATTTACCCTATTCCCCTCATCTCCATTCATTCTCTGTCCAGTATTCACCTCCTGCGCCATGTTGTTTATACATGCCCTTATATGGAGATGTGATTAAGCTGGTACTGGCTGGTCATTATGCTGGTTGCTGCAGATCGTGTTGTTGCATACCGTGTGTATTGTGGAAGCCATGTGTGCCGCCTGGTGTAGTTCTTTAATACTGCCACCAGAGGGCCTGCAGGATGCTTAACGCAGGGTGGCTACTAAGATTCTATCGACACAATATTAATTTAGTTTTTTGCTCCATCCTTACTGGTCTGGCTGCATCGAGATCAACAGATCTTTACTATGCTGTACAAAATGTTGATTAAATGACACTAATTCACAGTAATGCACCGTTAAATGTTACGTAGAGACCTGGTAGATTTAACTGTTTTTCTTTAGAGTGTAGGAGTGCTCTATCACAATCATTATTGGGAAGGGGTGGAGGAGGGGGGTAGCTCAGGTTGTAGAGCTTTGGACTTACTACTTATTACCCTATGCCCTGGGCTGAATGATCACCCATCCACATGTTGACTTGTCACCGACCTGTTGCCACTCTAAGACAATAAGTGTTTCATTGAGATTGCACCTCGAGGACATCTTGGACCACTGCAGACTTAACCACATGTATATTAACACGTTTTCTGATATCTAAGCCCTGACTTTAGCTGTTCTGGGATAACAATAACAATAAATTGTTGAGCCTCTTGCAAACACTTTCCACATCTTGATTGTGTCTTCCAGATAAACCAAACATCCTCACATTCAGAAAGTTGCCTCGGATGTCGGCTTATTGACCCCGATAACAGTTTACTCTCGTTACCTCCTACCAAGAACTCATTTCTTGTTCATTAGTGCCGGGTACCAATAACCGGCAATACGCATGTAGCAGCCAATCTCACCGCAGGCTGGAGGCATTCCAGGTTAGATATAGGTTAATTTGAAAAACGGGTTAATTGTAATTTTCATGTGGGGTAAGGTTAACACTATGAGCGAGTATTTGGTTGATTTCTGGAAGTTGTGTGTAGGTCAGAGAGTGAGTTAGAGGATTTATTGGGTTAACCATTAAGTACCACATGGTGCGTTAATTTGATACTTATCTTTAGGCCTAAAACAGCTGTTGCGTTCAGGTAACGGGTTGCAAAAAATTAGGGAAGGTAGGTAGGGAAACTACTTTTTGAAGAATATTTTTAAGGCCAACTAAAAATTCCCATACCTTTTGATGCAAATCATGTGCAATCCTACGAAAAATTGAATTTTTCCGTAAGTGCCAAAAGGTCAGATTTTCTTCCCAAAATACCCATAGGAAATAATGGAAGCACCAAAAAAATTAAAAAAATTAGTTGGGTGGGTAGCGTTACCTGAATACAACACTTCTTTTAAGGACCTATGACACAGAAATGCTGCCCTATATTAGTGAATAATGACCTTAAAATTTACCTACCATAAAAGCTAGGACCTAAAAAATCCAATTTTGCCATGATCATGTCAAGGTGAATATTGAAGAGGTCACATGATCATAACATTGGCCATAACATTCAAAATGGTGATGTGGGAGGCAATGCAGCTTAAGATAGTATGCACAAATGTCATTTTATTTTTAAAGAAATTGAACATAAATGTTTTAATTACTGATCGAAGCATCTTAAAACAGAAAGGTGAATTCTGGTTAGTCCTCGCCTCCTTTTTCTTTACTCTTTACTCGATCGCTAAGAAACCATTTACCTTTTCTGTTATGTTATCGTCTTGATACCGTTTTTTACCCATCAGGGTGTTCTTGAAGCATTGTGCTAATACCTCTATATGGACCTAGCACTCTCCAGTGTATGGTGAACCATTGCTGTACACTGTAAAAACATAACCTTGAAATCCTTCTGTCAAAGTTGCTAGAGATCCATTGATATTTTCCCCAAGATTGCTTGTCAAGTTGTGAATCAGACTGCTTCATTGTAACAGCTACACTGCTTGACGGCAATGCAATCATGCTGGTTCATTTGTCAGTTTTACAAGCATTCCTGTTATATTCGACAGTTCTTTCCTAGAGTGTACTGGTGCTGACAAGTAGACTCCCCAGCCCTGAATTAGGACCATGACAACTAAAGTACCTCAAAGTGCCTTGTTCCTTGAATGGTTATACCACTGAGCGATATTAGGTGGATATTTTTACCTGATGGTGAGGGCAGAAAGTGAGCTGTGGGGATTGTTGGGTTCATGGAGGGATGGATATAAGGGGTATAAGCAGTAGCCGGGGATCATCAGGTTAATGAGGTGTGGGTTGTAATGTATACCACATTGTGGTTTGATTAGTGGGATGGACCGTGCTCGTGGTTTAATGTCCATGTAGAAATTACTGTTGAATCTACCAGGGACCCTTGTAAAACTGAACCACTGTAACTTCATTGCAAGTTTCTAAAATGAAGCAGCACAGTGCACACTTTGGTGCAAGGAGTCCAGGATGTGCACATTAATGACCTCCTAAGAAGGTGTAAAGTGGACTCACTCAGTATAATTTCTATTCGTGAGCTAAGACTAAAGAGGTAATGCTAAAAAAATTGAAAGTAAATAGACCAAAAACAGAATCTTATAGGAGTAGTCCTCTCTATAAAGGCAACCAAATATGGGAACTGTTGTCTGCAGATATCCAATATCTACTATTGGTGCTTTCAAAACAAGTCTGAGTGGAGATACACTTGGGACACTGGGTAGATTGTGAATTGTAGAGAGTTGTATGTTATTGATGCAGGAAACGTTACGATAAGTTCATGGAAACTACTTGATACTATAGATGTCTTAACCTATGATCATGACTTTGATAGTTATTATTTACAACTTAGGCAACTTTAGCCAATTAACAGTGTTGAAACTTCAACTTCTGTCATATTTGAATGCTACTGTAAGAGAACTGCCCCAGTCAAAGCCCTGCAGCTCCTGCCCGAAGATCCTGCATATGGTGGAGAATAAGGGATGGACTATCAAGGTATGACCATAACACTCTGCCTTCTGTAAAGTGTTAACTTCTCTCCAGCACTTCATTGGAGCATCATGCCGATCCTCCGGGAGTTTATGTATCAAACCCGTAGGGTCAGCATGATGCACCAATGAAGTGCTGGTGAGGCTGCAGGGTTTACAGGGTTAAACATCATTCCCTCAAACAGCGACATGGCCAACAAGCAATTTACATTTCAGTAACATGAAACATGATTTTGGCTGAGGTAGCTGTTGATTTAGGCGTTAGGAACCAGCTGCGCTTGTTCCATTATTTATAAGATCCTGCCAACATTAACAGCAGCAGCCACATGGACGTTAATACAGCCTCGTTATCTAACATATCAAGCGACTTCACCCGGGGTTAAGAAAATAGTTTAGATACTTGATATCGGCTTGTATTGGACACTGACCAAGAGGCATGTAAAGGATAACATATTGATTAGTCAGCACTCCAACATTAACACCAGACATGTGGTGGAGGTAAGTAGGAGCTAAAGGCAAATGTCAAGCCACCGTATGAACTTTCACCTAGGTTTTATATATATATATATATATATATATATATATATATATATATATATTAAGAGAGTAATTAATGGGCTATGGGGCACTGAGTTCAGTGTATCGTAGGATATCGTAATGAGTGGCCGTAGGCCACGAGTTACGATATCCTAGGATACACTGAACGAGGTGACCGATAGCCCATTCCTTACTGTCTTTATTACACGATTAATCAATAAAAAATCAATAAATAATCAATAGAATATCAATAAAAACAAGTTGAAAACAAAAAACCTTCCCCGGGACTCGAAGCCAGCCATTGTGTGTACACGATCGGTACATACACCTCCTCGCCCGGCAGCAGAGACAGGACAGCGCACACGGCGAAAAAAGAAGCTTCTCGCGGTTATGTTTGTGTATAAAATACACCTCCTACTAGTCCTAGCCCGGCAGCGGACAGGACAGCGCATACGGCAAAAAAAGATGCTTCTCGCGGCTATGTTTGTGTATAAAATACACCTCCTCGCCCGGCAGCGGACAGCAACAGCGCACACGGCGAAAAAAATGTACACCCAGACCGGGACGCGATCCATGTACCTCTTACAGGTGAGCGCAACATGCTAACCGCTAGACCACCGCGCCTCTTCCATACATTGCATCTCACGGTTATGTTTGTCTATAATACACCTCGTCGCCCTGCAGCGGACAGCGACAGCGCACACGGCTTTGTATCATATCAAGATTTGGTTCGAACCGAGCATACCTCGTCAGTCCCTGTGGCGCAGTGCATAGGGAGTTGGATTTGGGATGTGAATATTTCGTGGGTTTTAACATGTGACATATGACATGTAAGGTGTGCTGATAGTGCCTGTTATCAATGGATATCAGGCACACCTTACAAAAGTCATGATGCATGCATCATGGTGTGCAATATCGACAGGTATCAGCATGGGGATATCCAGAAAAAACACCCAAAATCCAAGAAATCGTGTAATAAATATATATATATAACCAAGTGCGGCTAATACATGGGTGTGGCTTATACGCAGGGTTTTATGCTACCTCTATCTGCCACCAGGGGCCCCCCAAGGATCATGATCTACCCCTCCCTGTCTGCCTCATACATGGTATCATTTTGTGGTGAGATATGAATAGCACTGGCTGCTCCCCTATGTGAGGGGGGAAAGAAGAAGATATGATTCATTTTTTGATAGAATAAGACAGTGTTTACTATTATGTGGGGTGTCCAGGTGGGGTGTTGTTCATCTTATACTCCACCTGGCTCTGTACCCTATTGTTCCTACTGTAGGTTTATTCCCATATTCTACAGTTGGGGGGCCAGCAGGAGGTTTTATGAATTAGGTCAGTTCTGGCAGGAGGTTTTGTGAATTGGGTCATGTCTGGGAGGAGGTTTGTGAAATAGGCCAAGCGTAGCAGGAGGTTTTATGAATAAGGTCATTTTTGAACAGCAGGTGTAATTCTTAGAAAAATTATGTCCCATATGGGATTCATACCCACGCACCAGACAGTGCTGGGATCCTGAGTCTCATGTGCTAATCATTACACCATGAGTCCTCAGCTGATAACGTGGGTGTTATAACATCTACTGAGGTGCAATATGCTACTTCTATGACTGAGTAATCACTTGTAGATAAACAGAGTGATTTCACTTTGACTGGTCAATCTAGTGTAGTGGTTAAGGCCTGGGACTAGAAATCTAGACCACACAGGTTCAAACCTCTGGTGTGATTTTGTTTTATTCTTGGTTGACCACTGTCATTTTTGCAACAAATTCTAAAAATAATGTATTATAATGAACATCCTCTGATTGCCATAAAGATAAAGGGGGGCTTCAGGGGGGGCCTTTTACAAAGACTCCTTTTACCTTGTATGTGTAAGTTAAAAACACTTTCCCCATGCAGTCTTGAATCCACATTCAGTGATTCAAAGTCAGACATGCTAACCATTATACTATTGAGACTGCTGGTGATTGTAGACTGGAACACCATATATTTATCATAGCTTTGTATCACAGCCAGTGTAGAAGATTCAAATCCTCTTCTAGGCCTGCACAGATTATGTCAAAATATGCTTATATTTATGGTTTTACTGTTACATAAACTTCAGTGGATGGAGTATAAGTCAGAAACCTCCTTAGAGCTGGAGGTTTTGCCATAAAACCCCCAGCTCTGCGGAGGTTTTCCATTACATACCCCATCTGCCCCAAGCTGCCATCCCTCTACATGGTATCATTTAGGCTGAGATATGAATACTGCTGGCTGCTGCCATTATGTCAGCAAAAGAAAAGGAAGAGTCATACTTTGATAGAATAGGACAGCATGGAGAGGTGTCCTTGTGGGGAGTCCAGTTGGGACATTGTCCATCATACCCCATCTGCCCCAAGCTGCCACCCCCTCTACATGGTATCATTTAGGCTGAGATATGAATACTGCTGGCTGCTGCCATTATGTCAGCAAAGAAAAGAGACCTGTATATGAAACATATCACTAAGATGGAGTCTGATATGCAGATACACAGTTGTCCACACTCCCGCTCCCGGTCACACCCGCGGTGTGATGCTCCTGCTGCTCATAGACATAAAATACGCGTATTAATCCTCTAAAGGTCGCTAATGCAAAAATGCATCATGGCCATTGGTCTTAATGATGCACGAATACAGCTACATATGTAACTCATAACTACCTTATGGGGTCGACCCGAGGGGCGGCATGAGGCAACAATGAAGTGCTGGCAAGCCCTTCATTGGTGTGTCATGCTGATGCACACCAGCGTCCGTGCCCCTTAAAGGGTTGACCTGTGCCAGGATATGATGCCCTAAGGGTACTAAGTGATATATATTAAACAAATTGTATAAAACAGCAGGTGTCATGGCGGGTGTCATGGTGGGTGTGCCAGTATTCAGCGTATGACAGCGGGCCGTGATCTCCATGCAGCTCTGAGATTTATACTCGGTTTAACCTGTGACAGCTCGTGATGGATTGCGCTGTCATTTTCAGTGTCCCATGGTGAATGGCCTTATCTCGGCCTTCAGTCATGAGATTCTGGGAGGGCTTCCCTAGCCCACTTAAAAGGGTCTATTTCTCCTCTTTTCTATCTCTCAGAATGTGTTGTGCACATATGCGCGGGCACCGACATATTCCTCTGAAATTGTGTAATATAGTTCTCGCCATGAATATGACCTTAGCTGTCGAAATGGCGTTAAACATCTATTACTCACTCACTCACTGAGATTCTGGGTGGCGACAGAGTGTATGGTCATCTCCATATGACTCCATCATTAGGTTAAATTTCTGACCGGTACCTGGGATTCTGTGACTTCCAGCACTAATTTCGCACTGCAGCTGCTTTTCCGCAATCTCAAAAATGGCGCAGTGTGAGTTTTAGCGAATTTCACCCAAATAGAGAGTTCTCATGGCCACACACACATACTATCCAGATTGGTCCCTATATATCAAGGTTATTTTCTTGCTTGAGTACAATTACTAAGCCTCTAAGTCTCTGCTAGAACATAAATTTCTTGAAGGCTTGAGTCCATCAGAGATGACTCTTTGATGTGTGTCCCTGAATCAGATTGTTTCCTCCCCCCCAACCCCCACACACAGAGTTATAGTATATAGCACCATTGTAAACCCATCCCTCACCCCTCTCCCTACCAGTGGCGGATCCAGAATTTAGAAAAGGAGGAGGCATGGCCCAAAAGGAGGGAGTGCACCCCCCATTTTTGATGATGTTTTGACACTAAAAGTCCCCCCCCACCCTCCATCTAGATCTGCCACTGCCTACTAAGCCATTGCATTTTCACTCAAATGTTACTACCAGGTAATGGATTCCTACAGGTTTTTCTCTGATTTCAATTTTTTTTCTATGATCTACAGAAATCTTACCTCATCATACCTAAGGGGCTATCATTGTGTATTTCAAGGACTGTATGTGCTCAATCTTTGTTCCAAAGTTGCTTGAAAACCTTCATTATTTTGATGGCTTTTTTTAAAATAGTGCACAGACTCACACACCAACCCCTTCCACTCCCCGTCCCGGTAAGACACACAAACTACTCCCACCCCTTCCCCACCACCCGCCCACACCCACTGCTGTGATACATTGCATATCATTTTCTCCCACATGACTCTTATCCCATATAATGCGATCCTGCAGGATTTGACATCACCCGTGAAATTATGGGAGATTCAGTGTGATATCTTTTTGGATGAATTAGGGAGTCGTGAGGTCGGTTGATATGTGGTTTGTGTAGGATTCAGTGACTGAGTTATATATTATTCCCTGTTATATTGGTTTGCTCCTGTAAGTGGCTTAGTATTCGAAAGAAAATTATAATTCATTTCCAGGACATAAAGTACTATTGAAATCCCTGAATAAGTCAAATAAACCCTGAATTCAATGTTATCTACTGCTATTGAACAATATCCCCCATACAATCTTAGCAACATATTTCACAAAGTTTTATTGCTGATAAAATAATTCTATGATAATGGCTGCAAAGTAAAATCCCCAGAGCTGTGCACTTTAGGAATCGCTGTAAGGGTCATTGATGTCTATAGACGCCTTCTATTCCCCTTCCGCTACTTGTATCCCTTATCGTCCTCATCCTCTATTTCTATCAAACCACCTCCTTACCCTGCTCTAGTTTGCCCCCCCCCCCATGTTATTCCAAAAGCCAGACGGATCACAGAGCTGGCAGTTGGACCAAGCAACTAATGCTGTGGGTTTGGTAACACACATAGCAATAGGTCCCACCAGTGTCAGGCCTAGGAATGCAGTGCAGGATGAGTCTGCTGTTGTGATTGGACGGTCAGTGTACTGGTTTAGTTGGATGGTCGGTGTACTGGTTTGATTGGACAGTCCATCTAAGTGTTCTGATTTGGTGATTAAGTGACTCAGAAGAGGTCATGGGGTGACTGTTCTGATATTATGGTTTTGGCCACCAGCCTGTCAACTGAAAAGTAATTTTAAATGTGCTCTCTGGCTTAGTTTTTTTTTTCATGTACACTTGTTGGTATACAAGTGAAGATGGCACGGTTACCACCCAGTGACTAACTTCTCGGTTTGTACCACCTGGTATATGCCTGACCTGCTCCCAGTGCTGACCATTACACGCTAACCCCCAGTCTCCATATACTTGTCATGGCTGAAGGGGAAGCCTCTGTACATGCCCTTACAGAAACCCTTAGAGAAGCCCTCACAGAGCCTCAACTAAGGTCCTCTGAGGCTCCTCTAGCGGGGCGCTGGTCATGTTCCGCATGTCTGAGCAGTGACAATGTCTTTGTGGGGCAGCCATTATAAAAGACTCTGAGCCCTTACTTCTTACCCTGCCACAATCTAAGCAGGTCATTTCAAGGAATGGCCTAAAAATTTGCTCAGTCACATTGGTATCTACAAGTAGTTTTGATAGATAAATGAGGCGATTCCCTTGCTTTTGGTATTCTTGGCTGTTTTACCAGAGATCATTAGTTTAATGTCTTTGCTTGGATCGGTAGCTTAAGGTTACAATTTGGATGTGCTCCTGTGGCAAAGCAGAATTATCTAGTAGATACTATTCCACTATCCATATTCTATATTTACTGTATAAAACTTAAGATGAACATTGTCTCTACATCCACATACTGATATTGGTGGTAATGGTACTGACAGCTAGCGGGTTGAATTATCAACGAATAAATCAATTCCACCATCCACTGGAATTCGTATCAAAAGTCAACTGGTACCAATAGCTCTTACCAGTGATACCTTGCTGGTACCAGTTCCAGTAATAGCATGTGTTCATTGGGCATCCTGTTACCTGGGTATATACCATCTAGATGCATAACCCCATACTTGGACTGTTGTTAGACTCGCCTATAGCCATACCGCCGCTTAAGCTCCTGTGACCCTAGAGAGGTCTGTCAGAGTTAGGTCCCCACCCTCCACCATTTGGTCAATGGATGAAAAGTTGTTGCAGTGGATAAAAGATGCAATGAAACAACTCAACTGAAGTTTTAGATTCATCTCTGGAAAGGGAAAACCTTGTCTCTGCCATCCTAGCCCTTGACTACTATAACACAGGTTGTTATTGCAGAATCCTACATTTGTGATTTTGAAATTTTATGGCTGCTATTTCTAAATGGGCTCTTTGCATTAGTACTGTCACTATGGGAATACTTTGTATCACCCACATGTTGTACCTTTTAGAAACTCATTGACAGCATGCTTTGACTGAGGGTGTTAATCCATATGATCAAACGCTATACTAGTCCTAGCCTGAGCACCTTCATGTGGCTCAGATTTCTAATTGACGCATAACAACGGTTTTGTTCCAACTTTCAATTCCTTCCACAAAGTTTCCCCGTTTGTTAGTGACAATTGTAGAAGGTTTTTTTTTATTAGAAGTGGTATATGTGAAATATCTTTTTGCCGTCACTGATGTCTTATTTGATGAGAGACTTTGTCACTGTTTGATATACAGCTTGGTCCCTGCACTGATATGAAGATATCATGTTTTACCGCCACTATAATGGTCATTAGTGGCTGCAGTTAAGCCTTTGGGGGCCACTGATGCATTAATGCATCATGCCCATTAGTCATCTTGATGCACCAATGAAGTGACTGCTGGCTAGCACTTCATTGGTGCATCAAGACAACCCTCTAGGTTTATGTATCAACCTCATTGGGTCTGAATGATGTTTGAATGTAACCCTGGGAAGTAACTCACCAGAGGTGCATTGATGCATCATGCTGACCATGGAGCATAGAGCATGAACGCATCAGTGGCCCTTAAAGGGTTAAAGAGTTAAAGACTGCTCATTCCCTGAGCCTGTTTATAAGCACAGTCTGACACCTCCTCTTGGTACCTCATGTTCTATAGAGGGACTGATTACTGGTATAGGGGAAGGCTGACACTTTATTCATGGCAGTCCTGACCACCTCTGAAAGGTTCTGTCCCCTGATACACCCCCCACCCCGTCCACCACCCCCATCAATTCCCTCTGTCCCCACCCCATCTGCCCTACACCTTATGGCCATGATCAGACCTGACGGTGAGGACACACACAGGGCACACAGCGTGACAATGTCTGTCCTCGGGTAAGTAATAGGTAAACTGCGCTGTAAAAAGATGCCACAAAATAAAAGTAGGTCTCTGGCAACTTTGAGACACGGTTATCACTGTTATTTCCTTCTAGGTTCCTCATAGCATAGTGCTGTATTGTACTTTTATCTGGGGGTTCAGGGCTTCATTGGATAAATTAAAACTAAACTCATATGGGTGGCATTCAAACATCATGACAGCCAATGGATGTGAGGCATGACAGCGTTAGCTACCCTGAAGTACACATCTGAAGTACACATAGAATATATTGAGGAAAATTGAAAATGTAATTCTGATAAAATTATTCATATGAGGGTAGAGTATGTATGTTACACATATATCCACCAGAATTAGTGACTTAATATCTTTTAGCTTGGTAGTTATTCCAATTCATTATCAAAATGCCTATATCGATCTATTAGGGACATACTAGCATACAATTAGCCAATAGAGAATGTTATTGGTTTGAAGAAGCATTGTCAGGACTTATGAGCTCAAATATTACCACATTTTGAGGCCTAATAGTGCCAGTTTCCTAATATATCAATCTGTTTCAAAAGTTGCTATCTTAATATAGGAGAGATGCACACCTTAGTATTAGCGTTGCCCTATTTGTGTTATATTTAGTTCTGAAACAGATTGATATATTAGGAAATTTTTAAATTGGTTATACTAAACGCTAATAGCTCTACTAAATATCTAAAAGTTTTGAAACAGCCCCCTAGTGTGGTCCCTTCTTATTATTATAGAGAAGGGACTACCTCACACCGATAACCATATTTGCCAGTTTTATGTGCCCCAATGGAATTCTATGCCTAGGCCTTATATGAGACAGACACTTATTTGGAGCCCGTATTTAATTTTTAAGGTTGATTTCACCCCTATGATTATTTAGGACGACCGCATGCTTATAGGCCACTATGGTATAGGAGCTGATCTTTTTTCAAGTGCTGTAAGTTCGAATGTACACAATAATCCAAAAGAGGTAAGGAAGCCAAAATCTAGGATGCACCTGAGAGAAATACTGCACCATGCTTACCAATAAACATGATGCCTGCGTCACGCTGCATCCTGTATCAGCAGACCTCTTGGATATAAAACCACACATCCATACTGATATAGTGTTTGATCATTCCATCCCCCGATATCCTGCCTGTCAGCCGGTGTATCGTCTAATCTACCCTATCAAGCTGTCCATTCACTATAAACCAGCATCCAGCCAATGATGGCCACTAATCTCCAATATCAGCCTGTCACACAGTCCACCCCCCACATACAGGGCCTATCATCTGATTGATCCACAGGAGCCCCAACTCTGAATATCAGCGGCATCCAGCAGTGGAGTTGTGGTTAGTGTGACTGATTATACATTCAGAGTTATATCGGATTGACTACTATATATGGCTTAGTTAGAAATATATAATTCATTTCAAGGTCATTTATCACTATCGTAACCCTTGGACATGTCAAATGTCACTGAATTCAATGAAATCAACTGCTATTGAACCATATCCTCTTGACAAATTTTGTAGCATATTTCACAAAGTTTTATCGCTGAGAAAACAATTCTATGATAGCAGCTACCAAGTAAAATCCCCAGAACTGTGCACTTTAGGAACCGTTGTAAGGGTCATTATATTGATGTCTTAAGACGCCTTCTATTCCCCTTCCGCTTTTTGTATCCCTTATTGTCCTCATCCTCTATTTCTATCAAACCACCTCCTCACCCAGCTCTAGTTTGCCCCCCCCATGTTATTCCAAAAGCCAGACGGATCACAGAGCCGCCAGTTGGACCAAGCAACTAATGCTGTGGGTTTGGTAACACACATAGCAATAGGTCCCACCAGTGTCAGGCCCAGTATCATATACCATTTTATTATTCCATAAATTGTAACATATTTTGTATTAATCAAAGGATATCTATGAAATTAATACATAGGTTGGTTCTAAGAGCTATAAGAGCGCTCAAACTTTACATAAGAGCGTTCATGCCCCACTGCACACCAGCCAGGTCAGTTACATACACTCTCTGACATCAAAGGCTCCGACCTAATGGTTCACTGCACAATATAATAAAAATGAGGGTCTCAGTGTGCGACCTCATGGTTCAATGCACAAATTAATAACTTGTAAGTGAATGCAACCGGCCGTCACGGGTGCCTGAGCACCGCTGACGCCGTCATGAGTGTCTGAGCACTCTAAGGACTGAACAATGGGTTACATAAGCACGACGCCATAACCTTCCGGTCGCTCTAGCGTTGCTCCTGAGCGACCTAGGTCAAATATCAAAATATCTATGGAAAGCCCATAATTAGACGGTCAGAATGAGCCCAAGATCAAGGCGGAACTCCCAGTATTAAGGAAGTTACGCCATGGAGACTGAATCGACCTCCGAGTGAGCTACAGACAAACCGGCGGGAGTTACGCGCCTATCCAGCGGGCATTATAAACTTGGCATATTCAGCTCCGCGCATGCCCAAAATGGCGGTTATACAAGCATAAACGACCGAGTTATGAGGGTTTGAAGATGCAGAACCGACCAAGACAATGGGGGCCATAGCGGCGTCCATGGGGGTCCTTTGTCCCCCTGTGACACTTGAAAGGGTCCCCTCAAACAATTGTAGAGTTAGGCAGATGCTGCTGGCTCCAGTCAGTCTGGAGGTGCTTTTCCAAGATTTGCTACAAATAGCCTGTCTGCACCTCCAGGAAGACACATCACCAAGAACCGCTCTAGAGGTAACATCTCCAGTCATCTCCTGCTACCTGCTATACCACTGCACTATGGGGAAACTATGCTAGACAGGCATTGGTTTCCTACCATTAGTGGCCAGAGGCTATCTTCTTCAAGACTTCCACCAGAGGGTAAAGTTATCCATTATTACATTATTCCTCTAAGCAGCAGGTCAGGAGCTAGGTGTGGGAACCCACCTAGAACTATGCTGGACACTGTATTATTAATACCTCACAGGTGGAGTGGAACTGAACATTATACTTTATAAATTACTGTATGTTTACTGTATGTGCAAATTACCTACATACTAACTACTGTATGATGGACATTTCTTACATGTTGCCTAAAGCTGAATAAACCAGTGACAACTGGAAATAACACTATTTATAAGAGCCTTGAGATAATTACACTATATACCACTAGTCTTATGATATTTCTCATATGACAACTTGATCATGCCAATCACTAGTATGACAAAGTGGTGGAGAACATCCTACTAAGATCCCATATCTCACAGGCTCATAAAAATTAAAGCTGGTAACACAACTAAAAACAATCATGCACACAGTAAGTTAAAGCTGGTACCGCAACTGGGAACAATCATGCACACAGTAAATTAAAGCTGGTACCGCATACACACAGTTAGACCCACTCCACCCACCCAGTGACCTTGACCTTGACACCATACCCACCAAGGTCACCAGTGAGATCTCCCACATACCAGTGAGATCTCCCACACATCAGTGAGATCCCCCACACATCAATGAGATCTCCCACACATCAAGTGAGATCTCCCACACATCAATGAGATCTCCCACACATCAGTGAGATCTCCCACACATCAATGAGATCTCTCACACAACAGTAAGATCTCTCATATATCAGTGAGGTCTCCCAAAACGTCAGTGAGGTCTCCCAAAATGTCAGTGAGGTCTCCCAAACGTCAGTGAGGTCTCCCAAACGTCAGTGAGGTCTCCCAAACGTCAGTGAGGTCTCCCACACGTCAGTGAGGTCTCCCACACGTCAGAGAGGTCTCCCACACGTCAGTGAGGTCTCCCACACGTCAGTGAGGTCTCCCACACGTCAGTGAGGTCTCCCACACGTCAGTGAGGTCCACCACACACATCAAGGCCTTATCAGTCAAGCTGGCAGAACAACACACAAAGACCTTACGTAGTCAGGGGCCTGTTGAAGAGGTCTCCCTCCCACCAAGATCTAGGAGGCCCGCAGGAGGCAAACCAGCCTCCAATACAACAGACCCACACTCAGTAGACCCCACACCACCCACCCTGTCTACTCAGGGAACAACCAGTTCTCAGGGATCCAACATTTCCCAGGGATCTCTACAGGACGCCCAACTCACGCTATCTACCTCAGGGGAAGAAGGATCTGCCTCAGGGGGTGGATCCACACCCTCATCTAGATCCTCCACCCCAGCTCCAGCCTTTGACAGCCACTCCTCCAGAGACACCTCCCCCACACCCTCCATCATGGACACCGATGAAGGCCCCCAACCTAATCAGACAGCTGAGAAGATAAGGGCCTATGAGAAGGCCATCCAAGATGCAGTTACTGCCCTAGAGACCAACAAGTCCCAGCAGGAGGAAAGGGAGAGGATCCTCAACCAACAACTGGCAGAGAGGAATGCAGCAATAGATGCTCAACAGAAGGCCATGGAAGATCAGCGGAAGTCCCTAGAGAGACAACAACAACAGATAGCAGATCTCATGAAGATGGTATCATCCCAGACCCCACAACCTCCCACACCTGCCATCACACCTGTTGTCACACCATCTGCCTCTGGATCCAAAGATGACATCATAATCTCCATGGTGTCCAACATGACCAAGCTCATAGACAATAAACAGCAGGACGACAGAAAGATCAGGATACATGAGGTAACAAAACCCAAAACCTTTTCACACCCATCACCACTCATGTCAACAGCATTATTCATTGATCACAAATTCCCAGAATATCTGAAGGATAAGTACAAAGTGACAGACAGTGACACCATGGTAACATATTTACCCAAGTACCTCGAAGGACAAGCACTAGCTTGGTTTGAATCCTTCAGGGAGAGTGCCACACCTGATATGTTGACATGGACCAATGTAGTGAATAAATTAAAAGAGTATTTTGCTACTCGAGACAATATAATCTCAAGGACTGCACTCCGTGCACAAAAGATAGATGAACCTGTTCTAGACTATGCATGCCATCTCAGGAAAGTGTGTAATGCCCAACGCCAGAGTGATGAAACCCTAAGCAAGGCATTTACCCAAGGCATGAGGCCCTGGATCTCTGTAGCTCTTGAGAACAAGAAAATAGACTCTTTTGACCAAGCCCTAGACCTAGCCCTAGAGGTTGAGACCCAAGAGAGATCTAGGAAGGTAAGGGATGCAGAAACCAACCCACAGCCTACTAAGAAAAAGGTCCAGGAAATCAGCACTAGTTCAGATGAAGATGTTAACCTAATGTCTAGTGCCCATGTAAGGCAACAGGAAGCTAAGGTTGCATCAAGAGACCCTACCGGTAGATACAGAGGAAATAACTATGACCCCAACTACCAATCCAATAGAGGTAGAGGTAGAGGGGGCAACAACAACAACCGGGGGGGTCACAACAGTAGGAAAGACAACAGCTCTTCCAACTCCAACAATGGTAACTCTTCATACAGCGATAGGAGAGACAGAACCCCAAGTAATGGCAGATCCTATAATAATCAAGGATCCAACAGTAGGAGCCAGAGTCCACATAGGAACTACAACTCTGGATCCTACAACAACTCTGGATCCTACAACAACAGCCAGGGTTCAAACAACTCTGGATCCTATAGTCAAGGATCCAACAGTAGGGGCCAGAGTCCACATAGGAACTACAACAGTGGATCCTACAACAACAATGGCGCCTACAACAACCAGAGATCCAACAACTCCGGTCAATACAGCAACTCTGGTCAATATAACCAGGGTTCCAACCCACGCCAGGAGGATTACAAACCTGACACAAGAGGTTACCAGGGGAACCAACAAAGTAACCCCCAAATACCACCTCATGTGATGGATCAAATCTCTAAGCTCCTGGTGGCAAGCATCTCAACCACCCCACAGAACCAGGAAAACTAGGATGTCACAGTGCCGATGGGCCAGTGCACTGTGACACCCCAAATACAAACAATCAATCAGGATTAACAAAGATCCAACCAGAGACAATTGCTAGTGCCAATCTACCATCTAACAGACAGAGACGTCCATCAGTGATACACATCACCCCACCAGATTCATCATCAAAGGATACAGGTGAGAGTACCAAGCTTTCTATTGTACTTCTTCAAAATGGCTGTATCAATGCAAATCTATATGATGTTTCAGATGTACAATGTTTGGTTGATACAGGTGCTACTATCACCTGTGTCAGACAATCATTCCTCATGGATCTCCAAAAGAGATTCCATATCCAACTGAGGAAATCTAAAATCAACATCCACTTGGCAGATGGATCGGTGTGTCATGTTAGACATTCAGCTATGCTGAACTTTAGAATCCAAGGTGTCAGATTCCAATACCAATTTGCTGTAATACCCAACCTCACACAGCCCGTTGTTCTCGGCACAGATTTCTTAAGCACTACAAAATCTCAAATTGAATTTAATGTTGATCCTGAACAAATTCTCAAACCCATTAGGGCAGTGAGGGATTTTACCATCCCTCCATTCTCTGAACTTGCAGTATTGGGTAAGGTCACATCTACTCAATCACTGCAAGGGAAAACTGGAGTAGTAGATAACCTCCAAAGAAATAACAATGCCCCATATCTAGTTCAAAGGGCAGCAGTAACCCCCAGGGAAAATAACAAACATCCCCTAGTGTTACTCAACACCGGCAGGCGCCCACATAAAATCAAAAAGGGTGCCATCATAGCTCTATTTCAGGAAGTCAAGGAATCTGATTTAGAGAAACCTCAACAGGTGTCAGACACAACCCCACACACTGATCAATCCATCTCAGCCATACGGCCTGAGGATGTAACTCAATTCAGTGACACAGACTCAGACTGTGAGTCCACATATGCTGACCCTGAACCCAACTCAATCAGACTCTCTGAAATAGCTGCTATACATAGTGAGGCACATGACCTCGAGCCAGAATTGGAAGAGAATGTTCCACCAAAATCTGTGCTCACATCCAAAGATCAGCATGATAGATTAAAATCACTGCTGACCAAGTATGATGATGTATTCGTAGGAAAAGATGGAGACATTGGTGCCACACACCTGTATACACACTCAATACATGTAAAACCTGAGGCAGTACCATGTCATTTCCTACCATATAGACAAACACCAGAAAAACAGGCCGCAATAGGGGAAGAGTGTGAAAGGCTAGTACAACAGGGCATTCTGAGAGAATGTGCCGAGGGCCCCTGGGCCTCCAGATCCTTTTTAGTACAAAAATCATCGGGAGGCCATCAGCTCGTCACAGATTTTCGTTATTTGAACCAGAACACGATAAATCAAGCCTTATCTACACCCCGGGCCGATGACACTCTAGACATGATAGGGTCACTCAGACCAAGAGTATTCAGTAAGCTAGATGCCCA
The DNA here is from genome assembly GCA_949317995.1 of Acholoe squamosa. Taxonomy (NCBI): domain Eukaryota; kingdom Metazoa; phylum Annelida; class Polychaeta; order Phyllodocida; family Polynoidae; genus Acholoe; species Acholoe squamosa. The sequence continues at coordinate 91,512,899 of OX439037.1, forward strand.
ACAGGGATTTTTTCAAATTCCTATAAGACAGGAGGATCAGCATAAAACCGCATTCATAGCAAATGACAAAAAATATGTCTATGAAAGGATGCCGATGGGTTTAGCGACGGCACCGGCGGGATTCTGCCATCTAGTCACATTAATTCTGAACAAACTCAAGTACAAATGTGCCCTACCATACCTAGATGACATATTGGTATTATCACCATCAATCGAACAACACTTCCATGACCTGGAAGATGTGTTCAACAGCCTAAGAGTTGGTAAACTCAAACTGAAGAAATCAAAATGTGAATACTTCATAGACAGAATAGACTTCTTGGGAATGAGAGTCACACCCATGGGACTACAACCATCTCCCACAAAGGTGGAGTCAATCAAAACCTTCCCAACACCAAAATCAGTCAAAAATGTCCGATCCTTCACAGGCCTATGCCAATACTTCAAAAAGTTTATCAAAGGTTATGCCCAAATTGCTAGACCATTGTATGATCTACAGACACATCTCAAAGCATTTGTCTGGACAGAAGAGGCAGATAATGCTTTCAAAACATTAAAGCATGCCCTCTGTACCAATGCTCTTCTCAGATATCCAAACTATGAGAAAGAGTTCAGTTTGGCAACTGATGCTTCCAATGTGAGTTTAGGAGCTGTACTCTCACAAAGAGATAATGAAGGAGTGCTCAGACCAGTAGCCTTTGCAGGTAGAACCCTCTCAAAACATGAGAGAAATTACAATACCACAGAGAGAGAACTACTGGGAGTAGTGTATGGAGTATTACACTTCAGACACTATCTAGAGAGTAGACACTTCCAATTATACACGGACCATGCAGCCCTAATCCCACTATTAACCAATACAGGACTCACACATAGATGGGCCAGATGGGCTCTAGACATACAACAATTTTCATTCACCATCCAACACGTGAAAGGTGATGATAACACACCACCAGATGCTATGTCTAGAAGAGAATACCCAGACTCTGGACCCATGACTAACCCTCCACCCCCACCAAGGAGAGTTAGAGCAGCCAGTAGAACCAAGTTTGAAAAAGTAACAAAGAAAGTACCATTCAAAAGGGATGATCCACCCAACACCATTGAAAGGCCAGAGACACCCATTAGGGGTATCTTGAAGCAATCTACACACTATGTGTTTTGCCACTGTGAGAGAGAATACTCACAACTCTTTCCAGATAATGACTTCGAGCCTATTGAATTCTCATCACTCAATCAGATAGTGAAGGCAACTCCTAAGGAGCCACCCTTCACCCCACCTGACTCAGATGATGAAGATCCAGAAGACACAATATATGCTATTACTCAAGCAACTTCTAAATCAGTCAGATTCTTTGAACCAATGCAGGGAGAGGAAACATCAAACCATTTGTGTCCTATGACCACACGCTCAAAGACTAGAGAAATGATTCAGGAGGGCACACCAAAACCCCCCACACAATCACAAACTATTCTAAATGAGAAAAAGGTCACAGGGAACAAACCTACCAAAACCCCACCTGCCAGGAAAAATGTCACAAAAGACACTGCATCTACTAAGTCAAAGAACTCTGAGACAAAGAAGAATGACAAAAAGCAAATTGTGCCTTTAAAGAAAAAGGTTGCCACTCCCATCAAGGCGAAAATAGGCCCTCCAAAGGAGCCTACACACCAAAACAAGAGTGACACACCCCAACAAAAGGCACAAGATAGGCCAATAGTCGATGAAAAAGAAAAAGAAAGAGACAGAATAAAACAACATGTGCTAGATATAAATCAACTACTGGATCAGATTCCCGACACATCCATCTCAGGTACAAACCTTGGCTTGGAACAAAGGAAAGACAAGGACCTATTGCCCCTCATACAGTATCTTGAGGATGGGACCTTGCCTGCACCAAAAGCACAAGGAAATAGAATCATCAACCAAGGCCAGACATACACCTTGGTAAATGGTACATTAGTCCATATATGCCCCATAAATTGGAGGAAAACCAATACTGTACCACTTCAAATTGTTATACCACAGCAATGGGTAACAAGTACACTACAGTATTTCCATGACTCACCTACTGGCGGCCATCTTGGTTCTAGTAGGATGCTGTCAGCACTCCGACCTAGGGTATATTGGAAGTCTATGCTAGCAGACACAACAAAATATGTTTCCACCTGCCACACATGCCTCACAGCAAAAAGGCAAGTACACTCACACAAAACACCAATGACAGTGAGAGAGTACATGACTTCACCAATGAAGTTCCTAAACCTAGACGCGGTGGGACCACTTCCCACAACTGCCAGGGGAAACAAACATATACAAGTCTGCATAGATTATGCTACCAGATATGCAACAGCTTGGGCTACTACTGACTTAAAAGCTGAGACAACAGCAGCAGAGTTCTACAAGAATATAATTTGTCATCATGGAACACCAGCCACTCTTCAAACAGACAATGGGACATGTTATACAGGTGCAAAGTTCACAAAGTTAACTAAACACCTCAAGATCAAACATAAATTCTCCTCACCATACAGGCCACAATCAAATGGGCTTGTAGAGAGATTCAATGCTAGCATAGGCACAGCACTCAGAGCATTCTGCTCAAAGCACCAAAACAATTGGGATTCATTTATTGAACCCATAACCTTTGCATTAAACAACACTGAATCCCAAACCACAGGATTCACCCCTTTCTTCCTACTCCATGGAAGAAACCCAGCCACCCCAATGGACTTAGGGCTGGGAATACAGGAAGACATATCCACAGTAGCAGACCATGTAGCTAACATGATAACAAATCAAGATACCTCTAGGAGGAAAGCTATAGAAAGGGTCGCCAAGCTACAAAAGGAAAGAAAGGATAGATATGATAAGAAACTTACACCACAGGAAATCAAGGTCACCGACATGGTGTACCTAAACATACCAAGAATCCTGACCAATACAGAGTGTAAGAAACTTCAACCCCTTTTTATGGGACCATATGTTGTAGTAGATAGACCTAGTTTGACAAGTGCCAAACTCAAAAACTTGGACACCAATCTATTGGTGGCCAGACCAGTGCACATAGACAGACTGAAAAAGGTTGTGGCTGTCAGAAATAATGAATTTGCACACAGGCTTATTCCACATGAGGCCAAATACTACAGCAAAATTGTAAGGAACAAAAATGATATCACCCTTACAAGAGAAACCACAGGCATAGGCCCGATCAAGCCTAGGCCTGCACACCACATACTAAGAAAGACATCTAGGTGTGGTGCAGTTTCAAGAAATTAGAAACAAGATTGAGATACCAAAAGACATAAGATTTTCAAAATGTATTACAAATTCTCTTCATCCACACATAAGACATGTGTGACTGATAATGAATTACTTATATGTATATAAAGCCAATCAAATTTGTAAATATATCAGTAGGTTATTGCCTCTGAAAAGGGTCAAAGACTGGGACCCCCCAAGTAAAGCAGACATGAAGTCTAAGAAAAGTAAGGGTAACACAATGGAGTGTCTAAAGCCTAATCCCCACATGAAAGAGCGCGCTATGCCAACACAGCAGTCTATAGAGATCAATTGACCTTATAAGCTACACTCAGACAACTGTCTAGACGGTCATGAATGGCTGTCCTGGATGACAGGAGGAGCTAATTACCAGTACACAGACTACACAATAGACCCCCACAGTTGCAGACACTGGAGATCAAGGCCTTGACTCCAGAGAAACAATACCAGGCCCACAATGGATGTGGGTAGGGTAGGCTACATAAGAAGCACTGTGGACCATAGCCCACCATCAGTCTTCATCCAGCTGCAGTCTGGAACACAAGTCTACAGGACCCCACTTGGGAATTAGCCAGCCCACTTCTCCATTAGGAGAGACTGCACTAGGATAAAGAACACACCTACTTCACCTTCAACCTGACCTTACCATTTACTGGTCAATCTCTATAGACTCACCGGACATATTGCCAAGACAGCTCAATCTTGCAAAGGTACAGTTTGAACCACTTCATTTAAAGTGTTACACCATACACTTAGACTTTACCAGCACCAAATCACTACAAATTTGACAAGACTTTAAACAGCAAACTTGCTTTACACAAGCACCATGGGGACACTGAGAGTTTCACCCATACTGCTAACTATGCTGTCACTATATACTATCGAACCACTTACTGCAGGTTATACACCTGTGGTGAGACAAAACATAGGAGTAGTATTCAAACCTAGCCCTCAACCATTGGTCAATGGACATACAACCACAACACTATTGTTAGCTATCCCCTACAAGATACCTCGGGCACCCGTTACCCAAGGATCCATAAGGGATAGAATACTCCAGTTGACCACTCCTACTCTACAAGATCATACCTCTGGCCAAATTATCCAACAAGCTAAGGAGCTAGACACCTTGCTGGAAATTGCAGACAAGGAGATAAATGAAACACTAGCCTCCATCAAATTGTTCTTATCCAACCCCATAAACACATTGGACAAGGCCAAAAGAGAGGCCATACTGGGTTTTCTAGCACCCCTGTTTCGCGGTGTGCTAGGTCTAGCCACAGTAGAAGATGTAAACCAAGTAATGGGACAGCTCAAGAACATAGATGAAATACTAAGAAAATTTGCTAAACAGGATCAGGAAGCAGCTAATCTCATTGAAAAGATCACAGACAGACAAGATAAGTTTGTTAAAGCATACATCCAAGATAAGAAGGTACTGGACAGCACAATCAACACCATAGGTGACACCGTCAACCTGTGGGCCTCTAACATGTCCAGGTCACTTGACTCATATTCAAGGCACGAGAAAACTCAAAGGGAAAAAATGCAAGTATTAAATGATGCACTAATTATCATAGCAGCAAGAATGAATACAGTTCAATCACTGCAAAGGACAAATGCAGCCCTGAGGATGCTATCATCAGGGATCCTAACCCCTGATATAGTGCCACCCTCAGACCTTGCTAGATATCTAATTGACATTAATAACAAACTTAGGATTACACACCCTGGAGCACAAGTCGCAATTAATGACTTAGATTTCTATTACTCACAGAAGCTGACCTCATACACTTACTCAGCTCACCATATATATATTCATCTGGACATTATAATTCAATCTACCACCTCAACCTTCAAACTGTACCAAATGATTACATCACCCATGCCTATAGACACACAGGAGACCCCCACCAGAGGAGTCACCAAATTACAAACCACAACTGAGTTTCTAGCAGTATCTTACGATGAATCATTATTTATCGAATTGGACTCAGCAGATATGCAGGCATGTGAAGGTACTACAGTAAAGGTATGCAGAGATGTAAATGGTAGAATCTATAAACACAGGCCTACATGCCCTGTAGCCATTTTTACTAACCAGGCTCAACAGATTAAGGAACATTGCAAGTTTACAGTTTCACCACTGCAAGCACCTACCACCCATGCTATTTCCATTTCTGAAGATGAGTATCTGGTCACTACTAATGAACCCCATTACTTTATCAACTGCCATGGTAAAACGTCTGAAACTCGGAAGGCCCAGTCCTACTCAATCATAGGTGTACCCTGTGGGTGCACGATCAGTGTAGGAGAATTTTCTCTTCCAAACACAAGGTTGCCCTGTAACTCAACCTTATCATTTCATTACATCCTCAAGACAATTAATTTACCATTCATGGCAGCACTTAACAAAATTTCTGAAACCAAACCAGATGAAAGAGAGAATCTTCCAAATTTCCCAGTAGTAAACCTTTCTAGAACCTTAGAAAAACTACAGGAAAATCCAATCATGGATGATATTACTCAACTAAATTTAGAGCCCTTTGCCAAAACAGTATTAAAAGATGCCTCCAACCTTAATAAGGAAATGGAAACGCGCTACGAGGAATCATACCTACGTCGAGTTACAGAGCATCCAATCTTCCAAAGCTTAGCACTCATCCTAGGGATATCAGCTCACATTTTTATAGTATACATACTACTCAAATTATACAGACTAGGAGGAACTGTAGCCTACCTGCCTACAGCCAAAGCATTCAGACTAGTCACCGAGCTGCCCCTACACAAATTGCTCCCAGATAAGAATCCTACCAAACTAACCCCTACAGAGGAAACCCACACCCCTTTCCTCACAATTCAGGAAACCCACACCCTGATAATTGCTATATTATTCACCCTGACCATCTACTCAGCCTACAGAATAATGAAGTACCTTAAGAAATTTGCACAGACACACTGTGGCAAGAAAAATGTGGCCAAGCGCACAAACCCCACAATATATTTTAAAATATATTGTGGAGACTCAAACTTCGCGCTACCCTTGAGGCCAATACCACATGAATTTGATGAGATTAAATCAGCAGCTGCCCCTACCTATAAGGATATAGTGGTTAAAACCTTCCCACTACCTAAGGCTATATTTACCTGGAATGGACCAGCAGTTATAACAACACAGAGAGGAGAATTTGCTTATCACCTCCCTCAGGTGATACACCTACCTTGGCGCACTAGGTTCAGTACTATACCAGCCCTTAAAAACAAAGGACTGTACTACTCCATGCTTCTCCAGAATGATTGTGGCACCAGCCCGGTGACCATGACAGCACTGGAAAATACAACAGATATAATTATTGACGAACAACAGGAGGAGACCGCAAGGTCAAACATGCAGACTATTGCTAATTTTCTAAACCACCAGCCCTCCCCGGTGACTGTGGAAACAGCCTAGACTGCCCACAGCCTAGGCTGCCCCCAGTCCACCACCAGGAGACAACACATCAGAGACAGTATTCAGAACTTTTCGGACAATTTGCCGGCCCTGAAAAGGGCCTTTGGGATGGCGGGTTTTTACACCCTAGGTTTCAGTCTGTCGGGATCCTACCACAGATCCTCGGGTTCAACATCAATGGGAGAGTCCGGGGCCGAGTCCGAGCTATACATATGGCCGTGATCCTGCTCCCACTCAGCGAGCCGGGCCTCCAGCATCCCCAGTCCATACTCGGCAGCCGTGGATGGATTCCCGGATGCCGCAAGATCGAGGAGGGACGCCGCCAACAAATAATCCCATAGCACTCGCTCCCGCGGCCCTAGGTTATAATCCATGGGCCAGAAACCCATATTGCCCAGGGCCCTAGTCAGAAGGGCCACAGTGGCCCCCCGACGCAAGGCTGAGCCCAGGAAATAATGGCAGGAGTAATTACAGACCATCACATCACCATGCTCAATGATCTCTTTGAAATTACTCACTATGTACCCATAATGGATGGTCTGGTTAGACTCAACCAGGGCCCTAGCTGGACTCCCCACCTCCATCACCTGGGGGACAGGCAGAGCAAAGAGAGCTTGTAGGTGGGCCATGGTACTACAGCAGTGACTTCCAGAGAGGAACTGATGCTCCAATACCAGCCACACACTCCTTAAATGGACACACACACACCCCCCCCCCACCCTGAACTGTCCACTGACACCAAGCTAGGCACTGCCACAGACACATGCCAAAATCTGGCACCTAACACCTCAAGTGCCACCACTGCATGAGCACACCAGGGAGGAGACTCACATCTCACTCCTGACACACCTCCACTGTCAATGAAATTATCAAAGTATTAGAAAAAAAAATTATATACACAGCCACTTGTTGATGTATAATATGAAAATCTATGGTATTCTCACAAAATCAATGATTAATGCGCGCATATACGCGCAAAATTGCGAAATTGCAAATTACAAATTGTAAAATTGTACAAATCTAACATTAATATACATGAATGCAGGTAGATAACTAAGACAGTTTTTGTACCCACTAGCACTTGTATACTATGCCAAGGTTTACTTAAAGTAACACACTTTAGGTATCCAAGAAAATTGTTGGAAAAAATGAATGAAAAAAAAAAAAAAAAAAAATTTTTTGTTGAGAAAATGGTTGACATAAAACATGTTTACTTAAGATACTCACCAAATAAATCTCTTTCAGGGACACATACTCAAAAGGCTAGGGGAAAAGTCAATTAAGCAGCGGCCCACTGCCGAAATTGCCAATTAATACACCCATATAGCAAAATCAATGAGTAACTCAGAGACAAACAAGCCCATTGTACATGAAGTACTTTGTTTTTCCGGCCCTCGGAAAAATTTGTCTCAAATCCCACAAATTGAATAGTGTAATCTAGATTGTACGTTTGTACCCAATTTGCACACAAAATTGTATGTTTGCACACCAGATTGTACGCTTGTACCCAATTTGCACACTAAAATTGTATGTTTGCACACCAGATTGTACGCTCGTACCCAATTTGCACACTAAAATTGTATATTTGCACACCAGATTGTACGCTTGTACCCAATTTGCACACTAAAATTGTATGTTTGCACACCAGATTGTACACTTGTACCCAATTTTTGCACACAAAGATTGCATGTTTGCACACTAGATTGTAAGTTGTATCCAATTTACATTTGAATTATATGTTGCACATTATATTGTATGTCTGTACCCAATTCATACACTGAAGTCAGATTTTTTAGAAAATCAACATCTCTATGTGTATCCAAGCTGTACGCAAAACTATATATGTACATACAGAAACTATCAATTGAACGCAAAATTATATATTGGCATACTAAAACTGTCAAATGTACGCAAAAATTATATATTTGTACACCAAAAATGCCAAATGCACGCGAAATTATATATTTGCACACTAAAATTGCCAAATGTACGCGAAATTATATATTTGCACACTAAAATTGTCAAATGTACGCGAAATTATATATTTGCACACTAAAATTGTCAAATGTACGCGAGAATTATATATTTGCACACTTAAATTGCCAAATGTACGCAAAAATTATATATTTGCATACTGAAATTGTCAATTGAACGCAATTACACGCGAAATTGTAAATTTGCACACTGAAATTGTCATTTATGTTCAATTTGCACGCTAAATTGAATATTGAATGCCAAAATTGCACACTATTTGCCAAATTGTATGTTGTACATAAAAATGGGAAATTGTACCCAAAATTGATGTCACATAAGAAAATAAGCTCAGGTATGGTAAGATATAGGAACTCGGAAATGTACTTATACCCAGGAGAAATTGTTTATACTGACAAAGCTCTACCACAAAAATTGCATTTGAAGCACTCCCCATCACTTCAAATCCTCTTACAAAACAGTATATAACTCCAAAATAAGGTAAAAATTGTATAAATTGTACATTCCCTCAGCGAAATGACGGAGTTTCGCATTCTTTCGGGGGAGAGGGAGTATTCTATCATATACCATTTTATTATTCCATAAATTGTAACATATTTTGTATTAATCAAAGGATATCTATGAAATTAATACATAGGTTGGTTCTAAGAGCTATAAGAGCGCTCAAACTTTACATAAGAGCGTTCATGCCCCACTGCACACCAGCCAGGTCAGTTACATACACTCTCTGACATCAAAGGCTCCGACCTAATGGTTCACTGCACAATATAATAAAAATGAGGGTCTCAGTGTGCGACCTCATGGTTCAATGCACAAATTAATAACTTGTAAGTGAATGCAACCGGCCGTCACGGGTGCCTGAGCACCGCTGACGCCGTCATGAGTGTCTGAGCACTCTAAGGACTGAACAATGGGTTACATAAGCACGACGCCATAACCTTCCGGTCGCTCTAGCGTCGCTCCTGAGCGACCTAGGTCAAATATCAAAATATCTATGGAAAGCCCATAATTAGACGGTCAGAATGAGCCCAAGATCAAGGCGGAACTCCCAGTATTAAGGAAGTTACGCCATGGAGACTGAATCGACCTCCGAGTGAGCTACAGACAAACCGGCGGGAGTTACGCGCCTATCCAGCGGGCATTATAAACTTGGCATATTCAGCTCCGCGCATGCCCAAAATGGCGGTTATACAAGCATAAACGACCGAGTTATGAGGGTTTGAAGATGCAGAACCGACCAAGACAATGGGGGCCATAGCGGCGTCCATGGGGGTCCTTTGTCCCCCTGTGACACTTGAAAGGGTCCCCTCAAACAATTGTAGAGTTAGGCAGATGCTGCTGGCTCCAGTCAGTCTGGAGGTGCTTTTCCAAGATTTGCTACAAATAGCCTGTCTGCACCTCCAGGAAGACACATCACCAAGAACCGCTCTAGAGGTAACATCTCCAGTCATCTCCTGCTACCTGCTATACCACTGCACTATGGGGAAACTATGCTAGACAGGCATTGGTTTCCTACCATTAGTGGCCAGAGGCTATCTTCTTCAAGACTTCCACCAGAGGGTAAAGTTATCCATTATTACATTATTCCTCTAAGCAGCAGGTCAGGAGCTAGGTGTGGGAACCCACCTAGAACTATGCTGGACACTGTATTATTAATACCTCACAGGTGGAGTGGAACTGAACATTATACTTTATAAATTACTGTATGTTTACTGTATGTGCAAATTACCTACATACTAACTACTGTATGATGGACATTTCTTACATGTTGCCTAAAGCTGAATAAACCAGTGACAACTGGAAATAACACTATTTATAAGAGCCTTGAGATAATTACACTATATACCACTAGTCTTATGATATTTCTCATATGACAACTTGATCATGCCAATCACTAGTATGACACCAGGAATGCAGTGCAGGATGAGTCGGCTGTTGTTATTAGGCGGTCAGTGTACTCGTTTGTTTGGATGGTCAGTGTACTCGTTTGTTTGGACGGTCAATGTACCGGTTTCATTGGAAAGACAGTGTATTGGTTTCATTGGACAGACAGTGTATTGGTTTTATTGGACAGTCATTGTACTTGTTTGATTGGACAGACAGTGTACTTGTTTGATTGGACAAACAGTGTACTTGTCTGATTGGACAGCCAGTGTACTGGTTTGATTGGACAGCCAGTGTACTGGTTTGATTGGACAAACAGTGTACTTGTCTGATTGGACAGCCAGTGTACTGGTTTTATTGGACAGCCAGTGTACTGGTTTGATTGGACAAACAGTGTACTGGTTTGATTGGTCAGACAGTGTACTGGTTTGATTGGTCAGACAGTGTACTGGTTTGATTGGACAGTCAGTGTACTGGTTTGATTGGTCAGACAGTGTACTGGTTTGATTGGACGGTCAGTATACTGGTTTGATGGGACGGACACTGTACTAATTTGATTGGACAGTCAGTGTACTGCTTTGGTTGTACAGTCCATCTGAGTATTCTGATTCGGTGATTAAATGACTCAGAAGAGGTCATGGGGGAACTGTTCTGATATGATGGTTGTGCCATCAGCCTGTTGGCTGAAAAGTAATTTGAAATGTCCTCTCTGGCTAAGTGGTTTCCTTCATGAACACTTATTGCTAGGCAAGTGAAGATGGCATGTTTACCCATCTTACCCGTAAGAGACCCTGAGACTAACCACTCAATGTATACTGTCTGGTGTGTGTATGACCTGCTGATCATTACACACTAACCCTCAGTCTCCATACACTGGTCATGACTGAAGGAGAAGCCTCTATATAGGCCCTTATAGCCTCTATATAGGCCCTTAGAGAAGGCCTCACAGATCCCTACTAAGGCCCCTTGAGGCCCCTCTAGCCAGGTGCGGGTAATGTTCCACGTGTCTGGGCAGTGACAGGGTCTATGTGGGGCTAGGGCAGCCATTGCTGAGGACCTTTAGCCCTTACTTTTTAACCTGCCACAAGCCTAGCAGGTCATTTCAAGGAATAGTGAATGGTGGGTGGTCTGGAAATTTGCTCAATCACATTGGTTTCTACAAATGTGACACAATCTATGAAAAAGGGTCTTAGTGAAGGTTCAATAAGGGCCTCTTTCCCATTTCATCTCACAAACAGCTTTGATAGGTAACAGAAATGATTCCTTTCATATCATGGATACTCAGGGCTGTACTATAGGTCTACACCCTCAGATGGTTTGTATGACATTGGTTTAACCAGCAGCTGAAGGTGTTCCTGAGGCAATGCAGAATGATTCAAGGGACAAACACTAACACTCTATCCATATTTTACTTTTACTAAATAAAACTGGAGGTGAAAATTACCTCTGCATCCATATATCCATATTGAGGGCAACAGTATTGCCGGCTATCAGTCTTAGGAGACAACTGGTACCCATCTTATAGCTATCACCAGTCATACCTAGCTCCAGCAATGGCTGGGCCCTTTGGACATCCTGCAACCTTGGTACACCACCTGTGCATATTTGGACTGTTGATAGACTTCAGCCAAACCTCCATCCACCCCATGTGATCCTAGAGAGGTCTGTCAGAGTTAGGTCCCCCCCCCCCTCCACCATTTGGTCAATGAATGAAAAGTTGTCACAGTGAATAAAAGATGCAATGAAACGACTCAACTGGAAGTTTTAGATTCATCTCCAGGGAAGACCTTGACTCTGCCATCCCAGCCCTCATCCCAGCCCTCGTCCCAGGTTGTTATTCCAGAATCCTATATTTGTGATGCCTTTGAAATTTTATGGCTGATATTGGTACATTCCCAGTTAACAAAACGAGGTTATTTAAAAAACGTCCAAAGAGGGTTAAGCTTAACTCCATTTCGTGGACTCAAACCAACATTGAATAAATGTTGAAAAAAGGTTGATTAAACCCAATAATTTTAATAGAAATATGCATTAAAATGATGCTGGATCAACTCTAAAACAACCTTACCTTACTCAATACCAAGGCAGAATATTGCTATAGGAGATTTACTTTACTTCTTAATTTCTGATATATTTGATTTATTTTCCCCCATTTCTTTATGCTCCACTTGTACATGTATCCCCTTTTGCAAAAACCAACATCTATGAAAAAACGTTTTCTTACAAATCCCAAATCAACATGGAAACAACATCTTTTGACAAATGTTAGTCCAACTTACCATCAGTGAATGTTAATCAACGTTCACTTAACGTTCCTTGTTACCTGGGTTAGTACTGTCACCATGCGGATACGTTTTTGTCCATATCCTGTATAGAAACCCAATTACAGCGTGCTCTGACAGAGCATGTTTGTTTGTGTGATCACACACTATACTAGTGCCAGTCTGACAAGCTTCCTAGGGTTCAGCTTTCTAATTGAAGTGTAATTATGACTTTTACTCAATGTTCAATTCCTTCTTTGAAGCCCCCTGTTTGTTAGGGACAAATGTGGAAGTGATGTATGTGAAGTATCCATTTGCCATCACTGACGTCTGTTTTTAGAAGAAGTATAATCTAATGAATGATCATTTGTCACCATTTGATATCCAGCTTGTTCTGTATGGTGATAGGAAGAGCTCATGTCTAAGCACCCGCTGTAACAGTCATTAGTGGCCGTTAAGCCTTTAGTGGCTGCTGATGCATTTATGTATCAAGCCCATTTGTCTTCATGATGCACCAATAAAGTCCTGGGAAGACTGTTAGCCAGCACTTCATTGGAGCATCAAAACGACCCTGCGGGAGTTTGTGTATCAAACCCATAGGGTCGACATGATGCTTGAATATAACCCTGGCGAGACACTCTCCAGAGGTGCAATGATGCATCATGCTGACCAATGGGCATGGTGCATGAATGTATCACTGGCCCTTAAAGGGTTAAAGGGTTAAAGCGTTAACGGCTGCTCATTCCCTGAGCCTGTTTATCAGCACAGTCTGACACCTATCCTTGGTACCTCATGTTCAATAGAGGGACTGATTACTTCTTGTGGATAGCTGCTGACACTTTATTCATGGCAGTGGTGACCACCTCAACAGGATCTGTCCCCTGATACAACCCCCCACCACCCCTATCAATTCCCTCTGTCCCCACCCCATCTGCTTTACACCTTATGGCTAGGACCTGACCTGACGGTGAGGACACAGGGCACACAGCGAATACCAACAGGTCTGTCCTCATGTCAGTAAAAGGCAAACTGCACTGTAAAGAAAAAATGCTCCCAAAATATCAACACATCTCTGGCAACTTTAAGATATGGTTATCACAGTTATTTCCATCTAGGTTCCTCATAGTGTCGTGATTCATTGTACTTTTATCTTGGGCTTCATTGAATGAAGTAAAATTAGACTCATCTGGGTGGCATTCAAACATTGTGACCGCCAATAGGTGTGATTCATGAAAGCGTTAGCTACCCTGAATGGGTTAAAGGCAGTGATATGCGGTTAACCGTTCAAATAAGACGTGTCACCAGAGGACTAATACAGAGGGTTTAAGACTGCAGGTGGAATAGTAAATCTGCCACGCTATTGGCACCAAGCTTAACAAGTCCATATCTCCTGCACCCGCAAGCACCCCACCCCCTGCTCCTGGACAGAGCTGACAGCCCAGACACAGATATCAGATGTGAACACCAATATGTCTGGTGTGGTCCCTTCTAATGATTGTAGAGGGCAAACAACTCACATAAATAGGCCACTGTGGCATTTTTCATGTTCTGCAAGTTTAATACACATGAATCCATGAGAGGTAAGGGAGCCAAAATCTAGGATGCACCTGAGAGAAATACTGCACCATGCTTACCAATGAACATGATGCCTGCGTCACGCTGCATCCTGTATCAGCAGACCTCTTGGATATAAAACCACACATCCATACTGATATAGTGTTTGATCATTCCATCCCCCGATATCCTGCCTGTCAGCCGGTGTATCGTCTAATCTACCCTATCAAGCAATCCATTCACTATAAACCGCTATTCTCCAATATCATAAGCCTGTCACATAGACTCAGTGTGTGTGGGATGGACTGTCATCAGCCATTGACAATGTCAAGCCTCCATACAAGACTCAATATAACACCTATAGCGACCATTGATTCCCGTGAGCCCGATGTCCAACTCTGAATATCAGCAACTCACACTCAGGCTTGTTCCTGGCATGCACTGCAGTTTGGATGTATGATACCAATCTTAATTATGTGCGAAGTTCCAAGATAGGAACTGTCATGGCCGCCAATACAGATAAACAAGAAACCCCGCTATACCCCCATTCAGCACTCAATATAACACCTATATCTACCCACTCATTGAGCTGTCAGTCTGGTGGGGGGTAACGGGCTTCATAACAACAACCGGGCAGATTTACCTGAATCTGACCAGACTTAGAGAAAGTCATATCAATGTTGACTGCATAAACATGCAGTGTAAAACAAGAAATGATAATATTATGAATACCTTTCATACCCTAGGACCCTAGGAGCCACACATAAACCTGGACACATCACATAATGCCTTGTTTAATGGTTTCACAACCCGTTATCAAGGGTCGCTAATGCCCAATGGTCAGAATGATGCACCAATGAAGCGCTGATTAGTTTGGTCACTAGCGCTTTATTGGAGCATCATGCCAACCGTCCTGGAATGTGTCAACCCTGAATGGTTAACTTGATGCACTAGCGGTCGTTAAAGGTTTAGGGTTCAGAGCGAATAAACCATAATACATCACCAAACCCTATTGTCCATAAGACTGTGTGCTGTTATTGTGGCTACAGTCACTATAACAATACCAGGAGCTGCTCTTTGTTCAAATTGTGAGTAGCTCCGATAACTCCCCACTAAGTCAATAACCCATATACACACCACTCGATAACTCATATCCGCTACCCGCTCAATATGTGACCAGTTTACCCAAACTAGACGGAAGTCACATATCCATAAGAACTGTTTTATTGGCCTGCATTAGCATCCAGGTCTCAGATAAAGCACCAGGCTAAACAGTAAAGGCTTAACAGTAACTAGGCCTATTCCTAAAAGTCTCACTCAGACATGGTTCACTGAGGGGGATGACAAAAGACAAGTATGTAGGCCTGGGCACCAGCGGCCGACAGGCTTACCTCATGTCACAATCACGGGCTTCCCTAGCCCACTTAAAAGGGTCTATATCTCCTCTTTCCTATCCCCTCAGGATGTGTGTGGTGCACATATGCTCGGGCACTGACACATTCCTCTGTTAAATTATCAACCTGTGAAGCACGGGATAGCCACTTAGTGCTGCTAAAGTGCTGTAAAACACAAATCAATCAATCAATCAATCAATCATGTCACAATCAAACCCCAAGTTTGTCGCCTTTTATGAGTCAGGTATGCACACTGTTAGAATAGAAAGAGAATTTTTTCTTTTGTGGACTCCTAAGTCATTCCTCCATGCCCAGGGGCAGAGTCTTTTGGGAAAGCAAGTCACATATCCCTACATTCCCTCATATCTCAGGCTGACAGTCAGAGCCTGACTACCACCCATGGATCACATTTAGGTATCACACTGCTAATTTACATACTAATACCAGGGTTCAAATCTACACAAGGTGCAAGTCATATATCTCTGTCTGAAAAGCTTTTAGCCTCAAACCAGGCATGAAGCGGTGCTTTTCATTTTAATTTGAAGACCAAACAATGTCCAAGGTATAGGATAAGGGTTGTTATTGTTATCTAGAGCTACTCCAGATGCCACTCATGGAAACAGCTAAAAGCAATTGTTTTCATTATTTGATGATGCGGCTGGTGCTGCTGGCACAGGGTTGAAGTCCCTGATGTATGTGCACATGGACAAGTTACAATGGTGCTTTTATATCGAGAAGAAATAACAGTCATAATTCACCAGAAATATGGAGAACCATTTTAAAGGAAGGTGGCAGAAGCAGCAAGAGAAATGGAGAAGCCATGATAGGGAAGGGACATAAGTGTCCCCACTAAGGAATCCTCTTGAGATGACAAATAGTCAAATTGGTAATAGCTCCCTTTTTGGTAGAGAGATTTCACACAACTCAAATAGGAACTCTTTGATGGATACAGACATCTGCTCTCGCTTTTACTTTTGAGAATACTGACGAGTCAGCTGAGGATGTGGAGTGAGGTAGAAGAGATGGATGGATGAGTAAGGTTTTGTTTAATGCTTTTTTACTGATCATATTCATGCTGGGGAAACTATATTTGACTCTAATTGATGAGTGTGTCACATAATTGCTCTGAACACACAGAGAGGTTAGAAAAATTATTAAGAACATTGGTCGTCATGTCAGATGCATCAATAAAGTGCTGGCGAGACTGCTCGCAAGCACTTCATTGGAGAATCATGCGGACCCTCAGGGATCAACCCAGTAGGTTCAGCATGATGCAAAAATGTAGCCCTAACTCACTCATGCATCGTGATGACCAATTGTCATGATGCATTATTGCATCAGCGACTTGTAAAGGTTTATGATGCACTCAGTAAGTCAGATGTCCTCAGGTAGAAAGGTCCCCATGCAACACAGCAGTAAGACATGTAGCAAAACAACATCATCTCGCACCAAGTCTCGCACGTTAAGATTCGCTTCACGTTGTTCATGTCACTTCTCCATTCCATCACCAGAGAAGATGTCTGAATTGACTGGCCCATGCTGATAAACGACCCGTCCCTCGATGGGGCAGCCGCCCTGGCATGGTCAGAAACCCACCCACCTCATGATTTCAATTTACTATACACTGTAACAAATAACAGCTGAATCTACTAGGGATCCTCGTAAATCAAACAGTAGAACTCTGTAACTGTAAAGCAATTAACCAGTGTAGTTTTTACACGAGGACCCGAACACTTCATTGGTGCATCATGAGCACCAGTGGGCATGATGCACTCCTGCATTAGCAGCCCTGAAAGGGTCAACATGTACAGCTGAGACTGTTGCCTTGTATCCCTGGGTTAGAAGTAATGGGTAGAACTTATACGCCCTCCCTAGCTCGTTTCATTTTGCTGAGTACTTCTGAGCTTGTATTACTGAGAGGTTCTGAATGTGTTGAATTCCTTGTTGCCCCATAGTGCTATTTGATGTTACCTGGTACCAGGAAGGTGGCCTCAAGGTGTGTCCAAAAACTGTATACAAACAGAATCCAAGGTCGTGAGGAGTTTGTTTGATTACTTAGATTGACACCTGGTACCTGGGAGCTCAGCTCAATGTTTGTTCAAAAATAGACTATACAAACAGATACAAACAGAATCCGAGGACGTGAGAAGTTTGTTTGATTCCTTTTGTGACACCTGGTTGAGCCTCTCAGGGTCTCGGTGCTGAAATTTCTATATCTAGATGTAACATCTATGTAAATACTTTGGATGTATAGATACTTTGTGATTACCACCGACACTTTCTACATCTGTTACGACCAGGCCCAGCAATATATACATTACAAGTGGCTTACAGATAAGAGTGCCAACACGATCTGACCTTCTCCACGCACCATCTTCAATTACTTCTCTTGAAGACAGGTTTAGTTACAGACCCCAGGATACCGAGAAATAACCGTGAGATATGATATTGTACTTCATCTACCTGGACGTCCTTTGGTATAGCTCCACCCTGGTCAGATGTTAGGTATGAAGGTGTGGCTTCAGTAGAGGCACAGGAACCTACTTATTTGTGAGGTGATTACAGGTAAAAACTTCATCATTAAGCGACTACTGACGTAGATGCTCGGATAGTCACATAACATTTTGACATATTGTCCCTCAGGCACAGCTAGCCGGAATTGAATGCCACACCTAAGACATAGTATCCTCCTTCACTGTCTACCTGGATGGTCTTTGTTTATCTATAACCTATACCAATGTGGAGACAGGAGGGTGGGAGAGTTGCACAACATGATTGCTGGTACTGTGCGGACATCATTAGAAGGGTACCGACCAAAGCCGGCAATCAGGCGTAGACTTCTACCACACCTGATTTGTTTTCTGATACACACAACTGCAGTGCTCAATTATAGCTAGACCTGTGGATCTCTTGGACCTAACGGGCCTAACTATAACCAGTTGCAAAACATTTCTAGATATGTAACTCTTGTGAACTGAATGTTAGAAATGAGAGACCTTTGCTATAGTGTTCTATCGGGTCATGAAGCATGCAAGAGTCGGTGCCTTTCTGTCGTTGAAGTTTACATGCAAATCACGGTTCCCAGCCAATGTGGTGCCAAAGTCTTCACTGCTGATTCCCTCCATGCCTAACAATGCCACTGCCTCATGCTGACATTTTTCTACGAGAAGAGTGCCGTCATGGCCACATCCAGATTTATTGCTATACCTATACCCTGGTCAGTTACTTACTAATGCAGTGCCCCCCCACACCCTCCTACACAGAGGCCGGGAAGGTGTGGGGGGGGGATGTACACTGTGATTCCCCGCACCATTTGAAGGCTACTCAGGTAAATAGATGCAGATCAACACCCACAGGGATCTGCTTTTGGACCTTACAGCTTTGTAAAATGATGTTTTCCTAATTTAGTGCCCATGGCCAATAGAATCTCCTTAACCCTTGAAGGGCCACCAATGCATCCATGCGTCACGCCCATTCCCCCTGTGGAGTGGGGACCTTCATGTGAGGGCATGAAGGAGCAGAATAACTTCATTGGGAGTCCACAAGGAGAAATCTCCTTCCATACTAACAGTGGGCATACCAGATTCATAAAAGGCGACAAACTTGGGGTTTCTTGTGTCTTGGGGTGAGCATGTGGGCAGCTGGTGTCCATATGCGCGGGCCTGGGCTTACATGCTTGTCTTTTGCCATGGGATTCCCCCTCAGTGAACCACGTCTGAGTGATCAAAGGCCGTGGTTTGTCTGGCCCTGCCTATGGGACCAGGCAAATAAAAGAACACTTGCTATCCTTCGAAAAGAGTAGGGGAATGAAGCCCCGGTAGCGGTTTTCCCCCTCGACCCTCCTCATAGATTCGGTCATTCATCTCATAGATTCGGTCATTCATAGATTCGGTCACTGCTGTGTCGGGCAAGCAGCATATAAATACCTGTCCAAAAAGAAAAGAAAGGACTTAATGTCCGAGAAACCTTGAATGTCTGAGTTCCTCGATGGCCCCCGGACGTAAAACTAAACAAACAAACAAACAAACAATGCGTCACGCCCATTAGTCATCATGATGCATGAATGCAGCCCTGGTGAGTAACTCACAAGGGCTACATTCATGCATCATGCTGACCCTACAGGGATCGTTACAGTGACAGAGAGTCGGCCTGATGCTCCAATGAAGTGCTGGCGAGCAGACTCACCAGCACTTCATTGATGCATCATGACGACCAATGGACATAATGCATTGACGAACCAGCGGCCCTTAAAGGATAAACATTGGCTGTGTTATAGGGTAGTCTCTAAAAAATGGATGTGGCTGTGCAGTAATGGAAAGACTGAGGCAAAATCTGAATAAAAAGAATTGATGACACTCAAGGACGACTACTTGAATCCCAAGGAGACATCAGAATGACACTCTCAACCTATTTGGTATTTACCATACATATGTCGCTTCTCTGGTAATCATCCTTGTATGGTAATAGGGTGACCCTAAGGGCAGGCTCAGCAGTTATTGGCTCCTAATAAGAGGTCTTGGAGGAAATACTGGGTTCTATGAGGAACATATTAAATAAGCTCTATTGCCTACAATGGCCTTGGCCAATGATTACCTCGATCTTGTCCAGACTCCCACCAACCCAATCCCAGTCTATCCCCTAATGGTTCTACTGGTGCCCTCAAGGTCATCCAAGCACTAATCATACAACTCGGCCTGCCAATAACGGCGGGCACCTCAATGTCATAAATCAACCATAGTAGAACTACCTAAGTTAATGTGAGCCCCTTCAAAGCCATTTAAAGTTGCTGTTATTTAAACCTATGAAGAGTCACCTTTCAATGCTGGCTCTAAATGCAATCCATAATTAACACATTGTCCAAAGAGGGTTTGGCTGAGATCCACTTAAATCGGCTGAACCTTTCACTGTTTTGTGTTTCTTCTTAATTCCCTGCAAGATTTAGCAGGCTTCGACATCATCTAAATCAAACCCACAGTCTGCCCTCTTTCAGCTCAACCCAATGTTTCTTGGTGTTTTCACTTTACACAAGAAGACGAAACGCAAAGAACATGTTACCAATTAGACAAACCACGGTTAGAGGTAATTAGTTGAAAGCTAAAGGACAAAACTCTAACAAAAGTCCTTTTTCTTTAGCTTCAAGCACTAAAGATGATCATTAAAGCAACGTATTCATTTAGACATGGCATCAATGAAATTTCTAATGATGTACTTGATTGACGTGAAGTCAGGGTGTAAAAACAATCAGTGACTACAAGTAAGGAGGAGGCGATAGGTTGGGAATAAAGCGCCTTTTTACAGTCTTTCCATGTCTGTCTCAAGACAAATTAACATGGCTGCCATTCTATTCATTCTAGTAATGGACACAGGCAGCATATGTAGGTGAAATTGTACAAAATGGGCTGTGCATACCTGCAGAGATTGACTGATGTAACATATAGCCCAGGCCCTCTATAATTGGAATCAATAAAAGGTTGTAATAGACAACTTACCTGTAGAACAGCTGCATTCACCATTCGAGAAAACCGAACTTTTTGCTGGCATGTAGAAAAATCAAAGGGAAAAGCCTTTTCTCCATTTGTCTAAGACCCTTTTATTGTATATAACACAAATGGAAAAAAAAAACTTGTTCCCTCCCTCCCCCTCCTCTCCACTGCCACTACAGAAGCATACAAAGCTAGCACACCACAAAGACTGTCAGTCCTTCTTATCTACAGCCCCTCTCTGTCTGTGTGCTGCTCGGATATCTACCATATATCCCCGATTATAAGCCCAGGCTTATACCGATTTCACATTGACCAGGCTTATAAACGGGGCGGGCTTATATATTTGTGGCAGGCTTAAATTAATGGACTTGAAAAATCACTGGAAACCCTATCAAAACTTCCAATATTCAATCACTATTTCTTCATATTTCTCAAACAATTCACATATTATTCATGTCCCCCCTAGGTCCGTTAAATGTGCAATTAGTCTAAATGATATTACTTAGAGCCTCACAGAATCGTATAAATATTCCTGTAAGAAGTAGTATTTTGCCTCTGTATGGGACATAAAATGGATTTGCTAGTTCAGACAAGGCTTATATTCGGGGTCCGGCTTCTATTGGACCAAGAGAGCCATTTAACTAAGAAATTGAGCCTGGTGTGGAGGGCATTATCCCACAATCATGCCCAGCCCGAGGGCATGGCCAGGTCAGGCTGCGCAGCAGCCCCTGGCCATGCCCAAGGGCTGGGCATGATTGTGGGATAATGCCTGACATACCAGGCTCAATTTCGGTTCTACCATAGGTTATTTTGAGTATATTAACTTGAATTATCGTTAGTATAACATCATTGGTCTGAGAGGGCATTATCCTCAGGGCATTATCCCAGGATTAAGCCCTGCTAGCCTCGTTTTGGTTAACATTGAACTCTATGGGATCAAGATGCCCTCTGTTCCTGCCTATGGTAGAACCAGGGTTATAAATGGGGCAGGCTTATATTTGGGCCCTGGCTTATAATTGAGGAAATACGGTATATTGTGAAATACTTCATTTAGCTCTGTAACTGCCGAATGATGTTGGAGTGCCATCAGGTGCACTCAGGAGAAATAAAGATGGACGCAAAGAGCTGCTTTCTCACTTTATCTCACTCCGACACCATTAGGTCTAACCAAGGTCCCCATTAGGGGCCATTATGAACCCGCTGCGGCCGCTGAGGCAGGAGTGCACCATTCACTTCATTGGAGCATCATGACAACCCTCTCGGAGTGAATTTATCCCGTACGGACGGCATGATACATGAATGCAGCCCTGGTGAGTTAGGGCTGCATTCATGTATCATGATGACCAATGGGCATGATGCACTCATGCACCGTGTGGTACTCTAGTTAAAGGGAGGGGATGTGGCTGGTGGGACCTTGATAGCAACCGGTGTCTAGTGGAATAAAGTCCTCAAGTGAATGTCCTTTTACCAAATAAGAAGAGACACTGTCCTTTAGTTATACATCAGCTAGCAGCTGACTGAGTGGCAGGAGAGAACCTGCAATCTTTTTTGGTGCATCCTCTTTTGGCAAAGATGGTTCCCTACCTCTTGAAGTACACTAGATATCTCCCACATGGCATATTGCGGTCAGCTGGGCGGCACAGTAATGTCAACACTTTTAAACATAACACAGATGCAAATATTCTTCTACCAAAAGAAAAGAGAGGGTATTGGCATCTTATCAAATGTATCCAATGAAGAATGAAAGGTTCCATGTGTCATATGAAGTAGATTACTTTGACCAAAGTCAAAAAAGGGAGCCTAAGTGGTTTTACTGTAGTTCCAGTATCTGAGCCCATCACGGCTTTCCTTATAACATTGCCAAGAAGATCTGAGAACTATAAAAGGGCCTTTGGTCCTTAAGGAATTTCTCCTGTCTGAAACCCCAAAATACATTTCCTGATCTCGCTTCATCTGTGTCAAACCTATTTTATCAAAGTAGACAGGGGTGGGGCTACATAAAGGTATTCAGACCTTGAATCGGAAAGGATTTACTTTACTTCTGTCCACAATTATTGCAGCTACTTCCTTTTTCTCAATGCTGTCAAGATGAAAGCATCTGTTACGCTGCTCTTTTTCAAACCTAAAAAAAGATTGCTTCTTTTTTTATCCTACACCAAGCACCTTGTCCCTTTCCTTTTCCCGATTTTTATCATGATACTGCTTGACATATTGTAGTTGCAGAACATTGCCACAAGTGGTTAAAGCAGAAATAAAAGTATTTCTAACTTCTCAAGAAAACATCCACATCTACTTTGCACTACCATTTCATTTTGTGAAGTACAATAGCGAGGAGTGAAGGAAATGGCCTCGTGGTGTGCATTTTTGAATTCAGATACAATGTCCCACATCTACTTTGCCATTCCATTCTGTGAAGTAGAATGGCATGGAGTGAAAGAAGTGAGGTGCGCATTGTGCAGTGTTAGTGTACGGGTAGCATGTAAAAGGGTTCATTGTATCATGTGAGCATTAAGAACATTAATTAAGGAGGGCTCGGTTACAGATACATTAGTGAGAGCGTGCTTCGCAGAACAAGCTGTCACAAAGAGACATTACACACCACGACTGTAAAAGACCGTAATATGATATCGGTGAAGGGACAGACGCTTTGGTGCATTATATGGACCTTCTATAGAAGTGTATTAACCTAAGTTTCTGTGCAATGTGTACGATAAACTATTGGCAATTAACAGTTGCAATCATACATCATAGCAATCAAAGACAAATGCTACAAGATCCCCAGATTTTGTTCTGCTACTGATTATTAGTATGATGCGCTGATTATTGGTATGATGCACTGATTATTGGTATGATGCACTGATTATTAGTATGATGCGCTGATTATTGGTATGATGCACTGATTATTGGTATGATGCACTGATTATTAGTATGATGCACTGATTATTGGTATGATGCACTGATTATTAGAATGATGCACTGATTATTGGTATGATGCACTGATTATTAGTATGATGTGCTGATTATTGGTATGATGCACTGATTATTGGTATGATGCACTGATTATTGACATGGTCTTTGGAGACATTTGTCACCATAATTGATTGTGATTGTGTGCAGAAGATCCATTCAAGGGTAGTGCTGCTACCTGGTGTGTATTTGACAACTGAGTTTCTAAACATATTTATGTTTAAATCTAAACACTATTCAATGTGCGGGCTTCCCTAGCCCACTTAAAAGGGTCTATATCTCCTCTTTCCTATCCCCTCGGATGTGTGTGGTGCACATATGCGTGGACACTGACACATTCCTCTGTGAAATTGTGTAATGTAGTTCTCACCATGTATATGACCTTAGATGTCGAAATGGCATTAAACATCTATTACTCACTCACTTTTCAATGTGTTTAAATGCTAAACATCTAAACATGTTTAGCAATGATGTTTATGTGTTTAGATTGAAAGTGTTTGATTCCCAAACAAGTGGTCGATGAGACACCTAACTGACCTATATGTTTAGGGTTTAAACGTGTTTAGGCCTAAACACTTTTAAAACCTAAACACCATTTTTGCAGTGTATTTTCCACTAAGTGTGGAATAGAATACCATAACGACTTGAATTGGCATCCATCTTGAATAAGCACAAGAGACAACTACAATTGGATGACATCCGGGAAATTTTTTTTGAAATCTATTACTGACCAGGCACTTGGGTCATTCCACAGTATTTCAACAAGTGGTCCCTGCATGACCCCCTAAGATCTGGATGATTTTCCTTCTATAGGAACCAAAGGGAGTTGGATGCTACAATTTTGCATGTGGTCATAACCTATATACAGCTCAATATAGAAGGAAAACCATCCAGAATATGTCCATTCATAATGGAATGACCCACTAATAAAATAGAAGTAGATGTAGTACCTAAAATAGTCAAACTGTGAGGGATGGAGCTTCAGAGAGGATAAAACCTCTTAGGCATGGATGGACAACCAGTAAGATATTTTTGTGCTTATTCCACAGATTCCATTATCAATACTACAGGGAACACCTTGATTCAAATAAGTATTTGTTTACATACCTTAGCATGGCACAAGAAAGCAGCAGTGTGTGCTGTGGTCATGTACAGTTAGCAGGTAATGACATCATGATGACCGACCATCAGGAAGGTGCAGCCGATACCTGAATTAACCAAAGCTATCGGGTCTGCTCTCATCTGCTGAAAAGTTCTTTTCTATTGGTTACTAGTAAAGTCTTATCCTATTGCTCAGTGGTAAAATCTAATTGAAAAGTGAAAAATGGAAATATTTTTCTTAAATATTCAACAATGCTTATTGGTATTATCTGATGTTCCAATATGAGCCTCATAAATGTAATAAAATGAGTTCCCTCAGGTATACAGAAGGTTAACCTGATTTGGGTATAGCGAACGGTCAGAAGGTTGTATATATACAAATTCATAAGGAAGTCATATATGAGGAAATTTACTTCTCATTTGCTGTGCAAATCCTTCTCCTCGGACTGCATTCAGTCATTGTTAGATTTAAGCTGAACTTTGTGTACTACATAGGTTAATGAGCACCTCGCAGTAAGGTATATTTGTATGTTGCGGGTGAAGGTGGGCGGTGAGTGGAAAAACTGTCCCGTGTACAGTAAAGCTACACCTCAGGGCCTCTGAGGGGGAAGATAGTAAAGTTCGCCTTATTGCGGAGGATTATATGCGAAGGTGAGGTACAGAGTAATCTTACTGCAAGGTGCTCATTAATTTCAATATCCCTGACCCTTATTGAGAAACCTGCACTTTTTCAAGACTTTTAAAACTTCAATACCCCTGTAACTGCCGGCGCTTATTCAGTTATCCTTGTTACCGTGGGGGAAGTGTGAAGGTTAGAGCTGGACACAGACAAACAACATGGAACAAACATCTCACATCATCACAAGGTCACCTCTGTGTCTCTATGACCTCTGTATGACATTGCTATGACCTCTACATGACCTTTGTATGACCTTACCTGTGTAGTGATTGACCTTGTTACACCTGACCTTGACCTGGTTATCCTTTCATCTCTCTGACATCTCCTCTATTTTGGTGTCCTCTCTCCCCTCATCCCCTGTCCTCCTATGTAGTACACAAAGGTCAGCTTAAATCTAACAACAACTGAATGCAGCCTGAGGGGAAGGATTTGCACAGCAAAAGAAAAGAAATTTTCTCATATAATTTTTCCCCAAAAAATGCCCCAAAAAAAGTTTGGATTGGGCCAAAAAATTAGGGTAGGTCGCATTACCTGAACACAACAATTTTTTAGGCCTTAGATATTAGACATACGATACCATACTATGGAAAGCTAAGAATAAGACATTGACATGGGATGGAATTGAAAATACAGAATCTTTCTACTATGGTTACTCCATGTTTTACCATTGAGTGATCTCAGTCTCAATTTGCCAATATTGAAACAATTCTCAGTCAAATAGAATGCCATTCACTTTATGTGGACTATGTTAATATGCATTGTGCCGGCAGTTGTAGTAAGTCCTGATATAAAACACATATTGAATGCCATTATACTACCAGCAGAATTAAAATGGTAGAGTATAGTTAGTCATTCATCTTACAGTAACTGGTGGTTATGGGCTAAACCAAACTGTGGCCATACTTGACACATCTCAGACAAATTTTAAAATGCAAGGACCTGTTCATCTGAGCCCTCGTCCTATAATGAGTAAATGTGGATCAACACAGTATAAGGTATGCCCACGCACCCCCGCGCGGGCGTACCTTTTACCGTGTTGATCTACAAATATACAGAGCTAAAAGATGGTTTATAACTTTAGGAAAAAGCCCTGTGAATACTTATTTTGTGTGCCATAGGCATCTATAAACCTGCCTTGTACCCAGAATGCTTTGCAATTTCTCTTAGTTTCCTGTACAGCTATGATTGTGGAATAACGCCATTTAGTCATATTCATGGTGAGAAAATGGTGTGACAATCTGTGCCTAACGTATGGACACTACGCAAAGTGAGAACTACAAGAGGCAATAGGACCTTCAAGATTAGTCAGCTGGCCGAGGCTTATTATCATAGCCGTCGGCAATTGGTCTATGCTACTGTAGGCTGAAAGGAAAATACAGCATCTTTTTGACCAGAATTGATGGAATTTGACCCATAAAAATGCACCCCAATAATCCCCCAGCATGAATCTCCCCCTACCTTTTTTTGTTGAAGTTGTCATGCACAGAAATTAAGTAAATCCAGGATTCTTCTGTCAGAATTGGGACTGGTGTTCACAAATCCACCATCTTGCCAAGCTGACAACTTCCTGTGGGCTAGTTCTTGACCTTACACCAGGGGAATGATGGCGCTACTACTAGGTTACGTCTTTGGGGGAGAAGCGCTAACGCGGCGCCATTTTCGCTTGTAAAGACTTTCGCATATTCACCACCGGAACCAGGGACACACTTCCGATCATACCGAAAGGGTTCACGCTACTACTAGTGGCGCTGCACTGCCTCCTAGTGTTACTTAGGTATAACTATCACTGCTCCCTCTAGTGGGAACATCATAAACTAAGCAAACAGGAAGGATTTCTGGCTGTGAAAAAGTGTAGAAATACAAATGAGTGCATACAGATGTTAATTCATGCAGACACTGGACAAACAAAGGTGGGGTAAGATTTAAGTATCCAAGGATTTTAAGGAGGCATTCCCCAGTAACATGCCATTCTCCTGAGACTCAAAACGATGGTGGGAAGTTGGACCAGTGCCAATAGGCCAGAGCCTACTGCCAGTGTTGATCCACGATAGTGAGCTACGCTGGTCTGTTCCGTCTACTTCAAGATAGGCTAATGAAACCCAAAAAAATCCTTGAATGAAAAGGGAGGACAGTCAGAATGAAAAAAAGAGAGCACAAAAATGGTTGGAATACCATAAGGACTTTTTCCTTATGGTGGAGGCCGTATGAGGTGGGTATAGATACCACACTTAGTGGCACCGTAGACTGGCAGTATAATTGATGACCTATTAAATAGAGCGGGGAGAAAAATAAACAGCATACATTTACAAATCCATTAGAGCCCTAGCGTATATGACCTGCTATATACTATATGCCTTAACGAGCGAGGTACTAAAGTATAAGGCTATAATGGTTAGGCCGATAGGGGCAGCCATCTTGTTTTTAGATATTATTGTCTTCTCTTTCCCGGTCCAGTTCAGAGTATTATATCACCCTCTGGCTATTTGAGCGAATTAATCTGTGATTAAAGTGTTGTTTAACATAGTACTGGTAATGAATATACAACCAAAATAACTTTCTTGAAATCTGACATGATTTTACCTTACCTGACCAGTTCAAAGATGTTTTTGTTTTCTCAAAAATAGTTATTTTGTCAGCCAAATTAAGAGAAGATTTCAGTCCGATGGCAAGACCTGAGGTTGATTATCTCGATATCCAGCCCACTCGATAACTTACTAACTTGGTGATTGACTACACTCCTTTCACTAAGACCTTAACAGAGCTAGCTAGTGGTAATGCTTCTGCATAATTTCCTCCACTAGTACAGACCCTATAGCCCTTATTATACCATGGTACAGGTGAGACTTCATGGACCGATAATCCTGCCATACATCACCTATAATGGCTCGACTTAGAACCAGGCTGGATACTGGCGGAAATAGACCACTTACCAGGACCGGGGTAAAACTGTCCCTGCAGGCATGGGGGAAGGACTAGGGGATATTATGAAATAATTACTGCACAATACAACAATTACTGTGGGATATAATGAATTATCTAACTATCTGGGCCTCAACTGTGCTTTTTTGCTCATAACCCCAGTGCGTTATCCAGCCATAACGCACTCTCAGACCTTTTCTTCGTCTTCAAGAAGCTGCTGGTTTCAATCCGGACATGTTAATAAATTGAGGAATATACAAAGTCAACTCCTCCATACATTTCCAGTTAAAACCGTTTATGGTTCAACGGGGAATCGATCCCCGGCCGCTGGGGCAGGAGGCGAGCTCGCTGTCCACTATACCAAGCCGACCGTTGGTAGAAATGAATCTACATCAAGAATTTGAAAAAGTTGTCCAACATACCTGATGTTTGCAGACCTCGTTAGCATAGATTTCAATGGAGCCTGGTGGAGTTATTAACAGAGAACCATCCTTAGATATCCTAGATGAACATGCCATGCCAAATTCCTCCATTTTCTTCGAAATAAATAAGAATCCATTGATTTTCCATAGCGATACGCGACTGACCCGGCTGACCTCCTTGCCGGAAGTGGGTTCAGCCGAAAGTAGGTCAGGTACATCCGGGCACCTACCCGCTCTGTCAACAAGACAAAATGGCCGTGTACCGTGCTGTGTGCATTGGATCGGTATGGAAAATCAATGGATTCTTATTTATTTCAAAGAAAATGGAGACAAAATGAAGGCGAACACCAACTAGAGATCGTATATTTGGCAGTGTTAGAAGTACAGGACTTGACATTATTGAATTATACCCGAAAATTCGTTGGAAAGATGAGGGTATGACAGGTGGAGTAAAAACAATGGCTACGCTGGCTTGGCAAACCGTGCGGATAGGATGCACTTACAAAATATCTTATCATGGATTAATTCTGGGGTTATAAGGTAAGAAATTGTTACAAAATGGAGAAATATGTTCGATAAACGCTTTAATCAAGTTATGATAGAGCACTTGTGGGTCTATGGTTCAATATTCCACTCGCGCTTCGCATTCGTGGAATATTGAACCATAGACCCACAAGTGCTCTATCATAATGTTGATTAAACGCTAAATACTGCTTCATGATATAATGAGGGCAAAGGGATATCATGAAATAGATGCTGTCTGATAAAGATACTAAATTGTAATATCAAGAAATAGTTAAGAATGACAAAAAGAAAATACTTTTTAAAATTTCCAAGGATAAATAGGGAGAGGACATCATTAAAATGGTAAACGACCATTATCTTATCCTTTTGAAATTTGTAATCTGATTTAATGGAGAGAAAGTTATTTTTTATTCAGATATTCATGAAATCCTTCAGTGTTAGTGCAAGATGGAGCTAAAAGATTAGACCTAGGACCATTTGAGGACCTAAAAACCAGAAGGAACATGTGATATGCCAAACACAGGGAGTCACGTGCATTAAAGACCTGCTGTCCAAGCACCTTGCTGCACTGCCATTCCTCAGCTCTGAAATGCTAACCGACTGTTAGATGTTGCATTTCTTTTAGCCACTTTGGAATTAGATGAAGGGATGGAAGAACTGCAAATAAAATGTTGACAGATTAGCCGGGTCGGTAAAGGATTCGGGAAGTATTTTAAGCAGAAATAACCTACCAGGGTGTGCAAGAAGCTTACATGTCCTAAGTTTTGATTCTTGCGGTCTTCTGTCATCATTTTCCTTGACCAATGATCTGTCAGAATTTTGTTTGAGTCAGTCAGAAATTTCAGGAATCTGCTTCGGTTGAAAAATGGGATTCTCACCACATTGAAATTCTGGTTTTTATGAAACTGGTGTTTTTAATCTTCATCCCTTTGTTCGTTCAATTTAATTTTATATTTACTGCTTTCATTTAGAGTTTTCGAGAAGATGCTCAAATCAAATTAGCGTGATGAATTATGCTTTTTATGGCTGAGACACAGTGAGAGGTTTTACTGCAGAACCGCAAGCAAATATAACGGTCATTAGGAGATATGCCGGAGAGTGATTGCCAAATAAGTAGAAGTGGGGGGAAAGGACATACAGAAAGGAGATATACAGCTCAGAGGCAAGCTCCCCCAAATTTAAGAGTGACCCACCATAGGTGTGTACATCAATGGAGCTATTACTGCAACCTGAAGTTGTTAAAGGTCCTATTTAAATGGTCTGTAAGGCAACCTACACCTGTAAAGTCCCCTGTATGGCCACTTAATCCTATCTAATACTGCCGCTCTCAGTCCCTTTCAAGACCCAAAATCAAATTAAGTCAAATGTTGACTTAATTTCAATGGGATTCTGGGACATCAGCAATTCATTTGGGCAACATGCCAACCAGTGGCCATAATGCAAACCTGCATTGGAGGCCCTGAAAGGTGAGGCTGAAGGCCATGGTGGCTTGTCAGCTGAAGCTGAAGGCCATGTTGGCTTGTTAGGTGAAGCTGAAGGCCATGTTGGCTTGTCAGGTGAAGCTGAAGGCCATGTTGGCTTGTCAGGTGAAGCTGAAGGCCATGTTGGCTTGTCAGGTGAAGCTGAAGGTCATGGTGGCTTGTCAGGTGAAGCTGAAGGCCATGGTGGCTTCTCAGGTGAAGCTGAAGGCCATGTTGGCTTTCTGAAGCTAAAGGCCATGTTGGCTTGTCAGGTGAAGCTGAAGGCCATGTTGGCTTTTCAGGTGAAGCTGAAGGCCATGTTGAGTTGTCAGGTGAAGCTGAAGGCCATGTTGGCTTGTCAGGTGAAGCTGAAGGCCATGGTGGCTTGTCAGGTAAAGCTGAAGGCCATGGTGGCTTGTCAGGTAAAGCTGAAGGCCATGTTGGCTTGTCAGGTCAAGCTGAAGGCCATGTTGGCTTGTCAGCCCAATGAGACAAGATGGGGACCAGAATATATCGTCAATGCCAAAAATCATTAAGTAAAACCACTTATATAAGAATATGTAGTGAGATTAGGACCTTTGCCCCAAGTCAGAACTAAAAGTCACCAAACAGTACTTTTTCTTTTTACAAAAAGCTTACTAAGTCATGTATACGCGTCTGCGTGTACAAGCTGATGATTCCCGCTGGTCAGGGTGAGGCATCCATATAAAGATTTCATTCCTACTGCTCTGAATCTTAGTGATATAAGGTGTGAGAGGGGGCGTTATAACCATTGTCAGGCCATGTTGTCTTCCAATGTTGTTGGGCGGGGTACAGGCAGACTGTGGGTGGCAGGTGGGTGGAGGGCGGACAGAGGACGGTGACAGGCAGTGTTAAAACCTGGCAGGATAAGGTGGAATTACAACAATCAATGTACACCGTTCTCACATTAAGGTGGGCACACACTGGGCTATGTGTGGGTGTGTGGATGGTGTGTGGGGATGTACTAGTTGGTGTTGGGCTATGGTGGGTCAGTGCCCAATGAGTGGGGAGGGTGTAGTGGGACAGAAACCAGGTGACAGAAGCTGCAGGCTGCAGAGATGTCAGGGTTTCAGATTTTCTCTGATTTCAGAGGTTAAAAGTTGATATTTTACTACAGAAATAATAAGATTTTTATTTTTAAATGAATATTTTATAATTCTGATATTTCTTAAAGATACACCCAACCCTAAGTGATTATTTTTGAAGGTATTTGTCACTCTGATTAGGGTATAACCCCCCTTTTGAAGTGCCCCAAAATAATTTTCAGAGTTTCGCCCAATATCGAACTGACATCTCTATGCAGGTGGTACCATCCTCCTACCTCTTTACCTATTGAGGACTGCGTACAATCTCAGAAGGAAAGCCCACCTGAGTGTTTACAGACTTGGATAGATGCATGATTATCCTTGGTTTTCAGACGAGAAAAGGCCAGACCTAAAAGCACAGCCAAGGGATGATTTTTACCAGTTTAGACTTGTTATTTAATCCATACTTGCCTCTTACTCTAGCTGAGTCTATTAGGTGAACTAAATGGTTCATCCTCATTTTTAGGCCACACCTTATATATTGTCAACTTAGTGCAAGAAGGTTGTAACTGCATTTTTCAAGTTTTGCAGGAGAGGCAAACGAAGGGCTGCACTTACTGTAGCACAAAGTGAAAACAGCAACATTGCAGTGGGGCCTGTAGGCACACCTATCTTAGGTAGGCACACCTATCTTAGGTAGGCACACCTATCTTAGGTAGGCACACCTATCTTAGGTAGGCACACCTATCTTAGGTAGGCACACCTATCTTAGGTAGGCACACCTATCTTAGGTAGGCACACCTATCTTAGGTAGGCACACATATCTTAGGTAGGCACACATATCTTAGGCAGGCACACATATCTTAGGCAGGCACACATATCTTAGGCAGGCACACCTATCTTAGGCAGGCACACATATCTTAGGCAGGCACACATATCTTAGGTAGGCACACATATCTTAGGTAGGCACACATATCTTAGGTAGGCACACCTATCTTAGGTAGGCACACCTATCTTATGTAGGCACACATATCTTAGGCAGGCACACATATCTTAGGTAGGCACACATATCTGAGGCAGGCACACATATCTTAGGTAGGCACACATATCTTAGGTAGGCACACATATCTTATGTAGGCACACATATCTTAGGTAGGCACACATATCTTAGGTAGGCACACATATCTTAGGTTGAGCTTCATACTTTCATAGCTAGATAAGGGTCAATTGATGTTAAGTATGGTACAACCGACTACCATGTACTTAGCAGCATATTCCCTGCTTGTTCCCCTTCCCCCCGGTTGTCCCCGGGGGGAGTAGGTGTCATGGCAGGTGTCTAGATGACCTTCGCACCTCTCACACCT
Organism: Acholoe squamosa; assembly: GCA_949317995.1. Taxonomy (NCBI): domain Eukaryota; kingdom Metazoa; phylum Annelida; class Polychaeta; order Phyllodocida; family Polynoidae; genus Acholoe; species Acholoe squamosa. The sequence continues at coordinate 91,546,684 of OX439037.1, forward strand.
ACTGTGGCTTCTACTGTTTTTAAACCATTAAGTGATGTCCATTGGTTGTTATGTTATATGGATGCAGCCCTGGTGAGTTACTCGCAAGGGCTGAATGCGTGCATCATGCCGACCCTAAAGCTCTGATGTACTCTTTGAGGGTCTGCATGATGCCAGCAATTAAACTGGTGCATCATGACAACCAATGGGCATGATGCACTCCTGCATCAGCAGCACTCAAAGTTTACCAATAGACCTGATGCTAGGAGAGTGCGTTGTGGCACATCACAAATATCATCATCCCTCAGGTTTGCTTCTGGTGCTGCCAAAGTTTGAGGCCAGTTGGGCAAATATTGATTTTAACCAGGTGGTTAAAGAATTTTGCTCAATTTGGAGTTTTGTGGGTGGGGAATAATGACCAAACACATTCTATGGCTATGACTACTGAATTGTGAGTTAGCCCGTGTTGTTAAGGTCACCGACATGACTAATCTTACTAGTCATGATAATGACATTCACTTTAAACATTATTTGTACCAAAAGCAATTAGCGCGAAGACCACCAACTGGCTTCATATAAGACTTCTTTGTGTGTAAATCAATCAAGAAAAGGCCACAGATTTCAAATAGGTGACTGTGTGTTCTTTATTATACTTTCTTAGGGAGATTTTACCAGGCACTAACAAGCACTACATTAGAGATTTCTGCTCAGTGACCGGTGTTTTAGGAAGCAAAAGACCTGGCTTGACTTGCCGGTGGGTAGTTTTCTTAAAAAAATAATTTTTGACACAGTTCTACAAAAAACCTGTATTTGGTGAAGGTAACTACCTGTATAGTCATTACTGAATTCCAAGGTATAAAGACAACAGCATCCTTTTGTGAGAAAGGTCAAATTCCTAAAGACAGCACCCATAATTTGTGCATTGTAGCTGATTTACCCGTTACTGCCCTCATTATAAAGCTGTTATATACTGAAATCCTTATCCGCATTTATTATTATGTACATTATTCTTAACCTATAACCATCCCTATCAATTTACATTGCTATTGCATGTCACTTCATGTATACCACCACAGTTCCGTATATTGACACTAAGAGACGCGCCAGTCGCTTTTGGTATCTACATGTTGTGTCCAGTACTTTGATGAATACACCTTTAATGCTAACTGATATGAGGTCTTGTTCTAATGACCATGCATATTCCTAATCGCTAACATAGATTATGAGAATACGACAAAGGGATGAAACTTGAGACAAGTATTTATCGCAACTAGAGAGCAGAGACAAGTGTCACATCAAATGATAAAACACATGGTTAACTCTTTACGGCCCATTGGTTCTAATGCAGCATGAATGCTGTCCTGGGGAGGTACAGGGCTACATACATGCAGCATGAATGCTGTCCTGGGGAGGTACTTGTCAGGGCTACACACATGCTGCATGAATGCTGTCCTGGGGAGGTACAGGGCTACATACATGCTGCATGAATGCTGTCCTGGGGAGGTACAGGGCTACATACATGCAGCATGAATGCTGTCCTGGGGAGGTACAGGGCTACATTCATGCTGCATGAATGCTGTCCTGGAGAGGTACTTGTCAGGGCTACATACATGCAGCATGAATGCTGTCCTGGGGAGGTACAGGGCTACATTCATGCAGCATGAATGCTGTCCTGGGGAGGTACGTGTCAGGGCTACATACATGCAGCATGAATGCTGTCCTGGGGAGGTACTTGTCAGGGCTACATTCATGCTGCATGAATGCTGTCCTGGGGAGGTACAGGGCTACATACATGCTGCATGAATGCTGTCCTGGGGAGGTACTTGTCAGGGCTACATACATGCTGCATGAATGCTGTCCTGGGGAGGTACTTGTCAGGGCTACATACATGCAGCATGCCTATCGGGTTAATACACAAACTCATTGAGGGTCTTGATGCTTCAATGGAGTGCTGACTCCATTCTACCAGCACTTCATTGGTCCATCATGACGACCAATGGGCATGATGCATAAATTTATGCATCAGCGGCCCTCAAAGGCATAACTGCCACTAATTACTACTATAGCGGACGCTAAAACATGAGCTCTATATATGAACACAGATATCAAATGGTGACAAGTGATCATTCATTATATAATACTCATACAAAGTCACTCATTAAATAAGAAGTCAGTGACGGCAAATGGATACTTCACATACATCACTTCTAATAAAAACATATTCTACAATTGTCACTGACGAACGGGGGAACTTCAAAGAAGGAATTGAAAGTTGAATAAAAGTCATTGTTATGTTTCAATTAGAAAGCTAAACCACAGGAAGGTTGTCAGACTTGGACTAGTATAGCATCTGATCACACAAACAAACACGCTCTGTCAGAGCACTCAGTCATATTGTTTCTAAAAGGTACAGATTATGGTCGAGACAGAGTATTCCCCTAGTGGCAGTACTAATGTACCGAGCCTATTTACCAATATCTGCCTTTAGTTTTCAAAGACGCCACAGATATAGAATTCTGCAAAAACAGAAGTATTCAGGGGGGGGGGTTCATGGCAGAGGTAAAGGTTTTTCCCTGGAGGTGAAACTAAAATGCTAAAGGTGAGTCTTTCAATGTTTGTGACAAGTGTTGAAGTCTTCAACCTTTGACCAAATGGTGAAGGGTAGGGACCTCACTCTGGCAGAACTATCCATTGTCACAGAGGGCCGGGCAGCCGTTCGGCTGTATGATAGTCTTTATCAACAGTCCTGGGGTTTTTATGTATCATATTAACCCATAAGGTTGATTCAGTTCCAGAGAGTCTGCATAATGCACCAATGAAGTGCTTACAAGCAACCACTTCATTGGGGCATCATGCTGACCTCACAACATTGATACACTCTTGCAGGGGCATTATGATGCACCGATGAAGTGCTGGTATGATGCATTAGCGACCCGTAACATGCAACAGGGACAAAATGAATTAAGTTAAAAGTTGAAAATGGAGAAGAAAAAGCTAGGGTTTGCCAATATACAACTTTTCTTTTTGCCCTTAGCAGCCCTTGAAGGATTAAAGGGTTAATCCCTCTGTACTCTGGTATCAGGCCGGGATCGGGCGGACGGGGGTGGTGCGGGATAGACAGAGGCCCCTCTGTACTCTGGTATCAGGCCGGGATCGGGCGGACGGGGGTGGTGCGGGATAGACAGAGGCCCCTCTGTACTCTGGTATCAGGCCGGGATCGGGCGGACGGGGGTGGTTCGGGATAGACAGAGGCCCCTCTGTACTCTGGTATCAGGCCGGGATCGGGCGGACGGGGGTGGTGCGGGATAGACAGAGGCCCCTCTGTACTCTGGTATCAGGCCGGGATCGAGCGGACGGGGGTGGTGCGGGATAGACAGAGGCCCATGTTAGAAGTAGTGTGAAGAATGTCTTACAGTTACCACTACCTCTGTATTTAAACCTTTGTATATAGGACTTCTGAACAGAGGCCAGGAGTAAGGGTGATACCTCTGTATTTAAACCTGTGTATACAGGACTTCTGAACAGAGGCCAGGAGTAAGGGTGATACCTCTGTATTTAAACCTGTGTATACAGGACTTCTGAACAGAGGCCAGGAGTAAGGGTGATACCTCTGTATTTAAACCTTTGTATATAGGACTTCTGAACAGAGGCCAGGAGTAAGGGTGATACCTCTGTATTTAAACCTTTGTATACAGGACTTCTGAACAGAGGCCAGGAGTAAGGGTGACATTTTTGGTAGAAGGGTAAATAGTGTATTAGGTGGACTGCCCTCAGTACAGTACCTAGCCTCTCTGTTTATGGTAGCTGGTAATGGGATAGGCTCCAAGCCTTTAAAAGCCAATGTGGTGGTCCCGCGTCGTCTTCGAGGTACCTTCGTGGTCCTCGTGGGCGATGTCGAGAGCACCTCTATTACCCGACGCCTGGGGGCGCTGGAGTCCAGCGCCACGTCACCACTTGGTCACGTGGCCCTCGACTCCGGTGTATATAAGGCCGTTGTACGGCCTTCCTCAGGGTCAGTCCAGCCCCGACTGACCATTGTGAGCAATGGTCGGCGGCTGCCCGGCTACCATATTCTAATACTCCTCTGTGCTACTGCACAGAGGGGGTTCATGTGGAATATTAACTCTAGACACTAGAAGGCCTAGTGTCGAACCTGCAATAGAGTTCAAACTCTGCCACCTGTAACTGTGATCGAGAACGGCTGATGCCTATGTGTTATTAGACAATAAAGTTTTAACTGGAACCTGAATAGTTGTTCTTCGTTGTTTATCGAAAGATTCGATATAACATCGAGGGGTAGAACGCTACACCAATAATGGATTATTACTGGGAGTAACTCACCCAGGCTACATTCATGCATCATGACGACCCTATGGGATTGATACACTCCCACAGGGTCCCCATGATGCACCAATTTTCTGATGGTGAGCAGACTCACCAGCGCTTCATTGGCGCATCATGCCGACCAATGGGCAGTGGCCCTTGAAGTTCTAGGGGTCATGTCTCTGGGAGAACAGTTAGTATTGAATCAAGTATTTCATTCCTTATATAGCACTCTACCACTGTTTATGGGCCTCAGGAAAGTCATCAGTATTTGTAGAGCCATTTGTATTCAGTGTGATCACCTCCCTCCCCCCTCCTCCCTTCCCATTACCCCCTACCATGTAACAGATAGTTTATGAGTAACTAGGGAGGTTGTATAGAACACCATTATATACTACTGAATGTTAAAGTTACAGTTTTACATCCCCTCTTTATGTCCTCCATACCACCCGCCCACACACCCGCCCACACACCCGCACACACACACACACACACACACACACACACACACACACACACACACACACACACACACACTCCCCTCAGCATCAATTAGACTAAGTTACATACACAACCTATTTGCTTTGAGTAGCTCAGATTTTGTCGTCTTGACGCTTCTAGCCATGGGCCTGGTTGGCCTCAACACACTACCACCACTTAAGTTTAGCCGCGAATGCTATTTTTTCCTCTTCTCGGACAATACCTTTGGGCAATGTAAGTCATATCAAAACATTTAGTATCAGTTCCACCCATAGTGTTTGGTCTAGTAGTATTTTCCGTGAAGGGCCACAGGGAACCTGTTGTACAGATGTAGATGGTGACGGTGAATTAGTTTGAGACCTCGCAGCCCCTCGCCTCCCATCATCCCACCCCTAGTGACCAATTTGTTGTGGCCTTGATCAATACAATATCGGCAAACCCCTCTGTCCACCTTACCCGGACATAGCGGTACCTTGGTCACGTGGGCCATGTTCTTGGACCACATACAGGCAAACCCTCCATCATCATTTTGTTGAATATAACCAGTACATAGCGGTACCTTGGTCACACAGGCCATGTTAATCCCACCCACCCTATATTTTTACAACACACTGGGGCAAACCAACCTGGGGTGTTCCATTAGTTATGACTACTAGCACTGTGCATGTAGGGCAGACTTTCACCTTCATATCTAAGTCAAAAAATTAGGCACACCTCTAAATGTAGACCTACAATACGTTGCACAGTACCTCAGCCAAATTTTCCCCTTTTAATCTACAATACGTCGCACAGTACCTCAGCCAAATATACCCTATTAATCTACAAAAGGTCGCACAGTACCTCAGCCAAATATACCCTATTAATCTACAAAAGGTCGCACAGTACCTCAGCCAAATATACCCTATTAATCTACAATATGTTGCATGTTACCTCAGCCAAATATACCCTATTAATCTACAATACGTCACACAGTACCTCAGCCAAATATACCCTATTAATCTACAATATGTCACACAGTACCTCAGCCAAATATACCCTTTTAGTATACAATACGTCGCACAGTACCTGAGCCAAATATACCCTATTAATCTACAATACGTCGCACAGTACCTCAGCCAAATATACCCTTTTAGTATATAATACGTCGCACAGTACCTCAGCCAAATATACCCTATTAACCTACAATACGTTGCACAGTACCTCAGCCAAATATACCCTATTAATCTACAATACGTCGCACAGTACCTCAGCCAAATATACCCTATTAATCTACAATACGTCGCACAGTACCTCAGCTAAATATACCCTATTAATCTAGCCTACAACTTTCCACCTTCAATTCTCAGTTTTAGGCTCAGGGTCCTCTGCTCAGTTGGCCGCGTCCCAAGAACCAGACATCCAATTTCAAATTTTAATTGTATTCCTTTCTAAGAAAAATAACATGATACATGCCAGATTCGATATTCCTCTAGGCAACCTATTGTAAAACTGCACCAATAATGTTTGGCAACTTACTTTGCTCTCAGACCAGCAAATAACCTACCAAAAAACATGATTATATGTTTTGCAGAGAAGTTGGTAGTCATATTGTTCACATGATTAATGAAGACCCGCACTGTGCGTCTGCGTCCTTGGTTAATATATAGAGGACTACCAACAAGGTCATACACCGAGCCAGACTCCTACAAGAGCCGTCTTCTACCACCCTTTATGTTTATGCTTTACACCGACAACGGGACAGGATTTTATGACTTACCCACTGTCTCAGAAATAATTGTTTCCGGTATGGCCACAGGAACACAGCTCTCTGAAGTCTTTTTCTAATCTCAGAGAAGTGTCCTGGCATGTTTAGTGGTATGGGAAGGTCGATGCCAGAATATCGTAATCATGATAAGAGTTCCCCCTTCTAATTGTCTTTCCTCTCCTTGTTTGTGTAACCTCAATGAAACATTCCCTCGGGGCTAGACTAAGTACAGGATGAAGTTTTCATTGTCTATCGAGAATGGATAGGTCATTGCTATTACTCCAACCAATCTTATATATTATGGTCCACATAGAAATCCTATTACATACTCTAAGCATTCATCAAAAGGGAACCAGTGGGTGCCTCAAAAGCCTCAAAATGGCTCCCATAGTTAAGACAGACAAACGGTAGAACTCACAACCTGTCAACAAAAAGTACAAAGTTCTTCACTAAAGGCATCTTATAGTAAAACCAGGATCATGAACAGAATAATGACTGGTTAAAATCATCAAAGTAACCTAACAATGATAGAATGGTTAACTTGTGGTAGACAATGATGCCACTTCTCCTGGTTTACCGGGAATTCCTGGTTTTCATTCCAAGATTCCTGTATTAAATTATGTTAAATACCTGGGAAAATGTGTCCAAAAGTGCAGTTTTCCTGGTCTTTGTCGGCCAGTGAGTGGCATCTCTGGGTAGACCAGATTGCCAATTAGCGGTAAACAGGGACATTTGATCGCTAACGAGACAAACTCAATTAACCCGTAAGGGATGTTAGTTTATTGGAACAGGCCCTGCCTGTTCATCTGACTCTTGACAGAGTTTGCGTTTCATGAAAATCGGCCAGTGAATTGCCTGAGTCGACCTGTGCATTTGTTAACCAACCACGAACTTATTATGTATTGCCAATATCATATATCTGGTCACAATGTGCAGCTAAGTGGTTAGATTATGGTCATTTTACCCATACCCCTATCTCGGTAGGAGCCCCGTCACTAATCCCTATGTCTGCAAAAGCTGTGACTTCACTTTCTCACTCAATGCCATACAAGACTTCTGAAAGGTACTCTAAGTGGTAGGCCTCGCACATTGCTATGTATAGAATGGGTTCATATTTAGTGGTTGGTAAGGTGGGGTTATGGTGTTTTACACAAGGCAATCCTGGACAGTCATTGGTTGGCATTGGACATTGCTGTGTATAGGGGGAGGGGGTCTGTATATACCGGTAGTGGTTGGTGAGTTGGGGTTAGGTAATTACACATGGAGGTGTGGACAGACGGTATTAGGCATTGCACACTATACCAGTTGTCATCTGACATAGCATTGAGGCCTGTTCCCTAGGACTGAGTCCTTCACATGTGACATTTTAATTGATACATCATGCATGCCCTGTTTGCCTCATGATGCATGAATACAGTCCTGGGAGTAACTTGCCATGGTTACATTCATGCATCATGCCTCCAGAGGGAAGGCATGATGCACCAATGGAAAGGCTGGTAGATTTACCAGCTCTTCAATTGTGCATCAAAACGACTAATGAGTTTCTAAATGGTTAGCTGTGTGACTTGTTCGTATTATTCGAGTCTTTGATGATGTCTAGATAAGGCCGGGTTATGTATCCGGTACGGCTGAATTCACCATTACCACAATTACCATAACCATTTAAAGGCCACTGATGCATTAATGAATCATGCCCATTGGTTGTTATGCTCGCATCATGAATACCAATAGGCATTAGTTCATCAGCGGCCCTTGAAGGGTCATTTTTTAATCAGCCGTCCAGCAGTGGCCATCTTGTTCCCAAACACAAACGAAGGTCAGCAGAACAAACAGGAAGTACCGCTTAATTACACTCTCCAAACACTTTCATACTTCCACTTTTCTTGCTGAATTGAAATGCCACTTTACGTTTGGTTTACCAGGAATTAATTTCTTGGTTTCTGGCAGAGGTTTCTTTCAAAATTGAATCTAATTGATAATAGGGGAATGGTTTCCAAGCATTTTCAGGGCTGCAAGCACATTCAAGGCTGCAATAACAGCCCTGAAAGATGTACAGCTTTGAAAGTGGGACAGATGATGCTATCCCAAAAGGATTAATTCTCTCTCCCCAGGGAGCAGAGAGAGAATTAAAGTGAGTTAAGTGATGGGCAAATGTCAACTTGGTCTGACCCAGCCACAGCCTCCTGCCACAATAGATATGGTCCTACAACCAAAAGGTCTAATTGTGTGGTGTTCACCTCACATGAAGTAGGTCAGAGGTTTCAACTTGGGCATCCCTAGCCCACCTAAAAGGGTCTAAATTTCATCTTTCCTGTCCCGTTTAGCATGCCATGCACATATAATATGACCATATCATATGCCATGAATGTAAACTGAAGTTCTTAGTAGCCACAGTACATGAGTTTCTTTCCAAAAGTGTCAAATTGTTATCTGAAAGGTTGATAACTTTAACATTTATCTTAAACAAGCACTGGTCTTGTAGAAGTGCCGGTTAAGGGTGCTCTGTAAGCATGGGTACAATATAATTGGCCACTATAATAACAGGTCTACATATCATGAAGCGCAGACATGGGGATGGGAAATGGGAAATACCAGGTAGTCGTGTCAGGATACTGCCAATTTGCAAAACCCTATATATACAGACAGCACAGAACACAGCTGTTGTACTGATGTTTAAATGTCCTATATATACAGACAGCACAGAACACAGCTGTTATACTGATGTTTAAATGCCCTATATATACAGACAGCACAGAATGCTGCTGTTATACTGATGTTTAAATGCCCTATATATACAGACAGCACAGAATGCTGCTGTTATACTGATGTTTAAATGTCCTATATATACAGACAGCAGAGAACACAGCTGTTATACTGATGTTTAAATGTCCTATATATACAGACAGCAGAGAACACAGCTGTTATACTGATGTTTAAATGCCCTATATATACAGACAGCACAGAATGCTGCTGTTATACTGATGTTTAAATTCCCTATATATACAGACAGCACAGAATGCTGCTGTTATACTGATGTTTAAATGTCCTATATATACAGACAGCAGAGAACACAGCTGTTATACTGATGTTTAAATGCCCTATATATACAGACAGCACAGAATGCTGCTGTTATACTGATGTTTAAATGCCCTATATATACAGACAGCAGAGAACACAGCTGTTATACTGATTTTTAAATGCCCTATATATACAGACAGCACAGAATGCTGCTGTTATACTGATGTTTAAATGCCCTATATATACAGACAGCAGAGAACACAGCTGTTATACTGATTTTTAAATGCCCTATATATACAGACAGCACAGAATGCTGCTGTTATACTGATGTTTAAATGCCCTATATATACAGACAGCACAGAATGCTGCTGTTGTACTGATGTTTAAATGTCCTATATATACAGACAGCAGAGAACACAGCTGTTATACTGATGTTTAAATGTCCTATATATACAGACAGCACAGAACACAGCTGTTATACTGATGTTTAAATGCCCTATATACAGACAGCACAGAATGCTGCTGTTATACTGATGTTTAAATGTCCTATATATACAGACAGCACAGAATGCTGCTGTTATACTGATGTTTAAATGCCCTATATATACAGACAGCACAGAATGCTGCTGTTATACTGATGTTTAAATGCCCTATATATATACAGACAGCACAGAATGCTGCTGTTATACTGATGTTTAAATGCCCTATATATACAGACAGCACAGAATGCTGCTGTTATACTGATGTTTAAATGCCCTATATATACAGACAGCACAGAATGCTGCTGTTATACTGATGTTTAAATGCCCTATATATACAGACAGCACAGAATGCTGCTGTTATACTGATGTTTAAATGCCCTATATATACAGACAGCACAGAATGCTGCTGTTATACTGATGTTTAAATGCCCTATATATACAGACAGCAGAGAACACAGCTGTTATACTGATGTTTAAATGCCCACCTATTATATAGGCTAACTGCCTGACTCCCTACGCTGCACTTCAACAGGCACAACCAAAACTTCAAAGCCAAACTCTCCCCCAAAGCCGCCTGCTGTCTCCCACAGCCTTGCGTCGACTTAAAAGCAAATCCTATAAGGGCAGCTTGTGTTAATGTATCATGATGCATGAATGCAGCCCTGGTGAGTAACCTACCAGGGCTGCATTCATGCACCATGATGCATGAATGCAGCCCTGGTTGTCACTCACCAGGGCTGCATTCATGCATCATGCTGACCCTCTTGAATCGATACACTCCCTGAAGGTCGGCGTGATGCTCAGATGAAGTGCTGGACAGCAGTCTTGCCAGCACTTCATTGGTGCATCATGCTAACCAATGGGCATGATGCATTGATACATCAGCTGCCGTAAGAGGGCTATGCGACAAGAGTGACAATGGAGAATGTCAACTGCTGTGTGCAGGTCATAGGAGGAGAGCGGAGCCTGCCAAAGGTCACTAGACCTCTCTTGTCTAGCTCTGTTTAAGATCTGTAGAACTACTCAAAGGCTCATTCTAGTTGTAAACTCCTCAAGATTTCTTATGATGTTTATTCAAATTGCTGAGTGAAACAATTATATATATGTGTGTATATATATATATTTATATGTCCCATCTCCTCGGTTTCTGAGATCTGTGTCAGACATGTAATCCAGCCAGATCTAATGATATCTTAAACCATTGTCTATTCGTAGAATCAAATTTTGAGTACTAGCCTTCCGCAAAACAGAATAATCAATTCCGGGGATGGAAGTCTGCAGAGATTTCTCTGATTCCAGGTATTTTCAAGTCCCAAAAAACGCGGCATCTGTTTATGAGTTCTTGGCCTCAGTGACTTTCATCCCTGCAATTTACATGTAGACAGTAAACATTTTCAGGAAGGATTTCTCTACACTCCTCCAATATAATAATAGCTTCAAGTTATTCACTTAACAGGTGGTTTTGTTGGCCTCACCCAATTTCTACCTAATATGAATTGCCTATGTCGGGGGGTCGGCTGATACGGGAGGTCGACTTCTGACCATTTTATGGTATCACTCAAACAGCAACTTCAATTCAAAACACCAAATGAGACAGTATCATACAAACAAGTGTATTCTTCTTTTTATTGAAGTCAAACTCCGTTAGTTACCTGTAGCTATTGGTTCACCAGATGTTCAGTCCTTCAGCGATCTTTTGGTTTTAATCCCTGGAACAGAAAAGAAAACACACAGTTAGCAAACAGTACATGATTAAAACTGATTTATGGTATTGTCATTGTTAAATCCTCCTAACATCATAGCTTATACATACGCCAAATATCTAATATAAATCTTGCGACCACTTTAGCTATCTGACTTTTGCTATTGACAGATATCATGGTGCCTTGAGCGCGCAGACTTCTGGTTTGCGTTATGACATTTAGCTCTCACTCTCCAGGCTGATTATTTGTGGCTGCCCTGGACCCCCCGCGCAGAATCGAGCTAATTTAGGCCACATTTGATCTTTTAAATCCAGGACGATTAACGTCTAAAGGTGAAGTTTAAAAAGTAAAGCCGCAGCTTGGATGTAGCCGCTGAGGTTGTTGTGTGGTCTAGATGTTAGACCAACTGACAGGGGACAGGAAATCATTATGTGGTCTTCTCTACTTTAAACCCACAATGTGTAAAAACCAAAATGATTAATAGACAGAAATTGAGCTGTACTACTGACTGAGCTATTGTTTTTATAATACAAGGCATTAAGAACTTTTACATGAAAGGCAGGAAAGGACAAGAGTTGTTCCCTGCTGCCTGAACCAACAATGTCTATATTCAATAAGATGTTCTAAAGTCAATTTTAAATTCTATTATTCACATCTCTAGACTGATGTTGTAAGATAAACCCAAATTGCTTCATGGATATTCGTCTAAAACAGGCTGTAAGTTTAAGTCCCCGGGTGGTCATTGATCCTGATACATGTACTGCCCTACCCCCAGCCCTTTTCTTAGACAGGCGCTTATCTCAATACTGTTTTTAGTGCTTAAGGTTGATTTCAATACCCTCTTACCCCGGTCCATATTCAGGAATGGCACTTATTTGAGACTCTTGCACTTAAATAGGCCATTACAGTATGTAAATTCTATGAATGCAGCGTTTACAAATGCAAATGAAACATCGCTCCCTGTATCTGAGCCAAAATTGTAAAATACAGTAAAGTACAGATTAAATATGACATGTGTAATTTCTGTCTCTCTGCTTCATTTCAGGTATGTACAGACGTATGCTCTAAACATGGTAGCAGAACATGAAGGTAAACAAGGCCCCGCCTTCATTCACTGTACTAACGTAAAATCCTGCTCATAAGCCGACTTAAGTCATTTATAGCCGACGATAGAGTTTGGGAAAAATGTGAGACTCTGATTATGTGACGAAATTTTAACAGGTTTCTGTATAATTTACAGTAATAAAACCTGTCATAAGCCAGGGGATACTTTGGGGGAAAACTAGAAGCCGATTTTTGTCAAAAATAAGAAAAGATATCCAGCCTATAACCGGGCTTTCACAGTGACTTCAATTATTACCAACAAGACACATGTGCACCGGATAAGACATATGTGCTCCAGATAAGACACATGTGCACCAGATAAGACATATGTGCACCAGATAAGACACATGTGCACCAGATAAGACACATGTGCACCAGATAAGACACATGTGCACCAGATAAGACACATGTGCACCAGATAAGACACATGTGCACCAGATAAGACACATGTGCACCAGATAAGACACATGTGCTCCAGATAAGACACATGTGCACCAGATAAGACATATGTGCACCAGATAAGACATATGTGCTCCAGATAAGACATATGTGCACCGGATAAGACATATGTGCACCGGATAAGACATGTGTGCACCGGATAAGACATATGTGCACCGGATAAGACACATGTGCACCGGATAAGACATATGTGCACCGGATAAGACATGTGCACTGGATAAGTCATATGTGCACCGGATAAGACATATATGCACCGGATAAAACACACATGGACAATATGTCAGAGGAATCTTTTGTACTTTTAGGGAGCTTGAAAATGATTGCTCCAGAGAGTTAATGGTGTTCAACAAACCACTAGGTAGTACTGATAATAGAACATTCAGTTCTTACCCTACAGAAAGGTTATAAATTATATATATCCACCAAGGAATAATATTTCAGGGTCAAATCTACATCTGACTAGAGAAAGAAGAGGAAATAGCTCTGAGAAAATCCTCTATGGCTTGCTGATAAATATGCTCTATCATATACGGCTTATTTTAAAACCCTTGAACAATTCATGCCTCAGGAAGTATTTCTTGTTGGGCGCATACAGTAATAAGGGAAAACATAGGTGGGAAATAACAAGACAGTAAGGACAATACCAATTGTCATCTTGTTTTGCTGATATACAAAAAGACGGTATGTGTTTGTGTGTAGGAGGAGGTGGGTGTTGATATATCAGACTGTATGACTATTGTAATCCTACAACACCACTGGTCCATGGGAAGTGGGTGTTGGTATATAAGTCTCATTAGTCTTACAGCACCTGGTCCTGATTCTGGACACTTTGGTTTGTTTTTTTTACATCAGGAGTGTTTACCCTATTCGGTGTAATCCTCGTATAGTGCGCTTGAGAAGGATCTGGAAGTCCATATCTAGTACAGTGAGACCTTGATAGGTAGGCCACCCCTGTTGGTCGGATCTCAAATATGACAGATATTTAAATAGATTTGTGAAGGAAATAGATTTGTGAAGGAAATATATCCTGGCTGGATCCTATGTATAAAGGACTATCAGGGGATAGGTTTATTACGATAAACGCCTCGTAAACAGGCAAGCAGCAGAAGGTCCAATTTCCTCAATGGCATAAGAAATGCCTGGTTATGTCTGTATGCAGTAGTTAGTATATAAAATGTTTGAAATATGTCTGTGTATTGTCAACATTTGACATTCCTGGCAGCTTTTAAACACCTGCTGTACAGGTTTTTGGAATTCATTTCTGACTTGGTGTCATGGCTGAGTCTTCAATAGATGGCCTTACAGAATCCTATATCCCAACTCTAAGAATCATATTCCAACTTGAATATATCAAGTTTTATAAAGCAGATTAATCCTAGGCTTATATTGTCTAGAGAAAACGTGGATCAACATGGTAAAAGGTATGCCTGCGCACCCCCTCGCGGGTGTACCTTTTACTGTGTTGATCTACAAATACTTTCTAATTTATATCAGAAGTATTCATTCACAAATACAAGCACACCTGTTGCTGGAATCAGTGTAAACAGCTGTATACCAATGATGAACAGTGTATGAAGTTCTTGGATGCAGATTCTTCTCCTACCTACAGAAGACATACAGCTGTTCTCATTTTGAGACATGGGCTGTATTGTAATAAAAACCCGGTCGGCTTGGTGTTGTTTGGCCATATGACGACTGACAATTGTATTCATTATTATGTGTAAATGCTACCTAGAAATTAAATCCGGGCACACATTCAGTCTTCTGCCTCACCGGGCCCGCATTCAGTATTCTGCCTCACCGGGCCCGCATTCAGACTTCTGCCTCACCGGGCCCGCATTCAGTCTTCTGCCTCACTGGGCCCCCATTAAGTCTTCTGCCTCACTGGGCTCACATTCAGACTTCTGCCTCACTGGGCCTGCATTCAGACTTCTGCCTCACCGGGCCCCCATTCAGTCTTCTGCCTCACCAGGCCTGCATTCAGACTTCTGCCTCACCGGGCCCGCATTCAGACTTCTGCCTCACCGGGCCCGCATTCAGTCTTCTGCCTCACCGGGCCCCCATTCAGACTTCTGCCTCACCGGGCCTCCATTCAGTCTTCTGCCTCACCGGGCCTGCATTCAGTCTTCTGCCTCACCGGGCCTGCATTCAGACTTCTGCCTGACCGGGCCCCCATTCAGTCTTCTGCCTCACCGGGCCTGCATTCAGTCTTCTGCCTCACTGGGCCTGCATTCAGACTTCTGCCTCACCGGGCCCCCATTCAGTCTTCTGCCTCACCGGGCCTGCATTCAGTCTTCTGCCTCACTGGGCCCCCATTCAGTCTTCTGCCTCTCTGGGCCCCCATTCAGTCTTCTGCCTCACTGGGCCTCCATTCAGTCTTCTGCCTCGCCAGGCCCCCATTCAGACTTCTGCCTCACTGGGCCCCCATTCAGTCTTCTGCCTCACCGGGCCTGCATTCAGTCTTCTGCCTCACCGGGCCTGCATTCAGTCTTCTTCCTCACCGGGCCCCTATTCAGACTTCTGCCTCACTGGGCCCCCATTCAGTCTTCTGCCTCACCGGGCCCCCATTCAGTCTTCTGCCTGACCCTACTGACTGTTGCCCTTCTTTAGTGTTGTCATACACATCATTCATCGGTGCATCATGTTAACCTATAGCCAGGCTGCATTAATGCAGTAGCAGCCCTTGTAGTGTGTAACAAGTCACGGCAGTGAACAAATGGCCGGCTCGGTGAGGATCCCATTCACACAGTATGAGCAGGCAGCCCCTTGTAGTGTGTAACAAGGCACGGCAGTGAACAAATGGCCGGCTCGGTGAGGATCCCATTCACACAGTATGAGCAGGCAGCCCCTTGTAGTGTGTAACAAGGCACGGCAGTGAACAAATGGCCGGCTCTGTGAGGATTCCATTCACACAGTATGAGCAGGCAGCCCCTTGTAGTGTGTAACAAGGCACGGCAGTGAACAAATGGCCGGCTCGGTGAGGATTCCATTCACACAGTATGAGCACGCACAGAGGGCCCACCGGGGCGAAAACTATGATTAATCATCTAGGGAGGAACATTGTGGAGATTCCTTTTCATCTTACATACAAAATAGCTGTCACATAGTCTATGTAAGGGGTCAATGTCTGCAGTGATGTACGAGGTAGTATTGTCATAGCTGAATATCATTACTACCACCAACATCTGGGAACTACTGTTTTAAATCTAATAAGCGGATTGGTGCCAAAAAATGAGTTGTTAGGAGCTCAAAACCTGAATAAAAGAAATAATTTCAATAAGCACACCCCCTAAGGCCTAAAATCGGTTGTTTTTGTGCGAAAAGATTTTACACTTTTGTATGATCTGATACAAGGGGAATACGCTTAAGGCCCAGAAAACATTGCGTTCATTTCCATGGCAATCATACCTATTGCCAATGCTTACTGAGGCTTGTATAGAGCTACCGGTTTCATATCACATATTGTTATTATGACCAGCGGAGGGTTACCTTGCCCTGGTCCCATTTCTTGCCCCTCTCCAGGTCCCAAGGCTGTCATAAACAGGAGATGTTGTCATTTGTCCTGCTGTGAGCGGAGCGTGCTGATTAAACGCCCCTGGAGGAGATTCAATCTACGAGATAGACGATAGAGTTAGACTTGTCCTGTATGGAGCACTCCTACATCTAGGTACTAGTCCTTTATCGAGATGTCTGAGGACAAGGTTCTAATACTTCTTAGGCATAGCTAGGTAAGGCTCTTGTTGGATGATATCTTTGCAGGTTAGGGTTCTAGTCCTGTACGGTGTCTGACCACAACTCTGTAAGGGTCCTGGAAGGAAATTAAGTCTCATTGAGAAGGGATGGAGTTTAAGTTTAGTCTGGACACCTGCACAGGCCCTTGGACCAATAAAAACATATAGGTGCCATATTCACTTATGAAGAACTGTGGAGTGAGTTTTAAAATTACAACCTTTAAAAAAGACAATGGTCCTTAGTAAGCCTATACAAAGTGTTACACAAAATGGCTACAGTAGACTCTATTCTTTTTTATAGAGCACACATCTCTAAGATAGCACTGCATCGATGCAGTACCCTGATCTTATAGGTTAAAAGGGATGCCTTGTATTATGGATATCTACCAGGTATGGGCGCTGCCTCAGGGACAAAGGGGGTCAGACTCTAGAACTGATTGCAGATGACAAGGCTGTAGAAGTGATTAGATCAAGACTACTCTCATCAGACTCACTGCTCGGGTTTATAGTTCTCTTATATAGGGCTATGTGGAGGGTGTCTAAGTACTGTAGTCATAACAATCAGAGAAAGGGAAAATCAGAATTGATTGGATCCCATTGGGCTCAAATAACAATCAGAGAAAGGGAAAATCAGAATTGATTGGATCCCATGGGGCTCCAAGGAAGGCTTAGCTCTATCATAAGACGGTTTGGGAAACTCCATTGGTGTCGATTGTTGGTAGAAATGAGGTCAAAAAGATCAACTTAGATAGTAGAAAGTAGAACTTTATGGAATCTTCAGCTGGCCAAAAAGAAAATTGTACCTGTTGTAGGTAGTGACATACCAACAAGACTGTAGAAGAGTCCGGTTCCAGAGACAATCTCTGAGTTAATCAGGTTCTGATGATAAGGCCAGTCAGGACCCAGAACACTGTGAGGGGAATGTGCACTACAATGACTAGATCATGCAACACGTGACTTTATCACAACCACTCAGTGCCTCATATAGAATTTATATGTGCTGCTGCTGCACATGATATGATAAGGGGATGAAGTAGTTACTATGGGCTGATATGATAAGGGGATGAAGTAGTTACTATGGGCTGATATGATAAGGGGATGAGGTAGTTACTATGGGCTGATATGATAAGGGGTTGAAGTAGTTACTATGGCCTGATATGATAAGGGGATGAAGTAGTTACTATGGGCTGATATGATAAGGTGATGAAGTAGTTACTGTGGGCTGATATGATAAGGTGATGAAGTAGTTACTGTGGGCTGATATGATAAGGGGTTGAAGTAGTTACTGTGGGCTGATATGATAAGGGGATGAAGTAGTCACTGTGGGCTGATATGATAAGGGGATGAAGTAGTTACTATGGGCTGATATGATAAGGTGATGAAGTAGTTACTATGGGCTGATATGATAAGGTGATGAAGTAGTTACTGTGGGCTGATATGATAAGGGGTTGAAGTAGTTACTGTGGGCTGATATGATAAGGGGATGAAGTAGTCACTGTGGGCTGATATGATAAGGGGATGAAGTAGTTACTATGGGCTGATATGATAAGGTGATGAAGTAGCTACTATGGGCTGATATGATAAGGTGATGAAGTAGTTACTGTGGGCTGATATGATAAGGTGATGAAGTAGTTACTATGGGCTGATATGATAAGGGGTTGAAGTAGTTACTGTGGGCTGATATGATAAGGGGATGAAGTAGTCACTGTGGGCTGATATGATAAGGGGATGAAGTAGTTACTGTGGGCTGATATGATAAGGGGATGAAGTAGTTACTTTGGGCTGATATGATAAGGGGATGAAGTAGTTACTGTGGCCTGATATGATAAGGGGATGAAGTAGTTTTTCTGTGGGCTGTTATGATAAGGTGATGAAGTAGTTACTATGGCCTGATATGATAAGGGGATGAAGTAGTTACTGTGGCCTGATATGATAAGGTAATGAAGTAGTTACTGTGGGCTGATATGATAAGGGGATGAAGTAGTTACTATGGGCTGATATGATAAGGTGATGAAGTAGTTACTGTGGCCTGATATGATAAGGGGATGAAGTAGTTACTGTGGCCTGATATGATAAGGGGTTGAAGTAGTTACTATGGCCTGATATGATAAGGGGATGAAGTAGTTACTGTGGGCTGATATGATAAGGGGATGAAGTAGTTACTGTGGGCTGATATGATAAGGGGATGAAGTAGTTGCTATGGCCTGATATGATAAGGGGTTGAAGTAGTTACTATGGCCTGATATGATAAGGGGATGAAGTAGTTACTGTGGGCTGATATGATAAGGGGATGAAGTAGTTACTATGGGCTGATATGATAAGGTGATGAAGTAGTTACTATGGGCTGATATGATAAGGTGATGAAGTAGTTACTGTGGGCTGATATGATAAGGTGATGAAGTAGTTACTATGATATGATAAGGGGATGAAGTAGTTACTATGGGCTGATATGATAAGGTGATGAAGTAGTTACTATGGGCTGATATGATAAAGTGATGAAGTAGTTACTATGGGCTGATATGATAAGGGGATGAAGTAGTTACTATGATATGATAAGGTGATGAGGTAGTTACTATGGGCTGATATGATAAGGGGATGAAGTAGTTACTATGGGCTGATATGATAAGGGGATGAAGTAGTTACTGTGGGTTGATATGATAAGGTGATGAGGTAGTTACTATGGGCTGATATGATAAGGGGATGAGGTAGTTACTATGGGCTGATATGATAAGGGGATGAAGTAGTTACTATGGGCTGATATGATAAGGGGATGAGGTAGTTACTGTGGGCTGATATGATAAGGGGATGAGGTAGTTACTATGGGCTGATATGATAAGGGGATGAGGTAGTTACTGTGGGCTGATATGATAAGGGGATGAGGTAGTTACTGTTGGCTGATATGATAAGGGGATGAAGTAGTTACTGTGGGCTGATATGATAAGGGGATGAGGTAGTTACTGTGGGCTGATATGATAAGGGGATGAAGTAGTTACTATGGGCTGATAGTGCTGGTCAAGGGTCCGGGGTGATGGTAATGTTAAAACTTTGCTTGCATACAGTCATGTAGCCCAGTCTTATTTGACAAGTCCATTTGATTGACAAGTTTATGTAGTGCCAATCTATGCTTCAAGTCAAACAGAAATGAAACAGCTTTCCAACATTATATCATTTCTAAATCCAAATAATACAGCGAGGAATGTTTAGTGGAGAAAAAGACTTACAATCCATGTGCAATAGCTACTCCACTTTAAATATTAACTTTGTAGTTTCTAGCTGTGTGCCATATGTACATGGTGTTCTCACAGACCTTGCGGAAAGCGTCTTCTTCAAAGCTGGGTGTAAAAGCCATGTTGTGTATCGCTTTAACTCCAAGGTCAATAACACAATCTATTCTTAGTCACAGTGTTAGTCTGTACTATTCACTCATTGCAATCTGCTGCAGAAGTGTAAGGTCAGGATCCTAGCAATTCTATTTTCAGGGTAGCACGTCCTCTGAGAAAAAATGTTCTCTGGCCAACAACGACACTAGAAATCTAACAAATTTGGCCCATATTTCTCTAGAAAACAATACAAATTTTATATCGAAATCCACAGAATCAGAGAGATTTCCTCCAAGTAAGCAAGCCACCTTGATTATGCTCGACAGTTTCCGGGGTTTTCCACCAAAATAGACCACCTGGACCTTTAACCATTTCTAAGAATAGTCCAGGGAAGGCCAAAATCTATCATCAAACCTAGCAATCAACGGCAGGGCCCTGCAGGAGAAACGTGAGTCTAAATTAGACACGTTGAGGTGATCAGGTATTCCCCCTGTAGGTGAAGGATCATTGAAGCTCATTAAACCGCCTCATTGATGTACATGTCTAACCGATGATGGATACATATCGAGTTACCAATGAGAGCTGGGTTGTGTTTACTAGACATAAAATGGGTTTCTAACTATATCGATGAGAAACAGGTAATGAGACGAAACCCCTAATAAAACCTGAGAAAGTGAACATTCCGAACAGAACCAAATCAACTGAAGAATTGGTAAAGACAGAATGCTGCATGAAGGAGGTTTTTATCTCCTATTGAGGGAATTTATGTCACTTTATAATTCCTTACAGTCCAATCACACTGAGGCCTTATGTCACTTTATAATTCCTTACATTCCAATTGCACTGAGGCCTTATGTCACTTTATAATTCCTTACAGTCCACCTGCACTGAGGCCTTATGTCACTTTATAATGCCTTACAGTCCAATTGCACTGAGGCCTTATGTCACTTTATAATGCCTTACAGTCCAATTGCACTGAGGCCTTATGTCACTTTATAATGCCTTACAGTCCAATTGCACTGAGGCCTTATGTCACTTTATAATGCCTTACAGTCCAATTGCACTAAGGCCTTATGTCACTTTATATTCCTTACAGTCCAATTGCACTGAGGCCTTATGTCACTTTATATTCCTTACAGTCCAATTGCACTGAGGCCTTATGTCACTCTATAATGCCTTACAGTCCAATTGCACTAAGGCCTTATGTCACTTTATAATGCCTTACAGTCCAATTGCACTGAGGCCTTATGTCACTTTATAATGCCTTACAGTCCAATTGCACTGAGGCCCTATGTCACTTTATAATTCCTTACAGTGCAATTGCACTGAGGCCTTATGTCACTCTATAATGCCTTACAGTCCAATTGCACTAAGGCCTTATGTCACTTTATAATGCCTTACAGTCCAATTGCACTGAGGCCTTATGTCACTTTATAATGCCTTACAGTCCAATTGCACTAAGGCCTTATGTCACTTTATATTCCTTACAGTCCAATTGCACTGAGGCCTTATGTCACTTTATAATGCCTTACAGTCCAATTGCACTAAGGCCTTATGTCACTTTATAATGCCTTACAGTCCAATTGCACTGAGGCCCTATGTCACTTTATAATTCCTTACAGTCCAATTGCACTGAGGCCTCCAGCCAGGCTGCATACTCTGATGGGGCATTATTAGAACAGGTAATTTCTGATACATGAAAGACACTTTGATAAGATTCCTGAGTGAACAGATGGAGACTTTTAAAGAGTCCAGTTTTCATGGCCAATACTCTGTATAGTGATGTGGATGACCTCAATTAAGCCCCAAAAAAGTGTGTTTTATTATACAAAATTATTGCAAAACAGGGCTTATCTTTGATTTTGAAAACTGATAGACTTCAGGAAATTTTGTTTGATTATTGAGTCTTTTTATTAACTTTAGTGACTACAGGTAGAAATTCCTTTTTGGCCAGCTGAAGAATATGAAGCTCTTTATGTTGATCTCTTTGACCTCATCTCCTTTGCAAAATTTACACTGAGGGGGCTTTCCAAATCCTCATATGACACATCTAAGCCCTCTTTTGAGCCTGATTCTGATATTCCCTTTCCTGGATTTTATTGACTACAGATCTTAGACACCCATTCAATAGCCCTTTATAAGATATCAATACACCTTAGCAGTGAGTCCAATAAGAGTAGCATTAATCTAATCACTTCTACACCCTTGTCATCTGCAATCAGTTCAATGATTTGACCCCCTTTGACCCTGAGGCAGCTCCCATACCTGGTAGATATCCATAATAAAGACACCAAGATAACCCGCTCTTGTTAGACGTGTACTGTATATGGAATAGGGTCTACTGCAGCCATTTTGTATAAGACTTTTGTATAGGCTTACTCTGGGCCTTTGTCCTTTTTTACCTAATTTAAATAGAATATATTGGTGCAAGGGCCTGTGTCCTAATGGGGCCTGTGTCCTAATGGGGGTCTGTGTCCTAATGGGGCCTATGTCCTAATGGGGGCCTGTGTCCTAATGGGGCCTATGTCATAATGGGGGCCTGTGTCCTAATGGGGCCTGTGTCCTAATGGGGCCGGTGTCCTAATGGGGCCTGTGTCCTAATGGGGCCTGTGTCCTAATGGGGCCTGTGTCCTAATGTGGCAGGTATCCAGGCTGAACCGTGGGTTCAGCAGCTAATTGGGTTCTCATGACACCCGCTGTGCCCATTGGGCTATAATACTTCTAATAACTCTATGGTAAGGTTATAATCAACCGTGGCATTTAGGCCTATGATAACAACAGATGTGCATTTGAGTGGATGTGGTTTGATTCTAGAAGTGGTGACTTATAGACTGCAATCCTGCATCATATTAACAAAAGTGCTTTTATACTCTCTGTGAATGGTTAACAAGGATGCATCAAAAAGTCACCAGATCCTACTGTAAGGCCTCATCCAAAACCACCTCATCCAGAACCCCATCAGAAACCCTGACAGTGCCAGCGGCCTGTCATTATTGCTGTAGCGTGTTCATGACAGATTCAGACTGAGATGCCGTTTTAAGTGTGTTCTAAGGGTGAATGATGGCCGCAGTGTTTGCCATGGTGTAGGATGGCTGGGGTGCTTTATTGGTATGCTTCATATCATGAGTGTATACAAAGGGTTTCTAACCTATGGGCTCCTTGTCTGCTCCTTTAAGGGCTGCTGATGCACCAGTTCATAATGCCGCTTTGTCATCATGATACATGAGTGAAGGTGTGGTGAGTAACTCGCTACAGCTACAACCAGACATCATGTTGACGTTTCGGGGTCGAAACTCCTCCAGAGGGTAGGCGTGATGCATCAATTAAGGACTGGCGAGTAGTATCGCCATAACTGCATTGGTGCATCATACCGACTAGTTTGCATGATCCTACATCAGTGACCTTTAAGGGATTAAGTTGGTTGTAACTATGCCTGAAGGTACCTGTTTTTGCTATGGTATAGAATTGATAGGATGCTCTCCTTCATGTACAAGTGTACTATATCAAAGGGCCATCGCTCTCTGACCTGCACGCTCCTTGTCTGGTTGGTTAATGCGAAAGCTGATGATGCATCACATGCGATCAGTCAATTACGCACCTACCGTCATCTGCTAGAACTTACTAAAAGGACATTGAACCCACACTATGCGAGTGCATATCTTTAGCAGTCAGTCACAAAGGATGCCCTGTGAGAGTGCCCATAGGATATTTTGTTTCTCCTTGCTAGCTCACATTGTTGAAAACTCTGAGAAACTTTCGAATCCCTAATTCACAAGACGCAAGGTGTCTAGAGGTGATTTCCTCCTGAAATTTATACTGTTGCTTACAAACTCAATGTCAATGCTGCACCACAACAAATTGCTGTCTAAGAATAAACACTACTGCAGCACTGTGCAATGCCCAATTCAGGTTTTATTACCGTACGCCCATTCGTCGCTTATAAAGTATCGGTTATTGTCCTGCATTCTCACTATGTTAGGTGTTTGTGTTTGAGATAGCAGAAGTTGTCCCAAATGGTCCCCATTCATTCATACATTCATTCATTCATTCAAACATACATTCAGCTATTCATAGAAAGAGGGTGTATATGACTATCAATTGACTTTGGTATTCAGCTGAGAATACAAGTAATGCAGACAATAAATAGGTGCCGGATTGCTTACAGAGTGTATTGATATAGTCCTGCCTGGCCTTTTCCTGACCCCATGTAGGTGAAACAGGAGGACAGCCAAAGTCAACTCTGATATTACCTCTCAATTAGCTGTACATATACCGTACATATCACGTATCATAGCCTTTTAAACACCATTTTAGAAAAAAAAACTGGCAGTCAGGAATAAGCAGTGGAGAAAGGGGGATGTTGAAATAACTCTTCAGCATTAACAAGAAAAGTGTAGTTTTGACCATAGGTAGGAGTTGCCCAGTGGGACAGGTTGTGACATTGTCTCAGACTTTGACCATAGTTAGGAGTTGCCCAGTGGGACAGGTTGTAACATTGTCTCAGACTTTGACCATAGGTAGGAGTTGCCCAGTGGGACAGGTTGTGACATTGTCTCAGACTTTGACCATAGGTAGGAGTTGCCCAGTGGGACAGGTTGTGACATTGTCTCAGACTTTGACCATAGGTAGGAGTTGCCCAGTGGGACAGGTTGTGACATTGTCTCAGACTTTGACCATAGGTAGGAGTTGCCCAGTGGGACAGGTTGTGACATTGTCTCAGACTTTGACCATAGGTAGGAGTTGCCCAGTGGGACAGGTTGTGACATTGTTTTAGACTCAGACATTCTCTTAATGAGATCACTATGTAGTGTGTGAGGCCCTGTGTCCTGTATGTGGTCATGGGCAAGATGAGCAAAAACTATTAGTAGGGTATCCCCAGGTTGCCAGCTCTACTATGCAGCACCCAAACCCTAAATACAGACCTTAAATAACTGCCATTCTGTATGTAAGAGTTGTGGTGGGTATCAGTGATCCAGGGCGATCAGCTCTGGGGTGGTTATTTGTATATCTGTATGTGCCAGTGAGTGTTGCATAACACAACTATGTGTATGCACAGAGATCAGTGTGTCTTTGATATACATAGCTTTATTATAAAGGTCATAGGGTAGACCTAGAGATGTCCACATGCCTTGAGGTGCCATCCCCCCTCCAAATAAAAGCCATAAGAATGGGTTGGCTGGGGATTCAACATTACTAAATAGTGAGTCAGTGCTCATCAATGAGTTAGCAATGTTGAGTCAAGAGGAAACCCCCTTTTAGCTCCAGGTATGTGGATGCCTACCCTATACGCTATGTCTATATCTCTTTCTGTGTGACATATAGAAGGGGCGCTACCTCACCCCTCTGTATCTATGCCACTATGTCACTTACAAACTTCTTATCACGAATAACTAAGTGGTTATGCCTTCTATTGTATATGAGTCAGTATCTCGGAATTACGCTCCCCTCCCGGGCCTTCTCCTCCCCATCCAGGGTACTTTCCGTGACAGATCCTGAAACGCTTTAAGGAGCGCTGATGCATTAACTAAGTCGTGAAGAGTCTGCCTGCCAGCACTTTGTCATTGCATCATGACAAATCAAAGGTTTGATGCACACTATGTGAATATAATGCACACTGTGTCAATATGACACACACTGTGTCAATATGACGCACACTGTGTCAATATGACGTACACTTTGTCAATATGATACACACTGTGTCAGTATGACACACACTGTGTCAATATGACGCACATTGTGTCAATATGACGTACACTGTGTCAATATGACACACACTGTGTCAGTATGATGTACACTGTGTCAGTATGACACACACTGTGTCAATATGATACACACTGTGTCAATATGACACACATTGTGTCAGTATGACACACACTGTGTCAGTATGACACACACTGTGTCAATATGATACACACTGTGTCAATATGACACACACTGTGTCAATATGACACACACTGTGTCAATATGATGCACACTGTGTCAGTATGATGACACTGTGTCAATATGACACACACTGTGTCAATATGACACACACTGTGTCAATATGACACACATTGTGTCAGTATGACACACACTGTGTCAGTATGACACACACTGTGTCAGTATGACACACACTGTGTCAATATGACACACACTGTGTCAATATGACACACACTTTGTCAATATGACACACACTGTGTGAATATGATGCACACTGTGTCAGTATGACACACACTGTGTCAGTATGATGCACACTGTGTCAATATGATGCACACTGTGTCGGTATGATGCACACTGTGTCGGTATGACACACACTGTGTCAGTATGACGCACACTGTGTCAGTATGATGCACACTGTGTCAGTATGACGCACACTGTGTCAGTATGACGCACACTGTGTCAATATGATGCACACTGTGTCAATATGATGCACACTGTGTCAATATGACACACACTGTGTCAGTATGATGCACACTGTGTCAGTATGACACACACTGTGTCAGTATGACACACACTGTGTCAGTATGAAACACTGTGTCAGTATGACACACTGTGTCAGTATGACACACTGTGTCAATATGACACACACTGTGTCAATATGAAACACACTGTCAGTATGATGCACACTGTGTCAGTATGATGCACACTGTGTCAATATGACACACACTGTGTCAGTATGACACACACTGTGTCAGTATGATGCACACTATGTCAATATGACACACACTGTGTCAGTATGACGCACACTGTGTCAGTATGATACACACTGTGTCAATATGACACACACTGTGTCAGTATGACACACACTGTGTCAGTATGACACACACTGTGTCAGTATGACACACTGTGTCAGTATGACACACACTGTGTCAGTATGACACACACTGTGTCAATATGATGCACATTGTGTCAATATGACACACATTGTGTCAGTATGATGCACACTGTGTCAATATGATGCACACTGTGTCAATATGACACACACTGTGTCAGTATGATGCACACTGTGTCAATATGACACACACTGTGTCAATATGACACACACTGTGTCAATATGACACACTGTGTCAGTATGACGCACACTGTGTCAATATGACGCACACTGTGTCAATATGATACACACTGTGTCAATATGATACACACTGTGTCAATATGACACACTGTGTCAGTATGACGCACACTGTGTCAGTATGACGCACACTGTGTCAGTATGACACACACTGTGTCAATATGACACACACTGTGTCAATATGATGCACACTGTGTCAGTATGATGACACTGTGTCAGTATGATGACACTGTGTCAGTATGATGACACTGTGTCAGTATGATGCACAGTATCCTAACCCTTTAAGGGCCGCTGTTGCATGATGTACCAATGAAGTGCTGGTGAGACTGCTTACTGCTCATGATGCACTCCATTGGTGCATCATGCCAACCCACTGGGAGTTTGTGTATCAACCTGTAGGATTGGCATGATGCATCCAAGCATCATGACAACCAATAGGCAAGGTGCAATGATGCATTAGTGGCAGTTAAAGGGTTAACATGATGCAGTAATGCATAAGATCTCACTGATGCATCATGCCTACCCAGCAGGAGAGTATCAGCTTTATGTATGATGCTTGGTTTCTAGCTTCATTGATGCATCATGATGACAAGGAGGCATGATGCGTTAATACAGCACTTATTGTGTTATTGTCCTCCCCATCTCTCTGTCCCCTATCCCTCATTGAGTACCATACACTCTACCTGAGGGACACACTCGTCATCCCAAATTAAGCTCACCGACCAATGGAGCGTCACGTAGGCCAACACGGAAGTCAGCCCTGACCAATCAGGTGGCAGATTACAGATCAGAAAGGGAGAGTAATGGCTCCCATAGTGAATATGGTTTGTGGGCAGGAAATTGTCGCCTCTCTTCCATCATTGTCCAAGTATCGCAGCTATCCGTCTTATGCTAGAAGAGCCACCTACACCAGGAGTCGCCATCGGAAACCAATATCTTCACAAACCTGCATGAACCAAGGACAGTGCACATCAGTCTTTTCCACTCGTAGTCATTAATAATTTTCTCTTCTGAATCACAATAGGCTGGCAACTCATGAATTGCTCTTAAAGAATAAAGGCATAAAAAAGATTTTTTAGATCATGATTTCCTATTTGAATGATTGGAATTGAAGTATTCAAAGAGAGGATTACATTTAATGTCAGTAATATGATCCATCTGACCTTCTCAATGTCCACATGGCTTGTAATCCGGACCATCAATGAGATTTCATTAAGCAGGTCTAATGCAGCGTGAAATGGAAATGACTGTCCACATCCCAAACCAAGGCATTAAGTGTTGAGCTTGAATGGCTTCCCTTTCCCCATGATGGCTCCCAACGAGGGATTTCCTATAATCAGGCCCTCAGAATCATCTACAACTGTTTATGGCTAATTGGGTCTAATTACAAATCACGGATTCCATTAGGTAGGTGCGAAATTGAAACCATTAGCTACTCTATTATCTTCCCATTCACGACTCAACGACGGGGTCTTGTTATGTGCTACTCCTTAAGCTGGAGTTCTATGGCAAAGGCCTCTGTTATCACCCACTATCTATCGAACTCATACCAATGCCTTTAGATAGACAGATAAATGCTCAATATGTTACCAAAATGCATGCACGAATGTAGTGCAATTATTTTGCATTGCTGTAGTATACAAATGCTATCATCTTTTTTTATTTCAATGGCAATGAAAATGTTATCCATCATAGCCCTCACATGTTGATGTTAGTCGCAATTCAATGATAATTATGTGCAAAGCGCAAATTCTACTTTGATGCTCGAAAAAACAGAAGGGTAAAGCTTAACAATTTTTCAAAAATATCATAAGCTGATGGGTTTGAAAGAAAGTATCCATATAAATTAATAATGTATTGTGTATCAGTTTTTTTGCGGCCGAATATAACAAGGCAAGACCTGCTTGCATATTCACCAGTATGTACATTTGTGTATTGCACAGATTGGAGCTGGGCGCTCTTCTCATCTTGTGCCTTAAGGTTCATGACAACCCATTGAATATATAAAACAAGGTGTATGGTGCATTATTTTATGTGAATAACTTCTTCCCATAGAGATAGCATTGTGGAGCCTATCACCACACCCCCAGTGGCGTAGCATGTCTCGATCAACCATAGCGGCCGATCCACCACTGCAGCCTTGTTCCGGGCGCATGTAAACATTCAAAATGGCAGACTGCCGCTCGTACGGGGAACTAAGGTACCGGATTTTGCTGATTTTTCCTTATTTAAACCCTCTAAAAACATAAAATAAATAGAAAACTAAACTCCCCTGGTGTCCTCGGTGGCCAATCCACCCCTCGCCCCCCGAGACACCCCCGTCATGGTGGATCGGCCACCTCATACACCACGCTCGTTTAGTTCTCTCTATTTATGTATTGGGGGATTAGGAGGGAAATATACTGCCTTTAAACTCACTAAGTGTGAAAAGTACAACAATAAAGAGGGCCCATGGAGGGATAGAAGGCCTCATCGCAGTATTTGTAAACATGGCTAGTGCTGTTTCCACAGGTTCCTTAATAAAAGGGCAAGGCTTGGGCACTCTAAAGACATAAGGCTTTATGTATGGGGGGATTAGAATTACTGTGAAGGGTCTTCTCAGAAGGATTAGGATTACTTTATTGGGAATATCTACTGAGAAGCAAACTAAGTGTGAAACTGGAGTTGATAATGAGAGTCAAAGTCTGTTTTAAGACCTTTTAAACAAGGGATTCCCAAAGTGAGAAAGGGCAAGGGTGCTGCTTTATCACTGGCACCATCATCGTAAAGTGATAAACTGCTTTAACGCTCTGTGGTTATGTCAGGATTTTTGGAAATACAACAGGGGCATAGGAACGGTTGCCCTGGGGGAGGGCTCCTGCCCCTTAACACAAAGGATGGTCGAGACCTGAATATGTCTGGCCCACCCACCTGTGCTGAAAAATAGATAAAAAAGTCACCACAAAATACCCTCTATACAGATTCTATCAAAAGCATGAGCAGACATCATTGCACTTGAGCCAACAACTCAAGGTGATCTAGGAGGGGCCCCCTTTGGGCTCCCTAATGCAAATTTACTTACTATGCCTCTGTATATGTTGATTAGTGAGCATCATGCCCTCAGCATTTATTTGCTGCCGCATTGATGAGCAACACCTGAGTAATGCATGGTGAATGTGGCACTTTTAGTGTGGTGCATACATAAATGATTGAAGATGATCCACCTTTATGCCCTCCATGCTGCATACAGTGCTGCCACCTGGCAGATGAATCGCTGTACTTTTAACTTGACTGTTAGCGACGTGAGGGTGAGACGCATCCATCCTGACTGAAGGAGTCCCTGTACCTATGCCAGTGTTAGTCGTGCGGTAGACGGCCAGCACTTCATTGGTGTATCATGACGACCAGTGGGCATGATGCACTCCTGCATCAGCGGCCCTTAAAGAGGTTAACACGCCCCTATCTACCGTCTGTCTTATGTGATTATGGACGACGACCGCTTTGTTCTAGTGTCTTATGTTTTCTCTGTATCATGAATAATTGAAGGTGGCCGGTGATGAATATTTGGAAGGCTGTGATTGGCTGACAGCTATCCCCTATTGTACAAAATGTGGACTGTCTGTCAACAGCAACTAGGCCATCGCACTAAGAACAGTTGGGGGTTGTGGGTCTCAAAGAAGACAGATGCTTTACCTTCATTCATCTCTTGTTTGGCTGCAATATGTCAGAGACCTTTCCTAGTTTACCAGGATTTCCTGTTTTTGCTTTCTGACGAAGTCTTGTGTATTGCATTTTATCCATGCTCTAGTCTAGGGAAAAGTTACCGGAAAATGTTTCTCGGGGTGTTTTTTGTCTACCAGTGAATCACATCTCTGCTTTGTAAAAGTCAACTTTGGAAGAGTAATTATATCATAGCAGGTGGTTCTGTGCATTTAGATCCATCTAAAAGCAGTCAAATAAAGTCACTAAGTAGCGCTCATTTACCTCGTCCATTGTCCTACCATTCCTACGTGCACTTCATCAAAGCGCTACTTAATTTGCATGGTCCTGAATACTGCAGGGTCCACATTTTTACCTGCACAG
Organism: Acholoe squamosa; assembly: GCA_949317995.1. Taxonomy (NCBI): domain Eukaryota; kingdom Metazoa; phylum Annelida; class Polychaeta; order Phyllodocida; family Polynoidae; genus Acholoe; species Acholoe squamosa. The sequence goes on from OX439037.1 coordinate 91,578,137, forward strand.
GGCCTTGGTAACCAATGTGGCATCCCGCCAAGAAAGGATAGATCGCTTAAATGTGTTTGCCGAGAGTGCAAGTAGGCGAGCGTAGGGAATCAATCATTTTCTCACAATGAAAGAGGAACTGAAGAGCCCTGGTTATACATACACACATATTCAGCTATTGAAGTGAGCGATAGGCAGATGTTCTGACTGGTCGATAACCTGACGAATAAAGCACCACCTCTTATACGGACATTGTCCACAAGGACTATGTATAGAAGGCATTTATTGGCTCATTGTGCTGTGGATGGTCCCCTACATATGTGTACATTAATGCCATACTGACAGAAATAACTGCAGTATTCACCTTACATACACACTGTTAAAAGATCCTGTCAAACTAATGGTGGTTCTTGGGCAACTTTGGGACTAAGCTTTCACCATTATTTCTAAAGCAATGCCTTGTTACTCCATACTTTACTGTGCTGCCCTTCTTGGGCTTCATTTGTAGAAACTAAAGTGCCTCACTCTATTACAATTATTGTGCTTCATGGCTCAGTTTTCCGCTGTTTAACTGTTAAAACTTAGAGTGCTTTTACAAAATGATGATTGTCTAGGTTTCCACTTTTTTTTCTGAATCTTGAAGTAGTTTCTATGCAGGGCATTTGACAGAGTTCTATACAAATAATAATACTTGTGTATGAAAACTGTGCAGAATAGTGGGGAAGGTGCATCTTCAGCTGGATTGTACTAAGGAACACCCTTCACCGTGCCTGCTACTGGCTCTCACTGACCGTCTGTCTTCTTTATAAGCAAGTCTTGTTTTCAGTTGTAGGCAGTGCTTGTCTTAATTAGACCAAATTGACCCCCTTGTTGTAACTAAGTAAAGGCTGCGGTTACCAATTAGGGGTGCTTTGTAATTTACCTCTGGCCGTGGTCCCGCTCTCAACAATCTTACCTCCTTCAACTGTGTGCCGTATTCTGCAGTGAATAGATGTTTTAAAAGAAAAGACCAACCTGTTTTCAAGAGGACTTCTTTTAGTAGATTTTGTAGTAAATTGAATTATGTGGACATACTTGTTGGCGCATCTGCTGTACTATGTGCAGCCCTATTGCGGTCCATGGCGGCTGAATAGACCAAATACATCAGGTGCGGCATTGTTTATGCACGGAGGGCAATACAAAACATGTGTTAAAGTAGTAAAATTGTAAGTGAAAGAAAAATCATTAAATCATATATGGTAATTTAGTGATACTATTTAGTTCTAGTCATGAGATGCAGGTTCAATTTAAGCTGTTGAAATTGAGTTATCATAGCCACCTGTGTTTAACCCTTTAAAGGCCGCTGATGCAGGAGTGCATCATGCCCATTGGTTGTCATGATGCACCAATGAAGTGCTGGCGAGGCTGCTGAGTTTATGTATCAAGCACTTCATCAGAGCATCATGCCGGCCCTACGGGATTGATACATAAACTCCCGGAGGGTCGGCATGATGCTCCAATGCAGTGCTGGTGAGCAGCCTCTGGGCTGGGTGCAGATTAGCTCTGCTGCACATTCACAGGCCACTGCAGCCATGAAAGGAAGAGAAGTAAGGTCCATAATGTACTCCGCCAACATAAACTAGCATATAAGGGGGTTATAAGAACGTCCGAGCTCATCTGACTACAAATGGACAAAGGCAGAAACAGGAGCGCAATAGCATTAACAGTTCCCCGTCAGGACATTACTCCTAGGACCAGGGTAGATGCATCCTTTATGCTTTCTGCTGTGAGTAGGAGCTGTCTCATAAAACTGAATTGTGTCTCACCAAACCTGAACCTAACTCACACTTGGCCAGCCATAGCTGCGTACTTACATACTCCTCACACAAAGCTACTCAACACACACCATCAGCTGCTCTCCTCAACATGACTTGCACCCCTCACACTGAGCTGCTCCCATCACACCATCAGCTGCTCCCCTCACACTGAGCCTCTCCCCTCACCATCAGCTGCTCCCCTCACACTAAGCTGCTCTCCTCACCATCAGCTGCTCCCCTCACCATCAGCTGCTCCCCTCACCATCAGCTGGTCCCCTTATCATCAGCTGCTCCCCTCACACTGAGCTGCTCCCCTCACACCATGAGCTGCTCCCCTCACACCAGCAGCTGCTCCCATCACACCATCAGCTGCTCCCCTCACACTAAGCTGCTCTCCTCGCCATCAGCTGCTCCCCTCACACTAAGCTGCTCCCCTCACCATCAGCTGCTCCCCTCACACCATCAGCTGCTCCCCTCACACCATCAGCTGCTCCCATCACACCATCAGCTGCTCCCCTCACACTGAGCCTCTCCCCTCACCATCAGCTGCTCCCCTCACACTAAGCTGCTCTCCTCACCACCAGCTGCTCCCCTCACCATCAGCTGCTCCCCTCACCATCAGCTGCTCCCCTCACCATCAGCTGCTCCCCTTATCATCAGCTGCTCCCCTCACACTGAGCTGCTCCCCTCACACCATGAGCTGCTCCCATCACACCATCAGCTGCTCCCCTCACACTGAGCCTCTCCCCTCACCATCAGCTGCTCCCCTCACACTAAGCTGCTCTCCTCATCATCAGCTGCTCCCCTCACCATGAGCTGCTCCCCTCACCATGAGCTGCTCCCCACACACTAAGCTGCTCCCCTCATCATCAGCTGCTCCCCTCACCATCAGCTGCTCCCTTCACCATCAGCTGCTCCCATCACACCATCAGCTGCTCCCCTCACACTGAGCCTCTCCCCTCACCATCAGCTGCTCCCCTCACACTAAGCTGCTCCCCTCACCATCAGCTGCTCCCCTCACCATCAGCTGCTCCCCTCACCATCAGCTGCTCCCCTTATCATCAGCTGCTCCCCTCACACTGAGCTGCTCCCATCACACCATCAGCTGCTCCCCTAACACTGAGCCTCTCCCCTCACCATCAGCTGCTCCCCTCACACTAAGCTGCTCTCCTCACCATCAGCTGCTCCCCTCACCATCAGCTGCTCCCCTCACCATCACCTGCTCCCCTCACCATCACCTGCTCCCCTCACACTAAGCTGCTCTCCTCACCATCAGCTGCTCCCCTCACCATCAGCTGCTCCCCTCACCATCAGCTGCTCCCCTCACCATCACCTGCTCCCCTTATCATCAGCTGCTCCCCTCACACTGAGCCTCTCCCCTCACCATGAGCTGCTCCCCTCACACTAAGCTGCTCCCCTCATCATCAGCTGCTCCCTTCACCATCAGCTGCTCCCTTCACCATCAGCTGCTCCCCTCACCATCAGTTGCTGCCCTAACCCTGAGCTTTTCCCCTCACCATCAGCTGCTCCCATCACACCATCAGCTGCTTCCCTCACACTGAGCCTCTCCCCTAACCATCAGCTGCTCCCCTCACACTAAGCTGCTCTCCTCACCATCAGCTGCTCCCTTCACCATCAGCTGCTCCCCTTATCATCAGCTGCTCCCCTCACACTGAGCTGCTCCCCTCGTACCATCAGCTGCTCCCATCACACCATCAGCTGCTCCCCTCACACTAAGCTGCTCTCCTCACCATCAGCTGCTCCCCTCATCATCAGCTGCTCCTTCACCATCAGCTGCTCCCTTCACCATCAGCTGCTCCCCTCACCATCAGTTGCTGCCCTAACCCTGAGCTTTTCCCCTTACATTGAGCTGCTCACTTCATGAGCTGCTGCCCTCACTATGAGTTGCTGCCCTCCCCATGAGCTGCTCTGCTCATCATCAGCTGCTCCTCTCCCTATGAGCTACTTCTGTCACTATCAGCTGCTCCCCTCATCATCAGCTGCTCTTGACATCATCGGCTGCTTCACTTACCATGAGTTGCTCCCCTCAAGATGAACTGCTCCCTTCACCATGAGCTGCTCCCCTCACCATGAGCTGCTCTTTGCCGTGATCTTTTTCCATCACCCTCACCTTCTCTCATATTATGTTGCCCTACTATTATGAGTGGCTCCCCTTACCATGAGTCGCTCTTCACCATGGACATTTCCACCATTTCTTTGGGCTGCTTTTATTTGTGGCACCTTGAGTTAGTGAGACGCCTGTAATGGTGGCCATTACTGGACAGTTATAGGCGGTTGTCACGTGGGGAGATCATTGTCAGCGCGGGGCGGGTTGTATTACAGATCCGGCTACAGGTAGAAGGGGAATCAGTCACTCCTAGTGTCTTACACTGCGCCCTGTTATATGAACCCGTTAACACTCTAAGGGTCACTGATGTAGGAGCACTCCTAGTGTCTTACACTGCGCCCTGTTATATGAACCCGTTAACACTCTAAGGGTCACTGATGTAGGAGCACTCCTAGTGTCTTACACTGTGCCCTGTTATATGAACCCGTTAACACTCTAAGGGTCACTGATGTAGGAGTGCCTCATGCCCATTGGTTGTTGTGATGCACTGACTTCATTTCATCATGCTGCCATTGAGTTGGCATGATGGTGGAATGCAGCCCTGGTGAGTTGCTCTATAGCCAGCACTGCATTCATGCATCATGACAGTTAAAGGGCACGATGCTTTAATGCATTGACGGCATTTAAAGGTCTGCAGTATGTGTTGTTTTGCCTATCTTTCCATTGTGAAGCTTGGTCATTATGATACCTTAATGTAGCCATAGAGAGAGGGTCACTTGGCTATATTCATGCATCAGGCCCACTCTCTGGGGTTGATACACCTGTGGCAGGTAGGTACGATGCACCGGTGAAGTGCCGGTCAGGCTGATTGGTGCATTAAGCTGTTCTGTGTTAATGCTACAGGGGTTAATCCTGTCCTGCCTAATCCTGGCTCCCCTCACCAGAAACCCAGTTACCAATATACATTTTTATAGTGAAAAAAATATATGTTTGCAGGTTTGTCAAGGTCAGGGTCATGTTGGTAGTGGCTAGTGCCATTTTATGGGATGCTCAGACAGACAGGTAGATACAGGAAACAGAGGCAGTCTGAGGTATCCCTAACAGGTCCTGCTTCACAAATTATAACCACAAATACATGAAATATGGGAAGAATAGGGACTGGTGTGTTCTTAGCATAGAAGAGTCTATGTCTGGTTGTATTCTCCTTGAGAGTAAGCCATGGTTACCAGTTGTACTGTTGACTGCTCATAACCAACCCCTGTGGTGAGACTTCCACACAGACTCCAACTGACAACCTGCAGAATAACCACAACTCTATATACTACTAACAGTATTACTGACTACCTGCAGAATAACCACAACTCTATACTACTTACATTATTACACACAACCTGCAGAATAACCACAACTCTATATACTACTTACAGTATTACACACAACCTGCAGAATAACCACAACTCTATATACTACTTACAGTATTACACACAACCTGCAGAATAACCACAACTCTATATACTACTTACAGTATTACACACAACCTGCAGAATAACCACAACTCTATATACTACTTACAGTATTACACACAACCTGCAGAATAACCACAACTCTATATACTACTTACAGTATTACACACAACCTGCAGAATAACCACAACTCTATACTACTTATAGTATCACACACAACCTGCAGAATAACTACAACTCTATACTACTTATGGTATCACTAAGAACCTGCAGAATAACCACAACTCTATATACTACTTACTGTATTACTAGCCCCCGGATTTAGAAAATGGAAGGAAAAATGTCTGAGCAAGCAAATAATCAGAGGACGCAAGTTAAAATAAAGTAGAACATGTTGAATTGTCCATCTTAGGTTAGGAGTGATCCAGAGGGTTTACTGGATATGCTTAACTAGAAGCCCATACACTGTTGGAGAATATGCTATACATGTCCATAAAACACACGCTGGTAGTCCGTGGAGGGCTATTATAGAGGGACTCATCGTATCAGGTGGTCCGTCTGATAAGGGAGTATGGGTATCACGTTTATGGTCAGTCATTGATGTTATTGCTATTGGTTGGTCACTCGTCTCATGTTTATAAACAGTCGAGAGGACCAAAGCCGTCAGCCGAAATGATACAGGTGTCATCATGAGGCAGCAGTCCATACAATAACTACGTCTGGGTTGTTTTCATCCAGAGGTGTTTTTGGATCTGATCTATCTTTCATAAAAAGAGGGAAATAAGAAACTTTGAATGATCCACACCCCTAATGATCTATATTAGTTCAATTTACTATTTATCAAAGTGACTCTTTTTTTTATGGAACTCTTCATACAAGGCAATGTTGGGTCTGACTTGGTGCAGTAGTATAAAGAAAGATGGTGGTAGGAAAATAGGATGAAGTGAAGGCGCACAGAGCCTCAAAGCACCATGATGGATATCATGGAGAAGTGGAGTCATATGACTCGCTGATCACATACACCAAACCCCGCCAAACACTAGGCCATAATTATCCTGATAATTGTTAATTAGCGTCACTTAAAGTACAATGCATGATGGGAATGGGCACCAAATAACGACATTACCAATACCCGGCCAGCGAAGGATTATGGTATACATCATACTTTGCTAATCGTTTCTATTATAAATGTGGAGGATGACGCCTGAATTGTAGGATGTGGTGAAGGTTGGGCCATATTACAAAACAGTCAAGACGGAAACAATTATTTTGGTTTGCCTCCCATGCTGTAAGTGAGTGATACATCTTTACTAGTTTGCTACTCGTCCTATGTGTGGGTTTTGGTACTAGTGAATATGTCAATGGACTATTCTATGTATTATAATTATCAGCGACATATTCAAACCAAGCTGACCAAGCTTCCCCCTGTAGAACCCAAGGCTACCCTATTTTTAACCTGACAGGTTGAGTGACTCACTCACCCCCATTCTCCTCCAGTGAGTACCCCCAGGTCCCATCTGCGGATCCCCACTGGAAGACATGATATCATACACTATTTTTAGCCTCACCTGCCCAGGTGACTCACTCCTGAGAGCAGCTCCCTCCTCCTACTCCGGATTAGACTGGATCTAACCAGAGAGGGACCAAACTGCTCATTCCCTGAACTCAGTCACCATGCACTTCCAGAAATAGCACATCAGTAACACTGAGTGGGACTCCTTTTATAAACAGGCAGAACTCACTCAGGGCATCTTATTCTTCTCCAAACCTAGACCCTATGACACTCAGGTGCCTTGGCCCCAGGATTGCTTGGTCAGACTGGCCAGTACCATACTATTACACTGTATTGATTACTCTCATGCCAATCTTAGAATCATCAACTGAATTGTCTGGACTCCTGTTACCTCACTTCCTGACATGTAACAATCCGTTGACAATTACAAGGCCTGAGTGCACTTTAACTCAGTGTGATGGAAGTCAGTAAACAGCTTATAAGTGTGTGATATGGGAGTTTAGGGGTCTTATTATGATGTAATGATATGTCCTATACCATGAGGGAACCATGGCAATAGACATCAACACTTTGATTCATAATAGGCTTGCCAGATTTTCTTAGCAAGTCTCAAAGGCCAATAGATAAAAGTAACTTTACTGTAACTTTACTACAGCTTGTAGTACAATTCTGTCCAAAGCTGTGGGTGCCTCCCTGAATCCAAATCTCTAACATTGACTCAGTGCGTTGACCTTTGGTTGTAAGCTACACCCTAATAAAAGAACTGTCAAAGCTCCCAGGGATCCTTGTAAAACAATGAGCCAGTATAGTTGCATTGCAGTGAACCAGTGTAGTTTCTGCAATGAAGCAGAACACACTGTGGTACACTTTGGAATCTCTGTGAAAATAACAATTGATCTCTGGCAACCTTTGGACAAGGATTTCATCCTTATTTCGACAATATAATGTGTACAATGTAGGAATTACCAAGGTTTGGTCCCCTCTGGCTGACAGGATCTATGTTTGAGCCTGTTCTTAATCTGGGTGCAGTAAAAGTAAGTTTACTATAGTATCCTATAAGTCTGTTTACACCAAACAAACCCGGTACCATACCATCGAGCACTAGTTCTTTATGTCTGGGATCTTAAACTAATGGGGTCTGGTATTTTATATGGATATGAGAGACAATCCAGGATACAATGTTGGCACAGTCCAGTTGTAATAAACCCGCAGTAAATCTGTATAGACCCCATGTAGCCCTTGGCGAGACGCGAGTATGTCCTCAGCATACATGGACCATGTCCAACCTTTAACTTGGAACATGCAGGACACGGACACTGAGATGAGGTTCCTGAACCGCGACACATTTCAGGATGCTTTACGGTTGAGTAGTGAACTTGTTTGGACAATTTAGAATATTTACGGCTGCTGAAAGGGAACGGTCATTGACATTGTTCTCCTTAGTTGGCCTATAAGAATGTAGTTGTGCTGAAAATGCCTTGTCTTATGTCTGTTTGTTATAGAACTTTATGGCTCTCAATAGTGAATTCAAATATATAAGAAAAAAAACATCCAAGACAACACAGACTCCTATACCAGCTGAATTATCAGCCAGTGAAATAATCCTAACTATCCACCAGGGCCTTTGGGGGAGGGGTACTGATAACGCAGCAATTGGCGCTCCCATGCGACATCCTACTATCTCGATATGAATAGAGGCTACCCTGAGCTTATACTCACTGCACCTGGCTCTACACTATTGTTCCTACTGTAGGTTTATTTCCATATTCTACACTTTGGGGGGCCAACAGAAGGTTTTATGAATTAGGTCAGTTCTAGCAGGAGGTTTTGTGAATTGGGAAATTCTTTCCCATATGGGATTCGTACCCATGCACCAGACAGTGCTGGGATCCTGAGTCTCATGTGCTAACCATTACACCATGAGTCCTCAGCTGATACTGTGGGTGTTAGAACATCTACTGAAGGGCAATATGCTACTTCTATGACTGAGTAATCAATTATAGATAAACAAGATAATTCCACTTTGAAAGTTTGACTGGTCAATCTAGTGTATTGGTTAAGGTCTGGGACTAGAAATCTGAACCACACAGGTTCAAACCCCTGGTGTGATTTTGTTTTATTCTCGGTTGACCACTGTCATTTTTGCAACAAATTCTAAAAATAACATATTATAATGAACATCCTCTAATTGTCAAAATGATAAAAGGGGCTTCAGGGGGCCTTTTACAAAGACTCCTTTTACCTTGTATGTGTAAGTTAAAAACACTTTCCCCATGCAGTCTTGAACCCACATTCTGTGATTCAAAGTCAGACATGTTAACCATTATACTATTGAGACTGCTGGTGATTGTAGACTGGAACACCATATACTTAGCATAGCTTTGTATCACAGCCAGTGTAGAAGATTCAAATCCTCTTCCAGGCCTGTACAGTTTATGTCAAAATATGCTTATATTTATGGTTTTACTGTTACATAAACTTCAGTGGATGGAGTATAAGTCAGAAAACCTCCTTAGAGCTGGAGGTTTTGACATAAACCCTCCTCGGCTTCACCTAGGAGGTTTTATGGCAAAACCTCCAGCTCTGCGGAGGTTTTCCATTACTTACCCAATCTCTGAGACTACAGCTAAGACAGAAGTCATGTCCCGTAGCCTGAGTCCTGTTTTTTCAACCATTTAGTGGCTGCTGATACATTAATTCATCCAGTCCAGGTCCTCATGATGCTCGAATGTACAGCCAGCGAGTAACTCATCAGGGTTACATTCATACATCATGAGGACCTTGAGGGATATAGAAATACATCTCAAAGCAGTCGGCATGATGCACCGATGAAGTACTGGCGGGCAAACTCACCAGCGCTTCATTGGTGCATCATGACGACCAATAGGCATGATGCACTCCTGCATTAACGGTCCTTAAAGGGGAAGGGTTCAGTGACCGCTTGTTGTGGGAGAGGGGGGGGGGCAGAATGAGGGTGCACTCATGCAGTGATGTTTGGGCGAGGGCTTTACAAGGGTTGTCACTCACACCTACACTACCAGTATACGAACTTAGCAGGATTATTTATTAGCCAATGAGATAAGCCCAACAATTCACTGCGGTCCTCTCGGTGGCCGACTGGTACCCATCTGATAGGTCTTATCAGTAGAACTCCCTGTTAACAAGCTCCAGTAATGGCGGCGCCCATGGGGTGACCTGCTAACTCGGAATACTAACCTACTCTACATACAGCTAACAGGTACTGCCTTATACAGTGTGCGCTCTAGTCCAAGTCACGGCCATTTTATTGGGAATTATCAATGATATCTCATACCACATTGGAGATTTAGACAGGGGAGGTTCGCCTTCCTTAATGCGAGCAGTTCTGAGTTTATTCATCACTATCATTAAAGAGGTCTGTTTAAAGAAATGAGGATGCATCCCTTGCTTTCTGAAAAGAAGACCTTTGCGCTTTTACAAATTGCAGATTTTCTACCTTCATTGTGGTGGTCGCTGAAATCTCTCTGTTGGAGACCCATGCTAGTGGTATCCAGTCTCTATAAAAGTATTTTTACTATGCATGTCATTTGGTCCTGCAGATCTCTAATTTTGCAGGCCCATTTCAATATTTACAGTATTGAACGAGTACATCAGGACATTTTTTTGTTTGGGGGGGAGCTGTAAAAACTGGCACATAGTCCAAGGTATGGAGATTACAGCCAGACCTTTCGGCCAGCAGTTTAACAACAATTTTCTGCCTGCCCAAGAGCCACTCTGCCAGCTACAACTGGTGGTCAACATGTTTTCACAAAGACTGGCTATCATCAAGACCCTTACCTAGCTCTAGTTGTAGTCCCAGTAGGCTGACCCTAATCCCTGTTCAGTGTGCAGGTACGTCACTGTCCATACACTGTCCATAACCACGCCATAACCCGCGCTACTTATCAAGGTATGGTGAATACGGTATTACTGATTTATGGCACATTACGCTCAATTTCCGCTGCTGCTAGAAAGGTATTGCCCTGGGTTAAAGCCTGCTGAGTCAATAAATTCAACATCTTTTATTTATTGATCCTCTGATGACTTCCAGATAGCTAACAGTGCTACTAACTTGTGAATTTAATTAAAGTTAAGAGGTATTGCACAAAATGAGGGTTTTGTAAAGATCACATAATCAGTTGGCCAGTTTCATTTCAATTTGTTCCTTTTCGCTGTTGTCTACACGTTGAAATATGAAAATGAGCCAAAACAGATACAGTTTACAGTTCACACAACTAGCATCATTTGTAGATTAGATGTTCCGAATTGAATTATTAGGACAAGATCTCTGTATCTAAAAGTCATTACAAATTACATTACGCCCGAATATACAGCACCAAATGATGTAGCAGCACAAGTACATTAAAATGTAAATTGTAGAATTGGATTACTGCGGTTCCTATGTGCCCATGTGACAGGGTGCGTTAACCCTTTAACGGCCGCTGCTGCAGCATGATGCCCATTTGTCATTATGATGCCAGGGATTCATGCTTCATGCATCACCGGCCGGGTTATAGGTCCTTCGAGTGGGATTTGTAAGGAGTCAGTGAGATTTAGGGATTTCCTGTGATGCCAATCCTACAGGGTGGATCTGTACAGTGTTGGGGAGTGGACATGATGCTCAAATGATGGGCTCCCGGGGAGTCGTACCAGCAATTCATTGAGGCATCACGATGACGGAATGACATGATGCACTCCTGCATTAGCGGCCTAGAAGGGGTGAAGCATCAGGTGCCAGTTAGTCCGACTAATGCTACTCCCATCAACATACCTAACATCTGCAATAATTGAAGCATCCAGGTCCAAGTTAGTCCGACTAATGCTACTCCCATCAACATACCTAACATCTGCAATAATTGAAGCATCCAGGTCCAAGTTAGTCCGACTAATGCTACTCCCATCAACATACCTAACATCTGCAATAATGGAAGCATCCAGGTGCCAGTTAGTCCGACTAATGCTACTCCCACCAACATACCTAACATCTGCAATAATTGAAGCATCCAGGTGCCAGTTAGTCCGACTAATGCTACTTCCATCAACATACCTAACATCTGCAATAATTGAAGCATCCAGGTCCCAGTAGGTTAGTCCGACTAATGCTACTCCCATCAACATACCTAACATCTGCAATAATTGAAGCATCCAGGTCCAAGTTAGTCCGACTAATGCTACTCCCATCAACATACCTAACATCTGCAATAATGGAAGCATCCAGGTGCCAGTTAGTCCGACTAATGCTACTCCCACCAACATACCTAACATCTGCAATAATTGAAGCATCCAGGTCCCAGTAGGTTAGTCCGACTAATGCTACTCCCATCAACATACCTAACATCTGCAATAATTGAAGCATCCAGGTCCCAGTAGGTTAGTCTGACTAATGCTACTCCCATCAACATACCTAACATCTGCAATAATTGAAGCATCCAGGTCCCAGTAGGTTATTCCGACTAATGCTACTCCCATCAACATACCTAACATCTGCAATAATTGAAGCATCCAGGTCCCAGTAGGTTAGTCTGACTAATGCTACTTCCATCAACATACCTAACATCTGCAATAATTGAAGCATCAGGTGCCAGTTAGTCCGACTAATGCTACTCCCATCAACATACCTAACATCTGCAATAATGGAAGCATCCAGGTGCCAGTTAGTCCGACTAATGCTACTCCCATCAACATACATAACATCTGCAATAATTCAAGCATCCAGGTGCTAGTTAGTCCGACTAATGCTACTCCCATCAACATACCTAACATCTGCAATAATGGAAGCATCCAGGTGCCAGTTAGTCCGACTAATGCTACTCCCACCAACATACCTAACATCTGCAATAATTCAAGCATCCAGGTGCTATAGTTAGTCCGACTTATGCTACTCCCACCAACATACCTAACATCTGCAATAATTGAAGCATCCAGGTGCCAGTAGGTTAGTCTGACTAATGCTACTCCCATCAACATACCTAACATCTGCAATAATTGAAGTCGAATTATGGGCTGATGGATATATAATTGTGTCCGTGAAGTTTCAACAACAGCAGATTTCAAAAGTAAGACTACAAAGAGCACCGAAAGGCTACAACAATGATTTATGCTTTGGAGTAATGAATAAAAGATCTGTATCATTTTTTCTGGTATAAATCATTTGACCTGCAGATGCATTGTGTGTCCCAGCTTAACCATTTGTTTCAACAACAGTGGATTTCACAAGTACGGCTAACTGTGATTCACACCTTGGAACAATGAATTAAATATCTCTACCATTTCTCCAGTATAAATCGTTGAACCTGTAGATCAGTTGTAATTCTGGTTAGGTGTATTATTTTGTGGTCAGGGTGGTGAGTGCCAGAGAGTGGAAGGTAGGAAAAAAGATTGAGATAGATATATCGCCTGTCCTACCCACCAACAAATATGTCCTTATGTGTGGATAGATGGGGCGGCCAGGGTCCTACATCTATCACAATACCGCTGTATTGGGACGTAGACGCCTGCACACACTGTGACACAGGTAGCAATAACAGCAGGCTTATGCTTGCACAGTCACTTTCTTTTTCATTTCACTATGCCTTAAATCATAGCTTATTTACAAAAGATAGTCTATAAAGGAAAGTTACTGTGTCAGATGGTTGTCGCAGTTGGTAGTTCCTTTCTTATTCCTTGTTTTTCTTACCAAGATCTGTTTTAAGGGAGTCTTATTGAGTCTAATAATACATATACAGATAATGTTAATTTAATGATATGTATTAAACCTAACATGGGCACATTGTCCTACTTACGTTAGGACTTATTCATTGTTAATGCTGTAATTGTATATTAGATGCCGAAATTGTTCGCTGACAGCTGAGTCTGTTGTTGTTTTAGTTATGCTGGTTACCTGCCGCTAGTTACGTAACTCACGTAACCAGTGACGGGGCACGTGACCACCGTGAAGTGTGACAGACTTGGGAAGTTACTTCACATAGTTAGTCACGCACTTCATGTAGTTAGTCAATGTGTGGATGCCAACAAACATTGTCAAACCATATATTATTATGCTAATCAACCTCTTAGAATAGATTATCTGGAACTATGCCTATGCAAGACAGTCATTTGAACCAAATCAGTGCATGACCAAAACAATTGTCTGTTTGCGTGCATTATATTATTGTATATGAAGATAAATGAAGCAGACTGTCGTTCCTTCTCTGCGCCCATTAGGCAGAACACTAACGTCTGTCTCTCCTGTCACTCACCCTTTAAGGGCCGCTGATGCATTAATGCATCATGACCATTGGTCGTCATGATGCACTAATGAAGTGCTTGCAAGACTGCTCACCAGCACATCATTGGTGCATCATGACGACCCTGCGGGAGTTTGTGTATCAACCCTGCAGGGTTGGCAAGATGCATGAATGCAGCCCTGGTGAGTTACTCGCATCATGTATCACGACGACAAATGAGCATGATGCATTGATGCAGGCCCTTAAAGGGTGAGAGTGTCTTGATATTTCTATAGGACATATTGTGCCACCTGGGAGCTGCAGATATCAATGATGCATATAGAACTGTCCGTGTCAGTCCGAGAGGTGTCAGCTAAGACGCCTCAGGGACAAAGGGACGTCTCGTCTCACATATGTATGCATGTGTAGGGGTTCGCTCCCTCCCCGGGTGCCTTGAGCCTCCAGAGGCCAGCTCAATTGGTGGTCACTCCCCCTATGTATACCATACCGATCCAGAGGTAGGTGGAAGGTGTAAATGTCAGTGGGGCCGTGTTGGTAACAGGGTATGTCAGGCCAGGGGAAGTAGCTCAGAGGTAGAGCTTCCGCTTCAAAGTTGGAGGGTCCTGGGTTCGAGTCCCGGTTTCTCCAAGACAGGTTTTCGCCGACCTCTACACATGTACACTTTAAAGTGAGTAAAGACAGAACATTGCGCTTTCTTAAAACTTTGACAGTAGAAAAAAGCCTCACATATGGGTAAAATTTCTGGGCATGTACAGTTGAAGCTTTCTCTTATGCTTTTCTGGATGGGGGGCACTGACTGTTTTTTAATTGAGTAGCAACTGCAACGCTACTGCCCATTTTATCTGTGATGCCCTTTATCTTGATAATAAGCTAAACATGAAGTGCCTTCCCCTTTCCACTGCCCTGGTATTCCAGGTCTCACTTTGTATGTGATACAGAATGTTATGGGAGCTCATGTAGAGGCACACAGAGATTTCAGTTTCATGTCCTCAATGCATTAAGCCCCTTAACCGCTTAGGTTTTTGATGATACAATGAGCTGACCGCTCTCCTTGACAGCGGTACAGCCAGCAGATTGCCCAGCACTCCCTGGGGCCTGGCCGCAGTTGTTATCAAACCCCTACCTCAGTGACCCCTCCCGCCCTGGCAGCACCGTTTATGGTAGGCACAATGGTATATTGCCATAGACAAGATGCCCACGGATTAATCTAGACCTTACCCACCAGTAACAGACCCTCATAGGTGTACACTATACTTCACGATGGCTCCATATAGAGCCCTCACCACTGTCGTAGATTTACCACCAGGGTTCAGACTCAATTAGTGGGCTCGGCGTATAAAGCAGTACCGGTCGTTAGGGACCCATCAGTGGTAGACCATGTTAAACCATTATGGGCCGCTGATGCATTAAAACATCAGGCTGGTGAGCAGTCTCGCCAATACTTCATTGGTGCATCATGCCGACCCTCCGGGAGCTTATGTATAAAACCCGTAGGGTTGGCGTGATGCTCCAATGAATTGTTGGCAAGACTGCTTGCCGGCATTTCATGGCTGCATCATGCCGACCAATGGTCATCATGCACTCCTGCATTAGCAGCCCTTAAAGGGTTAAGGAATGCAGACTAATGACAGATTCTGGGTGGCCGCTCTCGGAGAGAAAAGAAGGGGAAGTTTTCAAGGCTGAATCTAACTGTGAAAGGAGCTTGTTATATAGCTACTTGATGTGAAGAGCATGGTGGGTATGTTTGATTCCTGAGGCGTTGATGAGATGGGGAGAAGACAGACTGACACCTAAATTTCATTATGCTTCCTAATGAAGAATAGCTCTGATTCTGGAGGCCCCTTAGTCGTCACACTGAAAACTGAAGCTTATACAAAAGTCCTCTGTGCAGAGGACCTTAGGTCCTCTTTCAGAATTGATGACCTCAAGTCATCAATTTGAAGGTGGGGTCATCATTTTGAAGACAATACTTTTTTTTCCACCAGGGGGCCCCACTAAGCTGTAATGTAATCTATATTTCATACTGTAGGTCCTCCTATAGATAATTTTGTTAGTTAATAATGTACTTATCTACATCACGAATGTTGCAATAGCTATTTATATTTATGCTAGATTGGAAATACAGCAAGAAATTTTGCTCAAGTAATTTGAAGGGAGTTATGGGGTCTCTATGTGCTTGAACACCTTTTATGTGTCTGAAGACTTACTTAGAAGTGCACAGACTGGCTAGAAACTGTTGTTTACATATAATACCAGTCACTTGGCCTACCAGAAGGACAATACATCTAATAAAGGTCTGGCTATGGTGGGGGTGGGGGATTCTAAAGTTAAAGATGAATGTCATTGAATTGACTACCCACACTCATCAAATTCGTTGCATAGCTTCATCATAAAAGGTCCTCAAATTGAGGACATTAGGTCCTCAAATTGAGGACTTTAGTGAGGACCCGGTACTCCCCCAGGACCCATCAATTTGAGGGCCCAAAGCCCTCAAATTGAGGACCCAAAGTCCTCTGCACAGAGGACCTATTTCACCAACAGGTTTTCAGTGCATGCTTTGCACTCTTAATGCACACACTTCTGATACCACGTCAACCTCTGCTGAGGACCCAGCAAAATGTGAATCTCTCATGTTCATCTTCTGATACCACGTCAACCTCTGCTGAGGACCCAGCAAAATGTGAATCTCTCATGTTCATCTTCTGATACCACATCAACCTCTGCTGAGGACCCAGCAAAATGTGAATCTCTCATGTTCATCTTCTAATACCACATCAACCTCTGCTGAGGACCCAGCAAAATGTGAATCTCTCATGTTCAAAAAGCTACAGAGGAACCTTAGTCGAGGTAGCTTGGGCATTAGAAACCGAAAATTAAAAAATTGAAGAAAAAGTCACTCTAAAAGTTTTTAAACATCCTTATTCAATCAATAAACACATGCGCAGTGAAACAACATCCTGCTTATAATGCAACGGGAAACACAGTGCGAAGATAAAAGGCTAGGTTTCATTCCTTAAGGTATGTGCCGGTTCCGGCAAAATAAACCTTAGCTTTGGACGATCACCAATTATAAGTAAAGATACTGTCATGTAGTGCTCTGTAAAGGAAACCCTGTACGACTTCAACATTAGTGAACACTGCCGCTGTTATAATTCTCACCCACCGGGTAAGAATTTATTTTCCTTCATTATGGCAGCTAAAGTGGTAAACCAGGGCTTGGAGGATCTTCCTTTATTCGTAGCAGTCTCTGAATTGTAATCATCCTAATTAATGGCACAAGTTGGGCAGCAGGATTATTCTATAGGTGTTCCACAGTTACCCGCTAATGAATCAGTCAATCATGACCACGGGTGGTCCTGATGCAGGAATGAAGGCTGCATTCAAGCATCATGCTGGCCCTATGCGATTGATACTTCCCCGGAGGGTCGTCATGATGCACCTATGAAGTGCTGGGGAGTCAGCTCCCCAGCACTTCATTGGTGCATCATGCCCACCATCGGGCATGATGCACTCTTGCATCAGTGGCCCTTATTGGGTTAATGACATAAGTTAGGGACCGTGATTATTGTAGTTATTTCTGCAGTTAGTGTGAGTACGTTCTGCGATTAGAAGCAGTGAGGAAGTAGATTTTAGGACTTGAGGTTTGCCTCAGGCTATAAAGACATAACACATATGCCTGAAGAGTGAGCAGTATTTCCTGTTCCATTTCCGGTTCCTGTGCCTGGATGAGGGACAGAGTTGGAGTTATATATAGTCAAAGACCACTATGTTTTGCTGCTCTCTGTACAGTGGTACCCTCAGGGTCTATACCTAAAGTGGACCAGCGTATGGTAGAAGCCTGCGATAGAAGCCATTTAGATTACCCCTAATAGAAATAATCGTGCGGCAAAAAATTAAAGCCCCTCAATAAAATAGGAAACATGTTAGATGAACAATGCAGCAAACCCCATGTTGATATCTCTTATGGTTATTGAGATATTAAAGGAAATGTGAGGCAAAGTCATGAGTTTTCTGTGAAAAATATCCCATACAAACTGCAGGCAGAAAGTGGTCATGGTCTGTGCACACACTGCCACTCGACCAACCCCACCGTACACTGATCACAGGGCTATATACAACCCCAGTATTTCAGGGGAGGAGCCTAGATGATGTAATTCAATTGTTCAATATACCTTTAATATTGATTATTTCTTTGAAATTCATTAAGTGGATGAAGACTAATGCATTACCTAATATAGCAAGCTGTTGATTTTGTCATTCTTCTCCACTGACTTATGAACTCAGCCCAAACATAATAAAAATCACTTATTAAGGCTTAGATATGCCCCATATAACTGTAAATCCGTTCTAACACATAAAAATCCAATCTAACACATAAAAATTTTTTCAGGCAATGAATTAAGCTTTAAGATGTGCCAACCTCCATTACCATCATATTATTTTTTCAGTTCATTTTGAGCTGCTCAGTCCGCCAGGGTGTGAGCAGTAACACTTCTAATAAAGACAGAAAAATAGAGGATAGTCTCAAATGTAGATCAATGTATCCCCTGTGCCCTCAGGGCATCAGATGTACTCATAGGAATGACACAGGGCACGGATTAAAGATCATAGACCATACCCCTCACTCCCCTACCACCCAGGTAGCCTAGCTTGGAGGACAGCAGACTCTATGGGGGCCGTTTCCGCGGCACTCAGCCCTGCAGGTAAACAGCCTAAGCCCTTGAAGGTACATGTAGATTGGATGTGACAGGCTTCTCTCTAATAGTGTGTAAACCTGAGGAAATCAGAAACGACCCCCTAAGACCTATTTTGAAGCATATATGAAACCAACTCCTAAAAGCAGATTTAACATAATTAGTTTTCAAGAAAGCTGTGCAAATTACAGTAGCTGCTGTCCACATAATGACTTTGGTTCTACCAGGACCCTGATCTAGCTGTGGCGGTGGTTGAGTCGGGGCGAGCGGTTCAGGTGGTAGTGTTTACTTTGGGGTATGGAGTCTGCAGGGTGGGTATATAGAGGTAGAAAACATACATGGCCATAGCACGCAATGGTAGATGGGGGTATGGAAGCACGCTAAATAGAATTGTACATTTCAGATGATGTCAATTCAAAGCCTAGATCATATTCAACCTTCATATAGCTTGCAGTCCCTACTACTGACTAGCAGCCAATTATCTTTTTTGTGTCCACCCGTAAGAGGAATATGGCTAAATAAATATGGCTGACGACCTTATAAAATAAATACATAACAGTATCCACAAGGGGTTTGAACAGCTAAATCAAGGCAAGTGAATTTATAAAATGTTGAATGTGACCAGTATATAGTTAGAGGACATAGACTGATTGTATCTCTATTCACTCAGCATAGTGTACCATTTAAGACAGAGGAATTGAGCTGGGTGCGTATGGCAGCCCAGTGTTTGATACAAACTGTTACCACAGGCTGTGAGTGGCAGCACATTCATGCAGAATGGTGATGAGCGTTCCTCAATCATATTTAAAAAGCGGACTTGAGGCCTTTCCCTATTACACTCCGTGGTTAAACAACGATCGCCTGTGCTACATTAAGTCACTCCAAGAAACCATGGAGCCTGCAAGTACATATTATAGGTAGTCATAACGGATAGGGCAGGCTGTTTCCAAAAAACACATTTTTCTTTCGACATAGCTTATTTCCGTTTCATAGTGTCTAAGGAAGACTTTTTTAACTGTAAGGTTACACCATCATGATCAACCAGATGGAGGTGGTAATAAGAAGTTTGCTTAGGAATCTCTAGGACTCTATATCTCAGGGACATGTCGTATTTCTGTGTATAACCGCCCCAGCACCTATAGATTTGGAGGAACAGTTATCCCTACCCCTTGTACATGACAGGCGCTTATCTGAGATCTGGTTTGTAGTGTTAAATGAATGTTTCATGAACCTCATGCCCCCGGCGCTTATACAAGAATGGCGTAAATTCAAATTCCGGCGCTTAAACACAACGATACAGTGGTCATGAATTGTGAAGTAGACGTAGTAGATTAACCTCTCTATGAGCGCAGACGTCGTAATCCCACACTCATCTTGTATCTTGGCCAAACATGGGCAGCAATGGCAAAAACCCACCAAGATAGATGAAGGGGGTACAGATTTGATACAGCGATGAATGCTTGGCCAAGTACTCAGTGAATCGCTGCCCAGCACTGCAGAACTTTATTTATTTGACCACTTAAGGGCTGCTGCATAGTGCCCATTGGTTGTCATTGCATCGTGCCCATTGGTTGTCATTGTGTCATGCCCATTGGTTGTCATTGCATCGTGCCCATTGGTTGTCATTGCATCGTGCCCATTGGTTGTCATTGCACCGTGCCTATTGGTTGTCATTGCATCACACCCATTGGTTGTCATTGCATCATGCCCATTGGTTGTCATTGCATCATGCCCATTGGTTGTCATTGCATCATTCCCGTTGGTTGTCATTGCATCTTGCTATTGGTTGTCATTGCATCATGCCCATTGGTTGTCATTGCATCATGCTATTGGTTGTCATTGCATCATGCCCATTGGTTGTCATTGCATCATGCCCATTGGTTGTCATTGCATCGTGCCCATTGGTTGTCATTGCATCACGCCCATTGGTTGTCATTGCATCACGCCCATTGGTTGTCATTGCATCGTGCCCATTGGTTGTCATTGTGTCATGCCCATTGGTTGTCATTGCATCGTGCCCATTTGTTGTCATTGCATCATGCCCATTGGTTGTCATTGCATCGTGCCCATTGGTTGTCATTGTGTCATGCCCATTGGTTGTCATTGCATCGTTCCCATTGGTTGTCATTGCATCGTGCCCATTGGTTGTCATTGCATCGTGCCCGTTGGTGGTCATTGCATCGTGCCCGTTGGTTGTCATTGCATCGTGCCCATTGGTTGTCATTGCATCACGCCGGTTGGTTGTCATTGCATCATGCCCATTGGTTGTCATTGCATCACGCCGGTTGGTTGTTATGATGCCTCAATGCAGCCGCGGTGAGTAAATTGGCCATATTCATATATCATCCCAACCCTATGGGGTTGATGCATCCAGGTATGGTCAGCATGATGCACCAATTAAGTGCTGGTGAGTCTACTTCATTGGTGCATCATGACGACCAGTAGGCATGATGCACTCCCTTGGCATTGGTGCATCATGACGACCTGTAGGCATGATGCACTCCCTTGGCATTGGTGCATCATGACGACCAGTAGGCATGATGCACTCCCTTGGCATTGGTGCATCATGACGACCTGTAGGCATGATGCACTCCCTTGGCATTGGTGCATCATGACGACCAGTAGGCATGATGCACTCCCTTGACATTGGTGCATCATGACGACTAGTAGGCATGATGCACTCCCTTGGCATTGGTGCATCATGACGACCAGTAGGCATGATGCACTCCCTTGGCATTGGTGCATCATGACGACCTGTAGCCATGATGCACTCCCTTGGCATTGGTGTATCATGACGACCAATAGGCATGATGCACTCCCTTGAAGGGTTAGGGAATCATGCGGTCCACAGAGGGTAACCAGTCAGTCTGATATAGGTATCACTCAGCTAAATTGCAGCTGTAATTGTATAAGCAATATCCTGTAATGCTGGCCCAATCATATTTAATGGAGAAGTTAGTACATGGGGTTCGTGCATACTTAACTGCCCTCAACTGAAGTAGAGCCAGTAGTAATGTATTAGTGGCGGTATACGGTCAGACAAATTTCAAAACAATTACTGCAAACAGCGACAATTTGCAAAAAACCTCTGAAAAAAAAAAAAAATAAAGCCTAGATATTTTCACACCAGGGGAAATTAGCTGTCAGCTTAAGATTGATGATAACCAGGATTAAAAACCAGAATAGGCACCACGCACAAGGCAATCACTTTAAATGCATATGATTAAATTTCGGGAGAAAACATGATAGTCTGGGTATATCATTTTCAGGAGCTCTGGAAAAGATTATGGAAGGTCATGAAGCTAACACTATTCCAGCTAACAGAGACTTGGAGAAGGGTGTTGTGAACTGCCTGGAAACCCTTTTATACATCAGCTGAAGAAGATTTACCCAAAGATGAAATTTAATTGGACAGTTAGCATTTCCTATCCCTAACCGTCTTGTAAAAAAAAAGACACAATCTAAATACCTGCACTCACAAAATCTAGCTCATTATATTTTAGTCAAGAAAGTCCATGAATTAAAAAAAAAAAATGCTGTGTCAGTGGGGGCAGGTCAGTGAAAAGGTTTGGGGGATGGGGATGTAATTTTTGGTTATTTTCTTTATGAGCTATAGGGCCAACCCGAAAAAAGGTTTGGGGATTAATCCCCAACAGCTCCATTACCACTCTGAACATCCTGGGTAAATTGCTTGTTACTAAGTCCAGACCTTCTGAAGGCTGTATAATGTAGCTATTAGTAGGGGACTGGATGTTCAGTTGGTGATATATACTTTGCGCATGCTTAGTTACTTGGGTTATTTACTTCTGTCGTTGTTATAAATGATTACTTTCGTTGTTTAAAGCTGCTCTCACGGGTGAGCAGCAAATGGTACAAATTAGGTTTGTAAGGATTTTACAAGTTAGTTTTGTGAAAAAGTTTTGGTACCAGGCTACGCTGGTTCCCAAAAAAGATTTTACAAGTTAGTTTGTAAACAAGGCAATTTGTTATAAAACCTCCTAGCGAGCAGGACACCTTATACACATGTTTAAAAGCTTTTGATCCATGGAGATGATTAGCAAGAAGAAACGCTTGACAGAAATTATAATTTGTGAAGATGGATCATTTACAGTAAGGGTGTTTTGTGGACATGATGAATAAAAGAGAAAGTTAATTGAGAGTCCCCAAGGAGCTCTCTGGAACCACATTAACCCTTTAAAGGCCGCTGATGCATTGATGCATCATGCCGATTGGTTGTCATGATTCACCAATGAAGTGCTGATGAGAATGCTCACCAGCACTTCATTGGAGCATCATGCCAACACCCCCAGAGTGTATGTATCAACCCAATAGGGTCGGCATGATGCACCAATGAAGTGCTGGCGAGCAGTCTCGCCAGCATTTCATTGGTGCATCCTGACGACCAATGGGCATGATGCATTAATGCATCAGTGGCACTTAAAGGTGTCAAACCGAAATGCCGTCCAATATTGAGGCGCATGATGAAGGGGCACCACAGCCAAGGGTGCCATGTAAAATGTATGAGCTTCCCCTTCTCCCACATCTTTAGTTTTAATGTAATGTGTCTTATGTCGGTAACAGATACCTCCCCCTTCATCCATCCTCAAACCAACCTAGTATCAGCTTCCAGAGTCCTGCTTTTTACACCGGTAAAATGATCTCAGTTCTTTTACATTGTCTTTTTTTCTTTTCTACATTGAGTCAGTTTGCCATCATTTTGTCCTGGAAGTATTTTATTGAATGCGGTATCATGGTGTTGTAACTGAGGCTAGAATCAATGAGCGAGGTGGACCTCCGTAGTAGATGCAGTAAAACAAACATACCCAATTTGGTTCTTAAAATGAATGCCATTCTTAGATAAGTACCGGTTGTTTGAAATTGAAATTGCCTTGCTTTGGTGCTAGTCTAGTCTTAGCACCAGGGAGAGGGTAACATTGAGATCTATGAGCGCTACTGTGCTTAATCAGGCCACCATGATGTGAAAGCAGATAATATCATTTATATGTAACTATCACCCACTTTTAACTATCCTTATTTCGTCAACCATAGACACAGTTGGGTAGGATGTAACATGCTGAGGGAATCCATTAAAATCATTAGAATTTTGAGTGAATGCCGAGGCAGACACTCTCTATGGTAAAAATGGATTGTTAAGCCAATGGTCCTTAGACCATAGGCTTTTACTACAGAGGGTATGGATGTAGCCCAAAATCACCTGGGCCCTGCTTCAAGGAAACCCTTGCTCAGAGTAGGAACAGGGGATGGATTATTTCCAGTCTGAAGAGACTATAGCCTAGAGTCTGTATTTCTATAGCATATTGTAGTGTCAAATCAGTCATGAGTGCTTAGGGCATAGAAAGCACTGTGCCATTATTTGGCAATACCCTGTGGGCGTCACATACACATAGCTATTAAATGACCCTTACCTATGATGGGAAGTCTGTCCTGGCAGCGGACAGCGACAGCACACACGGCGAAAAAAGATGCGTCTCGCTGTTATGTTTGTGTATAATACACCTCCTTGCCCGGCAGCGGACAGCGACAGCGCACATGGTGAAAAATAGTGTTTGTACACGATCGGTACATACGTCATACACCTCGTCGCCCGACAGCGACAGCGCACACGGCGAAAAAAGATGCGCCCGGACCGGGACTCGAGCCGTGTACCTGTGACGGCTGAGCGCAACGTGCTAACCGCTAGACCACCTCATCTCCTCCTTCAGCGGCCGTGTCGGCAGTCCCTGTGGCGCAATGCATAGGGAGTTGGATTAGGGATCTGAAACTATAGGTTCGAGCCCTGCCCTGGCCTTGAAAATTTCGTGGGTTTTAACATGTAACATATGACATGGAAGGACATAAGAGGCGTGTGGTTATCCATGGATAACCACACGGGGTGCGGGTTATCCATGGATAACCACACGCCTTAGAAAATTGATGCTAAAGCATACAGGGTGTGCAATATCGACAGATATGTGGATGGGAATAGACACCAAAAAGCACTGTGTAACCCAGAAATCGTGGTATAATACAGGATAAACCCTGAGTGTCTGTCTGTGAGCAGTATATTACTAATAGGTGCTGTCGTACGGCATCTGTTGTTACTACACACAAACAGAAGAGGTCTATCTACTACTTCAGCCACTAGTGTGCTGTATGCAGTATATAAGAGGTGTGAAATCCTTAGCACTATATGTCCACTGTGGTATAAATGCACCTAGAGATGACCTCCATATGTGATACAGTTCCTTTGTACCAAGGCAGCCTCATGCCCCCCACCTACATACTGCTGGTGTTGTGATAGGACTATAAATAAGCCCCCCAATACCCCCAGGCCGCTGATGCAGGAGTGCATCATGCCCATTGGCCATCATGATGCACCAATGAAGTGCTGGCAAGACTGCTCCCCAGCACTTCATTGGTGCCTAATGCCTTGTAGGGTTGGCATGATGCTCCAATGAAGTGCTGGCAAGTAGACTCGCCAGCACTTCATTGGTGCATCATGCCGACTAGTGGGCATGATGCATTAATGCATCAATGGCCTTCAAAGGATTAAATAAGCCCCCAATACGCACTCCGTGAAGTCCCAATACAGCCCGTGACTAGCGCCTTTATAAAATAAACTATGCAAACACAGGCCGGGCATAAGCTGATCAATGGCAACCTGAGGTACTGCTCTGCATCGGGCTTTTCTAGGTAGAGGTGAAGGCGATCAGCAATTCTAATTCTATATAAAGGTATATGAGGAACATATCTATCCTATTCCTTTCAAGCTAAACATTGTCAAACTGATTGGTGTGTGTGTCAGTCTTTCACTTCTGATTAATGAATGCAAACTTCACAGGTCTGTCCAGAGCACTTAAATAAGTCCATGAAAAGTTAGATTATTACAGAAATATTCTTCTTCCCTTTGACTATCTCTAATTCAGGCAGTAGATCTATGTGTCATCCCTTTCCTGAAGAACAAGGTTAGAAGTCCTGAGCATATTGCCTCAGAATGTGGGACAGAAGAAAGAAGGATCAATATAATCTGGACTAAAATGGACCCGGTACCACGCAGACTGTCATACAAGTAAAAGAGCCACATACAAGGGTAAAGGACTCGATACTCACAATAAAGCAGTTGTCGGTGATTGGCTGGTATCATATTGTCCTTCATTACAAGGCACATGTCTTTTGTGCACATATGCCACACACATTGCTGAAATGTGCATGTATTGCGGGCAGACTTTATGGCACCTGTAGATTAATGCGTTTACACCATACTTCAATCTAGAAATGTCCATCTAGGGATGATCATTCCTCCGGGTTAACAGACTTTTGTCAGGTTTCTGTGCTTCAATGTTCCCAATATGCAATACTAGTACTGATGAATATAATCAGGAATATATTTGATGATCTAACAGGTGGCATGTGATAAATCTGACAGCATGAACCACAATGAGTCTTTCCTAAGTTAAATGGTTGGATTTTATCAATGAAGCCTGCCTGAGCAGAACTCAAAATTGCCTGCGAAGGTTCTAATTGTACTTCTTATTGAGAGACAGTTGTCGGAATATCTGTTTACTTCAATTAACCCATATATATCAAATACTCTAGAGATTGACATTTCCCATTAATTCATCACTGTGGCAGTTAGGTAGAGCTATTTCCCACAACTACATTGTAAAGATTGAAAGGTCATAGATGTACAACCCTATGGTGCAGTTTTATGAATTGTATGTAGAGCAGACCGTCTACCGTTAATGGAGTCTGCATTGTAAATGTCAAGTGACTGTATCCCTGCTACCTCTGGAGGCCGCATCTAATGCGCTCTGCCCTTTTGTCACCATTACCACAGCCCTGGTGAGTAACTCGCCAGGGCTACATTCAAGCATCATGCCGACCCTGTGGGGGTTTACATATCCCCGTATGGTGGGCATGATGCTCCAATGGGCATGGTGCATGTTTAGTGCTCAGTCCTTTTGTCTACACATGATTCAATAATGCAGCACCGGTGAGTTACTCACCAGTGATTTGTTAATGTGTTATTCTGTACCTGTGAGGTTGATACTCTCCCATTGAGTCGACCTGATGCAAGAACTTGCTGTTATTAATGGATTAAGGTGGGTGGCTGCCTTTGAAAATGAGACCGCTAGATGTAATTAGTTATTAGTGCAATACTGAGGCAATATCTAGTAAGCACATTTATAAGCTATCCGAGTTCTCAATGGTCATAGGCAACAATGCGTTTTGTCATTTTGGCAATAAATTAGCATTCTATGATACATTGAACTTGTACAGACTGACATTCAAAATAGCGACCAACCTTAATTGACCTACGCTAACAGCAGGTGTACATTGAAGATGTTTCTGTCTGACATTTGTCCACATACTTCAGAACAATGCTGCTTTCTTCAGACAATACCCTCATCAGTCACAATCTATTATATACAGAAATGTTTATGATACAGTTAATGTGTCATGTGAAACGGTCGTCATGAATGCAATTAATGTGTCGTGTGAATCAGTTGTCATGGATACAGTTAATGTGTCGTGTGAATCAGGTGTCATGAATACAGTTAATGTGTCATGTGAATCAGTCATCATAAATACAGTAAATGTGTCATGTGAATCAGTCATGAATACAGTTAATGTGTCATGTGAATCAGGCGTCATGAATACAGTTAATGTGTCATGTGAATCAGTCGTCATGAATACAGTTAATGTGTCATGTGAATCAGTCGTCATGAATACAGTTAATGTGTCATGTGAATCAGTCGTCATGAATACAGTCAATGTGTCATGTGAATCAGGCGTCATGAATACAGTTAATGTGTCATGTGAATCATTTGTCATGAATACAGTTAATGTGTCATGTGAATCAGTCGTCATGAATACAGTTAATGTGTCATGTGAATCAGTCGTCATAAATACAGTTAATGTGTCATGTGAATCAGTCATGAATACAGTCAATGTGTCATGTGAATCAGTCGTCATGAATACAGTCAATGTGTCATGTGAATCAGTCGTCATGAATACAGTCAATGTGTCATGTGAATCAGTTGTCATGGATACAGTTAATGTGTCATGTGAATCAGGCGTCATGAATACAGTTAATGTGTCATGTGAATCAGTCGTCATAAATACAGTTAATGTGTCATGTGAATCAGTCGTCATGAATACAGTTAATGTGTCATGTGAATCAGTCGTCATAAATACAGTTAATGTGTCATGTGAATCAGTCATGAATACAGTCAATGTGTCATGTGAATCAGTCGTCATGAATACAGTCAATGTGTCATGTGAATCAGTCGTCATGAATACAGTTAATGTGTCATGTGAATCAGTCGTCATGAATACAGTTAATGTGTCATGTGAATCAGTCGTCATGAATACAGTTAATGTGTCATGTGAATCAGTCGTCATAAATACAGTTAATGTGTCATGTGAATCAGTCATGAATACAGTCAATGTGTCATGTGAATCAGTCGTCATGAATACAGTCAATGTGTCATGTGAATCAGTCGTCATGAATACAGTCAATGTGTCATGTGAATCAGGCGTCATGAATACAGTCAATGTGTCATGTGAATCAGTCGTCATGAATACAGTCAATGTGTCATGTGAATCAGGCGTCATGAATACAGTCAATGTGTCATGTGAATCAGTCGTCATGAATACAGTCAATGTGTCATGTGAATCAGGCGTCATGAATACAGTCAATGTGTCATGTGAATCAGGCGTCATGAATACAGTTAATGTGTCATGTGAATCAGTCGCCATGAATACAGTTAATGTGTTATGTGCTTGGTGCTTACATTATCTCCTTGATGAATCCACTCGCCTTACAGCTCATGGATTCATCTGGAGATAAAAGCACCCTCTTCATGTCCATCCATCATTTATCCCCTGAATAGAAGAGTACAGAACTGCTAGAAGATATCAATGCCCAGGTGCACCTTATAGCATTTCCCTCAACTCAGGCTGCACCATATACGTGGGATGTGCCTTATGATACGTTTGATATTAGGTTATTATGTCTAACATTAGAAATGTTGATAAGACTAGAAGATGCAGTCAGACCACACAATGATCGAAAGGCGATAACTTAGGTGCAGATATTTTTTATGGGGTGAAAATGGAGGCCGATTAGTGAATAATCATTATTCAGACACTCACAAATAGTATCCAGTTCATTCCAGGAAACAGCTGCAAAAAAATGTGCAAAAAGTCTGATTACTGATGGTCGCACCACACCACATGATGACGGCGCGGTGGCAATTTGGGACATGGGATGAGGCGGTTTTTACGCTTATCACTAATGCAATAGTGCATATAATGCCCATTGGTTGGCATGATGCACCAGTGAGTTTGCTCACCAGTACTTAATTGGTGCATCATGCCCATGCATGAATGCAGCCCTGGCAAGTTACTCACCAGCACTTTATTGGTGCATCATGCCCATGCATGAATGCAGCCCTGGCAAGTTACTCACCAGGACTGGGCTTCCCTAGCCCACTTAAAAGGGTTAATATCTCCTCTTTTCTATCCCCACAGGATGTGTGTGGTGCACATATGTGCGGGCACTGACACATTCCTCTGTGAAATTGTGTAATGTAGTTCTCGCCATGAATATGACCTTAGCTGTCGAAATGGCGTTAAACAACTATTACTCACTCACTCACTCACCAGGACTGCATTCATGAAATACGTCATGGTAAACAGTAGGCTTATTGCTGTGAGTTTATTATCAATGCATTAAAGCATAATTAGCAGCCTTTAAAGGGTAAAAAGGAAGCGGAGAGATGGAAAGTAAAAAAATCAATGGTGTTTGCTGCGTCATGTGTTGACGGACATGAGCACACATAATGACGATGAAGGCAGAGAAGGGGTATAGTGGCATGGATGGGGAGACCTGCATGTTGCTCATAGTAGTTGTTGTCTGTCTATAGCTATAGTTCTATACTTTCTTGTATTCTTTCCCATCATCTTCCTCCAATGTCTGCAGATATTCCTGTCCCATTGCCACTTTAGGGCTTCAGAGATGTCACTTTCTCTGGTAAACCATAATGTTGTCATTATTAAGCTGAATTGTCTTATATATAAAAAAACATTTACTGAAAGTCTGCCCCTGTTCAGGAATGAGGATTATTGTAATAAAAATGGTACAATGGGCCCCAAAAGAGGTTCATAGCAATTCTTCAAACTCTAACTCTTTCTTATGACAGGTCTGCTTATAAGCAGGTTTACGGTATTGGGTTGATAAGGGTTGGTTGCCGTTGGCAGACATTGAGGCCTGCCTCTGTGTGTAATCACCAATATCGACAAATCCCACACCCATTTAAGCGGCCCGTGGATAAATGTGTAAATTGGGTAATGGTTATAAGCTGGTTATACATGCAGTACGTGGCACGGAGAGAAAAGAGGAAAATGTAATAAGTGTGTAAAATAGATTATGTAGAGTGTGGGGAGGGTGGCTGTAACTGGTAACGTATAAACCGCAAAGGGTAGCAGATAAAGGGAATGCATCATGTCCATTGGTTGTCATGATGCACCAATGAAGTGCTGGTAAGATTGTTCACCAGCACTGCATGGATCACTTCTTTGGAGCATTATTCTGATTCTCTGAGGATGGATTTATTAACCCTGTAGGTTTGGACTGATGCTGGACTGTAGCCTTCCTCAGTTACTATGCAGGGCTGCAGTCATGTATCATAACGACAAACTGGCATTACACGTTAATGCATCAGTGGCTGTTAAAGTAGCCTTTTCTATGCTGCCAAGAACATAAAAAGTAGAGTGTTTTGGGTATGCTACTCTGTCTCACCAATTCAATGTTGCCAAGATTGAGGACAAATTGAGAGAATGTTTTGAGATTTTGAGAGACTGTGAATTAATTCTGAGATCCATTGCCAACCTTTTCAGACCACCTGGATACTAGCGTTGTAGCATCATCACCTCATTACCAGCCTTTTAAGGGTCCCAGCGTTCATCTCCATGCATTATGCACATATCTCATGGCCTTTTATTGCCTAATGATGTTTTTGATGAAGTCCTAAATGGATATTTAGTGTGTAAATTCCATCACGACCAGAGCACCCGTTGCTGATGTGGGTGGGTTGCTGAATATGTTTGAATAATTTTCTCGTTACTTAGTCAAATCACCAGGACTCTGCCATGTAGGCCTAATCCGTTATCTTTATTCAGTCCGGTTAATTGGGGCAAACCTGTAAATTGGGTCAAACCCACAACTTATTCATTACAACCCTAGTGTAGTTAACTACAGCTGTAGTTATCTACAGTTGTAGTTATATAAAACTGTAGAGGAGTCTTTTATCCTCAGCTGCCTGCTAAACCCTCCAATGGTCGCTGATGCATTAAAGCATCATGTCCATTGGTCGTCATGATGCATGAATGCAGCCCTGGTGAGTAACGCGGCAGGGCTGCATTCATGCATCATGACGACCGAATTGATACTGACCTGGAGGGTCGGCATGATGAACCAGACTCACCATCACTTCATTGGTGCATCATGAGGGCCATAGGGAATGATGCACTCCTACATCAGTAGTCCTTAAGGGTCATAATGTTACAGGATGGAAGAACATACAAGAATGGTGTGAGATTTATGATGAACGCACAAGAATGGTGTGAGATTTATGATGAACGTACAAGAATGGTGTGAGATTTATGATGAACGTACAAGAATAGTGTGAGATTTATGATGAATGTACAAGAATAGTGTGAGATTTATGATGAACGTACAAGAATGGTGTGAGATTTATGATGAACGTACAAGAATGGTGTGAGATTTATGATGAACATACAAGAATAGTGTGAGATTTATGATGAACATACAAGAATGGTGTGAGATTTATGATGAACATACAAGAATGGTGTGAGATTTATGATGAACGTACAAGAATGGTGTGAGATTTATGATGAACGTACAAGAATGGTGTGAGATTTATCATGAACGTACAAGAATGGTGTGAGATTTATCATGAACGTACAAGAATAGTGTGAGATTTATGATGAACGTACAAGAATGGTGTGAGATTTATGATGAACGTACAAGAATGGTGTGAGATTTATGATGAACGTACAAGAATAGTGTGAGATTTATGATGAACGTACAAGAATGGTGTGAGATTTATGATGAACGTACAAGAATGGTGTGAGATTTATGATGAACGTACAAGAATAGTGTGAGATTTATGATGAACGTACAAGAATGGTGTGGGATTTATGATGAACATACAAGAATGGTGTGAGATTAATTATGAACATACAAAAATGGTGTGAGATTTATGATGAACATACAAAAATGGTGTGAGATTTATGATGAACGTACAAGAATGGTGTGAGATTTATGATGAACGTACAAGAATGGTGTGAGATTTATGATGAACATACAAGAATGGTGTGAGATTTATCATGAACGTACAAGAATGGTGTGAGATTAATTATGAACATACAAAAATGGTGTGAGATTTATGATGAACATACAAAAATGGTGTGAGATTTATGATGAACGTACAAAAATGGTGTGAGATTTATGATGAACATACAAAAATGGTGTGAGATTTATGATGAACGTACAAGAATGGTGTGAGATTTATGATGAACGTACAAGAATAGTGTGAGATTTATGATGAACATACAAGAATGGTGTGAGATTTATGATGAACGTACAAGAATGGTGTGAGATTTATGATGAACGTACAAGAATGGTGTGAGATTTATGATGAACGTACAATAATGGTGTGAGATTTATGATGAACGTACAAGAATGGTGTGAGATTTATCATGAACGTACAAGAATGGTGTGAGATTTATGACTTCATAAATTCAACCATCTTAAGAGCAAACTATTTTATTGCTATTTCCTATCCTGAAAGGACCACTTTACCTGTACAATTTTTTCAGCTCATTTATGATGGCTAGATAAACACATGAGATATCTCCTTTTGAGAGACATAAGTAGGTACTTTGCTATATGCTCAATATAAATTGTATCTTACTTTAAACATATATTTCAAGTTCTGTCTCTCTAAATGTTCCCTTTCTGTTTAATTGCAGGTATGTAGTATTGGTTTTCTGGAGGTAAGCAACTCAACCCTATATGTACATAAAGAAGCTCCTCACTGACTATGGTAATACAGGCGTAGATGTAACGTCAATGTTCTACAGACAGGACTAAGGAAACGCAGGGGGAGACGCAGGGTGGGTGTAAATGTAACCCTCCTTGGTGAAGGCTACTTAAGTCCTAGAGGGATATTCCTTGTACATAACCTTCTATGTAAATGTAACCACTCCTTGGTGAAGGGCGCTTCAGTCCTACAGCGATATTCCTTGTATGGGTAGATTAGATGAAGTGTCCTTCTGAGACATGAGAGAGGACACCCACTCTTGCGCCATTATGTGAATAAGTGTTTTGCAGTGATCCATCTAAGGGCTGAATACTGACCTCAGTTTAAGGGGAGCTGGTCATGGTACACTCATCATCCCTGCTTTAGGCCAAAAGGTAGTGGTGCGACGCAATGGGGTTCAGATTTCTGCAAAATTCCTGCTCATTAAATCTTCTCCAAGCACCCTTGACTTGTTCCAGACCGTCACATGTGCCTTTGCATGAAGTCATCCAGGTCCTGATGCTGTAGTTGAAGTTGCCAATTAGTTCCTGTCCTGCTCACAGAGGCGCCGTCGGCGGGCAGTGATACAATGCAAAATTGGCGTGATGTCACAATTCAGCAAAGTATCACGGCCTGCCGCCGGCCCTAGTATGACGTTCCTGCCGCCGGCCCTAGTATGACGTTCCTGCCGCCGGCCCTGGTACGACATGCCTGCTGCCATCCCTGGTACGACGTGCGTGCTGCCAGCCCTGGTATGACGTGCCTGACACCGGCCCTAGTACAAAGTGCCTGACACAGGCCCTGGTACGACGTGCCTGACACTGGCCCTGGTACGACGTGCCTGACACCGGCCCTGGTACGACATGCCTGACACTGGCCCTGGTACGACGTGCCTGACACCAGCCCTGGTACAACGTGCCTGACACCGGCCCTGGTACAACGTGCCTGCCCCTGGCCCTAGTACAAAGTGCCTGACACCGGCCCTGGTACAACGTGCCTGACACTGGCCCTGGTACAACGTGCCTGCCGCCGGCCCTGGTACAACGTGCCTGACACCAGCCCTGGTACAACGTGCCTGCCGCCGGCCCTGGTACAACATGCCTGCCGCCGGCCCTAGTACAACGTGCCTGACACCGGCGCTAGTACAACGTGCCTGACACCGGCCCTGGTACAACGTGCCTGCCGCCAGCCCTGGTACAACGTGCCTGCCGCCGGCCCTGGTACAACGTGTCCCCTCCTTTTTAAAATCCTGGATCCGTCATTGAAATCCACCATTGAAATCTAGACAATAGAATAGAGTGGTAAATACAACCAAAACTAAGAATTGGTAAACACAACATTTGCCACTTTCTGTTTCAACATGCCCTTGCTAGTCCCTTTTAGGACAGGATAACAGCGTAACATACATGCACCTTGCACGGGCTGTATTAGATAACGGTGAATGAAAGCCACTTGTATCTTGTATAACAGCATGATTGATGTTACCGCACTCTGTCTGAGGTAGAAGGGTATAGTCCGCTGCTGTCAGTCTACCTGCTTGATAGCAGCCATTCTAACCCATCTTGGGTAGTGACTTTTAGATAGCCCAAACAAGTACTTCATTGGCCAAATGAAGAATAACTAGCACTAAATGAAAATCACTGATCCCCATGATTTGTGAAAACACCTGTTTGAAAGGTGGTCAAGTCATGGGGAGGCTACCCTTTAGGGTAGCTGCCAGGTGCCTCATCCAATATTTATTCATCGCCGACTGTCCGGCTATAGATAGAAACCCTTACATCCGGTATTAGGGTATGTATTCATCCCTGGCCATGTGGCTATACATAGAAACTATTACGTCTGATAAATCATTCATTGCTTATTGTGCAGCTTTACTTACAGGAACTGTTACATCAGTCTGAGTTATATTGGCCTGATTGCTGCCGATATCTCTATCATTGAGGAGGTAGAGGAGGCCTTCTAATTCATCATGCCAGTTTGTCATCCTGACATCCTGACTGTTGAGTTACTCACCAGGGCTACATTTTGGCAATTGTGAAAGGTTTTGTGGTCAAAATGTGCTCTGTGGACATTTTGTAGCGTCTCCTGTGGTCATTTTGAGGGTTTCTATACAGGTTTGCTAAGTGGACACTTTGTGCTATGTTCCTAAAAAGGAAGAAAAAGTGATGCGCCAATGAAGCAAAATCACTGCTGAGTTATGAGTGGCGCCCAATGAGCTTGATGTACTACTCTATAATTGGTCCATAAAGGTTCCCCTCCCCTACTCCCCCATGTATTGTGTGTGTTAGCTAAGATAGACAGAGGCCAACTCTTACATATGGAAGTGGCCCTTAAGTCAAAGGGTAAACATGATTGCGACATTCTGGTTGCTAATTTGATCAAAGTGACATGACTGTCTAGGGCAATCAGCTTCTTCTTCTTCCTATCTCTTCTTACATGATACCGGGGTCATCAAGTTCTCAGCTATACGTTGTAGAAGAGTTACCAGGTGTCATATCTAGCTATGGGGTTATTTGGCCAATGACATAGTGATAACCAGAAGTTGGGGATTAGTGTATAATTGATGATAGTTTTATTGTACAAAGTACAAGCTGGTTAGATGTTAACTCAGCGAATAGCTAGTTGGTAATGCTGGCAGGTGTAATAGCACCTGGCTGTATATACATAATGACCATCAGGTGTACCACCCCTAGTGGCAGGGTGTGGTACTACTGCATACATTATAGGCGAGTATAGTATAAAGAGCGATAATGGATGTTATATATGGTATAAGGCACAATACAGTAATAAAGTAAAAGCGGTTGGGTCCTCTACACAGGGTCTGAGTGTCTGAGTGGATGAAGCTTGTAATGGTCCACCTACTGCATTGATAACTGCCTACAACACAACTCTTTGACGTCTGAATGTATCTTTTCTCCTGTCATCCAAATGGTCACAATTGGGAGTGATTGTAGACCATTTATAAAGTGCAGGCGTTCAGTC
Source organism: Acholoe squamosa (assembly GCA_949317995.1). Classification (NCBI taxonomy): domain Eukaryota; kingdom Metazoa; phylum Annelida; class Polychaeta; order Phyllodocida; family Polynoidae; genus Acholoe; species Acholoe squamosa. The sequence goes on from OX439037.1 coordinate 91,613,987, forward strand.
TGATCACGTACCACTCTTTGTACTACTGATACAGGATACCCACAATGCACCATGTGACCAGCATGCATTGCCCGGGGAGACTTCCTGTTCCTGTCCAACTGTCGCTAACTGTACTAGACTAACCATGCGCTGCATGGATGACACTTTTCCTGGTTTAACAGGTATTCCAGGCTTATGGTGCTTGATTATGTGAATCATGGTATTTGCTTTGAAATGGTGTTCATATTAGGTTTTCCTGTTGTTTTATTTTTGGCTACCGAGGCACTGAAGTATGTGGTTTCCTGATAGAGGATCTATGAGTTGAAACTCTTGATGTAACTGTAGATATAATGTTTATGACTTGTTCTATTGGTTAAGGTCTTATTAGCTGCTGATAAAAGGCCTTTGTGGCTGTGGATCTCGTTTCAGAGTAAAGCATTAAGACTTAGAAATTAAATCTAAATAAGATGTAAAAACAAACATGCAATAAGAGGTAAACATGTACTTTACTTCGATCTATGTATCTAAGCCGTGTAATTCCAAAATAAACCTAACTTGATGGTATCAAATGCTATCAACTCAAAAAAGCACCCCGTCGCTAGCTTAATTCAATCCCTAATTTAATCAAGAGTAATAGGACAGTTTGATTAGAGACTAATACAAAATAAGATCCTATAACAAAATGTAAATCCGATTATCGGTTTCACAATGCTTGTTATAAGTTGCCTTCAGGTGGTTTGCGCGATGATGTAAATTATAAACGGTGGTCGCTGATTGTAATTGGTATCTCGTCATCTTCCCAGGGGTAACTATTGTTATATCGAATCGGATATAAATACCAGAGTGCCATTTTTCCTGTTTAAATGAAACCCTCAAAGTACCACAGAGTGGGTATTTGTCATGCACAGTCAGTGGCAGATTTAGAGGGGGCGCGGGGGTGCGCACACCCCTCCTTTTTACCAGTACTTAAATTAGCTCAAAAATATGGGCTGCGGCCCCTCCTATTCAAGATCCTGGATCTGCCACTGACAATCTATGAATTCCCCCCTGGTTCAAGACCAATTTATTTTTTGTTTTGACCTTTACTTTCAGCAACCCTGTGTCATTTATATAGACCCGTGATGCGCCAATGAAGTAGTGGCGAGAGGTGGTGCATTCTGGGATTGCTGCACTGCACCATTAGCAGCCCTACAGGGTTATAGCTTTATATGGTTAGTTCAGTGTTCAAGTGTGATAATTGTTAATATTGATAAATGGCTTTAAATGAGACAATTGCATTGTCTGCGAAGGTTCTTATACATGAAGGAATGATAAAAACACACAGAGATATCATCTGGTATTATACTCTGATTGTTTCTCTTAAACAATGATTCTTTCCTAGAACTCATGGAATGAAATGACTTTAAGTGCTGCTCTTTTTTGTTTCATTGCTAGCTGAGGAAGACGCCATGTTTTGATTTGAATCGTAGCGATGTTGTCGATGGAAAATGACTAACTTGATAAGAAAAACATATCGCATCATGGCCTATACACCCATTAGACTTAAATATAGCACAACATTCATGCCAGGCTCATGGGGTTGATACATATATAGTCCCCTAGGGTTGTCATGATGCCCTAATGAAGTGCCGGAGAGCAGTCTCACCAGCACATCATTGGTGCATCATAACAACCAATGGTGGGTGACACCTCAGGCTCTGTAGTAACCTTGTACTCTCAGGATGGGGCTTCCCTAGCCCACTTAAAAGGGCCTATTTCTCCTCTTTCCTGGCCCCTCAGATGTGTGTGGTGCATATATGCACGGGCACTGACACATTCCTCTGTAAAATTGTGTAATGTAGTTCTCGCCATGAATATGTATCAGCAGCCCCTAAATGGTGAAATGGTGAATCTGTAGAAGGTTTTATCCAGCCTGTGTTCCAGACCTGTGGAAAGCTGGTCTTTCACCAACCCCCTTATGTGTCATAACTTTACAACAAACCCAATTAACACAGAACCCAGATCCCAACACAGGGGCCGTAACGTAAACTTATGTTCCGAATAATGAAGCCGTAAACCTATTACCAGCTGCTGATGCATCGTGCCTGTCATTCGCATATTGTGAGGGTAGGTTATGATGTGCAATTAATGCGCCTATAGGGTATTAATAAGCGATCATATTAAACACTGTGTTCCTTTGTCCCTTAGTGTCCTTGGGTATTAATATCTTTATAAATCCTATCAAACCTCATATATCATACAGTCTCTATAGACCTGTAAGGAAGAGTCTACTTTCCCCTTTTACGCCTCAAATTTAGCCAAGAAAACAGGGGCTATAAAATGAAAAGCGTCATCGCTAAATCAGGTCGCCCTTTTGGAAAGGTTGACATGATGCAAAAAAAAAAAACATAGGAGATGCACCCCTTAATTATTCGACAGACATCAAATAACATCTCTTCTGCTGCATGCTCCTTCATTTTCTCCTTCCTTCCATGGCTCCTTCCCTTTCACTAACCACGTTAACATATATTTCCACATCCCATAACATCACCACACACTCTAACCTTACCCTGAGCACCCAGCCTGTCCATGGTGTGAAGTCCTCATCCCCATCTTACCCCCTTAACCCCCAGTAGTCCTGTAAGTCACAGGGTAGCCCCGAGTCCTACAGCTTGACATAAATATCCCACCCTGCCTCCTTCCCCATGTGTCAATGTACCAAAATACCTCTACCTCTATATCAGACAGTGTGATTTGTCACATTTAGGTGGCTGTATACCTAAACCCTGCTGCCCCAATACAGTCCTAGTATAAGTAGTGGTATTCAGGTCTTTGCCCTCCTGTTACTGGGGGCTATAGGGATGCTGAGGAGGCTGGAAGGTACCTAAATCCTGCTTTCCCCATACAGTACCAGTACAACAGCTGTGTTTAGGTCCCTTCCCCTGCTGCAGGCTGTACAAGCAGGGGTCCTTAGGAGGTTAAGAGGGCCTCAGCAGTTACCAATTGGTGCCACCAGATGACTCTGAGGTAGGACTGGGGGAGGAGAGTGACCACTTGTACAGGTCCAAGAACTGGCGCTCACTCTCCCAGCAGAACTCTAGTGGATGGCTCTCTCTCTCCCAGCATGCCCACTCTCCAAGCAGGATGTAACACCTCACTCTCCTTATTTTATGGTAGATTAATTCAGTAGATGAATTATGTTTTCCCCAGTACTGCAGAGGTTCAGTGGCTTAATAAGCCCTACAGTTCATACGGACATACCGTATCGTCGTGTTTGAGCTCTGATATTTGATTACCCGTCTGTCTTGTATAAGCCCCGGGGGTAAAGAGGTAGTGAAATTTGAGCATTTAAATTGCATTTTGAATAACCGTCTCTCTTGTATAAGTGCCGGGGAATTGAGGCCGCCAAATTAAAGTCTGCCGAGGCGGTTGAGCACAATGGTAAGGTAACACAGCATCCATGGAGGAAACACTGAGCACTATGTTTCTCTAGCATTTATGCATCATAAATCAACAAAATGACCTCAGTGCAGACTAGACACTAGATGCCCATAACAGCGTCTGACGGATGGCTGCAGTACCTGGGGGAGGTACTCACTAAATGATGGTATCTCCCTAGTGCCAAGCTACCAACCCCCTAAATCCAGCCAATACAACCATTCCAAGATTCCTGAAGTAATCATACCCTTATTTTAAGCCATTTTAAAGAACTAAATACTTTTATAGCATTGAATGAGGACCTGAGCTAGATGGGGCTTTCAGAAGTCCAGGTAAACACAATCCCAGGTTTTTTGCCTGGATTTCTACAGGTAAAAACATGTGAGAAAACTGGCATCACGTTTACTTGTACTTCCAGAAGCCCCATCTAGTGTAAAACAGATCTCAGGTCCTCATTGTTGGTGGTGCATGGTGCACAGTTACTGCCCCGTGAATTTCCGTCTCACCCCCTCTGCTTCTGGGGCCCTTTTGGCATTCAGTAGCCATGAAGCCTATTCCGATCTGATTGCCGCAACATGACAAAGTAGTGGTACCTCCGGTCAGCCCTTATGTCTATGGGGTGGTAGTAGTGGTTCCTCCGGTCAGCCCTTATGTCTATGGGGTGGTGGTAGTGGTACTTCCTCTCAGCCCTTATGTCTATGGGGTGGTAGTAGTGGTACCTCCGGTGAGCCCTTATGTCTATGGGGTGGTGGTAGTGGTACTTCCTGTCAGCCCTTACGTCTATGGGGTGGTAGTAGTGGTACCTCCTGTCAGCCCTTATGTCTATAGGGTGGTGGTAGTGGTTCCTCCTGTCAGCCCTTATGTCTATGGGGTGGTGGTAGTGGTACTTCCTGTCAGCCCTTACGTCTATGGGGTGGTAGTAGTGGTTCCTCCTGTCAGCCCTTATGTCTATAGGGTGGTGGTAGTGGTTCCTCCGGTCAGCCCTTATGTCTTTGGGGTGGTGGTATTGGTTCCTCCTGTCAGCCCTTATGTCTATGGGGTGGTAGTAGTGGTTCCTCCGGTCAGCCCTTATGTCTATGGGGTGGTAATAGTGGTACTTCCTGTCAGCCCTTATGTCTATGGGGTGGTAGAAGTGGTACCTCCTGTCAGCCCTTATGTCTATGGGGTGGTGGTAGTGGTACCTCCTGTCAGCCCTTATGTCTATGGGGTGGTGGTAGTGGTACCTCCGGTCAGCCCTTATGTCTATGGGGTGGTGGTAGTGGTACCTCCGGTCAGCCCTTATGTCTAAGGGGTGGTAGTAGTGGTACCTCCTGTCAGCCCTTATGTCTATGGGGTGGTGGTAGTGGTACCTCTTGTCAGCCCTTATGTCTATGGAGTGGTAGTAGTGGTACCTCCTCTCAGCCCTTATGTCTATGGGGTGGTAGTGGTACTTCCTCTCAGTCCTTATGTCTATGGGGTGGTGGTAGTGGTACCTCTTGTCAGCCCTTATGTCTATGGGGTGGTGGTAGTGGTACCTCCTCTCAGGCCTTATGTCTATGGGTGGTGGTAGTGGTACCTCCTGTCAGCCCTTATGTCTATGGGGTGGTGGTAGTGGTACCTCTTGTCAGCCCTTATGTCTCTGGGGTGGTGGTAGTGGTACCAAGAAGCTACTATTCTTGGTGGTACCTCTGGTCTATGGGGTGGTAGTAGTGGTACCTCCTCTCAGGCCTTATGTCTATGGGTGGTGGTAGTGGTACCTCTTGTCAGCCCTTATGTCTATGGGGTGGTGGTAGTGGTACCTCTTGTCAGCCCTTATGTCTATGGGGTGGTAGTAATGGTACCTCCTGTCAGCCCTTATGTCTATGGGGTGGTAGTAGTGGTACCTCCCGTCAGCCCTTTTGTCTATGGGGTGGTAGTGGTTCCTCCTGTCAGCTCTTATGTCTATGGGGTGGTGGTAGTGGTACTTCCTGTCAGCCCTTATGTCTATGGGGTGGTGGTAGTGGTACCTCCTGTCAGTCCTTATGTCTATGGGGTGGTGGTAGTGGTACTTCCTGTCAGCCCTTATGTCTATGGGGTGGTAGTAGTGGTTCCTCCTGTCAGCCCTTATGTCTATGGGGTGGTAGTAGTGGTACCTCCTGTCAGCCCTTATGTCTATGGGTGGTGGTAGTGGTACCTCCTGTCAGCCCTTATGTCTATGGGGTGGTGGTAGTGGTACTTCCTGTCAGCCCTTATGTCTATGGGGCGGTAGTAGTGGTTCCTCCTGTCAGCCCTTACGTCTATTGGGGGTGGTAGTGGTTCCTCCTGTCAGCCCTTATGTCTATGGGGTGGTAGTAGTGGTACCTCCGGTCAGCCCTTATGTCTATGGGTGGTGGTAGTGGTACCTCCTGTCAGCCCTTATGTCTATGGGGTGGTGGTAGTGGTACCTCCTGTCAGCCCTTATGTCTATGGGGTGGTGGTAGTGGTTCTTCCTGTCAGCCCTTATGTCTATGGGGTGGTAGTAGTGGTACCTCCTGTCAGCCCTTATGTCTATGGGTGGTGGTAGTGGTACCTCCTGTCAGCCCTTATGTCTATGGGGTGGTGGTAGTGGTACCTCCTGTCAGCCCTTATGTCTATGGGGTGGTAGTAGTGGTACCTCCTGTCAGCCCTTATGTCTATCGGGTGGTAGTAGTGGTACCTCCGGTCTGCTCTTATGTGTATGGGGTGGTAGTAGTGGTACCTCCTGTCAGCCCTTATGTCTATGGGATGGTGGTAGTGGTACCTCCTGTCAGCCCTTATGTCTATGGAATGGTGGTAGTGGTACCTCCTGTCAGCCCTTATGTCTATGGGGTGGTAGTAGTGGTACTTCCTGTCAGCCCTTATGTCTACGGGTGGTAGTAGTGGTACCTCTGGTCAGCCCTTATGTCTATGGGGTGGTAGTAGTGGTACCTCCTGTCAGCCCTTATGTCTATGGGGTGGTAGTGGTACTTCCTGTCAGCCCTTATGTCTACGGGTGGTAGTAGTGGTACCTCTGGTCAGCCCTTATGTCTATGGGGTGGTAGTAGTGGTACCTCCTGTCAGCCCTTATGTCTATGGGGTGGTAGTGGTACCTCCGGTCAGCCCTTACGTCTATGGGATGGTGGTAGTGGTGGTTCCTCCTGTCAGCCCTTATGTCTATGGGGTGGTAGCAGTGGTACCTCCAGTCAGCCCTTATGTCTATGGGGTGGTAGTAGTGGTACCTCCAGTCAGCCCTTATGTCTATGGGGTGGAAGTAGTGGTACCTCCTGTCAGCCCTTATGTCTATGGGGTGGTAGCAGTGGTACCTCCGGTCAGCCCTTATGTCTATGGGGTGGTAGTAGTGGTAATTCCGGTCAGCCCTTATGTCTATGCGGTGGTAGTAGTGGTACCTCCGGTCAGCCCTTATGTCTATGGGGTGGTAGTAGTGGTAATTCCGGTCAGCCCTTATGTCTATGGGGTGGTAGTAGTGGTAATTCCGGTCAGCCCTTATGTCTATGGGGTGGTCCAGGGGTGCTTCAACAGACGGAGACATTACTGCAACATCAACAGTCTCCTGTATTACATTTCCCTGCTCTCTATGGAGTGCGTAATCATTCACAGTCAGGGTATGCTTCTGCAGATATCAAAATTGCAAGGCAGACTGTCTGATGAGGGCACATTATCTCAGGAGTAGAGATGTATGGATGAAATTTTTTTTGTCTGTGGAAAGTGTTTGTTCCACTGCCTTAGGTCCGGTGAATTTTCGCCTGTGGAACCAGCACTAAAATGAAGAATTCAAGGTTTTGAAGGTTTGAGCAAATGAGGATGGAATGTAATGCATCTTATAATGCCCTATTGTCAACATGATGCATGAATCTAGCCCTAAATCACTATGGCTTATATCAGGTGCCATCAACTCCGGCCTCATAGGACATGGCTACTGTTTGGGGCGTCCTCAAGAATCAGGACTCTCTATGTACTGGGCTATGACAGCGTCCTCATATTTCACTGTCACAAAAACTAGTAAAACTATAACTGAAATGGGATTTCTGTGTTAAGGTTTAGAAATATGTTTACCTGTATGCATAGCTAGACACAGATCTAATCAAGTTAAATCTGCAAGATCTAAGGTACCCTAACTTGAATAAGACATTGAGTTTAAATATTCATGTTTGGAAATCACTGGCAGAATGATGGTCCTGGGGAGGACGCCACCCTTGGCTTTTATGCTGGTGCATGTTACCCTTGCTTATCAGCCTTATTTCCCAGTGCTAACATCAAACACTAATGCTACATAATATTTCTTGTATTTTGTGCACCTAAATATGGATTTGTGCATGCCCCTATTGTTTCTATCTTCAAGATAAAAGATTTTTCGAGGATAAAACAAAATACCAAGCTTGTCCATGCGAGAAATTGACCTATGAATCCACTTTGCTCATGATAAAGCTCTTATCTTCTCCATAGTTAGGGGACAAAATGGATAAACATCTTCACTTTAGTTAGATATGCTTTATAGGTATAAGGCTATCAATAGAAACATGTCAGTTTAGTGTGTCTTCCCCCCACCCCCTGCCTGTGTAGCTAGCTCAGCATACATGGTAACGGAAGGTGTTGAAGCTTATTCCCAGGTCCCTGGCCCCAGGAAGGCTAGGGTGTGTGTGTGGGGTGGGGGGTAGTAGGGGTGCAGGAGGGGTGTGCGGGCATCCCTGGCAGTGAGGATGGCATCCCTGGCAGTGAGGACGCACTTTTGAACAGAAGGCGTCCTGTCTTTCCAACTGTTGCTCAGACCATTTAGGGTTGATACACAAACTCCCGGAGGATCGGCATGATGCTCCAATGAAGTTCTGGTAAGCAGACTCGCCAGCCCTTCATTGGTGCATCATGACAACCAATGGGCATAATGCACTCCTGCAGTAGTGGCCTTTTAGAGGGTTGAGCGCATTACCAGACATCCGCCCGACCCATCATGTAGGAAGCTACACACAGGGTGAAATCCACACAGACCTACTTCATGGTATTCCTCTCAAATGGTGGTAAATAAGGGCAATTACCTCTGCTCTTTTTACTGGGCTAACGACACATGTTTTGTAGATTGTGTTAATACGCCATACACTATATAAGCTATGAAATATTACTCCCTGGTTTGTCTCCCTTATTACTATAATTCTTTTCACCCCTCTTTGATTTTGTAGGTTCTCACTTTGACAAGAGTACAGGTTGGAACAGACTTTAATCTAATGAAGATGTCTGGATATGTATGCTTATATAACAAATATTTCATGTAATTATAATTGTCGTATCATTGTATATGGATATGACGTAGGTGAAAAGGAGAAGGGCGGGTCATGGTGATGTGAGGGTTAGATTACCGTCTAATTGGTATTAACATTATGAAAGGTGGCAGCGCTGATGTAACAATGTTAGATCAATTATAGTTAGAGATATCTGGAATCTCATCCCATTACATTCATATAACCTGTCTAATATATAAGTGATCAGTGCTATTATCTAGACACATAGATGGATATCTTTGATTGACCTTTCTGCCAACATGCAACAACAAACTATGTGGAGAAATAGGCAAGAGCCCTCATTTAGGATTGACAGTGTATGGTGATTTCTTATTTCTTCCCTTTCTTTTTTTGTGTGTATAACTTCTTTCATTTTGCATCAGCAGCATCTAAATGGTTAAGTATCATGCTGTCCTTAATGAGATACAGACTACAGTAATTGGTTCTGCTGGTTTACATACACAGTCACACACTGCTACAACCCGCTAAGGACGGTCACGGACAATGCTGCGCCATTAACATAGACAAACTCATCAATCCACGTCAAACAAACTACTGTCTACAACACTGTAAAAAAACATGTTGCTAAAAAAATGGTAAAAATCCTTGTCCTCAAGTTGCCAGGGATCTATCCTTATTTTCATGAAAAAATCCTTGTACTGTACTGCTTCATTGTAGAAACTACACTGCTTCACTGTGATGCATATATGCTGGTTCATTGGTGATTTTTACAAGGATCTCTGGTAGATTTAACAACTATCCCTTACAGTATATCTACATCTGATATTTGTCAGCAACTACCAGCAGCTTGACAGATAAAGGTGTGTGACAATTTCAAATACGCGGCCACAATGGCAGGCATCGGACCTATTTGTTATCTAAAACTAATTTGAAGCAACACATCAGTTAATAATTCAGAACTGTCTAGCAGTTCTTAGAATTAGGATCTATCCAACTAGGCATATAGTATAATAAGAGCTAAGATTTAGTGTTCTGCAAGGCTCTGATGAAGAAATAGAAAAGGTCTTTCATACATCTATTATTCCTTATTTTATCTAAGAACCTAATGTAATACCCAGCGCATTTCTTTTCAATGTATACGCCTTGCGATGGGCCATACAAGGTGCTGCTAGGACCCATTATACAGAAACACAGATTAGTATTAGATTAATATGAATCAATGTCCGTGTCGCTTTTATTGTAAAGTCTCAGTCGCTAATAATGTGAGCTGGTATATGATCAAAAGCAGGAAGACTTATATGTGCCCTGCACCTCTCTTTCTTTCTGTTGTACAGGAGACGTAAGCTCTATGAGAGATTTAACAATTAATTTTAAGAGCCGCGTATGCAAGAGTGCATCATGTCCATTGTTCATCATGATGCACCAATGAAGTGCTGGTGAGACTGCTCACTTCATAGGAGCATCATGACTACCCTCAAGAACTGCATCAACCCCGTAGGGATGTTGCCGATGACCAATGGGCATGATGCATTAGAGGCCATCGAGGGGGTTTTACACCTGACCAGGTCTCTTTCTGCTTCAAGAGACCTGGTCAGGCTGGGTGCTCAGGGTAAGGTTAGAATGTGTGGTGATGTTATGGGATGTGGAAATGTATCTTAACTGGGTTAGTGGAAGGGAAGGAGCCATGGAAGGAAGGATAAAAGGAAGGAGCCTGCAGCAGAAGAGACGTTATTTAATGTCTGTGGAATAATTAAGGGGCGCATCTCCAATTTTTTTTTGCATCGTGTCAACCTTTCCAAAAGGGCAACTAAAGGCTTCATCAGAGTCTGTGTGATTGTATGATTAAATCAGGACTGGGTTTGAATCTTACTTTAAATGTCCAATTTCAAAGGCGCTGTACCATCAACAGGAAAACATATTGCTGATAACTACATGTGGGCGGATGCTCATGAGAATGTTTTTTCCTGTGCTTTGTCATTTATCAAATCAAACCACCTTGTAAGTTAAAATGGGTAATCACTGGTGTTAAAACAGGAGCATCAGCAAAACAAGCATCTACAGAGACCTGTAATTCCTGAACAACCTCCCTCCCCTACAGCTTAACACACTGTCTCGAGACGGGAGAGTTCTGGGCATGCCCCGAGTACCGCCTCTTAAAGATGTCTGCACATTACTGTTAGATTACACCCCTTAAAGATGACAGCACATTACTGTTAGATTACCGCCTCTTAAAGATGTCTGCACATTACTGTTAGATTACCGCCTCTTAAAGATGTCTGCACATTACTGATAGATTACACCCCTTAAAGATGTCTGCACATTACTGTTAGATTACTGCCTCTTAAAGATGTCTGCACATTACTGTTAGATTACCGCCTCTTAAAGATGTCTGCACATTACTGATAGATAACCGCCTCTTAAAGATGTCTGCACATTACTGATAGATAACCGCCTCTTAAAGATGTCTGCACATTACTGTTAGATTACCGCCTCTTAAAGATGTCTGCACATTACTGTTAGATTACCGCCTCTTAAAGATGTCTGCACATTACTGTTAGATTACCGCCTCTTAAAGATGTCTGCACATTACTGTTAGATTACTGCCTCTTAAAGATGTCTGCACATTACTGATAGATAACCGCCTCTTAAAGATGTCTGCACATTACTGTTAGATTACTGCCTCTTAAAGATGTCTGCACATTACTGTTAGATTACCGCCTCTTAAAGATGTCTGCACATTACTGTTAGATTACTGCCTCTTAAAGATGTCTGCACATTACTGTTAGATTACTCAGTTTTGACTGGGAACTGGGTCGATGTGCATTTGATACACAGCAATGCACAAACACGTGTTTTGTGTACGCAATGCGCATATAGGGTAAGGAGAGCTTGGCATTGCTCAAGAAGCCAGTACTGCCTTGAGAACACGGCAACAGTAGCTATTAGATTATTATCCTTTATCACTCTAAGTAGAGAGATTGTTTTACTCTGCCTCAACTCCTAACAAAACTAGTCAGTGAGGCCCCTCATTTCTTCACAAGAAAGGGGCACGCCCACTCTATTTACATATCCAGTTGAGCTCCTTAAGTTGTATACGGGATGCAAACACCGCTGGGAAATCGCCATTATTCACTGTGTTGGTTGGCACCAACAGTGAAACTACTTCTCAAACTACCAGGCTATTCTCAAAGCATTCAACATGTTGGAATGATATCATTTATTGATTGTACCAAGATTTATCTTTGGTAATAAAGGTCCGGCAGCCTCATAAAGAAACGAGGTGTGAAGCTGAAACAAAAAAAGAAATCGGGATCCGTGTCTGTCTGTGAGTAGAGACAATGTCACATTCCGCACCCTCGCCACATACACCGAGTTCCATAAACATGATTCACTACATGACCGTCTTAGACTCTAACACCTTAAGGGCCGCTAATCTAGGAGTGCATCATGCCCATTGGTTGTCATGATGCACCAATCAAGTGTTGGTGTGTATCGATCGTGTAGGCTCAGCATGATGCATGAATGCAGCCGAGGCGAGTTACACACCAGGACTGCATTCATGCATCATGATGACCAACTGGCGTGATGCATTAATGCATTCCTTATAAGGGCAATGGTAGAAGAAGAACCGAAGTCATCTCCGTCTTCCTAGAACTAGGAGAGTCAAGGGTTGAATAACCTCATAACTATATATCGGGCAAAGACCTCAAGAGAAGACAAGTTGACAAAAGGATTGTTAAGCCACTGTCATGGAGGAACTTCTTAGTTGTTCAAGGAGGTTAATTTCCCATGCGTAATCTACAAGTCAAAATGGGCAGAAATTAATGCATAGCATGGGACAGTGCAATTCACAAACTTCATCGTCGCCTTAGTGCAAAAAGGTTGTAATTGCACTTTTCAATTTTTGTAGGATAGGAAAAAGAAGAATTCTACTTACTATACCACCAAGTGGATACAGCAATATTGCACTGGGGCGGCCGGTATGCATACATACCATAGGCAGAACTAGGTCGGGCTGTATGCATACATACCATAGGAAGTACTGGGGCACTTCTCTGTGAAGAGGCAGAGAGGTTGGGTACAGCTGGCACTGTCTATATCAGGCCTACTTCTCTGTGTAGAGGCAGACAGAGGTTGGGTACAGCTGGCACTGCCTATATCAGGCCCACTTCTCTGTGTAGAGGCAGACAGAGGTTGGGTACAGCACTGTCTATATCCGGCCCCCTCCTCTGTGTAGAGGCAGACAGAGGTTGGGTACAGCACTGTCTGTATCAGGCCCACTTCTCTGTGTGGAGGCAGACAGACGTAGGGTACAGCACCGCCTATATCAGGTACACTTCTCTGTGTGGAGGCAGACAGAGGTTGGGTACAGCACTGCCTATATCAGGTACACTTCTCTGTGTAGAGGCAGACAGAGGTTGGGTACAGCTGGCACTGCCTATATCAGGCACACTTCTCTGTGTAGAGGCAGACAGAGGTAGGGTACAACACTGCCTATATCAGGCCCACTTCTCTGTGTAGAGGCAGACAGAGGTTGGGTACAGCTGGCACTGCCTATATCAGGCCCACTTCTCTGTGTGGAGGCAGACAGAGGTTGGGTACAGCTGGCACTGCCTATATCAGGCCCACTTCTCTGTGTGGTGGCAGACAGAGGTTGGGTACAGCTGGCACTGTCTATATCAGGCCCACTTCTCTGTGTGGAGGCAGACAGAGGTAGGGTACAGCTGGCACTGCCTATATCAGGCCCACGTCTCTGTGTAGAGGCAGACAGAGGTTGGGTACAGCTGGCACTGCCTATATCAGGCCCACGTCTCTGTGTAGAGGCAGACAGAGGTTGGGTACAGCTGGCACTGTCTATATCAGGCAGACTTCTCCGTGTGGAGGCAGACAGAGGTTGGGTATAGCACTGCCTATATCAGGCCCACTTCTCTGTGTGGAGGCAGACAGAGGTTGAGTACAGCTGGCACTGCCTATATCAGGCCCACTTCTCTATGTAGAGGCAGACAGAGGTTGGGTACAGCTGGCACTGTCTATATCAGGCCCACGTCTCTGTGTAGAGGCAGACAGAGGTTGGGTACAGCTGGCACTGTCTATATCAGGCAGACTTCTCTGTGTGGAGGCAGACAGAGGTTGGGTATAGCACTGCCTATATCAGGCCCACTTCTCTGTGTGGAAGCAGACAGAGGTTGGGTACAGCTGGCACTGCCTATATCATGCAGACTTCTCTGTGTAGAGGCAGACAGAGGTTGAGTACAGCTGGCACTGCCTATATCAGGCCCACTTCTCTGTGTAGAGGCAGACAGAGGTTGGGTACAGCTGGCACTGCCTATATCAGGCACACTTCTCTGTGTGGAGGCAGACAGAGGTTGGGTACAGCTGGCACTGCCTATATCAGGCCCACTTCTCTGTGTGGAGGCAGACAGAGGTTGGGTACAGCTGGCACTGCCTATATCAGGCACACTTCTCTGTGTGGAGGCAGACAGAGGTTGGGTACAGCACTGTCTATATCAGGCACACTTCTCTTTGTGGAGGCAGACAGAGGTTGGGTACAGCTGGCACTGCCTATATCAGGCCCACTTCTCTGTGTAGTGGCAGACAGAGGTTGGGTACAGCTGGCACTGCCTACATCAGGCCCACTTCTCTCTGTAGAGGCAGACAGAGGTTGAGTACAGCTGGCACTGCCTATATCAGACACACTTCTCTATACAGAGACAGACAGAGGTTGGGTACAGCTGGCACTGCCTATATCAGGCCCACTTCTCTGTGTGGAGGCAGACAGAGGTTGGGTACAGCTGGCACTGCCTATATCAGGCCTACTTCTCTGTGTGGAGGCAGACAGAGGTTGGGTACAGCTTTCACTGCCTATATCAGGCCCACTTCTCTGTGTAGTGGCAGACAGAGGTTGGGTACAGCTGGCACTGCCTATATCAGGCCCACTTCTCTGTGTGGAGGCAGACAGAGGTTGGGTACAGCTGGCACTGCCTATATCAGGCCCACCTCTCTGTGTAGTGGCAGACAGAGGTTGGTTACAGCTGGCACTGTCTATATCAGGCCCACTTCTCTGTGTAGTGGCAGACAGAGGTTGGGTACAGCTGGCACTGCCTACATCAGGCCCACTTCTCTCTGTAGAGGCAGACAGAGGTTGAGTACAGCTGGCACTGCCTATATCAGACACACTTCTCTATACAGAGACAGACAGAGGTTGGGTACAGCTGGCACTGCCTATATCAGGCCCACTTCTCTGTGTGGTGGCAGACAGAGGTTGGGTACAGCTGGCACTGCCTATATCAGGCCCACTTCTCTATACAGAGACAGACAGAGGTTGGGTACAGCTGGCACTGCCTATATCAGGCCTACTTCTCTGTGTGGAGGCAGACAGAGGTTGGGTACAGCTGGCACTGCCTATATCAGACACACTTCTCTGTGTGGAGGCAGACAGAGGTTGGGTACAGCTGGCACTGCCTATATCAGGCCCACCTCTCTGTGTAGTGGCAGACAGAGGTTGGTTACAGCTGGCACTGCCTATATCAGGCCCACTTCTCTGTGTAGTGGCAGACAGAGGTTGGGTACAGCTGGCACTGCCTACATCAGGCCCACTTCTCTCTGTAGAGGCAGACAGAGGTTGAGTACAGCTGGCACTGCCTATATCAGACACACTTCTCTATACAGAGACAGACAGAGGTTGGGTACAGCTGGCACTGCCTATATCAGGCCTACTTCTCTGTGTGGAGGCAGACAGAGGTTGGGTACAGCTGGCACTGCCTATATCAGACACACTTCTCTGTGTGGAGGCAGACAGAGGTTGGGTACAGCTGGCACTGCCTATATCAGGCTCACCTCTCTGTGTAGTGGCAGACAGAGGTTGGTTACAGCTGGCACTGCCTATATCAGGCCTACTTCTCTGTGTAGTGGCAGACAGAGGTTGGGTACAGCTGGCACTGCCTACATCAGGCCCACTTCTCTCTGTAGAGGCAGACAGAGGTTGAGTACAGCTGGCACTGCCTATATCAGACACACTTCTCTATACAGAGACAGACAGAGGTTGGGTACAGCTGGCACTGCCTATATCAGGCCTACTTCTCTGTGTGGAAGCAGACAGAGGTTGGGTACAGCTGGCACTGCCTATATCAGGCCCACGTCTCTGTGTAGAGGCAGACAGAGGTTGGGTACAGCACTGTCTATATCAGGCCCACTTCTCTGTGTAGAGGCAGACAGAGGTTGGGTACAGCTGGCACTGTCTATATCAGGCAGACTTCTCTGTGTGGAGGCAGACAGAGGTTGGGTACAGCTGGCACTGTCTATATCAGGCAGACTTCTCTGTGTGGAGGCAGACAGAGGTTGGGTACAGCTGGCACTGCCTATATCAGGCCCACTTCTCTGTGTGGAGGCAGACAGGTTGGGTACAGCTGGCACTGCCTATATCAGGCCCACTTCTCTGTGTGGAGGCAGACAGAGGTTGGGTACAGCTGGCACTGCCTATATCAGGCCCACGTCTCTGTGTAGAGGCAGACAGAGGTTGGGTACAGCTGGCACTGCCTATATCAGGCCCACTTCTCTGTGTGGAGGCAGACATAGGTTGGGTACAGCTGGCACTGCCTATATCAGGCACACTTCTCTGTGTGGAGGCAGACAGAGGTTGGGTACAGCTGGCACTGTCTATATCAGGCCCACTTCTCTGTGTGGAGGCAGACAGAGGTTGGGCACAGCACTGCCTATATCAGGCCCACGTCTCTGTGTAGAGGCAGACAGAGGTTGGGTACAGCTGGCACTGCCTATATCAGACACACTTCTCTGTGTGGAGGCAGACAGAGGTTGGGTACAGCTGGCACTGCCTATATCAGACACACTTCTCTGTGTAGAGGCAGACAGAGGTTGGGTACAGCTGGCACTGCCTATATCAGGCACACTTCTCTGTGTAGAGGCAGACAGAGGTTGGGTACAGCTGGCACTGCCTATATCAGGCACACTTCTCTGTGTGGAGGCAGACAGAGGTTGGGTACAGCACTGCCTATATCAGGCCCATGTCTCTGTGTGGAGGCAGACAGAGGTAGGGTACAGCACTGCCTATATCAGGCCCACGTCTCTGTGTAGTGGCAGACAGAGGTTGGGTACAGCTGGCACTGCCTATATCAGACACACTTCTCTGTGTGGAGGCAGACAGAGGTTGGGTACAGCTGGCACTGCCTATATCAGGCCCACTTCTCTGTGTGGTGGCAGACAGAGGTTGGGTACAGCTGGCACTGCCTATATCAGGTACACTTCTCTGTGTAGAGGCAGACAGAGGTTGGGTACAGCTGGCACTGCCTATATCAGGCCCACTTCTCTGTGTGGTGGCAGACAGAGGTTGGGTACAGCTGGCACTGCCTATATCAGGTACACTTCTCTGTGTAGAGGCAGACAGAGGTTGGGTACAGCTGGCACTGCCTATATCAGGCCCACTTCTCTGTGTAGAGGCAGACAGAGGTTGGGTACAGCACTGTCTATATCAGGCACACTTCTCTGTGTAGAGGCAGACAGAGGTTGGGTACAGCTGGCACTGCCTATATCAGGCCCACTTCTCTGTGTAGAGGCAGACAGAGGTAGGGTACAGCACTGCCTATATCAGGCCCACTTCTCTGTGTAGAGGCAGACAGAGGTTGGGTACAGCTGGCACTGCCTATATCAGGCCCACTTCTCTGTGTAGTGGCAGACAGAGGTTGGGTACAGCTGGCACTGCCTATATCAGGCCCACTTCTCTGTGTAGAGGCAGACAGAGGCTGGGTACAGCTGGCACTGCCTATATCAGGGGTTTTATTGTTCAAACTACACAACTTCATTGCAATAAAATAACGCTGGTTCTCTGTTCGGTCCCTGGTAGATTCAACAGTTCTCGTGCAGAGCTAATACAAAATGGGGAAAGGAGAAACAAACATGCAAAGAGAGGAACAGACAGACAAACAGACAGAGACACCGATAGACAGAGGTGGGAACAAGAGGAAAGAAGATTATATGTGCAGCTACAAAAAGGCTCCATTTAAAACACTTCTAGGTAGGGTAGTAAATAGAGTCTGGGGCCCTGGGCCTTGCTGAAACAATCAGCCCTGTCATGCCCTCTTGTGGTCACATTTAGTATGTATGGGACATGGCTGACAACTTACACACCCCTGGACACAAGGCCCCTGCACACCGAGGGTAGGACCAGGATACATAAACAGTGGTAATCATATTGTGTCACTTGAGCATATAAACAGCTATAACTGGTCACTGTAATTAGGCAGCCACCTTGTCCCCCCATTGGACGTGTGGCCAACAGCCAACTAGTATACAGGCAGTGCAATATGAGGACGGAAATCAAAATGTTTAGACATCATGTTACAGCCACCAAGAGGATGTGTAGTGTTCAAACTGGTCATCTTACATAACCTCCCCCCTTCCCATTGGTGGGGGGGGGGGAGGTGGCTGCCCCTATGTGCCACCTACTACTGCCCTATAGGCTGTGGTATGAACAAAGGACTGCCCCACTCCTGTGTTGCCCCATTGTTAGATATAACCACAGGGTGGTGTATGGAGATTGTTCACATCCAGGGGCTTCCTCCTATATAGATACACAGACCCTGGGCCTGCGGGAAGACTGAGGAGGAAGTCATTCACATATATCTGGGGATCTGCCTTTATTCGAAATGTGACAGAACACAATTTCATGCAGACCTTTTAATGGAACTTTGCTACTGATGTGTTTCTCCGAAAAAACTATCCTCAAAAATTAAATACCAAAATATCACACTTCAATCCCTGCTGATTTTCACAAGCTACCAAAGAGGTTTTTTTCAGTGCTGCGACAATATTTCCCCACAATCATCAGGACCCTTACCTTGTTGTAGCATGAGCCCGGAGAGATGGCCTGGGGTGGGGGATGCAGGGTGTAAATGTGAGGGATGATGTAAGGGATACAACAATACACGCTAACAAGCCAACAGATCACTGTGGACACCATTCACTGTCTGATCGCCGCCGAGGGTATTCTATGGATGTAAATGGATCATATAGAACAACGCTTATGGCTGCCTACAGCTAAGGATACCGTTGTATTATGTTATTCTAAATAGCTTAAGTCAGCTTTGGTATGAACTGTCACACTTTAAATTGATCTGCTGCAGACCCAGGCTGCAGGCCACTAAAGGCTTTCACTAGACATTGCTGAAATATACCTACATGACTTGGTGCTTTCTAGCAAAGACATCCAAACCTTACAGCTCTACTGCAAGAATACCTTAAAAGGTTCTTTCCAATACCATAGTGCAAGGTGCCTATGGTTACTGATGGCAGTTAACAACTTGGTAATGAATGATTCAGATTGCCTTGAAGGAATCACTTCACCTTACTGGTACAAAATAATTTATGGTAGCTAAGTGACCATAATGTGACCACTGGCCATTTAAGTGTCACAGGATTTAATGCCTCTCTCCTGCAAGGTTTAATTGCAAGGCAGCCTTTGTCGGCCTCGCCTGTAGATGGAAGACATTCTTTTATTATTGACTATCAGCTATCAGCATCTTCACAGACAAAAGTGAATTCTTCAAGTGAAGTTTAATTATCAGGCCCCACCTGCGGCTTATAGTACTTTCAGAAGCTATGGATGTGGCTTATATACAGGGTTTTAAGGAAGTAAACAAGTGCCACTGACAAGATGTGAGTGGTAATATAATTCTGTTGGCTGCTAAAGTGGCTCCTGGAGGGCCCCATGCCCCTGGTGACCACCGATCCTCTCCGTCACTGACAAAGTGACACCCAGCTGAAAGAGCGCCTTCTCCACATGGGGCACCATCTTCCTATTTCTCTGACTGTCACTACCATATAGGCTAATATATAATGCCTCAATGTAGCCCAGGGCTACATTCATGTGTCATGCCGACCAATGGGCATGATGCATTAATGTATCAGCGGCTGGTTTTAAAGGACATTGCTGTTATTTGGTTATTAATGTATCAGACGACTGGTTTTAAAGGACATTGCTGTTATTTGGTTCCCCGAACGTATCATTGGATTATGCAGGGGCCAGGGAGTTCCAGTACCCCAATCCCAAAGGAGGAGGAGGGGGGGGGGAAGCTCAATATAATATATCTGCCCCCTTTTAAATTTGCCAAAACTGCTATGATAAAATGCATAGGTTTTCAAAGGTTTTGACAGAATATGGGAAGATCAGTCAAAGGTCATGGCAGACTGCATTCTGCCTCTGTCAGACTCTAGAAAATAACTGCTGCATCTACCAGATATCCTCATAAAACTGAAGAGTGAACCACTGTTACCGCACTACAGTGAAGCAGTGTAGTTTCTACAATGAGGCCCCAGATGGCAGTACAGTGGTACAAGGAATCTTTGTGAAAATAATGATGGATGTCTGAAAACTTGGGGACAAGGATTTCGACATATTTTTTTTTTTACATTGTGTGTGACATGAAGCTTGCAAGACAAGCCATCACCTCACCACCCTGCAGTGACACACCTACACCACACCACCACCACATCCGGTGGCACCTCCACCTAACCACCATCATTTAACATTACCCTCCCTAAGGGATCATGTCAAACACGACATGAGGTGGCAGAACATGGCCGCAGCCATCTCATGTTGTCATGACAACATGTGACATGTGATTAGTTACCATGGTGATGTATGACCTTGACCTTGACACTACTCACCCATCTGTCACTACACCTGACTCCCATATTGCATGAAACCCAGCCAACTCCAAACCCTATGAAAAAGCAGCCCAAATCCAAACACAGCTAGGTTTCATGTTTACCATAGTTGGTCCTTTAAGCAACCCTCTACCTCCAGCCCTTACATGAGACAAGCTTTTATTGCCCTCTACCTCCAGCTCTGACATGAGACGAGCTATTATTGCCCTCTACCTCCATCCCCTACATGATACAAGCTTTTATTGCCCTCTACCTCCATCCCCTACATGATACAAGCTGTTATTGCCCTCTACCTCCATCCCTTACATGAGACAAGCTTTTATTGCCCTCTACCTCCAGCCCTTACATGAGACAAGCTTTTATTGCCCTCTACCTCCAGCTCTGACATGAGACGAGCTATTATTGCCCTCTACCTCCATCCCCTACATGATACAAGCTTTTATTGCCCTCTACCTCCAGCCCTTACATAAGACAAGCTTTTATTGCCCTCTACCTCCAGCTCTGACATGAGACGAGCTATTATTGCCCTCTACCTCCATCCCCTACATGATACAAGCTTTTATTGCCCTCTACCTCCATCCCCTACATGATACAAGCTGTTATTGCCCTCTACCTCCATCCCTTACATGAGACGAGCTTTTATTGCCCTCTACCTCCATCCCTTACATGAGACAAGCTTTTATTGCCCTCTACCTCCATCCCTTACATAAGACAAGCTCTTATTGCCCTCTACCTCCATCCAATACATGAGATGAGCTCTTATTGCCCTCTACTTCTATCCCTTACATGAGACAAGCTTTTATTGCCCTCTACCTCCAGCCCTTACATAAGACAAGCTTTTATTGAAAGTTTGAAACACAGTTGTCATTGCTTAATATTTCAGTACCGACTTATCCACGGCACTGATTTAGACACTGGCGCTTTAACGGCCATAACTGAAATACTGAGGGTCACCTCATGGCTTAAGTTGTCTAACCTTGATATCCAATTTACATTGAAGGGTTCTGTGACTATCAGAGGCCTTTAGAGCTCACCGGTTAATGCTGTATAGGGAGATATAGGTCAATATATAGGCTCACCACAGCCCCATTTAAATTCCTTACAAGATGGAGGAAGGCGGTGTTAAGTTCAATGAATGTAAAATGGAATGCCTCTGAATACCAGCAATAGAAAACCTCACCCAACCTTCAAACCCCACTATCGCTTGATATGCAGTATGCTGATATTAATGAACATGAGACTGGCCAAGGGTGTAACCTTAGTGACAGGTATTGTTTACCCCTCTGCCACAGAGAAGACCGCTAAGGGGATATCAGAGTCACTGACCCTGAATAGGGTGAACAATGGGAGACATGCATGTATTCCAGCTACGGTCAGCCTGAATGAGGTTGAGTATGTGAGATGCGTGGTATGACAGGTGCCGGTATGGGCTTTGAAAGATGACAGAGATATCTGCTGAATGATAGCTATAAAGCTAAGGGGACAGGAAGGAATGCAGAGTAGCCCCGATTTGAAATGTGTAGGTGAGGAATCAATGAATATAAGGAAGAAATAAAAAATATATAATGTGGAGGCGTATTGTGATATCTGGGGTTGGCAGCAGGATTTTCTTTCTTTTTTCTCTCTCACTCTAAGCGATGAAATATGAAGTGTACCTCTTGGTCATGACATTTTAGATATCAATCTTGTCTGACAGATTTACGGATCGCCCCGTGTGTGGGCACACAGACAAGACGGATAATTTCACTGATTAATGTCCCTCTTGTGCTAAGTAAACATCAATATCACAATATTGCCTCCTTTTTATCTGGCATTATCAGCGAGACCCCGATGCATCAGTCAATATTGGCAAAAACTTGTATTTCTAGGGCTCCATAATGCCCCAAAGGCTCCATTCTCTGCGTAATAAGTGTTGAATCTACCAAGGATTTTCTTTAAATTAAACAATGAGCCGTGATTGTAATGCAGTACAGCAGTGTAGTTCAATAACGAAGGCCCAGATGGCAGCACAGCAAAGTACTGCGTTACAAAGAATATCCTAGGGGGAGAAAAACAACGAAGTATTTGTGCTAAAGCTGCCCGAGAACCACTTTTAATTTGACGGCTTCCCTGCATTGGTGAAAATTCATTTTGACATCACACAAGAAACTTTTAGAGCTGTTCAGCCAAGGCACACAACCTGGTGATATTTTATTTGCCCATTCCTTGTTCACTGACCTACACAAGTGGTAATCTCTCAACAATAATATCGACTATAAAACCTTCACTGTCTTTGCTGTCCATGTATTTACACTGGCTAAGGAGTAGGGCCAACCATTCCTTCCCTTTTTTTGCTGAAGGCATATTCGCTTAGGCGTAAGTCTGACTGAGTGATGCTAATCTGAAAATCTGACAGTTTTTATATTATCTCATGTTAAGTTATAGAGGAGAATCATCAGATTAGGATTGTTTGTCAATGGATAAGGTATCATACAGAAAACATGCATATCATATACTCTGACAAAGACACTGCCTAAACACCTCCCTACACAGGGTCTAATATAATCTCAGGTAACGAGAGAGAGAGAGAGAGAGAGAGAGAGAGAGAGAGAGAGAGAGAGAGAGAGAGTCTATACACCTCCCAACACTACCTCTGACTTCAGGTAACTGCCAAATCATAAGAGAATTGCCTGAATGCAACACTAGGGCTAAAACTGTGCATTATGATGACATAATTTATCACAAGGAGTATCAATGTAAAGGTAATTCTGAGCTGCCAACATCAAGGAGTAACACCGTTCATATCAAAGGTAGAGCGTCAACTAAAGTTTTCAAGGAGTCTGCTATTTCACGGTTGGAATTTGGTGATTAGCGTGGGGGGAGCAGGCTGAGACAAAAAATTCCCCTTCAGCAAATTAAAAGGGTTCTATCCGTCATGGAAAACAAGAATCTATAGAGTGTAGGGTAGTCTTGTTCAGTTTTAGGGTAGTCTTGTTCAGTTTTAGGGTAGTCTTGTTCAGTTTTAGGGTAGTCTTGTTCAGTTTTAGGGTAGTCTTGTTCAGTTTTAGGGTAGTCTTGTTCAGTTTTAGGGTAGTCTTGTTCAGTTTTAGGGTAGTCTTGTTCAGTTTTAGGGTAGTCTTGTTCAGTTTTAGGGTAGTCTTGTTCAGTTTTAGGGTAGTCTTGTTCAGGTAATCCTTGGTGAATGATGAATGAGGCGCAGACTTGGAGGTAATTTGAAACCAACATTTGTAACTTCCTCTCATCAGTAAATCAGCGTATCTTAGATGAGGGACGGTTAACCCTTTTAGGGCTGCTAATGCATTAATGTATCATGCCCACTGGTCGCCATGATGCATCAATGAAGTTGGAGCATCATGCCGACCTTCTGGGAGTTTGTATATCAACCCCCGTAGGGTCGGCATGATGCACCAGTGAAGTGCTGGTGAGTAGTCTCACCAGCACTTCATTGGTGCATCATGACGACCAATAGGCACGATCCGCCCCTGCTTCAGCAGCCTTTTAAAGGTTAAGACCCTTAGTGGTATTACGGCGACAGAGGGCGCAAGACTGATGTGGTAATTCACGTCTAAGTATGCTGGGTTTACGGAGGTTTTGTGTTTCTCTTCATCCATTAAAAGACTGATAACATTTTATATCCTCAGAGGGCTGCTAATGTAGTAGCGCATCATGTCTGATCGTTGGCATGATGCACCAATGAAGTACCAACAAGTCTGCGTGCCAACACTTCTTGCCGTTGCATCATTTTTGGCTCTTGTGCATTGTTGCAGCATCCGCATGATGCACCAATGCAGTGCTGGTTACTGTACTATAGGCAGCACTGCATTGATGCATCCTGACATGATGCACCAATGCAGTGCTGGTTACTGTACTATAGGCAGCACTGCATTGATGCATCCTGACATGATGCACCAATGCAGTGTTGGTTACTGTACTATTGGCAGCACTGCATTTATGCATCCTGACATGATGCACCAATGCAGTGCTGGTTATAGTACAGTAACCAGCACTGCATTGGTGCATCATGTCAGGATGCATCAATGCAGTGCTGGTTACTGTACTATAGGCAGCACTGCATTGATGCGTCCTGACATGATGCATCAATGCATACTGCGCTTTCCAGCACTGCATTTGTGCATCATGACACAAAAGGAACATGGACCTCGATTCATCATCCGCCCATGTCAGGCTTAATGTGGAGGTTGCCGTGTTTCCTCTCTGTTAACTTCCTCTATCAGTTACATTTAAGGAACAGAATTAACTCGAGTCCTTTCAAACTCCTCGTGGCACACAAGAAAGGGGTCCCGCGGAGTGTACAGCTGTAATCAGTCTGGTAATCAGTCAGTCTTAGAGCAACTCTCTGTATTTATAGTAACATAGTCAGTGACTGCATGAATCTTTAATACATGGGGAACTTTGCAACAAGTGATCATGGATTTGATACAAAAACAATGAGCACAATGCACTCCTACATTAGTGGTCCTTAAAGGGATATTAGGATGAATCTTTCTGAGATTGTGAGCGTGTGTGTGAATAATTAAACATAGATATCAGAGGGATGGTTGAGCGCAGGCTAAGTCCTTTTCACTTTAGGGATTTGAAGATGTGATTCATGTCAGGTTGTTGAAATGTCCACACTGATTCATTAATGAATGAGGACACATAAACCCCATCAAGGACAAAGACCTGGGAGAATCGCTCCGTGCGGCAGAGTCTATCTGTTCGTTTACAGTGCTACCTGATAGGAAATACTGCAGGCACACATTCATTCTACACAATGTGAGAGAATGAAATGCTTCCTGATTCACAGTGTGAGAGGAGGCTTTACAACAGGCGCTGCCCTTACATTGACTCAGTTCCTAATTGTCAGAGGTTTCATTATGGTGAGATGGGATAATGGTTCATTTGAAAGGCGCGCCTGGCCGTAATAGTTAAATACCTGCAACTCTAAGGTCTGTAATGAAAGAGACTGATTGTATGGAATGCTGTTATGTCATATTTAAAGCATGTCTTTGATATTGATAGGACAAAAGTCTCATTTGTTAGGGACTTTTTTCCATAGTTGGAAGGAGTTTGGCTAGAGGAGAATGAAAGTCTCTATGATATATCAATGGACACTTGGTACCACAGATTACTGATATCATCATGCTTACAACAGTGTATGATGAAAAAAGTTGTTTACTGAGAAGATTATGAGACTTTTCTTTTCATGCTCTAGCCTTGTAATGTAATGTGAAAAGAGACAGGCACAGGCTTTATCAAGGCACATTCACCTTAAGTGAAAGTTTGATTTTACTGAGGAAGGTTGTCCCGTTCTGCAGCAAATGAAGAGGAATGGCGCATGATTGGAGGAATGATCATGAATATGAAATCAGGAAGATATGAAAAATATGAGACGAGTCAAAGAGTAGAATATAATATACAGTCCAATGGGTAACATTAGATTAAATAGTTATAAGTGTGTAGAAATAGCACTATTATATACACTTTACTCAGCCGTAATATTACTGCTGAGATTGTTGGTAGAACCCCACACAATAGGCATCCCACAGTTCCTATCATTGTTTAAACTACACTCTAAGCCTCACCCACCCTGATAGACCACTCCAGAATTAGTCCCACTGCTCTCACAGAGGACTCAAACTATGAATAAATTCATGGTTTTGTTAACAAATATCGGGTGTTGTAATTCCTGACGTTGCACATGATTGATTCTGTGTAGGATGTGGGGTTTGTTTGCCCCCTCGTCCTGCATGCTCGCGGCATGTTAGTTTGTCCTATTGATCATTGTGTGTCCTTGTGTTGATCCTCATGTTGTGCCACACGTGCCACATTGTGAATTGCCTTTTAACTGGCACCAAACCCTGATAACACCACTTCAACAGTCAATAATCTGGTAAAGATGTCATTTAAATGCCATTGAGGTCTTCTCTCAAAACCCTTTAGGACAACATTGGGTTTAAATGCCATGCTGCGGCCACTAATCACAGCCTGAGGCTTCTGGCATAAAATCTGTACATCAGGCTGATTCACTGGGACTGTTTCAGCCCCAATAA
The DNA here is from genome assembly GCA_949317995.1 of Acholoe squamosa. Taxonomy (NCBI): domain Eukaryota; kingdom Metazoa; phylum Annelida; class Polychaeta; order Phyllodocida; family Polynoidae; genus Acholoe; species Acholoe squamosa. Next base: position 91,640,322 of record OX439037.1, read on the forward strand.
GATGGGTCGTCACAATACATGAATGCAGCCATCATGAATCGCATCCCAGGGCTACTCTTGTGCATAATGCAAAGGAAATTGTCTGAGGAAGCAAATTATCCGAGGATTCAAGTCCAAATATAATAGAATATATAGAGGGAGTTGCAGATCCTATGTCTGAGGTAATGAGGGTTCTGAGGAATCAAAGGGTCGAGGAAGCAAGGGCCGACTGTAATCCACTTGTCCTCCTGAATATTTAATCCTATTGCCCTTGGGACGCTTCCCCACTCCTGTTTTGATTCTCCCAATCCTTCTATTTATTTTTAAGATGATGCAAATTAATTCTTCCGCTTATATTGTCTCTGTCTAAGAAGTAGTCCCGAGCGAGACAAGATTCGGATTACATTCTCATCTCATGTGGAAAATTAATGGTAACCTCCATCCATAATTAAATTTTTGCTCAGAAGAAAAAAGACATTTTTAAGGAACAGTTCATTTAGGTCAATAATTGTGTATTCTGCACCATTCGCTGAATATTCTCATCAGACTGCCTTACAGCGCTCGAGAAATAATAAAGTATTTGGTCATTAAAACATCAGAATATGTCATCCCTACTTCTGAAATCTAATTCTGATAAAGGAGTGAGGGCATGAGTGTGATTATTCAATTTTGGAATTGCATTTTCCATTATCTCCCTGAGTGCCCTCCACTAAATCCATTAAAAATGAATTAGTTGTTGAATCAACATCTATTTGTAGGTCATATGACCTTAATGCACTTCAGGAAATGTTACAACTTTTGTTGTATTTTGTGACATAAGGACCTTTAATTCCCCACTACCCCCCTTCATCATTCCTTTGCCATATGTTGTTTATAACACAAGCGGCTTTGTGGGAGAACGCCTACCCACTGGTGCTATTTTTCCGTGTGGTTTTAACAAATTTACCCTCTTTAAGCTCGTAGTGCAAGGATAAATGATGTGCATAGGTCGTCATGATACATGATTGTAACCCTGGTGAGTAACTCACAGGTGAATGTAACCCTGGTGAGTAACTCACCAGGGTTACATTCATGCATCATGTGGCATGATTGAGTTGATTAAAGGTCATCACGATGCTTCATTGAAGTGCTGGTGAGCAGATCCCATGGCATCATGACAACCAATGGGCATGATGCACTTCTACATTAGCGGGTCTTAAAGGGTTAAAATGATAAATCTTAGATTGTGAGCGTGCATGTGAAAAATTAGACCTAGATATGAGAGGGATGAGTGAGTGCAGGCTTAGTCCTTTCACTCGAGTTTAATAAAGACGGGAGTCACTGTGGGTTTTTGAAACGTCCACAGTGATTCAGTAATAATGAATTACGACACGTAAATCCCATCAATGACAAAGACCTAAGAGGATCGCTCTGTGTGGCAGAATCTATCTGTCAGTTTACAGTGCTACCTGATATGAAATACTACAAGCACACATTCATTTTACACAATGTGAGAGAACGAAATGCTAACTGATTCACAACATTGGAGATGGCTTTACAACAGGCGCTGTCCTTACATTGATTTGGTTCCCATTTGTCAAAGGTTTGAATGTGGTCGGATGAGATAATCATTAATTTGGAAGACGCACCTGGCTGTAATGGTAAAATACCTTCGACTGTCAGGTCTTCGATGAAGGAGCTTGGGTAGAAAGGAGTGCTCTTATGTTATATTTATTTCCTTGGTACTGAGAGGACAAAACTTTCATTTGTTAAGTGCTTTGATATAGTTGGAAGGAGTCTGGCTAGAGTAAAATGAATGTCTACATCATATTGTTTGAGACACTTGGTACCATGCATTAGTGATATGATCATGCTGATGAGAAAAGAAACAGGGATTTTGAAGTTCTAAAGTTCCATTCATGAAGAAAGTGGTTTCATTTAAGAAATTATCAAAGTTGTCTTTTCATGCTGTACTATTACATAGCTTAGTATAGAATATATAATCTCATATAATCTGAAGTGCAGAGTCAGGCACATGCTTCATCAAGGCACATTCACCTATGTAAAGGTTTAATAGCACTGAGGTTGGTTGTCCCATACTATGGCAAATGAAGACATCAAACCTAAGACATCAATCCAAAAGAGGTGAAAAATTGCCAAAAAAAACTCCTAAATGGATTTGATAAGAAATGAAAGTAGTTGCTGAAATAAGGCTAAAATATACATACAACATACAGTCCTATAGGTAGAGAGGTTAGATATAGGGTGTAATAGATATTCCATGTTCAGCCCTGAAAGCTACATGACTGCTTAGATTGTTGGTAGAAATGCACACAATACACAACCTGGAGTTCTATCACTGCTTAAACTGCCCAAAGTTCATCGGCTCTAAGCCTCACCCACCCCGATAGACCACTTCAGAATTATCCCCATTGCTGTCAGGAAGGACTCAAACTATAGATAAATCAATGGTTTTGTAAAATGCAAATTGTAAATTGTTTTGCAACTATTGGGTGTTGTAATTACACATGATTGATTCTGTGTAGGATGTTTGTGTCTGTTTGTCTCCTCATCCTGCATGCTCAGGGCATGTTAGTTTGTTGTATTGATCATCGTGTGTCCTTATGTTGGTCCTCATGTTACACCACATGTGCCACATCTTGAATCGCCTTTAACAGGCACCAAAACCTAATAACGTCACATGAGCCGTCAATAATCCAACAGGCCTGGTAAAGATGTCATTTAAATGCCATTGAGGTCTTCTCTCTCAATCCCTGAGGACAATAATTAGTCTAAATGTTTTCATGTTACATGAGTTAACTCAGACGTGAGGCTGACTCGTTGGGAGTGTATCAGCCACAATAAGATGGTTTGGCACAAATGTGGCGATCATGAGTTCCCAATCATGACTACTTTTGCACATAATTTCAAGAAATGGTCTTGTGCATTGAAGCACTATGTACTCATTAAGTGTTTAGCAGCCGCCCAAACCCAAATAGCAGATTAAATCGTCAATAATCCACTTGACTGCCTGAATATTTAATGATATTGCCCTTGCGAAGGTTCCCCTGCCCTGTTTGAAAGCACCTGTGTATTCCCAGCCACTTCCTGCAAAATTCCATCAGCAAATATTACAAAGTTCACAGACTTATTCATATCCTTGTTATGTTTTACCATTACATTCTAGTGGAATTTGATTCTCCCAAGTCCTATTTATTTACAGGTTGATGCAATTTGATTCTTCCACCTGTATTCTCTCTGTCCCAGAAGTAGTTCCGTGTTATTCAGATTACTTTCTTATGTTGTGTAGAAAATTAATGATATCCTCCATCGCTAATTAAATTTTTACTCAGGAGAAAAAAGACTTTCACAAGGAACAGTTCATTTAGTCCGATTATTGTGTATTCTGCACCACTTGCTGTACATTCCCATCAGACTGGGTCGCAGCGCTCAGAAAATATTCAGTATTTGGGTTGTTAAAACATGAGATAATGTCATCCCTAGTGAGATGTAATTCTGATTAGGGAGTGACGACATGAGAATTTTTATTTGATTTTGTAATTATAAGTACATTTCCCATTATCTCCCTGAGTACACTCCACTAAATCCTGTAAAAGTAGATTAATTAATTTGATGCATTAACATCGCTTTGTGTCATGTGACCTTAGTGCAACTCAGTAGATGCAAAAACTTTAGGTTTATAATAATGTCTTAGTGCAAGGAGGTTGTAACTGTACCTTTCAAGAAGTGTTCCCATTACTATAGCTCTAAGGTGGTACAATAATGTTGCATTGAGGCCACATGTTAGACAGATAAGGGTCAATAGATGTTAAATCAAAAGAAAACATAATTTTGCCAAAATGTCAGTTACAACTTTGTTGCACTCATGTGGCAAGTTGCTGCTTCTGTCATGAATAACTTGGACTGATAACCTGCTACAAACCGCCGTGTGAGTAGTACACTGGCAACTGTGACTGTAAGCAGTATACGGGATATGGACTTAGTCTCAGCTTGCCTGTGTGAGTAGTATATGTACCAAAGGAACACTGACCCAGGCATCTTTGTAACTTCATAGTGGAAAATGATAGCTACTTTAGTACTCATGTAAAATAGGGTTGACTTCATCATTTTCAAGTCTAGGTAGAAATGGACATATACACTTTGTACCTTGTACTAATTATTGTCTGTATGCTCTGTTTCAGGTGAGCCGATTTGCTAATCTTTAGTCCCCAGTAAGGTAAGCATTGAGTGGGAGAAACATTCCCTTTCTCTTTTTACACATTGGCCTCACAGTTATTATTTTTTGTTGTAATTTTTGGGGGGATTATTGATTTCCTTTCTGTAGGGGACTCATGCGATCGCAAAAACCCACCTACATATAAGGTGACGTCCTTGCATAATTTCATTTTGAGTGTGTGAGCTTACAGGCGTAATGTTACAGTGGCTGCCCACAAACTGTAAAAAATGACTGTTGAATCTACCAGTGATCCTTGTAAAACTGAACAGTGAACCACAGAAATTATACAACAGAGAGCCAGTGTAGTGTTTTACAGGATTGCAGTGTGATGGTACAAGGATATCTGTGAAAATAATGGATCTCTGGTAACTTTTGGGACGAGGAATCCATCATTGTTTTGAATTTTTGGGAGCACAGCGACCATAGCAACTTCATTATGTTTTCGGTTTGTCAGTGACGTCACGGTCACCTTGTGACCCAAATTGTGATGTCATACGTCGGACGTGATGTCACATGTCGGCCGCAAAGTGGCAACTCCCAGCCGTGGTCCTTGCAACATTTTTCTTGTTTTTACAGTGTACACAGTCACTTCAAGGGTTATATTGCATATTCATGTTTCACCCATTGTGAAGTTAACAGAGGTTAACAGTTAAATTGAATTGTACAAGGTTTTTAGGGCACAGGAAGTTGACCGGCTGAGGTACCTCCTGGAACTGTGGTAATGTCTTACACCAATGGCTATCACTATTTTACATTCCTGCCTGTGGGAAAACAATGGCAGGGGAAGGGACTGTACCCTTTAAGGGCAGCTGATGCACGACTCTATGGGGATCACACACAAACTCCTGGAGGGCCGCATGATGCACCAATGAGGTGTTGGCGAGACTGCTCGCGAGCACCTCATTGGTGCACCATAATGACCAACCAATGGGCGTGATGCATGTCTCCATCCTTAAAGGGTTAAATATCCCCTGTAGAAGACAATGGCAGGGGGGGGGGCGGCATATTGGCCAATCTCCGGAAACTAATAGCTTAGTTTTAGGTTCTTGATCAGGTGTAGGGAGGGAGGGCCTCTTTCCCAGAGGATTGGTAGGGGGTTGGAAGATGAAATGAGGGCACCAGCTCCTCATGGTCCATGGGGGGGGGGCACCTACTGGTGTCTTCCAGGCTGTTATCCCCTTAGTAGCAAGTCCTTCAAAAGAGCCATATTTTAGGAGTTTAATGAGTAAGATTACTGAAAGCGACAACTTGTATTTTTATGTTGTCCAATTTCTCTGGGCAAGGACAAGTATTGCCTAACCCATGAAAGAATGTGCAGCCCTGAGATACTTATGAATGTTTTTTTTTTCTGTGCATTGGATGGGCTTTTTAACAGTATAGTCTTTGTCACTGTCTGCGATGATTGAATAGTAACTTTGTTCAAGACTAGGTTTCTCACCTTGATTTAAACATTTGTTTTGTGATGGCATTAAGCAACCATTACCCAATCACTCCTTGGCAGAGGCCATAAATGCTGTCATTGCAATTTTAGATAATAACTACTTCTGATGAAAACTGTAAAACTGTGCTAATCACAGAGTAAATGATTTTAAGTGATCTGATTTTTTCATGAGATCATCCCATATTTATCAATGCCTTCACTTTTTGTTGACAAAGCGCCTTTAAGGGCCACTGATCAATACAGGAGTACTTTATGGCCATTCATTGTCATGGGACTAGTTCAACCCCGAAGGGTCGGCATGATACATGAATGCAGCCCTGGCGAGTTACTCGACCAATGCCGACCAATGGGCATGATGCATTGATGCATCAGCAGGCTTTAAAGGATTCAATATTTACTCATTTATGCAGGGGGCTGTTTCAAAACTTTAAGATATTTAGTAGAGTTATCAGCATCAACAGGCGCCTTGAAATGGTTAAACAGATAGACGACAGTATTTACCCTGTCCTAGCCTCCAGTCTAACAGAAGGACCATTTTACCATTGAAAAGCCCCTGCTCCACCACGCGGGATCCCTTATTCATGAACAGGGAAAAAAACATTTGTGAAGGTTTTGGGGATGTATGGTTTTTGGAAGGGTTTCTTAGAGAAGGGCGCTTTGTATTTACACACGCTCTGAGAGACAATATTTGTAGTTTGTAAAATGGTGGACAGCCAGGGAGAGATTGATGTGTTGTACAGACAGGAAACACAGAAATACAACAGTGCTGTAAACTATTTAGACTCTTAGACTTAAAGTTGGCCTAACTGCTATATAAATGACAAACCTGGCATTAAATAAGAAATTATCTTATATAAAACTCTTGATGCTGTATAGGTATAAACCAGTATCCTTTAAGAATTAATATCAAAATAATGTCATAATTTGTGTAAGTATATAATTGAAAGACCACCAGTGGAAGGGTATTGATGAACAGCGTGCCAACAAAGGTCTATCCTTAGCAGTCACTGCTACCTAAAGCGGGATTCAAAGTTGTTAAAAGTGATGTCATCACTTAATGGTCTGTACTTTCATTTGAAGTAAAGACGTTTGGCAAATAGGAAAACTAGAAAGCTTACAGACATATATGGATCATAATAGTAATGATTAAAATGTCATTCTAGATATTTTACCACACAGCAGCTGATGCCCCCACTCTTATTCTGAGTCTAAGCTTTTAATATTGGAAGATTGTTATATCAAATCCTGCCAACATTATGAGATGTCTAAAAGGCGCCAAAGGCTTTCAAATTATCATCAATACACAGGTTTTTTAATTGACAGACACAGAGAAGGCTAAGCAGTAATCCTGTGTAAAATTAGAATAATTACTGCGAGCATTAAGATTCCCAGCGTCCCCTTCTCAGCTCATAAAGTTTTGGATGGAAAATGCTGATTCACGAGTTCATTCTGTATACTTCATCCCATTTTACATAATATCCTATTTTGTGGAAGGACGTAATGAAACTCCCTCTTCCCTCATTATTATTTAATGTAGTATAAATGCAGTAAAGAGCTATAACTTTAATAGTTCAATACTGTAGGCTGCTTTTAGATTAAGAGTTAGGTCCTGGAGAATTTCTCTGATACCTCCTCATCCCTGACATGACAGTGTCTAATCCCATCACATCCCAAGTCCCACTCATCCTCTTACAATGTCTCCCCCCACAGTGTAAAGGGGGACCTCACCAGACAGCCTCAGTAAAACTGACTTAGACAGCTGTAATAAAACCAAACAGACTTCTCCCATGGGATCTCTCCCCTCGGTCTGTTTTATGACCTGTTCGACTATAACAGTGTGGTTGAGCTGGGTACAGTGATCTTCATGTAAATCAGACCGAGACACTGGGCAAGAGATCTGGCAGATTACCCACCCAGTCGTAGAAAGCTTCTCATATCAGAGTGCTTTACTCACTTCTGCCAGTAGAAATAGTGCTTAATCGTTAAGCCATTATATAACTGAATGGGACATGGGAAACTATGATATAATGCTGAGCACTCCCGGTGTGTCGGGGTTCAATGAGCTGTGGGACCACTGCTCAAGCTGTCCACACAAGGGACTTATCAGTTAGACCACGTTCTTTAACCTCTACGTGTCAGAGGGTAAATAGGAAGTTGGCTTAGGGTAGCCTTGGTGAAATGGGATAAACTTGGTGTAGCTTTTGGAGTGATGGCGAAAAAAAGAGTTAGTGCCCATAGATTTTTTACACTTCCCCACACTGAGAGAAGAACACTGATCGCTTTGACGCATACTGCACAGGTCACAATTTGTCTCCCACATGACATGTATGAGGGCATGTCGAATGAGGTTGACGCTCTCATATTTGGTTCTTCAACTCCACTTGACATGCGTAATGAAGACACTTCACATATTTCTGATCCATTCACCTGAGTGCTAGGTAATACTGTGAGACAATTATGTAAGGGTCAAGAGCAGCCAATAGCTATGTACCAATGGTTCAATCAAGGCAGGCCTATAATAGAAGGCAGGGGATATCATAGTCCCACAGGCCTGCAACACTAAGGCACTTTTCTACAGAACTTCTACTTGACTGAGGACCTCTATGCAGTCCATAAGGCAAGGACATGGAGGTGCATGGCAATGCCATCTGTGTCCATGCAATGAAGATACTGAGATTATAGACTGTGGGTTACCATACAATCTTGTGATATTTTCACTGACCCACACACAAGGTGTCTAACCTCTCCAGTTGAAGAATTCAGGATTGTGGGTGTCTATTTTGATATTCAATAACAAATGCAAATTTAACAATGAAATAGAATTCACTACCATTCATTGCTAGTATTTACAGACCTTAGTGATCTATTCTTCATGAATTCTTCATGAAAACAAAATGACACAGATACATCAAATGTCTCAAGTGTTGGTAGTATCTCTTGGTAGTGATTAATCCTGGTACCAGAATGGTTGTTTGCCCCATCTAATGGAATATCGTAGAACAAATATGTATGTCAAACCATAACATGTCAAGTGCCTTCGACATGGCCGTGAGCCTAGTCAACTCACAGATGAAGTGGTATTTTAAGGCATGTCAAATCATATGAGGATTACCGTGTGCTACAGTTGTCATGGTGACATATGTGCACATGTCCCAATGACATGTGCTCTCTGTGTCAAAGCAAGTTGACATGGGTATACATGTCACTTTGTCAGGAAGACTTTTTTCAGTGCATTTATGTGTGTGCAGTTCCTAATCCCAAGCCCCAAATCACCCGACTACAATGTGCTACCCTTCCTTTCACTGTCTGCCCCAAATCACCCGACTACAATGTGCTACCCTTCCTTTCACTGTCTGCCCCAAATCACCCGACTACAATGAGCTACCCTTCCTTTCACTGTCTGCCCCAAATCACCCGACTACAATGTGCTACCCTTCCTTTCACTGTCTGCCCCAAATCACCCGACTACAATGTGCTACCCTTCCTTTCACTGTCTGCACCTTATTAGACATTCTCTTCTAACTAAAACTGAATTATACAGAAGTAGTAATTAAATCCAGACAAAGATCTCCTACAGGATCTCCCATCTGTCTGCTTTACAACCGGATCTCACACTTGATCCTGGCAGGTAGACATAAAGACTCAGCATAAGGACAGGAGGTGAGATGAAATTAGGCAGAGGGTGATAAAAAAGGAGTAAACGTACAGGTAGAAATATTTATGGGGTTTCTATGGGAGTTAGTCACCCGATTGAGGAGGCCATCTGTTTCCTGCAGGAACACCATGAAAGTTTCTATCCAACTTAGACATATGATGCGTTTATGGCCACGGTGACATTAAGACGTGGTCCTCCAAACCCAGCTCTCTCATTGGTCAGTTTAAAACATCAGTTTTTAAAGGTGTGTTAGGCATAGCAGGTGTCACGTTGGAGACAAAGCGATATATATGACAATAGAACAAGACCTGGAGTAAGCCTGTACTGGTTCCAACCTAGTCCATCTTTAAAGGGGGTCTCTATGTCTCCCTTTTCTGTCCCCTCTGAGTGTCCATATGTGTGCACACATTCATCTCTTTATTCAACGGTTATAGAGATAATGTCAAAGTCCTGCACAATACTACCCCAGTTGAATAAAAAGTATCAACCCCCTTGTTCTAAATGCATGAAAACATTCAGAACTGCAGATAGCAGCTCGGAGTTCATGCTATGGTAATTGATATTATTCATTTTTACCCAATTATACTTTGAAGGCATAGAACTCCCAGGGATAGATTTTCATATATCCACCTCTTGGGGAGATCGATGAAAATGCATCCCACTGTTATTCAGTTCTGCCTGTTAATCTCACCTTTGCGGTCACCCTGTTAATGTGTCTGATATGCAGATACGGACAGATATCTTCATTTGTAGAAGTGGCAGATTTAGATGGAGGACCGGGGTGCACGCACCCCCCTTTAACCAAGTACTTAATAGTTTAATAATTTTGAACCCCAAAATTTGCACAAAAACAGGGGTGTCCCTCCTCCTTTTGGGCTGCACCACCTCCTTTTCCAGATTCTGGATTCGCCACTGCTAATCTAGCTTTCGTGTCATGAATAAGACATTAGCTAAATAATCATTACTCGCTCAGGCGGTGAGTTGACATTCACAGATCGGGAAAACCATGAGTGGATAGAAAGCACAGTACCCTATGTACACTCTGAAATATAACTGTTGAACCTACGGGCTCACCTCATCCCCCATGTACACTCTGAAATATAACTGTTGAACCTACAGGCTCACCTCATACCCCATGTATACTCTGAAATATAACTGTTGAACCTACGGGCTCACCTCATCCCCCATGTATACTCTGAAATATAACTGTTGAATCTACGGGCTCACCTCATCCCCCATGTATACTCTGAAATATAACTGTTGAACCTACGGGCTCACCTCATCCCCCATGTACAATCTGAAATATAACTGTTGAACCTCCGGGCTCACCTCATCCCCCATGTATACTCTGAAATATAACTGTTGAACCTACGGGCTCACCTCATCCCCCATGTACACTCTGAAATATAACTGTTGAACCTACGGGCTCACCTCATCCCCCATGTACACTCTGAAATATAACTGTTGAACCTCCGGGCTCACCTCATCCCCCATGTATACTCTGAAATATAACTGTTGAATCTACGGGCTCACCTCATCCCCCATGTATACTCTGAAATATAACTGTTGAACCTACGGGCTCACCTCATTCCCCATGTACACTCTGAAATATAACTGTTGAACCTACGGGCTCACCTCATCCCCCATGTACACTCTGAAATATAACTGTTGAACCTACAGGCTCACCTCATCCCCCATGTACACTCTGAAATATAACTGTTGAACCTACGGGCTCACCTCATCCCCCATGTATACTCTGAAATATAACTGTTGAACCTCCGGGCTCACCTCATCCCCCATGTATACTCTGAAATATAACTGTTGAACCTACGGGCTCACCTCATCCCCCATGTACACTCTGAAATATAACTGTTGAACCTCCGGGCTCACCTCGTACCCCATGTACACTCTGAAATATAACTGTTGAACCTACGGGCTCACCTCATCCCCCATGTACACTCTGAAATATAACTGTTGTTGAACCTACGGGCTCACCTCATACCCCATGTATACTCTGAAATATAACTGTTGAACCTCCGGGCTCACCTCATCCCCCATGTATACTCTGAAATATAACTGTTGAACCTACGGGCTCACCTCATACCCCATGTACACTCTGAAATATAACTGTTGAACCTACGGGCTCACCTCATCCCCCATGTACACTCTGAAATATAACTGTTGAACCTCCGGGCTCACCTCATCCCCCATGTATACTCTGAAATATAACTGTTGAACCTCCGGGCTCACCTCATCCCCCATGTACACTCTGAAATATAACTGTTGAACCTATGGGCTCACCTCATCCCCCATGTACACTCTGAAATATAACTGTTGAACCTCCGGGCTCACCTCATCCCCCATGTATACTCTGAAATATAACTGTTGAACCTACAGGCTCACCTCATCCCCCATGTATACTCTGAAATATAACTGTTGAATCTACGGGCTCACCTCATCCCCCATGTATACTCTGAAATATAACTGTTGAACCTACAGGCTCACCTCATCCCCCATGTATACTCTGAAATATAACTGTTGAACCTACGGGCTCACCTCATACCCCTTGTACACTCTGAAATATAACTGTTGAATCCCAGGGATCCTCATAAAACAGTAAACCATCATAATCGTATTGAAGTGAACCATTGTAGTTTCTACAATGAAGCCCCAGGGGGCAGTACAGTGGTACAAGGGATTTCTGTGAAAATAGCAACGAATTTCTGCCAATTTTAGGATAAAGATTTGCCTGTTATTTTGATGACATTCTGTTTTTACAGTGTTGAGTATTTGCAGTGTGGAATTGGTAAGTCACACCAGACCTTCCAGTCACCACCAGCAATCAGTCAGTGACTGGTCCTGTCCATACTCGGTGATGCAGCCAGGGTCCTGAGAATACCCTTAGTCTATATACGTGCTATGGCTCTGTAGATAATCCTAGTCTACTTTAGTCTATAATGCTAACACACGCTACAGCAGCAGTTTCATGAGGCCTGTCCTCCGAACATGGCTCTTACAAGTGACAATAGCTGTTCTCACTTCCCATGAATGGTGCAACAGATGAAATACAGTGGCGGGTTAAGAATGACGGCATAGTGGTATGCATCCTCCTTTTTGCCAGGAGTTATGAGTTTATTTTCCTGTTTTAATACTCAAATTTGACCAAATATAGAGGTTAAATAAGTAGGCCACCCTCACCCTTTCAAAGTCCTGGATCTGCCACTGAAATAATCTTAGTGTTAGATAGACTGTAGCCTACAGAGCTGTAAACAACACCCCCTGGTGTGTAAAACCACAACTACACCCTGCCCCCAGACTTCCACCACCAGTCACTAGTTCCTGCCTCCCCCACCAGGGGATTAGCTTATAACCTGTGATTGGAGACTGATGGGGTTTGGGATTCTGGGAGGTGGCTACACACTCTTCATACAGAGTGTTGGCAGGGAGTGATGGGTGGCCAATCAGAGAATGTGTTTGGAGAGGGTCTGGTGAGGACTGTCTGAGGGAGGTTGAAACCAGTGAGGGACTCTGTGCATTAGGCAGATGACATTTCCTTCCCATTTCTAAGGCACCAAGTCATCAAATAAGGACAGGTCATGAATATCTGAATGCACTGGGTACTGCTCTAAAACTCCACACATCCATAGCGGCCTGTTTAAACGCCTCGGTGCTAAGTAATATCAATACCTTTATAAATACCCACATCCCATATTCAAGACAGGCTCTTGTAAATTTGTTTATTTTATGTGAATAACTTCTTCCCGTAGAGATAGCATTGCGCCGTCGATCGCCACACCCCCAGTGGCGTAACGTGTGTCGATCCACCACAGCGGCAGATCCACCACTGCAGCCTCGTTCTGGGTGCATGTAAACATTCAAAATGGCGGACCGCCGCTCGTACGGGGGACTACGGTAACGGATTTTGTTAATTTTCAGTTAATTAAAGACTCTAAAAACATAAAATAAATATAGAACTAAACTCCCCTGGTGCCCTCGGTGGCTGATCCACCCCTCGGGAGTTGTCTCCCCCTCGGGCTAACGCCCTCGGGGGAGACAACTCCCTCGTGGTGGATCGGCCACCTCATACACCACGGTCGTTTAGTTCTATCTATATCCTGTTATTAGTGGCTAAGAGTACCAAGTCATGCTGTATTAATGTAGGTGGAGCATACTTATGAATATGAGGTTTAACGTATGCCAAATACATCATACTTATCTCAATTAACCGATAGACCCAAATATTCCATAATTCATGATGCATAGCGACAATATGGGAGGCCATATGTGTGTGCGGCCATGACAGTTCCAGTATCAGAACCGCTCATATAATCTGCCTATAGGTACTATACATCCAAACTGTATGACATGCCAAAAACTGGTGTGGCTGCGAGATCAGGTCCAGAAGTCTCTTATGTCAGCATGCATATGGCGCTCCCTTAGGAACCAGTTTGCTCCCGATTGGTCGCTATAGAACTCTTGTGATATATGTAAGAACACAACTATCATGGAGGAACATCTTAGTTTACCACACTGTACTTCACTAAGTATGTGAATGTAGGCCATCTCATCAACTACACAAACACAACCAGTTGTAGAAAATTAAATAAATGCCTGCGTCAATTCCCTCCCAGTCTCACAGAGATGAAGCGCGCTTTGACATGGGAATTTACAGAGGAATGGAACGCTTTTGTAAATTGTGCTGGAGAGGGGTAGTATGCAAGACAAAGCTTTGTTGTCGCTGCTTAAAAGGAAAGTTGCTGCCGGTTGCTGTTGAAAAAAGGCTCGATGTTAATTGTAGTAGTGTGTATGTGTCTGAGTGTACGGTCTATAGTTAAATCCCGCTACGTCAATACAACTGGCGCTTTGTGTCTCAGGTTTATACAATTCATTTTGTCATAGCAATAAGGACTTTGCTGACAGACTTTTTACAGAAAAAGCCACAGTAAATATGGAATTATGCTTTTCAGGGATGTCCAGGGGTGACTGAGGGTGTCTAAAATTTCGAAATTTACCTTTTAGGCATGCCCCTATACCCCCTAAAGAATCAAAGCGCTTCACTTGCTGTGCTTCAAAATGTCAACACACCTAGCCTGAACTGTGCTGGCCCCCTCCAAGTCTAATGTTCCCAATGGGGAATTGTCACTAGATAATATCATACTATAGGAGTTTATTCCCATTCCTGGTGGGTCCACCATTTTGAATTTCGCAGGTTTTGCTAAAAGTGGTAATAGACACTGATAAATCATGTCATTATGGGTACCTTGTCCCTGGGTAATAGACACTGATAAATCATGGCATTATGGGTACCTTGTCCCTGGATAACACCCACTTCCGGGAACATGCTGTTTCCCATCTCTTATCATTGCCTGATGCAAGAAACCAGCCCCAGTCCTGCTTAGACCCAATAGCATTGCAATAATTGCTATCTAATGATGCCAATGGAGATCTATCACAAGGACCCATGTCGTAAATGCGCCCACATTCGTAGGACCAAAAGTATATCTGTATAAGTTTATAAATACTGCCCTATGCTGTGCATGGATAAAGGGTATCTTTATAAGTAATGGAAAACCTCCACAGAGCTGGAGGATCTGCCACAAACACAGATTTTACTGTCAGCTGTAATGGTTAGCCCATGGGACTCTGGATCCCAACACTGTCTGGTGCGTGGGAACAAATCCCAAAGGGCACAGAATCTTCTCAAGAATTTCATCTGCTCTTCAAAAATGACCTGCTGCATAAAACCTCGTGCTACACTTGGCCTATTTCACAAAACCTCCTCCCAGACCTGACCCAGTTCACAAAACCTGCCAGAACTGACCTAATTCATAAAACCTCCTGCAGGCCCTCCCAACTGTAGAATGTGGAAATAAACCTACAGTTGGAACAATGGGCTGCAGAGCCAAGTGGAGTATAAGTTTATAAATACTGCCCTATGCTGTGCATGGATAAAGGATATCTTTATAAGTTTATAAATACTGCCCTATGCTGTGCATGGATAAAGGATATCTTTATAAGTTTATAAATACTGCCCTATGCTGTGCATGGATAAAGGATATCTTTATAAGTTTATAAATACTGCCCTATGCTGTGCATGGATAAAGGATATCTTTATAAGTTTATAAATACTGCCCTATGCTGTGCATGGATAAAGGATATCTTTATAAGTTTATAAATACTGCCCTATGCTGTGCATGGATAAAGGATATCTTTATAAGTTTATAAATACTGCCCTTTTCTGTGCATGGATAAAGGATATCTTTATAAGGTAATATTTACTGCCCTTTGCTGTGCATGGATAAAGGATATCTTTATAAGTTAATATTTACTGCCCTTTGCTGTGCGTGGATAAAGGATATCTTTATAAGTTAATATTTACTGCCCTTTGCTGTGCATGGATAAAGGATATCTTTATAAGTTAATATTTACTGCCCTTTGCTGAGCATGGATAAAGGATATCTTTATAAGTTAATATTTACTGCCCTTTGCTGTGCATGGATAAAGGATATCTTTATAAGTTAATATTTACTGCCCTTTGCTGTGCATGGATAAAGGATATCTTTATAAGTTAATATTTACTGCCCTTTGCTGTGCATGGATAAAGGATATCTTTATAAGTTAATATTTACTGCCCTTTGCTGTGCATGGATAAAGGATATCTTTATAAGTTAATATTTACTGCCCTTTGCTGTGCGTGGATAAAGGATATCTTTATAAGTTAATATTTACTGCCCTTTGCTGAGCATGGGCCCATCTTGGTAGGATCATTGCGTATATGACTCTACAAGTTGATAAGTACCCTGATTGATCAATGCTTAAGAATAGTGTGGCAGCTGTGTCCGCTGAGCAACTTAATGTCTAGGATAATGATTTTATTTTTTACGTCCTGGGCATTGGACGCAGGGATCTATCGAGCCCTGTCAGTGTTGTTAATATGCCCATCAATTGGTATCAATCTACAAGTTGATAAGTAGCATCACATGTTAATCAGTGATTGGTGCAGGCTCTAGCAGACATTATGGGTATTTCCAGCAATATCCTGCGATTACCCTGATTTATTTCATGGTAGGAACGTTGAACACTATAGATTAGTATAGGAAGCCTATTCCCGATGTGTGCATGGAGAAATATGGTGCCATTCTTCACGCTGACAACTTTCTCCATGCTCTGGGGCTTGCGCAGCGCAGTACCTTACAAAATCCAAGATGGCGACAACAACATTGCCGATCGGGTAAATAAAAGTGAGTTTTTGTCTAATTTACACCATAAAACCATGAAATAAACACATAGTTCAACTCGGATTTGTCAGTTAAGTCTATTTCTCCACTTGTGTCTCTCAGGCTTTTCCCAATAAGGCCTCGTTGGGAAAAGCCTGAGACACGCGCATGGAGTAATAGCCTGAACTGACAAATGATTGTTGAACTATGTTGATATCCAGCAATATGCAGACCTGTAGAAGCTGGGATATGGGTATAGCCGATTCTCATATCGACTGATGGGGAACGAGGGATTCATAGAGCTCTAGATATTCAGATATATACCAGACTTCTTCTAACCCTTTACGGACTCCTAATGCTGGAGAGTGCATCGTACTCATTGGTCAGCATGATGCACCAATGCAGCAATTGCAAACCTGAGTAACCCGTTATGGCCACTAATGCAGGAGCGCATCATACCAAATCGTCAGCATGATGTACGAATGAAGTGCTGGGCCTGTCATCGGTGGAGCGTGACGGAGGTTTCAGCCCTGTAGGGGCGCCATGATGGATAATGCAGCCTTGGTAAGTAACTCACCAGGGCTGCATTCATGCATCATGATGACATTCCGTCCCTCATATTATGAGGGACGGAATATTAGGGTAAAAGTTCACCATTTTGCCTTCCTACTACTACAGTATACATACAGTTTAGCAGAAGGTGACCTATTTTCGGATCTGATCTTTGACCTACTGACTTAGATCACCTCAAAATATTATCCCCATGTAAAACATATGTTTCTTCACTGGTTCAATTATAGATAGTTGCATTGATTAATGAAAATGTTGTTGATACTAGGATTAGATGAATTAATTTGAATCAAATTTTTTCTTTTTCAAACTTGTATTCTGAAAAATATGTTGTTTTTTTTTTTTATTTTATTACACCTGGCATATCTTCAATCCTGAGATTCTAAGCTTTAATTTGGTATATAGCATGTTTTTGTTTCTTTGGTGATGGGTGCAACTTGAAAAACAGCTCCCAGCTCAGCCATGCTGCAGCAGCATGAAGCACACAGCAACCAATGCATGCCGAGAGGTTGATCTAGTTATTACACAGAGGGCGCCATGTGGCACACACCAACCAATGCATGCCGAGAGGTTGATCTAGTTATTACACAGAGGGCGCCATGTGGCACACATCAACCAATGCATGCCGAGAGGTTGATCTAGTTATTACACAGAGGGCGCCATGTGGCACACACCAACCAATGCATGCCGAGAGGTTGATCTAGTTATTACACAGAGGGCGCCATGTGGCACACACCAACCAATGCATGCCGAGAGGTTGATCTAGTTATTACACAGAGGGCGCCATGTGGCACACACCAACCAATGCATGCCGAGAGGTTGATCTAGTTATTACACAGAGGGCGCCATGTGGCACACATCAACCAATGCATGCCGAGAGGTTGATCTAGTTATTACACAGAGGGCGCCATGTGGCACACATCAACCAATGCATGCCGAGAGGTTGATCTAGTTATTACACAGAGGGCGCCATGTGGCACACACCAACCAATGCATGCCGAGAGGTTGATCTAGTTATTACACAGAGGGCGCCATGTGGCACACACCAACCAATGCATGCCGAGAGGCTGATCTAGTTATTACACAGAGGGCGCCATGTGGCACACACCAACCAATGCATGCCGAGAGGTTGATCTAGTTATTACACAGAGGGCGCCATGTGGCACACACCAACCAATGCATGACCAGAGGTTGATCTAGTTATTACACAGAGGGCGCCATGTGGCACACATCAACCAATGCATGCCGAGAGGTTGATCTAGTTATTACACAGAGGGCGCCATGTGGCACACACCAACCAATGCATGCCGAGAGGTTGATCTAGTTATTACACAGAGGGCGCCATGTGGCACACATCAACCAATGCATGACCAGAGGCTGATCTAGTTATTACACAGAGGGTGCCATGTGGCACACACCAACAAATGCATGCCGAGAGGTTGATCTAGTTATTACACAGAGGGCGCCATGTGGCACACATCAACCAATGCATGACCAGAGGCTGATCTAGTTATTACACAGAGGGCGCCATGTGGCACAGACCAACCAATGCATGACCAGAGGCTGATCTAGTTATTACACAGAGGGCGCCATGAGGCACACACCAACCAATGCATGACCAGAGGCTGATCTAGTTATTACACAGAGGGCGCCATGTGGCACACACCAACCAATGCATGACCAGAGGTTGATCTAGTTATTACACAGAGGGTGCCAACCTAGTGGGTAACTGTAGAAGTACAACAACCCCTGCTAGCACTACTCATCCAAATGATGTCTTTTTTACGTAAATAACATGAGTTTTCACGTAAGAATGACGTAAATCGCATGAGTTGTGCTAGCTGGGACACTACCACCAGGGACTATGAGAAGTACTGAATATACGAGGCATCATACTAGAGACATTGAAGGTCTCATAGGTCCCTGTGTCAGCATGATGCACCATTGCAGTGCTTAACTCGCAGGTACTGCATTGGTGCATCATGGGGACCCTTTGGCATGAAGTATGAGTGCAATCCAAAGAGCAATCTGTCCCCCTATTCCATAAGATTTCCTTCACCTTTTCATTTCCTCTCTTTCATCCTGAAAACACGAATTCTAAAAATGAACAGGGGATTCATGGCAAGTTATGTCATAATGTGAAAAGAAGGCCTGGAATTGAATCCTGAAAATTCACAGGACATTCATGACAAATGCTGAAAGTTTAAAAGAGGTTTCAACTATTCTGAAAAGCATGAAAAGCAATAGCAGGAATTACAGCAAAAACAACACCAAGCCTTTATTTGAGTTTACACCTTCCTCAATTGTACATAGAGGGTGGCTCCTGTCACACCCCCTGTATACCACTCACCTGTATCCTCCTCCTGTACGTGTGTGTCCAGGTGAGTCCCTTTTCCAGGTGCTCAGTATCCACTCTGTATATGTCTTTGAACCTGTCCTTAAATATGTTTTAACATGGAGGTAGAGTCATTGAGTGGTTTTTACCACTTATACTACCACCTGTAGAGTATTTCTTGTACAGGGTATGGGTTCTGTGTATGGTATTAGCATTACTCTGGAGGCAGTTGAGGAGGTCCAGGTGTTACCTTGTAGAAGTAGGTGCCACCTGTAGCATTTCCTACACCTCCTGGTCCTTACCAGAGCCGTACTGTATGTGCCCTATTAGCACCCCAGTAGTAGCAGTCCTCCCTGGAGCAGGACCTTCCAGGTGGGGGTGGTAGTCTAGTGCCCTGGATCTGTATGTGCCCTATTAGCACCCCAGTAGTAGCAGACCTCCCTGGAGCAGGACCTTCCAGGTGGGGGTGGTAGTCTAGTGCCCTGGATCTGCTCTTGGTGCATCTAGTGCCTCCGTACACCCAATATGGCCGGGGTTAACGTACCTGGGGCTACTGGTAGTGTTGGAGCTATGAGCTGCTCAGTCTGAGCTGCTCATGACGTGTTAGCCATATCAGGTGGTTACTGCTCCCAGACTGAGTGAGTCCCTCACACTGAGTGACTGTAGATGGAGGCTGGCTGCAGCAAAGTGGGGCTGGGTCTGGAGACTGCTGCTGGAGGAGGAGGAGAAGGGGGAGGGAGGGAGGCTCCTAGGCTCGTGGTGATGGTGGTTTAGTTCTACTTTCATCCACCAGGCTGATTTTCTCTGTAATAACTAGACCATCCTCTGGTCATTTCAAGCTCAATTCTCCTAGATCTCCTGATAAATGCTATATACACAGGTTGATTAACAGACCACATTAAACTGATAAGACACGGGCTTCCCTAGCCCACTTAAAACGGTCTACTTCTCATCTCTCCTATCCCCTCAGGATGTGTGTGGTGCACATATGTGCGGGCACTGACACATTCCTCTGTGAAATTGTGTAATGTTGATCTCGCCATGAATATGACCTTAGCTGTCGAAATGGCGTTAAACATCTATTACTCACTCACTCACTGATAAGACACGAATTTTAACACAAAGTATTTCTACAGTTACAGCACCGACAGGACCCATACCTAGTCATGCATGCACTACCATCACTTTTCTATAGCAGAGGCAGTGTGTGTATGAGTGGGGGGGGGGATGGACAGTAGTTATATATGTAGACCTACATAACCTGTTATGCTGACCAATCATAATCCGTCTACTGTACAATTGGTGAAGTGGGGGAAGTCCAGACTCCAGTCTCCTCAGGAGTGTCACCTGTAGAATACCAGGCTCGATCTTCCAGGCCCTATAGTGGGCCTGAAAGATTTCATATCAAATCACTGCAATGCCTCCTCTTAAATGATCCAGGAGCCTGGATCATTTTCTCATAAGGTAGTGGCTTCACTGATTGGTGTATTCACTTATGTGCAAATGAATATTCATGAATGAAGCTTGTTCCCCTGTGACCATACCTGTTGCATCTTCATTACTAGAACCAGCAGGCTCAATGCAACTACAAAACTTGGGCTTAGGCTGGGATTGAACTCACAACCCTTGGATTTGGAAACCTCTGCTCTCTCAACTGAGCTAGGCAGGCAATCGATTTACCAGCAGCCAGGGGAACAGCATATTCTCTTGGTTGTAGGGTTAGGGTCAGGTTACAACATAGGTAAGTTTTTGTCACCTGCTTCAACCTGTTGCAACGTCAATGTATCTATAACAAATCTCCCAGACTGTATATAGTACAGTCTGGGCTCGTCCGAGACTGTTAGAATACATGTTGGATATCTAGATCTAGATAACTTTGAGGAGAGTTTTCAGTGACTGCCAGTTGTGTTGGTCCCCTTAGGCAATAGTTAGGTCACCTTCTTTGCTCTCAATCAATGTATGAAATAAAGATTCTGACAAGCTGCGTGTGTGTGTGCAGAAATATTAGTCTGTATCTGTATATGTAGGTAAGTTGGTGATGTTCAGTCATGTTTGTAAGAGTCAATTAACCCTTGACGTCCTGCTGATGCATTAATACATAACGCCCAATGATGCGAGTAACTCACCAAGGCTACATCCATGCATCCTACCGACCCTACAGGGTTGATACACAAACTCCCTGCGGGTCGTTTGGGCATGATGCATTCTTGCATCAGCGGCCCTTAGAGAGGTAAAAGAGTGAACTAATGTGTAGTTTGATACCTACAAGAACAATGAGCCCATGAGACAGATCTCTCACCAGCCGCCAGTGTAAACTAATATGAAGTTTGATACCTACAAGAACAATGAGCCCATGAGACAGATCTCTCACCACCCGCCAGTGTAAACTAATGTGTAGTTTGATACCTACAAGAACAATGAGCCCATGAGACATAGCTCTCTCACCAGCCGCCAGTGTAAACTAATATGTAGTTTGATACCTACAAGAACAATGAGCCCATGAGACATAGCTCTCTCACCAGCCGCCAGTGTAAACTAATATGTAGTTCGATACCTACAAGAACAATGAGCCCATGAGACATAGCTCTCTCACCACCCGCCAGTGTAAACTAATGTGTAGTTTGATACCTACAAGAACAATGACCCCATGAGACATAGATCTCTCACCAGCCGCCAGTGACAGGTGAAGGCTACTCAGAACCAGCAGCACCTGTAATGTGTAAAACCACCACTAGGGGTAGATAACAGTTGGTAAAACACTCACCAGGGGGCGGGAGGGAGCAGCCCAGAGTACAATCAGAGCTGCTCTGTGTGTGTCAGGGTGTGAGAAGTCTATGTGAATGGTAGAGGTGTGAGTAGTATATAATGTTGTGTTAGTAGTACATAGACATGGCACTTTATTTATGGCATTTGACTATACTCCTTTTTTTCTTACACCAGGGTATACTAATCAAATC
The DNA here is from genome assembly GCA_949317995.1 of Acholoe squamosa. Lineage (NCBI taxonomy): Eukaryota > Metazoa > Annelida > Polychaeta > Phyllodocida > Polynoidae > Acholoe > Acholoe squamosa. Next base: position 91,662,692 of record OX439037.1, read on the forward strand.
GAAGCAATTATAAGAACAAGGTAGAGCAAAAGTGTATTTAGATTAATATAGGGGGGGGGGCATTCTATGGTAATTGTAGAGCTGTGTAGGGCTCTAAGTAGTGGTAGAGGTATAGTATTAGTAGATTGGGTTGTCAGTAGTATACAGAGTTAAGAGGTTGGGGGTGGGCATTTGAATAATAATAATCCATTCGCCAAAATCAGTGTAGATTCTTTTTTAAATATAAAGCCATAGGAATATGTACAACAAGAGTTGCTCCTTTAAAGACCGATGATTCATTGATGTTTGAATGTGTTAGTCATCATGATGCACCGTGCCGACTCTATGGGGTTGATACACTCCTGGAGGGTCGGCATGATGCTCCAATGAAGTGCTGCCGGTGCATCATGGCGACCAATGGGCATGATGCACTCCTGCAGGGTTAACATTTGGAAATAAGGTAATAAAGTGTTTAAGGTGTGTTGACTTAAGTTGAGTCAGTATTGGCGTCTCCTCACTCCATCACTCTGCCCATTTATCACTTAGCCTACTGATTGATGTCAAATACCTGTCACACTGCGGGGGTTTGGTATTACACTATCTCAGTTTATTGAACAAAAACTTCCAATTTGGTTCATGTAACAATATCCAACTTCAATAAAACTTAAATGGCAATGAAGTGATTTGATTAACCCTTAAGGACAAGCTGATGCATCACCCCATTGGTCATCACGATGCACCATTGGGCATCACGATGCGCCGATGGTCATCACGATGCGCCGATGGTCATCACGATGCGCCGATGGTCATCACGATGCACCGATGGTCATCACGATGCACCATTGGGCATCATGATGCACCATTGGTCATCACGATGCACCATTGGTCATCACGATGCACCATTGGTCATCACGATGCACCATTGGTCATCACGATGCACCATTGGTCATCACGATGCACCGATGGTCATCACGATGCACCATTGGTCATCACGATGCACCATTGGGCATCACGATGCACCATTGGTCATCACGATGCACCATTGGTCATCACAATGCACCATTGGTCATCACGATGCACCATTGGGCATCACGATGCACCATTGGTCATCACGATGCACCAATGGTCATCGCGATGCACCAATGAAGTGATTTGATTGACCCTTAATTCCTTGTAGATTTTTATATACTGTACTGCCACTTGGGGCTTCCACTGGTCACACTGGTCCACTGCTATACAATTATGGTGGTCCACTGTTGAATTTTATAAGGATCCCTGGTGGATTCAACAGTTATTGTTTACAGTGTAGATATACCTACAAGTACCTGTGACAACTACAGACAACTACAGGATACATGTCTACACCCACCTGGGTCTACACACCCGTCACTGCAGTGACTGTCTGCAGTTATCACTTTTACACTTTTTGGGCTGCTAATACAGGAGTGCATCCTGCCCATTGGTAGCATCATGCGGACCCTGCTTGTTGTATCAACCCTGTAGGATCGATACGGTGCATCAAAGAAGTTACTCACCAGGGTTCCATTTTATATGCGTCATCACGACCAATAGGCATGATGATGGTATCTGCTAAAGTGCTTGCTGCATTGGGGATAGCCGTCCCACAAAATGCCCATAGAAATGAGTTTCGATACTTTCAAGGCTGCTGATGCAAGAGTGCATTATGCCGCTTGGTAGTCATGATGCATCAATGAAGTGCATCAAGTCGACCAATGGGCATGATGCATTAACCGACCATTAGCCTTTAAAGTGTTATCTACAATCCCTCCATTATATGTCAGTAGGCAATACAGTTAACAGCTATCCCTCCATTATATGTCAGTAGGCAATACAGTTAACAGCAATTCCCCGTTATATGTCAGTAGGCAATACAGTTAACAGCTATCCCTCCGTTATATGTCAGTAGACAATACAGTTAACATCTATCCCTCCATTATGTCAGTAGGAAATACAGTTAACAGCTATCCCTCCATTATATGTCAGTAGGCAATACAGTTAACAGCTATCCCCCCGTTATATGTCAGTAGACAATACAGTTAACAGCTATCCCTCCATTATATGTCAGTAGGCAATACAGTTAACAGCTGTCCCTCCATTATATGTCAGTAGGCAATACAGTTAACAGCTGTCCCTCCATTATATGTCAGTAGGCAATACAGTTAACAGCTATCCCTCCATTATATGTCAGTAGGCAATACAGTTAACAGCTATCCCTCCATTATATGTCAGTAGGAAATACAGTTAACAGCTATCCCTCCGTTATATGTCAGTAGGAAATACAGTTAACAGCTATCCCTCCGTTATATGTCAGTAGGCAATACAGTTAACAGCTATCCCTCCGTTATATGTCAGTAGGAAATACAGTTAACAGCTATCCCTCCATTATATGTCAGTAGGCAATACAGTTAACAGCTATCCCCCCGTTATATGTCAGTAGACAATACAGTTAACAGCTATCCCTCCGTTATCAGTCAGTAGACAATACAGTTAACAGCAATCCCTCCATTATATGTCAGTAGGCAATACAGTTAACAGCTATCCCCCCGTTATATGTCAGTAGGCAATACAGTTAACAGCTATCCCTCCGTTATATGTCAGTAGGCAATACAGTTAACATCTATCCCTCCATTATGTCAGTAGGCAATACAGTTAACAGCAATCCCTCCATTATGTCAGTAGGCAATACAGTTAACAGCAATCCCTCCATTATGTCAGTAGACAATACAGTTAACAGCAATCCCTCCATTATGTCAGTAGGCAATACAGTTAACAGCAATCCCTATATTATATGTCAGTAGGCAATACAGTTCACAGCAATCCCTCCATTATATGTCAGTAGGCAATACAGTTAACAGCTATCCCTCCATCGGTTTATTCTCACAGCCAGATTTCTGTCACTCAATTCATTCAGTGGGAGCAGAAAAAAGATGGCCGCCTCATGAAATTCCCATTTAGCCTCAGGAACCAGTTCCCTAAATTCTCCTTATCATACTTTTTGTATTGTTTTGCGGGAGAATGGCGGGGATTTCCTGATTCTGTCCATTTTAAGGTGATTGTGTTGAATTGTAAAGGATTGATTTAATGGGTTAAGAGTAAAACAGCAGAAGGAGGCTTTAACAGACCGATCATTGAGCAGTACTTCAGCTCAAACCTCAACATTTTAACTAAAACCTTCATGGTATAACGATGCATCGATACATAATGCCCACTGCTCGGCACGATGCATCAATGTATGTGTAGCCCTGGCAAATCGCTCGCGACATCACCCCCACCCTTATAGGGGTTGATAAGCTCCTGGATGATTGGCAGACCCGCCAGAATTTAATTGGTGCATCCATCCTCAGCTTTGTATTGGTTGACACTTCAGCTGTTAGTATGCCAAGGCACTATGTGACATAAAACTGTATCAGAATCAATGGCAATTGTCATCTGCAGTGAAGTGAAACATTATATTTTACGTACCAAACACCATGAATTGTAGTTTTCAAGGAGATTTCGTGATAATTAGGACTTTTTGTATGCACATATATTTATATCTACATCTGCAAAACTCATATTGAATAGAATATAAACTTATCACACACATTCATCTTGTGAAAAGATTCCATCAACAAACACCATTTTCCTTAAGGGGAGAAATAAGGGGGGTATTCCTAATGCAAGGCCAATGTCTGATTATAAGCGAGAAGAATCAATACCCTGCATTTGGTCGGTGAACCCCTTTAGCCCGGTGATGGATAATGGGTAAAGAGGTTTTTAGAAAGTTGCCCGCAATAACAATTTCCTCAAATGCACTTCCTGTAGCCTCCATTCAATAATGGTCACCTTCCTGCTGTGAGGGCACAGAGCTTGTTTTCTATTGGCTATCATTAGACTAGAATGTAGGTCAGCGCACATGTCGATCCATCATCGACTCCTTTATCGAGTGACAGCCCATCCTTTTAAACACATCCTTAGCTCTCCACACCTACCCACACCTACTCTGCGGGTGAAAGTATGGAACCTTGTCAGTTTAGCAGTGGAAGGTAAATGATTGGATATGTACCCCTAAAGGGCCCAGGATATACATTTGTGCAGCAGATAGTAAAGATGCTTAGGATGCCATATTATCATGTTAAAGTGCCAGGATTTGAATTGCGCTTCGCTTTTATAAGCACCGGGAGTATGAGAGTCTTTAAATATTCCTTAAACACTACAGACTCGATTTTGAATAACTGAGTGTCTTGCATAATGGCCAGGGCTAACTGACCCTCCTAATCTATGAGCGCCAGAACAGTTATTCATAATGATAAAGTAAAAGGGGTACTTCTGATTGTGGGTGCTGTAAACAAGACTGAAATCATTTTTTGTTGCTTTTGGATCTTGACACTCAAGATTATATTGATTTTCCCTCCAAACTAAAAGTCTCAAGATGTATTGCATTTTAACAGGGAGGAGTATATGACTGGAGAATCAAGCATTTGTACATTTATTTTAGAAAATAATTCATTTTATGTCTATACACGACAGAGCTGACTCGTGTTAAAAGCACAATCATGGTTTTTACTGCTTTAGTGTGAAAGGTCCCGGCCCAAGGTGTTTAAATTCCTGATGTGAGTTTGTACCAGGTGAGGTTGTCTTAACACTGGGCCCCTACACTCCAACATGAGCTGAAACACTTGGTAAAGTCACTCATGTAGTTTACTATATGTAAAAATGGACTCAAAATAGCAAATATTAGATATGCGCTTTGAACTCTTCCCCCTGGCTCCAGGCTGTCCAAGCAGCATAAATTGTAATTGGTGCTGTAATAGAAATCATGTTTCCCAGTGCCCCAGTTTAGTCAACCTGGCTTGAAGTGTTCGAATTAAATTCTTGATATGAATTGTAGATTTTGTTGTGAGTTTCAGGCCGTTCAAGCAGCATAGATTGGGGTAGGTCTATAAAGATATGAGTTTGGTAGCTGTGTGTCCTAATCTAAGCCTGCACAGGAGACACCTGTAGAGGGCAGAGATAAGGTGACAACATGTCAGACACCCGCCTTATCGTAAGACATGTGAACCGCACGGTGTGAAAACACAACCTGTCAAATAAATGTGTTTTAACTCTCTACGGATGTGTTCGAGTTTTTATGAACTACCATTTTACCCCGAGGCGCGTAGTCATGAGGATAAATGCCAGGAATTCACTGAAAATATTCTTACTCACAAGAGTCTGCATCAAGACGCAGGTAATGTCGCCAAAATAAGTATCATTTGAGACTCAGCCTCATCCTGGGATGATCCTGAGGTTATACTCTGGCTCTGACTTAGTATCACTCCAGGATCATACTGAGTCTCAAATCATGCTCATTTTGGCAGCATTGTCTAAGTCTGGATCCAGACTCAAAAGAGTAAGAATTTCTTTTTCAGTGTTTCTTATACGATTTGGATCAGTTATGTATAGCACCGTATAGCAGAGGTTATCATACTATAGAACTGTAGTAAACTCAATACTAAACCCAACCTGCGCCTTATGGCATTTCCTTGGATCCATTTTATACGCGAGGTGCACTTTATGTGCAATCTATTACGGAAATGGCTGCTTGCCGATATGATGCATCAATAAGTGACCTTTCAGTTTTTTTTTGTGAATTATCGCATCGTATTAGACCTAAGGGTTGATACATGGTCAGAAAATCAGCATGTCCTAATATGGGTGTACCATGCAGCAAGTATTGTCCTATAAAGTGATGCCTATCTGTAATGCTGCCATGCTGCAAGTATTGTCCTATAAACTGATGCCTATCTGTAATGCTGCCATGCTGCAAGTATTGTCCTATAAACTGATGCCTTTCTGTAATGCTGCCATGCTGCAAGTATTGTCCTATAAACTGATGCCTATCTGTAATGCTGCCATGCTGCAAGTATTGTCCTATAAACTGATGCCATCTGTAATGCTGCCATGCAGCAAGTAATGTCCTATAAAGTGATGCCTATCTGTAATGCTGCCATGCTGCAAGTATTGTCCTTTAAACTGATGCCATCTGTAATGCTGCCATGCTGCAAGTATTGTCCTATAAAGTGATGCCTATCTGTAATGCTGCCATGCTGCAAGTATTGTCCTATAAACTGATGCCTATCTGTAATGCTGCCATGCAGCAAGTAATGTCCTATAAACTCATGCCTATCTGTAATGCTGCCATGCTGCAAGTATTGTCCTTTAAACTGATGCCATCTGTAATGCTGCCATGCTGCAAGTATTGTCCTATAAACTGATGCCTATCTGTAATGCTGCCATGCTGCAAGTATTGTCCTATAAACTGATGCCTATCTGTAATGCTGCCATGCTGCAAGTATTGTCCCATAAACTGACACCTATCTGTAATGCTGCCATGCTGCAAGTATTGTCCTTTAAACTGATGCCTATCTGTAATGGGTTAACAGGAACCTTATGTTTCATAAGGGTCTGCGTGGAGAGCGACTTGTTAAGATTAATCCCCTTACAGAAACCAATTACAAATCAACCCTTGAAGGGCCCGATAATGCTTTAATGTATCATAGTTCACCATGATGCATTAATGCAACCCTGGCAAGTAACTCGCCAGGGCTACAATCATGCATTATGCTGACCTTACAGGGTTTACACACACCCGGTGGGTCGGCATGATGCATCAATGAAGTGGTGGCAAGCAGATTTGCCAGCACTTCATTGATGCATCATGATGACCAATTGGCATGATGCACTCCTACAGTACCAGCCCTAAAAGCGCTAAGATTAATTCTCTCACAGAAACCAGTTAGTACTTAAACAACATGCGGCGCTCTCACACAATTACATCAATCACACACATTTTGCACGAGGTGCAACTGGTGTCTGGAAATGGGATTCAAAAGGAGTCTAAAATACTTATTTGTATATTCCTATTTATATAAAGAAACCCCTCATTAGGAACTGAAGTGATTGATTATTGGAAACTTTCCTGTGACAAGTTTTGTCAGCTTCCTACAGCCACAACGGATAATTAATGCTTCTTTTACAATATGTTGAGCTTAAGCTCCGGGTTTTGATTAACCCTCCAAGACATCTTGCCAGCACTTCACTGGAGCAACATGCCAACCCTCTGGAGAGTATCACTCATGTAGGGTTGGCATGATGCATGAATGTAGTGCTAGCAAGTTACTCACCAGGACTGCATTCATGCATCATGATGACCAATGGGTGTTATGCATTAATGCATTAGCACCGGTCTGAGCACCAGAGATAAGGGGGAGCTGAAATATATCTCTTTAAGTTTAATTTTTTCCCAAAGCTGCATTGGGAATAATACTGAACACATCAGGCCGTTTTTGCTTTGTCAGGTTTTAACCCTTTAAGGGTTTCTTATGCATTCATGCATCATGATGGTCTAGAGCCTTCTGAATTGTCCCATGTGAGTTACTCGGCAGTACAGAAGTAGTGCTTGGCAGGCACTTTCTCGCACTGTGCCAGTTCAGCAGGTACTTTCTAGCACTGTGCCCGTTCAACAGGCACTTTCTAGCACTGCCAGTTTAGCAGGCTTTTTTTAACACTGCACCAGTTCAGCAGGTACTTTCTAGCACTGTGCCAGTTCAGCAGGTTCTTTCTAGCACAGCGCCAGTTCAGCAGGTACTTTCTAGCACTGCCAGTTCAGCAGGCTTTTTTTAACACTGCACCAGTTCAGCAGGTACTTTCTAGCGCTGTGCCAGTTCAGCAGGTACTTTCTAGCACTGTGCCAGTTCAGCAGGTTCTTTCTAGCACAGCGCCAGTTCAGCAGGTACTTTCTAGCACTGCCAGTTCAGCAGGCTTTTTTTACACTGCACCAGTTCAGCAGGCACTTTCTATCAATGCATGAGTTCAGCAGGCACTTTCTAGCAATGCACCAGTTCAGCAGGTACTTTCTACCATTACACCAGTTCAGCTGGCACTTTCTAGCACTGTGCCAGTTCAGCAGGCACTTTCTAGCACTGTGCCAGTTCAGCAGGTACTTTCTAGCACTGTGCCAGTTCAGCAGGTTCTTTCTAGCACTGTGCCAGTTCAGCAAGTTCTTTCTAGAACACTGCCATTTCCACAGCTACCTTTTAGCACTGTGCTAGTTCAGCAGGTACTTTCTACCACTGCACCAGTTCAGCAGGCACTTTCTTGCAATGCACCAGTTCAGCAGGCACTTTCTTGCAATGCACCAGTTCAGCAGGTACTTTCTAGCACTGTTCCAGTTCAGCAGGTACTTTCTAGCACTGTGCCAGTTCAGCAGGTACTTTCTAGCACTGTGCCAGTTCAGCAGGTTCTTTCTAGCAATGCGCCAGTTCAGCAGGTACTTTCTAGCACTGTGCCAGTTCAGCAGGTACTTTCTAGCACTGTGCCAGTTCAGCAGGTACTTTCTAGCAATTTGCCACTTCAGCATGTACTTTCTAGCAATGCGCCAGTTCAGTAGGTTCTTTCTAGCACAGTGCCAGTTCACCAGGTACTTTCTACCACTGTGCCAGTTCAGTAGGCTTTTTCTACCACTGCGCCAATTCAGTAGGCACTTTCTACAACTGCGCCAGTGCATATAAACAGGAGCTTGGTGTCTGTTAAATGGATAAGAATCTTAAATGCACTCCCTTTTGTGCCACATACAAAGTAGACAGTGGATCCATATTTTACACATTGTAGAACCACACCCACCTGTCGTGTTTTGTCTTCATATTCCCCATGTGTTTCCTCATACTTGTACTCTTACTGTACTGACCTATTCTGTGGCTGTTAAAAAAATCCAAGAACCTGAAATAAAACCCTCCTGTTGTGCCATATACATATAGATCCATCCATCTTCAACCCTGCAAGTCCTGCGAATTAATGAATCATTCCCTTTGGTCATCATGATGCATGAATGCAGCCCTGGTGAGTAACTTACCAGGGCTGCATTCATACATCATGCTGACCCTTCTGAGGTGATACGCTTTAAGAGGGTTGGCATGATGCTCCAATGAAGTGCTGGTGAGCAGACCAGCCAACACTTTATCAGTGCATCATCCTGATAATTTGGGCCTTCATTAGAACCACACACTTCCGCTGCTTTGTTCCTTTTACATGAATACATCTGGGGCAGTTCTTTCACAGACCGGATGTCTTCTGTCTTTAACTGGGTTAGCTTCCGCTAGGTACTCGTATAGTATGAATTTCACTTTCTGTCCACTAGAGGTCCTTTTGCAACCATTCCTAGAATTGAAATGTAACTCACCCAGGGCCCTGCATTCATGTATCATGTGGTCTTTTAATACAATGTCTAGATATGAGTATTTTAAAGTGAATCACTCTGGTGACAATGTCACATCCCTTGCTACGAGTGAAGTCCCTAACATTCATTTGCTGAAATGTATGGGATAAAGGTTTCTTAAACCCCTGCTGAATATTGACCTATGTTTCAGGATATCCACATTAGGTAAATCAAATCCGGGAATGACGTCTCCGGTCTAGACCCTTCACCAGTGCAGCAGCGGTGGATGTTTGAATAACCCACAAAATGACGCTTTGTGCCAGGAGGTTTCATGTTTTGGCTTCATTATGGGGCTTCATTGTATAACCTGACAATACATGCTGGTTATCACTTGTAAGGACAACATGATGCCTGGTCCCTTTTTGTCAAATTTGTTTCATGCTGAACCCATTCTGCATCATGATTCACCCATACGTCATGCTACATTTCCGGTGTGACCGATACGAACAGCGTGTGTCATAAACTAGCCATTGCTGCAGGATTGCCTCTTGAGAGTAAAAGCGCAAACTGAATTAATGCCGTTGTGCTGCCCATGGAGCATTACCTACATCCTTACCCTAGTTTTTCTTCTCAGCTAGAATAAGTTGTCTACCACATAAAATCACCTTTCTTATTTTTGTGAGATAAGGAGACTAGTACAACAAAGAACCTGCTAGGCTAGCAGGTAAATCAAAGAATTTCAGCATTCAGGTGTGTGTAAGATTACACCCTAAAATGCATTTTCTACTGAAGTCTGACCCACCCTTCTTCTCAGTGTAGTCTTGTCAGGTACAGAATCATTTGTAAATAAGTTCAAACATAACGGTACCATATTACATTAGTTCTAGTGAATGAGGTCTCCAAATTCATTTTAAAATTGTTTCCTGCACTGAAAATCTGGAAGATCTGAAACTAGTCAGTGGTGAGGACTTTAGGTCCTCAGGTTGACAATACCTAAAACAACTAACTAGGTAGTCAAAATGATGACTTCTTTAGGTCATCAACCTGATGAACTTAGTCGTCAGTATATATGATCATACTGACAACTCAAGTCATCAGGTTGACGACCTTTCACTGATTGCATCCAAGTAGCTGATAGTTCCTGTCAGTGATTGCATCAAAGTAGCTGATAGTTTGTGTCAGTGATTGCATCCAAGTAGCTGATAGTTCCTGTCAGTGATTGCATCCAAGTAGCGGATAGTTCCTGTCAGTGATTGCATCCAAGTAGCTGATAGTTCCTGTCAGTGATTGCATCCAAGTAGCTGATAGTTCCTTTCACTGATTGCATCCAAGTAGCTGATAGTTCCTGTCAGTGATTGCATCCAAGTAACTGATAGTTCCTGTCACTGATTGCATCCAAGTAGCGGATAGTTCCTTTCACTTATTGCATCCAGGTAGCGGATAGTTCCTTTCACTGATTGCATCCAAGTAGCAGATAGTTCCTTTCACTGATTGCATCCAAGTAGCTGATAGTTCCTTTCACTGTGAGCATCCAGGCAGCTGATAGTTCCTTTCACTGATTGCATCCAAGTAGCTGATAGTTCCTGTCACTGATTGCATCCAGGTAGGGGATAGTTCCTTTCACTGATTGCATCCAGGTAGGGGATAGTTCCTTTCACTGATTGCATCCAAGTAGCTGATAGTTCCTTTCACTGATTGCATCCAAGTAACGATAGTTCCTTTTACTGTGAGCATCCAGGCAGCTGATAGTTCCTTTCACTGATTGCATCCAAGCAGCTGATAGTTTCTTTCACTGATTGCATCCAAATAGCTGATAGTTCCTGTCAGTGATTGCATCCAAGTAGCTGATAGTTCCTTTCACTGATTGCATCCAAATAGCTGATAGTTCCTTTCAGTGATTGCATCCAAGTAGCGGATAGTTCCTTTCACTGTGAGCATCCAAGTAGCTGATAGTTCCTTTCACTGATTGCATCCAAGTAGCGGATAGTTCACTGCAGATACATCTTTAAGCATCATATTCATTTGACCCTCAAGCCTTTTATAGAAAGTCAAATTTATATCACTTTAAACATGTAAAACAAATTCTTCATCCTTTAAAAATGATCCCTCTTTTGATATTTAAAGAACTAGGAAAAAACACCCCTTGATTCTGGGGGCATGAGAATATTGTGAGAACAAATACCCTGTTTTCGCTATTAGGGGAAGGCAGGTGTGTGTATGTATGGTCGACACAATACATTAATATAGCAGTGGCGAGTTACTCACCAGCACTACATTGATGCATCATGACGACCTATAGGCATCGTGCATTAATGTGTAAGCGGCCTTTAAATGGTAAAACTTGATCCTACCCCTGACTTGTATCAGACCCCAATACATCAGAGGGTGAATCCTACCCCTGACTTGTATCAGACCCCAATACATCAGAGGGTGAATCCTACCACTGACTTGTATCGGACCCCAATACATCAGAGGGTGAATCCTACTCCTGACTTGTATCAGATCCCAATACATCAGAGGGTGAATCCTACTCCTGACTTGTATCAGATCCCAATACATCAGAGGGTGAATCCTGCCCTGACTTGTATCAGATCCCAATACATCAGAGGGTGAATCCTGCCCTGACTTGTATCAGATCCCAATACATCAGAGGGTGAATCCTACCACTGACTTGTATCAGACCCCAATACATCAGAGGGTGAATCCTACCCCTGACTTGTATCAGACCCCAATACATCAGAGGGTGAATCCTACCCCTGACTTGTATCAGACCCCAATACATCAGAGGGTGAATCCTACCCTGACTTGTATCAGACCTCAATACATTAGAGGGTGAATCCTACCCCTGACTTGTATCAGACCCCAATACATCAGAGGGTGAATCCCACACCTGACTTGTATCGGACCCCAATACATTAGAGGGTGAATCCTACTCCTCACTTGTATCAGACGCCAATACATCAGAGGGTGAATCCTACCCCTGACTTGTATCAGATCCCAATACATCAGAGGGTGAATCCTACCCCTGCCTTGTATCAGACGCCAATACATCAGAGGGTGAATCCTGCCCTGACTTGTATCAGACCCCAATACATCAGAGGGTGAATCCTACCCTGGCTTGTATCAGACCCCAATACATTAGAGGGTGAATCCTACCCTGACTTGTATCAGACCCCAATACATCAAAGGGTGAATGCCTCTAGAACCACTTCCCATTGTATGGGGTGTAAGGGTGGGGTGTGAGAAGATAAGAAAGGAGAGGAGGAAGGAGTAGGAGAGATGTGAAAAGAGATACCTTAGTGGCTACACTGTAAATAAATAACTGTTCAATCTATCAGGGATCCTTGTAAAACTGAACAGTGAACCATAGTTATACAACAGGGGGCCAGTGTAGTCTGTTATAACAGCCTTGTCGAACACCTAGTTACAGACTGTGATGGGACACATGCTGCTATCTTGTTATGTTGTCACTAGTCTGTTATAACAGCCTTGACTGACCCCCAGTTACAGTCTGTGATGGGACACATGCCGCCTCAGGTGGCAGTGTGGTGGTCCTGGGCGGTGGTACAAGGAATCTGTGAAAATCTCTGTGAAAATATCAACGGATCTCTGGCAACTTTGGGATGAGGAATCTGTTGTTATTTCAACATTTTTTTTCACAGTTTGGTCAAAGTGTCAGGGTCTCAAGTACTACACACTGTGTGATACGGTGACCATCATGTTGACCTTCAGCAGCACAGTTTGACCTTTTAGTGGTTAATGAAAGAGTTGTCATGGAGATCAGTGTACTTAATACTGAAAGGGTGCAATCACTGCAGGTGGTCTCTAATATCCCCTCACTACCACTACCACCACTCACCCACACTAACACACAACTGTCACATGGTAATATATCATAGCCTTAGTGCAAAGAGGTTGTAACTCACATTTTGGCAAAATTTGGGATTCTTCTTTTTTAACATTAAATTGAGCCTTATCTACCTACTAGGACAGTACTGAAGCCTGTCTATAATATGTGTGCCTACAGGCCAAGGTGCAACAAGGTTGTGTCCACTTGGTGCTAGGATAATTGGCTATTGCCTCTCCAACAAAAGTTGCAAAAAGCAGTTTCAACCTTTTTGCACTAAGTTGAAGGTGCAATGATTATGATTGTAACGACGACTGGCATAGTCCGATGGCTAGGGTCCACCCGATTTTTACTTTTGGAGTGCATGCCACAAATCCTCCCTTTGAAAATACACTGTAGTGTAGAATGTAATGATTGCTCAATATAAAGTTTTGTTTAAAACTTCATCCATTAGTTAACTTAATATTGAATCACTGTGACCCTGAAAGTTTGCAGATCCTTAAAACGAACAGAAGATATTCATTCAAAAACTCTATTTTAGATGTCTGTCACCATTTTGACTGCATTAGATTTGCAAATCTCACCTGTCGTGTGTCATATTTTACACCCGGAGGTTCAAAGGGTCAACCCGCTATGTCACATTCTCACATTGGTGATTTGTACAACTCAAGTCTCTTTAATTCCCTGAAAGTATGTTTTTTTCTTTTTGGAGTTGATTATGTACTTTGAAAGGTTCACTTGTATCAGACCCCAAGACATATAGATTTTCAATCTATATGTGGTGATGGTAGGGAATTCTGTATAGAGTTGAAATCACATATCCTAGATCCATAAATTATGTGGTGATGGTAGGGAATTCTGTATAGAGTTGTAATCACATATCGTAGGCGACTGTCGAGCATTGTTAATTTTCATTTGACGGCATCTCTGTATGTATATCTATGGGCTCCTATAAGAAGAAGACGCTCTGACCTCATCCTCTCACTGTCCATATCCATACCCTTTAAGAAGTAAATAGAAGACGCTCTGACCTCATCCTCTCACTGTCCATATCCATACCCTATAAGAAGTAAATAGAAGACGCTCTGACCTCATCCTCTCACTGTCCATATCCATACCCTATAAGAAGTAAATAGAAGACACTCTGACCTCATCCTCTCACTGTCCATATCCATACCCTATAAGAAGGAAATAGAAGATGCTCTGACCTCATCCTCTCACTGTCCATATCCATACCCTATAAGAAGTAAATAGAAGACACTCTGACCTCATTCTCTCACTGTCCATATCCATACCCTATAAGAAGGAAATAGAAGATGCTCTGACCTCATTCTCTCACTGTCCATATCCATACCCTATAAGAAGTAAATAGAAGACACTCTGAACTCATCCTCTCACTGTCCATATCCATACCCTATAAGAAGGAAATAGAAGATGCTCTGACCTCATCCTCTCACTGTCCATATCCATACCCTATAAGAAGTAAATAGAAGACGCTCTGACCTCATCCTCTCACTGTCCATATCCATACCCTGTATAGATCATCAGTAATATGGTAACCACAAACCCCAAAACACTGACAGGCGCGGGCCGATACATTACCCAGCATTGACTACAGTATAGATTCAATCACAGCCCAGCACCTTCTAACCTGATCGGGGTGTGCGCCAGGAATGGGGTTCTATTGACCTCACACCCTCCTCTGTACATCTCTCTCCTCTTCTCTCTATACCCACCCTTGTACTCATGACTAACTAACAGTATGCCGTCTGTAATGGTCTATTTCTTCACCTTAGTGCAAAAAGGTTGTAACTGACAGTTCTGGCAATACTGAGTTTTCTTCTGACCCTTATCTATGAACATACTGAAGCGCTGTCTGTGATATGTGTGCCTACAGGCCCCAGTGCAGTATTGCTGTATCCACTTGGTGCTTTAGAACACACAACACTTCTTTTGCCTCTCCCGGGCTTCCCTAGCCCACTTAACAGGGTCTATGTCTCCTCTTTCCTATCCCATCACAGACTCTACCTTTGGAGTCAGTAAATGTTTCCATAACAGACTACTCACAACATAGCAAGATGGTGGCATGTGCCCCATCACAGACTGTAACTGGGGGATAGTAAATGTTGTTATAACAGACTACTGACTACTTTGAGGTTGGTTTCTCAGGGTTTCCTGACACTACTATTGTGCCTTCCTCAATCTTATGCCCTGTGACTACCAATGTCACCGCCATTGTTCATGGGTGGGTAATAGATGAGCATTTGGATGTACGAACAATGTGATTTAAATAATATATGTTAATGTCAGGTAATCAGGTCATGTTGAAAAGCAGCAACATTGCCTTACAGGAAAATCAGCAATGGGAATGAAAAAGGAAACCTCATCATGAAAGTGGCGCCATTGATGGATAGCAATTGTTTTGTAGTTTCAGTTACACTTAATCTGAGAGCAGTATTGTGTTCTGTTTGAAATTATTGTGATTTCTTTATTTGCACAGATTATGGTTAGTACTGTAAAACCCAATGTATAAGCTGTCCCTGTGTATAAGCCCAACCCTGGGTTCAGGGCTTCGCTAAACATCACAAGAGGCCAGAAATGGTGAGTGAGTGAGTAATAGATGTTTAACGCCATTTCGACATCTAAGGTCATATTTATGGCGAGAACTACATTACACAATTTCACAGAGGAATGTGTTGGTGCCCACCCATATGTACACGACAGACATCCGAGGGGATAGAAAAGATGAGATATAGACCCTTTCAAGTGGGCTAGGGAAGCCCGCCTGAAATGGTCCCCATTCCTTATTACTCAAGTTGATATAAGTAACCCCCCCCCCCACATACTCCACACATTGAGGTTCTACGATAGGCTGTATCCGAGGTCTGAAATGGTCTATAAGCCATGGCGTAGAAGTGGGGTGTTATCAATATATACAAGTACTTTATAACATGAAAACGTAGGAAACACAATGATGGTCAGAGTCGGTGAGTCCACAAAACACGAGGGACCAAAACAGAAAAGAATCAAGAACCGAAAGAAATAGATGTGACGAAATGAAAAAATGGTATTACAAGCAAATAAAAGGAAACTGCTGTTGCTCAGTGACCAAACAAGTAATACAATATGGCCATTAGATCCCTTTTCCCCATGGACTCGCTTTCTTCCCTACTGTTGTATTCTAGGCATGTGCTCAGAATCACCAGAAAAGTAGCAAAGCTAGAAATAGATGTCAGTATCCTTGGGCAGTCCCAGGTATCATTGACAAGAGTCCTGCGGGAGTTCTCTTCAGTCCGCTCGAGTCAACACAACAAGTTCTGTACAAGTAGCTCTATCCGGGTCACATGATCTTGCTAATGTCACATGACAAGGAGATTTCCAACTCGGGATGTCTGCATTGGGAGCCTGGACATGCACTGAAAGTTTGTTTCTATATTTGCTGTGGGCTTACTATGATGTGACAATAAAACCAATTGGTGAAGATGGATTAGTGTTTGCTGTTGCTGATGTTCCTTTATAATATGGAAAGAACCAGAGTCAATACTTTCACCAGATACAATAGCATGTGATCCGACTCATGCCCTGATCATACCGGGGGAGAATTCCTGCTCCAAAACACCTTTCGTGTGGGCCCCATTACATGGCTTTGCTCTATGTCATTTGTATATCTGCCCCAACCATACTAATGATACAACACAGTCTGGCTCCTATGTCAATGAACAGAACTGAACGACCGGTGGATATATTATCAGCGGTCCACCCTGAGGCATGGATTGGTGACAATGTACACCTGGAAGTTCAGTGCTGTATCTATTTCATGTTATTTTGATTTAAAAGTGCTTTATTTCCTTAATTTAGCATATATAGATAAGTCCCATAAACAGGAGTGGCAATGGAGATAAGCTACTGCACAGTGGGTGTGGCGATTGGCATTATAACATTACCTCTATGGGCCGTCGTTATTCACATGAAATAATCCAACAGCTTCTAATGTGTTGATTCATGGGGTTGTCAAAATGCATAAATACAATATGTGGTCACAGAATGTTGGCATTCACTCTGAAGACTGACTATAAAGGTCAAATACACATTAGTATGTACTCTGAAATGGTCTGAAGGATGTATGAAAGCAGCCTTGAGGGATATCTCCGGTGCTGAGGTGATCCTTAATTTAATGATTTCTAATAAACTTTTGGCAAAGTCAACGGTTTTGGTAGCTTAGAGTCATTTGGTGCAAGACTAGGGATGTTCCAACATATCATGGCTTGCTTTAAGAGCATGCAATGTTGAACATTAATCCAATAAAATCATTTCAGTTCATCAATCATGCTTCTTTAGGGCAGAGTTGCAACAATACAAGTATACCTTCCTGGAGAGTGGCTTAGCTGTAAGTGAGTGGCTTCTGGTGTGGCTTCCGTTACATTGTGTACAAAACCCTTAACCGCTGCTACTCACTTACTCGGAAACAATGGCTGCCAACAAGATGGCCGCCATCACCACGGGCACTGACAACATGGCCGCTGGACCACTTCCTGTTTCAATCCACAATGCATCATGTGGGTCAACAGTGGGATGCTGGGAAGGAAATGAAGTGAGCTTGGCCTTGTGGGAAGTGTTGAGTGAGTGGAAAGTTAAATGTGTTTAGTGTATTAATGAGACTGTATGTAAGGCTACATTGTAGGGTGTCCTTGGGGGCAGAGTTATTGCATGGTAGAATGAGGTTTGCTTAGGAGGGGAGGTACATATTAAATTCATCCAATTCCCGTTTGGCAGCCATTAAGCCGATTGGTTTTGGTAAAGGTCGAGTGGCCATATACAGTGGCGACATTACTCGAGGACCTTGCAGGGATTGTGGGCTGTCTTCGCAATGTTGATTGTTTGTACTGTTGGTGCGTTCTATGGATTTTAGGACTACCACTGGTTGCTGAGAATTGTATGTCACTTTTGGGCTAATGGTGATGGCCAATAGGAATAAAGTTAAATGGCCAAACACCACTCACCCAGTTGGATAACATATCTTGATGGCCACTCCCCTCCAATTGCCACTCCTACCTGGTCCTGGGTACAGGTAAACATTCAAAATGGCAGATAGCAGCTCACATGCAATGAAATTGACATTGATATTGTCCATTTTTAAACCTTGTAAAACATAAAATAAATACAGAACTCAACTTCCTTGGCATGCATTATCATCTATCCACCCCTCGAGGGGTGGCTAGATGAATTAGGTCTGTCTATCTGAGTGCCTGTCTCAGGAACTGAGTCAGTTTTTCATAAGTGTAAGGCTTAAAAAAAAATTGTTTCAAGTTACCCGACTGACCCTAGCAAAAGAGGGTAAAAAGGTTTGTTTTTTTTTTATCTGGAGAATTTTGGTCATTTTTCAATAATTTTGCCGTACTTTTCGTCATTTTTCATCCATTTTTCATGAAGATCATCTCTGTGTGCACAGTTGAGGGATTAGATATGTATATCTTTTGCATACTTTTCACTTGTCTCGTAAGTATTTTATAATTTTAAAGAATCTGACGTATCTGCCCAAAATATTTCTATACAGGTTAACTAAAACTAAAAAAAACAGATAAAAAAAATCCGACCCTAGGGTTTTGAGCAATGTAACTGGAAACACACCATATTTATTTTTGGCCTAAGCAACAGGGCAGATATGTAGCGTTCAATCAACGTTATGAGAGAGCACGCATGGGTTTATTCCACTCCGGCTTCGCGGTCATGGAATATTGAACCATAAACCCACAAGTGCTCTCTCATAACGTGATTAAGGCGTTTAACTCACATTTGTCTCCATTTTGTTTTAATTTCTTACCCTATAACCCTGTATTTAATGTAGGAGAAGACATTTTTTAAGTGCATGCGATCCGCACGGTTTGCCAAGCCACCGTAGCCATTGTTGTTACTCCACCCGTCATACCCTCGTCTTTCCAAACATTTTTCTGGTATAATCCAAGCATGTCAAGTCCTGTTCTTCTAGCACTGCCAAATATACGATCTCTAGTTGGTGTTCGCCTACATTTTGTATCCATTTTCTTATAAATAAATGAGAAACTAATGATTTTACATAGCGATCCAACGCACATGGCCATTTCATCTTGTTTAGCGAAGCGGGTGGGTGCCCGGATGTAAGAATTAGGTCAAATATGCGTGCTGACCCGTATCGCTATGGGAATGTTTGATATTAACCTTTTAACCTATCTGTTCTTTACTACATGGTGCCGAGGATATATTTTTGCTTGTTTCATTGCCATTGTGGTCTGTATAGAGTCCAAAAGCCAACGGATTCTTTATAAATCGAACCGAAATCCAAGCCGGGCCGTGTTGACAATGTAAAAGTAGACCGAATGTCGGCACATGACACACTTACGGGTCAAAGGTCAGCAAGCCGCAATGGCGGGTGCCAAGACGTATCGCTATGGAAAATCATTGGATTCTTATTCATTTCTAAGAAAATGGAGAAATTAGGCATGGCATGTTCATATAGGATATCTAAGGATGTTTCCCTGTTAATAACTCCACCTGGCACCATTGGATTCTATGCTAACGAGGTGTGTAAACATCAGGTATGTTGGACAACTTTTTCAAATCCTTGATGTACATTGCTTTGTATCACCGATCGGCTTGGTGTAGTGGACAGTGAGCTCATCTCCTGCCCCAGCGGCCGGGGATCGATTCCCGGTTGAACCCTAAACGGTTTTAACAGGAAATCAATGGCATAGTTGACTTTGTATGCTTTGCCAATTTATTAACATGTCCAGGTTGAAACCAGCACCATCTTGAAGACGAACAAAAGGTCTCAGAGTGCATTATGGCTGAATAAGGAACCGGGGTTATGACCAAAAAAGGACTGTCCAAGCCAAAATCGTGAGATAATCTCAATTATACCATAGGTGAATCACTAGAAAGAATACCTCAAATTAGTGCAGGTCTTATATATGGGCGGGGGGCACAAGGGTATGGGAATCTCTGAGTGCTGGTGCTTAGATCGGCATTCCATACTCAGAATACTTAACGCTCTGAGTGCTGGTGCTTAGATCGGCATTCCATACTCAGAATACTTAACGCTCTGAGTGCTGGTAATTAGATCGGCATTCCATACTCAGAAAACTTAATGCTCTGAGTGCTGGTGATTAGATCGGCATTCCATACTCAGAATACTTAACGCTCTGAGTGCTGGTGATTAGATCGGCATTCCATACTCAGAATACTTAATGCTCTGAGTGCTGGTGCTTAGATCGGCATTCCATACTCAGAATACTGAACGCTCTGAGTGCTGGTGATTAGATCGGCATTCCATACTCAGAATACTTAACCCTTTAGGGACTGCCAATGTAGGAGTGTATCATGCCTATTGGTGCATATGATGTAACGATGAAGTTGGACGAGCCTCCGAGTGTATATCAACCCCATAGAGTTGGCATGATACTTGAATGCAGCCCTGGCGAGTTACTCACCAGGGCTGCATTAATGCATCATGGCGGGGTGGGGGGGAGGGTTCCAGATTGGTATTTCCAGCAAGAAGCTTCAATAGATAGGAGGTGAAACTCAGAGCTTTACCTATGGACACCGTGTAACAGCCCCCCCTCTACCCCCCCCCTTCAAAGTAGGCTCCCTTTTGTGTTCAGTATTGAGTCCTATGTAGGATAAGGGGGTTTATAGAGATGTCAGGAATCTTTATCAGAGTGATATCAAATGGAAACAAGGGGCCACCTATACCAGAAAATCCTGCTGAATCCAGAATTTGTGATCTTGATTCTCAAAATTTGACCAAAGATACCTAAAAAGGAGGTTTGATGATGAGAATATTTTAAAAATGTACAAAAGTTATATTGAAAATGATTGGAACTATTTATAGATGCAACATGCTAATCAAAGTCAATACCTGAATCTACATATCCTAATGTGTGCCTATCTCAACCTGACAAGTACTCTACCTGTGTATGGCTCTGCCTCTCCCACATACTGCCTTTCCCTTAGTCTACCTATCACTCATACTACCTATCCCTTGAAACATCTTAATTAGGTTTTCTCTCAAATGGCTTAAAGGATTAAAGTTTTCCCTTCACCTTTGTACCTAATTTTCTCTGTACATTCTTACCATTAGTCTACCTATCCTCAATCTGCCTATCATTCACTTTACCTATCCCTCATGATGACTATCCCCCAACTCTTTACATCCCTCATGTTTGACTGGCACATCTGTGATATTACCTAGCACCAATGTATCTTTTGAATATGCTCACCTTACAAGGTACCCTCTGTACCTATCTCTTAAACTGTTTATTACCTATCCTCCTTGCTACCCATCCTCTTCAATACCTATCCCTCAAGCTCACTTTATAGCTTTCCTACCTATCACAGCTTGATCAGCTGGGATAGCTCACAACCAACCTTCATTTTGATCTCTTAGTCAACCTATCCTCTAAGGAACAAATTTAACAGTCTACCTCACACATACATCTACCTATCACTCATGCTATATATCATTGAGGTTACCTATCCTTCAGGCTGCCTATCCTTCATGGTATATAGCCCTCAGTTTTTTAACTTGTCAAGTGGGATAGCATGAACGATATGCAGCATGAAGGATAGGAAGAGGGGAATAAACAACATACATGTAGGATAGGAAGTTAGCTAGTCTAATGATAGCCATGGTGAGGCATATTAGAAAAGCATGATAATTCAATGGCCTGAGGGATATGTAAGGTAAACATGAGTGATATGCAGACTTGAGGATAGGTACAATGAGCGATAGGTATATTTCACAAGGCATAGACTATAAGAGCTACTATAAAGGTAGAAAGAATAGCATACAAGGTGAGAGATACATAGATAGCTGGTAAGGTAGGCAGAGGGCTATATACCATGAAGGATAGGCAGCCTGAAGGATAGGTAACCTCAAGGATATATAGCATGAGTGATCAGTAGATGTATGCTTGAGGTAGACTGTTGGATTTGTTCTTTAGGGGATAGGTTGACTAAGAGATCATAACAAAGGTTGGATGTGAGCTATCCCAGCTGATCAAGCTGTGATAGGCAGGAAAGCTATAAAGTGAGCTTGAGGGATAGGTATTGAAGAGGATGGGTAGCAAGGAGGATAGGTAATAAACAGTTTAAGAGATAGGTACAGAGGGTACCTTGTAAGGTGAGCATATTCAAAAGATACATTGGTGCTAGGTAATATCACAGATGTGCCAGTCAAATATGAGGGATGTGCAGATTTGGGGGATAGTCACCATGAGGGATAGGTAAAGTGAATGATAGGCAGATTGAGGATAGGTAGACTAATGGTAACAATGTACAGAGAAAATTAGGTACAAAGGTGAGGGGTAAACTTTAATCCTTTAAGCCATGTGAGGGAAAACCTAATTAAACTCTAGATGTTTCAGGGGATAGGTAGTATGAGTGATAGGCAGACTAAGGGATAGGCAGTATGTGGGAGAGGTAGAGCCATACGCAAGCAGAGTACTTGTCAGGTTCGGATAGGCAAACATTGGGATATGTAGATTGAGGTACTAACTTTGATTAGCATGTTGCATCTATAAAAAGTTCCAATCATTTTCAATATAACTTTTGTACATTTTTAAAATATTCTCATCATCAAACCTCATTTTTAGGTACCTTTGGCCAAATTTTGAGAATCAAGACCACAAATTTTGGATTCAGCAGGATTTTCTGGTATAGGTGGCCCCTTGTTTCCATTTGATATCACTCTGATAAAGATTCCTGACATCTCTATAAACCCCCTTACCCTACATAGGACTCAATACTGAACACAAAAGGGAGCCTACTTTGAAGGGGGGGTAGAGGTGGGTGGCTTGCACTATAGGACTCTATGGAGTAACATATGCTAGGGAACCTATACTATTCTTGTTTCCAGGGGAGGGGGGAACTTCCAGTGGTACTTTTAGTAGACATGTAATCCATTACAATCCTTTATTGATGGTTTGCTGTATGTTTACTAACGGGAAACATTGTGTGACTAGGTATTTGGTTGCTATTACTGCCACAGGGGGCGTCCTGATGCCGTACACCTATACCATATTAGTTACTGATAGGCACACCAGGGGGAAATGGTGGGCAGGGTCTTTCAGTTCTGCTCCCAGCATCCAGGGGGAGTGAGTGAGTACAATTCTGATAGTTTTCGAACCACTTCCCAGGCGGAGTGATTGGAGTAGAACTTTCTTGTACATGTGTGATGTGTTAGTTCTCTGATGGCCACCCAGGTGGGGTGAGTGTGAGTCCACACCTAGGTGGGGTAGGTGTGACGGTACTTTAGTGTGTGTAGAACAAAGTAGGGGCAGCACTGAGTCCTCCATGACTCTAAGGTGACACCAATATGTGTTTTGTATGGTCCACACCTTCTGGCACGTCCATCTTAAAGCGAGACGGAATGTTACTTACTTAACCATTTAAGGGCCGCTGATCAGGCAGTGTGTCGTGCCCATTGGTTCCCATGATGCACCAATGGAGCAGACCCGCCAGCACTTCAATAGTGCAGCATGCAACTCTCTGAGAGTGTATCCACACTGCAGGGTGGGAATGAATGCTGCCCTGGTGAATGACATGCCAGGCCTCTGAGAGTGTATCCACACTGCAGGGTGGGAATGAATGCGGCCCTGGTGAATGACATGCCAGGCCTCTGAGAGTGTATCCACACTGCAGGGTGGGAATGAATGCAGCCCTGGTGAGTGACATGCCAGGCCTCTGAGAGTGTATCCACACTGCAGGGTGGGCATGAATGCGGCCCTGGTGAGTGACATGCTAGGCCTCTGAGAGTGTATCCACACTGCAGGGTGGGAATGAATGCAGCCCTGGTGAGTGACATGCCAGGCCTCTGAGAGTGTATCCACACTGCAGGGTAGGAATGAATGCAGTCCTGGTGAGTGACATGCTAGGCCTCTGAGAGTGTATCCACACTGCAGGGTAGGAATGAATGCGGCCCTGGTGAGTGACATGCCAGGCCTCTGAGAGTGTATCCACACTGCAGGGTGGGAATGAATGCGGCCCTGGTGAGTGACATGCCAGGCCTCTGAGAGTGTATCCACACTGCAGGGTAGGAATGAATGCAGCCCTGGTGAGTGACATGCCAGGCCTCTGAGAGTGTATCCACACTGCAGGGTAGGAATGAATGCGGCCCTGGTGAGTGACATGCCAGGCCTCTGAGAGTGTATCCACACTGCAGGGTAGGAATGAATGCGGCCCTGGTGAGTGACATGCCAGGCCTGCATGAATGCAGCATGCTGAGCATTGGGCATGAGTCATTAATGTGTTAGCGATCCTTATTATACGATTTATGTGATTCTGAATGTTTTTCCTGGATATTCCTATTCTGATACCTGTCAATATTGCCTGCACCATGACATGAAATCTGACCTGGATATCAGGCAATGTTTGGGTGGAAATCAGGCACCCAGTGCCTATTATCCTGGATTTCAGCCACTGTTCGAGACATGTCATATGTCACATGCTAAAACCAATGAGAATTTCAATGCCAAAGGGAGGGGTCGAATGGTCCCAGGCCATTTAGCCCCCAGCCATTAGGCCGCTGTCCATTTAGCACCTTCGATATCCATACATTACTCACATATTGATGGGGGTTTAAGGATGGTCATGTCTTAAGCTCAGCAGTCATTCAGAGATTTATCATTTATCTATTTCACATATCCTAACATCCCAATGCACCGGTCTTGTATAAGTGCCAGGTATAAGACATTAAATAAGCACCTGTTTTGTATAAGTGCCGGGTATAAGACATTAAATAGGCACCGGTTTTGTATAAGTGCCAGGTATAAGACATTAAATAAGCACTGGTTTTGTATAAGTGCCAGGTATAAGACATTAAATATTCACCTGGTTTTGTATAAGTGCCGGATATAAGACATTAAATAAGCACCTGTTTTGTATAAGTG
Organism: Acholoe squamosa; assembly: GCA_949317995.1. Taxonomy (NCBI): domain Eukaryota; kingdom Metazoa; phylum Annelida; class Polychaeta; order Phyllodocida; family Polynoidae; genus Acholoe; species Acholoe squamosa. Next base: position 91,687,635 of record OX439037.1, read on the forward strand.
CCGGGTATAAGACATTAAATAAGCACTGGTTTTGTATAAGTGCCAGGTATAAGACATTAAATATTCACCTGGTTTTGTATAAGTGCCGGGTATAAGACATTAAATAGGCACCTGTTTTGTATAAGTGCCGGGTATAAGACATTAAATAAGCACTGGTTTTGTATAAGTGCCAGGTATAAGACATTAAATAAGCACCTGGTTTTGTATAAGTGCCGGATATAAGACATTAAATAAGCACCTGGTTTTGTATAAGTGCCAGGTATAAGACATTAAATATTCACCTGGTTTTGTATAAGTGCCGGATATAAGACATTAAATAAGCACCTGGTTTTGTATAAGTGCCAGGTATAAGACATTAAATAAGCACCTGTTTTGTATAAGTGCTGGGTATGAGACATTAAATAGGCACCTGTTTTGTAAAAGTGCCGGGTATAAGACATTAAATAAGCACCTGGTTTTGTATAAGTGCCAGGTATAAGACATTAAATATTCACCTGGTTTTGTATAAGTGCCGGATATAAGACATTAAATAAGCACCTGTTTTGTATAAGTGCCAGGTATAAGACATTAAATATTCACCTGGTTTTGTATAAGTGCCGGATATAAGACATTAAATAAGCACCTGTTTTGTATAAGTGCCGGGTATGAGACATTAAATAGGCACCTGTTTTGTAAAAGTGCCGGGTATAAGACATTAAATAAGCACCTGGTTTTGTATAAGTGCCTGGTATAAGACATTAAATAAGCACCTGTTTTGTATAAGTGCCGGGTATAAGACATTAAATAAGCACTGGTTTTGTATAAGTGCCAGGTATAAGACATTAAATAAGCACTGGTTTTGTATAAGTGCCGGGTATAAGACATTAAATAAGCACTGGTTTTGTATAAGTGCCGGGTATAAGACATTAAATAAGCACTGGTTTTGTATAAGTGCCGGGTATAAGACATTAAATAAGCACCTGTTTTGTATAAGTGTCGGGTATAAGACATTAAATAAGCACTGGTTTTGTATAAGTGCCAGGTATAAGACATTAAATAAGCACCTGTTTTGTATAAGTGCCGGGTATAAGACATTAAATAGGCACCTGTTTTGTATAAGTGCCGGGTATAAGACATTAAATAGGCACTGGTTTTGTATAAGTGCCGGGTATAAGACATTAAATAAGCACCTGTTTTGTATAAGGTTCTGGAGAAACCTGTTTTGTATAAGTGTTGCCAACAAGTTTTTTCTCAACACAGGGTTGCATCTTGGCATCGTATGTAAGCCATTTCCCTGTCATGCAGGTCATATGTATATTGATATTTAAGGTACCTTCATTACAACCTATTTTCTACTTACAAAAACTTAAAGAAATAGAACAATGTTTGAATATAAAACTACTTTACAAAATTTGTCCTATGTCTGCTTCAAATCAGCTGCAAAACCCGGTGTGGCAGCGTCTTTTCTGCAACACTGTGGTATGCCTGATTGCTAATTACCTGAAGGAGATGAACACCTTTTCTTTCCTGCATACTTTATAAAGAAATGGACTTAGCAGGATCAGACTCGTCCTTGGGTGTCAGCTCTTAAGTATCCAATTAAGCTGCTAATTAAAACCAATCCGGCAGTATTAACCGTCATATGCTTCAGTCTGAGCTCATTAATACATATTGCACTTAAAGTTAAGATAAACTTTCAGGAATGTTAGTTTAATGCTTAGATAATAGGAAGAAAAGATGAAAATCCTACGTCGCAGGTCCATTTGTCCTCTGAAATTCGATGGCCTTCACTATAGCCACCTATAAGAATTGTAGATCGTGTTCACTACCGTAGTAGGTAAATAAAAGCTTGGTGGCCTACCCGGAACATCTTCTCTTTCCGTTATGATTTAATCTAAATAAAAAGACGAACCACTTCACTGGGCATTTACTGATATATGTTAGAACAGATACCATGACACTGTCTCGCTATGTCAGCACGATTTGTGGCTCTCAGTGAGAAGTGGCACCATATAGCTTGTGTTTTAGACCTCAGTATTCTATATAGATTGTGGTTGTTTTCTTTGCCTTTTTGTAAATAGTCCCTCGGCCCTTAGGTGGGGCCACTATTGCCAAAGAAAAGATAGATAACAAAAATTCTTTTTCTAGCAATTTTTGCAACTGATGTCAAGCATTAGGGGGAATAATCCTACCTGATGATATCTAGCTTGCTAAATATTTCTGTCAGGGACCCTGATTATATATGATGGTTTCCAATAGTAAAATCAGGCCAAATTTGGCTCTTTAGACAAAGGTTCATGAGTTGTGGGTCTGACTGAGGGTTATCTCATGAAGTGAAGCCGAGTGAGATAACCGTTGGTCAGACCCACTACGAGTGAACCTTTGTATTTATTTCATGGTTTTATTGAAGAATCTTTACAAATATATATTTAATTACCCTGAAAAAAGTTATTTTAACACAGGTAGATGAGCATTTTGGATGCTTATAAATGCCGTGGAAAACGGGACAGGGTTATTCGGAGTGGAATACGGAGCGCTAAGTTTAAACCTATGGGACTGCTGTATTCCGCTGTTTCCACCATGAAATAAAATGGAGCACCCACTTTACACTGGTACTGTCCACCTGTGTAATGTACCACAAGCTGGGTTCCCATAGGACTTTGTGCACCTGTGTACTAGGCCAGACATTAACCTGAGTTAACACTTCATTGACTGAGAGCACATAACTGTATCATACTCATCGGTCATGATGCATGATTTCAGCTGCCGGTGGCTTACGTGCCAGGTCTACTTCTGCATCAGCGTAAGCTATTTTTCCTAAAGCGGCATCATGATGCACCCATGTATTACTGGTGAACAGACTCATTGGTGCATCATGATGGAGCATGATGCACTCCTGCATCAGCAGCCCCTACAGGGTTTATGCATGGTAAGGTTCTGGGCACACAACAAGGAGATTTGTCTGTGAGGAGGTAATCGGGCGAAAAAAAAACAGAGACTCCAAGTGTGAAGGCACCTGGTCTTACAGAAAAACTGAGGTCACTGGAACCTTCATGAGTCCTTTAGCTTGCAGGCTGTGTGTTGTGGTGGATTACATTCTTTTCTGAGTTATAGACTTGATGGAGTCTTAATCTGGAAGTTTGCCTTCCCCCTTATTTCTTTAAATTATAGATATTAGAAACTAAAGGTTTAGGTATAGAATGGTGATTGTATATTTCTGTCAGTGGAATGCTTTATGGATCTACCATATCATTCATCCTAATGTTCAGCTCTACAAGTTATATCTATGCAATGCACCATCAGATCCAGTTACCCAAAAAAGTATACCTCTATTTTTTGCCATAAGTTGGTGTACTATAGTATATTTTCTCAGACTGCTTAAACTATATGTTTACGTCAATACTTTATAGCCTTTATCTGCCTTACAGGTGTGACGGTAAAGGTTTGCCTCGTGGATCTAGAAGATGAAACCATCAGCGCACCTATCACGTTCCGCGCCTACCTCAACCAGACGGTGGGAGAGTTCAAGGACATGGTGGCACAGGTACGTTTTACACCTTTTACACCTAGTGATGTATGGTTATTACAGTTACATTTTTACCTGATAATTCACATGTCTCACACCCATCCATCTTGAAGGACATTTCAGGCGGTGGAAAGTCATACATAAGGTCAAACATAGGGGGAAGCCTTATTGACCAATGACATGATTCTCTTCCTTCACTGCAGAGGTTTTGGGGTGCACTACATTAGTGGATGGGCCAGAGGGCCACTTTCCTGAAAAAGGTACCATCTCGAGGGACTATTCGTACCAATACCTTTTGGAGACCTATATGTCTGTAGTTCATGGCCAGGTATGATAGGATTGCCAAATGAGTAGCTTAGTGTCCAAAACTCACATGTTTAATGAGCTTCGGGTGGTCGATTTTAACAATTTCCCTGAAAAAAACTACTTTGCCCAATACGAGATAACTATCAATGGCAGATGCTTGATTGTTCACAGCGTATCACCATATTAATGGTCAATCACCACAAAAGTTTATAGTGACCCACTTATAGGACAAGGTCATATTTCAGCAACATTATTTGCAAAAAAGAACATAACTAACAGTCAACTATTCAACTTGAAGTCAACTAGTCAAATGAGGAATGTTGACTTGATTTGTACATCTATAGATGTGCCAAGCATGGTACTCAGCAGATACATTTACAGACACAGGGTTATATATTAACTTTAGTCACATCACGTTTTGTATTCCTTTCATTTGTAACTTCAATTAGTTTGTCTCTCCTATCCTTATAGTGTTATTTACAGCAAAATGATTAGAAACCGATCTCGTTTCATCAATGACATTAATTTGATGACATCATTGAAAAAAGAATCATGAAATGGTAGGAAATCTTACTTCTGCACAACATACAGTACACACAAACTGGCTGCAGCACTCAGTACGGCCCCATGTTGGGTCCATTTTAGGCTGCTTTGTATCTGTTTACCTTGATATCATACATTAATTACTTAATGTTTTCCTTTCATTTGAAGGACAACATTTCAATAGAATAATCAAGCCATAGATAGATATCTTGGTAGAAATATTTGTTGAATTATCCATTATCTTTTTCTAGTGCACACAACACAGTGCACGGGGTATTACTACGCCATTATTCAGCACATTGTACTGTTAGCAGACCTCTTGTGTAGTAGTGTGACATGACACCACTAGGTGACACTAGGAGTCATCAGAGCTGAGTGGATGGGGAGCAGTAATAGCCATGTACAAAAGCTGTGTAAATTCTACCTCACTGACACTCTGCAAACTACTGCCATTTTCTGAAGACTCTAGATATGTTTGGTACACTCAGCTTGCCGTAGCAGCTTTTAGCCTAGTTTTCATTGCCATTATCTGATGCTTTATGCAAAATGTGTTTGACACCCTATTGATTAACAATTATTGTGGAAAATGTGTTTACATATATATTATGTCAGTGTACCTATATTCCCTTTGTGGCCGAATAGCATAGCATCGAGTATAACTGGCCTGGTGCTGATAGATTTGGAAGGGGCATTACCCCCGGCCCCCTCACTTCCACATCAGCTGGACACCATCCACGTTACCAAAAGCACTGATATAGGGTCTAATTTATCAAGTTATGCATGTCTGCGTTTTTCAAAAGATAGGGGTCGTATTTCCAAGAGGAATCTGTGAATAAGGAAACAAGGGGGGGGGGGTAAAAAGTGATGATTAGGGTACAAATCATGGTAACATACAGCCAAGTATAAAACAAGTAAATCTAACCAATGCTTCATCTTAAAGATGAAGCATTGGTTACATTTAATAATTAAAGACCCACACTCAGAGGTCTACTTGGGGAGTGATATGAACGAGATTACTTGTCAATGGTTGACAATAAAAAGGGTGGAATTTCTAGAGATATCAGTGTTTTCTCCAAAATAGGGTTCATTTTAAGGCCTCAAAAGTCAGTGATTTGACTGAAAATAGGGTACCTATTTTGCTCAAAAATCAGGGGATAGGGGATGATTTTCAATTCTGGTAACGAGGATGGTGTCAGTTGATCCAGGAAGTGCGGGGGCCGGGGCATTACCCCCACCCCATATACAAGACAGGCGCTTATTTAAGATCCAGTTTTAGTGCTTAATATATATGTTTCATGACCCTTGTACCCTTGACGCTTATTTGACCCCTGGTGCTTATTCAAATCCTGGTGTTTAAATATGGCGATATGGTAATCTCCCAAACAGAAGAAGATTTAATGGAAAGGTGCTAAATGTTTGATTCCCCATGATGTTACCAAATGAGAAGGACCAGTGTGAAGCAGAAGAGACTCAAGTTGCTTTAAAAAGGCTTAAACCTTTGATACTGGAGTGATATGAAAGCACTGATAGGACAATAAAATATCAGAGGAAACACTCAAACTATTATGTATCTGATACTCAAGAGAATATGAACTATCCTTGAACTATCATGTGACACCTTTAATCTCTGCAGTTTATGAAAGAATTCAGTTTTTTTTTGTCTGAGGACAAATACATGTTTACATGAAGCAGCTATCTCCCTGATCTGAACGTTGAACCAGACGGACTCATTTCTTAGTGCATCTTAAAACAAACATCACTTCAACTACTGAAACATGATTTCAAAATGAAATGGAATACGTTTATTTCTATTTACTGTGGGAGGTTTTGTTAAAGGTTGTTCCTTCAGCAAACGCCTCCCTATCCTGTTTTGGTGTCTGATGTTACCTGTCTCAGAGCTCATTAGGGACTCCATATTCTGTTATGAACAGATTATGTTACACCTGAGGGATTACTTTCCACTTAGAATTCACTGAAATCCCATCCTACACACAGCAAAGGTGACTGAAATCTAAATTAATCTCAGGACTTTGTGTACATCTAGTCAGCCATCTTGTATGTAGATTTTTAACCTTCACATAAAACCTACCCTTGGTGGGTACAGCATTAGGTTCACATATATCTGTACCCACTCATGTACAGCAGCAAACATGGCAGATACAGGCAACAGTGGTAACCACAAAACAAACTGCTTTTAGGGTAAATTCAGTTCATGGTGTCTTATAAGGGTCATGAATATTGATCCTCACTCCTCCCTCTCCCCTTGTGATTGTAGCAGCCCCATTTATATTCTGAACCATAGCATACCCCACCATCGTACCAAAAGCCCTATTTCCATCTTTCACTCCCTACCAAGCCATGGATCCAATCTTCATCCATATACAGCCCCATTGTCCCCTCCAACAAAGGCAGTCTACCTCAAAGCCTGTAGTGGTTCTTTGTGAACCTATAAAATCAGCACCAGAGTGTAATTGATTGGACTGATCAGAATTTGTGTTGTGTATAGCAGTATGTGACATTTATGAAAGATACATGGCCATAAGGAAGGCTTTTCATGGCATGTGCAAAAGGACTGCCACATAAGATAGATTTGCTCTATATCATTAAAACTCAGATGCTTTCTATTCCACATTTCCAACATACCCACAGACAATATGCCTAATTTTTACGGACTGAACTAGGTACTGTCGAAAACTATGTTATTTTCTGTTTGCGAACATACCTGCTGATAGCATGCATTGTGTACTAACTGATCCAGGTGTCTCATATAGTGTTCTATTTTCTACTACAGGTAGCTAACGTACCAGCAGACAGGATGCACTGTGTGTTAGATATTACAATGTGTCACATATAGCGTTATTTTGTGTGTTAGATATTACAATGTGTCACATATAGTGTTATTTTGTGTGTTAGATATTACAATATGTCACATATAGTGTTCTATTTTCTGCTACAGGCGGCTAACGTACCAGCAGACAGAATGCACTGTGTGTTAGATATTACAATGTGTCACATATAGTGTTATATTTTCTACAACAGGCGGCTAACGTACCAGCAGACAGAATGCACTGTGTGTTAGATATTACAATGTGTCACATATAGTGTTATATTTTCTACTACAGGTGGCTAACGTACCAGCAGACAGAATGCACTGTGTGTTAGATATTACAATGTGTCTTATATAGTGTTCTATTTTCTACAACAGGCGGCTAACGTACCAGCAGACAGAATGCACTGTGTGTTAGATATTACAATGTGTCACATATAGTGTTATATTTTCTACTACAGGTAGCTAACGTACCAGCAGACAGAATGCGCTGTGTGTTAGATATTACAATGTGTCACATATAGTGTTCTATTTTCTACTACAGGTGGCTAACGTACCAGCAGACAGAATGCACTGTGTGTTAGATATTACAACATGTCACATATAGCGTTATATTTTCTACAACAGGCGGCTAACGTACCAGCAGACAGAATGCACTGTGTGTTAGATATTACAATGTGTCTCATAGTGTTATATTTTCTACTACAGGTAGCTAACGTACCAGCAGACAGAATGCACTGTGTGTTAGATATTACAATGTGTCTTATATAGTGTTATATTTTCTACAACAGGCGGCTAACGTACCAGCAGACAGAATGCGCTGTGTGTTAGATATTACAATGTGTCACATATAGTGTTATATTTTCTACAACAGGTGGCTAACGTACCAGCAGACAGAATGCGCTGTGTGTTAGATATTACAATGTCTCACATATAGTGTTCTATTTTCTACTACAGGTAGCTAACCTACCAGCAGACAGAATGCACTGTGTGTTAGATATTACAATGTGTCACAAATAGTGTTCTATTTTCTACTACAGGTAGCTAACCTACCAGCAGACAGAATGCACTGTGTGTTAGATATTACAATGTGTCACATATAGTGTTATATTTCCTACTACAGGTAGCTAACGTACCAGCAGACAGAATGCGCTGTGTGTTAGATATTACAATGTCTCACATATAGTGTTCTATTTTCTACTACAGGTAGCTAACGTACCAGCAGACAGAATGCACTGTGTGTTAGATATTACAATGTGTCACATATAGTGTTATATTTTCTACTACAGGTAGACCACGTACCAGCAGACAGAATGCACTGTGTGTTAGATATTACAATGTGTCTTATATAGTGTTATATTTTCTACTACAGGTTGCTAACGTACCAGCAGACAGGATGCACTGTGTGTTAGATATTACAATGTGTCACATATAGTGTTATATTTCCTACTACAGGTAGCCCACGTACCAGCAGACAGAATGCACTGTGTGTTAGATATTACAATGTGTCACATATAGTGTTCTATTTTCTACTACAGGTGGCTAACGTACCAGCAGACAGAATGCACTGTGTGTTAGATATTACAACATGTCACATATAGCGTTATATTTTCTACAACAGGCGGCTAACGTACCAGCAGACAGAATGCACTGTGTGTTAGATATTACAATGTGTCTCATAGTGTTATATTTTCTACTACAGGTAGCTAACGTACCAGCAGACAGAATGCACTGTGTGTTAGATATTACAATGTGTCACATATAGTGTTATATTTCCTACTACAGGTGGCTAACGTACCAGCAGACAGAATGCACTGTGTGTTAGATATTACAATGTGTCACATATAGTGTTATATTTCCTACTACAGGTTGCTAACGTACCAGCAGACAGAATGCGCTGTGTGTTAGATATTACAATGTGTCACATATAGTGTTATATTTCCTACTACAGGTAGCTAACGTACCAGCAGACAGAATGCGCTGTGTGTTAGATATTACAATGTGTCACATATAGTGTTCTATTTTCTACAACAGGTAGCCCACGTACCAGCAGACAGAATGCACTGTGTGTTAGATATTACAATGTGTCACATATAGTGTTATATTTCCTACTACAGGTAGCTAACATACCAGCAGACAGAATGCACTGTGTGTTAGATATTACAATGTGTCACATATAGTGTTATATTTTCTACTACAGGTAGCCCACGTACCAGCAGACAGAATGCACTGTGTGTTAGATATTACAATGTGTCTTATATAGTGTTATATTTTCTACTACAGGTTGCTAACGTACCAGCAGACAGGATGCACTGTGTGTTAGATATTACAATGTGTCACATATTATGCGTTTAATGTATGTTATGGGAACGCACGAGTGGATTTACGGGTTAATAATCCACGACCCCGTAGGGGGAGTGGATTATTAACCCGTAAATACACGAGTGCGTTCCCATAACATGCATTAAGGCATTTATCTCATAGATTCCTCCATTTTGTATTAATTTCTTACCTTATAACCCAAGAATTAATCCAGGAGAAGACATTTTGTAACTGGATACGATCCGCTCGGTTTGCCAAGCCGTCGTGGCCATGTTGTCGTTCTGCCCGACATACCTCCACCGTTACACTCATTTTTCGGGTATAATCCAATAATGTCAAGTCCTGTACTTCTAACACCGCCAAATATACGATCTCTAGTTGGTGTTCGCATATATTTTGTCTCCATTTTCTTCGAAATAAATAAGAATCCATTGATTTTCCATACCGATCCAACGCACACGGCCCGGTACACGGCCATTGCTTCTTGTTGACAGAGCGGGTAGGTGCCCGGATGTACCTGACCTATTTTCGGCTGAACCCACTTCCGGCAAGGAGGTCAGCCGGGTCACTCGCGTATCGCTATGGAAAATCAATGGATTCTTATTTATTTTCGAAGAAAATGGAGGAATTTGGCATGGCATGTTCATCTAGGATATCTAAGGATGGTTCTCTGTTAATAACTCCACCAGGCTCCATATATTCTAGGCTAACGAGGTGTGTAAACTTCAGGTATGTCGGAAAACTTTTTCAAATCCTCCATGTGCAGTGATTTCTAGCACCGGTCGGCTTGGTATAGTGGACAGCGAGCTCGCCTCCTGCCCCAGCGGCCGGGGATCGATTCCCCGTTGAACCCTAAACGGTTTTAACTGGAAAACGTATGGAGGAGTTGACTTTGTATATTCCTCCAATTTAATAACATGTCCGGATTGAAATCAGCACCTTCTTGAAGACGAAGAAAAGGTCTCAGAGTGCGTTATGGCTGGATAATGCACGGGGGTTATGAGCAAAAAAGCACTGTCCAAGCCAAAATCGTGAGATAAAGTGTTATATTTCCTACTACAGGTAGCCCACGTACCAGCAGACAGAATGCACTGTGTGTTAGATATTACAATGTGTCTTATATAGTGTTATATTTCCTACTACAGGTTGCTAACGTACCAGCAGACAGAATGCGCTGTGTGTTAGATATTACAATGTGTCACATATAGTGTTATATTTCCTACTACAGGTAGCTAACGTACCAGCAGACAGGATGCACTGTGTGTTAGATATTACAATGTGTCACATATAGTGTTATATTTCCTACTACAGGTTGCTAACGTACCAGCAGACAGAATGCGCTGTGTGTTAGATATTACAATGTGTCACATATAGTGTTATATTTCCTACTACAGGTGGCTAACGTACCAGCAGACAGAATTCACTGTGTGTTAGATATTACAATGTGTCACATATAGTGTTATATTTCCTACTACAGGTTGCTAACGTACCAGCAGACAGAATGCGCTGTGTGTTAGATATTACAATGTGTCACATATAGTGTTATATTTCCTACTACAGGTAGCTAACGTACCAGCAGACAGAATGCGCTGTGTGTTAGATATTACAATGTGTCACATATAGTGTTCTATTTCCTACTACAGGTAGCCCACGTACCAACAGACAGAATGCGCTGTGTGTTAGATATTACAATGTGTCACATATAGTGTTATATTTTCTACTACAGGTAGCTAACGTACCAGCAGACAGAATGCGCTGTGTGTTAGATTTTACAATGTGTCTCATATAGTGTTATATTTTCTACTACAGGTAGCCCACGTACCAGCAGACAGAATGCGCTGTGTGTTAGATATTACAATGTGTCTCATATAGCGTTATATTTTCTACTACAGGTAGCCCACGTACCAGCAGACAGAATGCACTGTGTGTTAGATATTACAATGTGTCACATATAGTGTTATATTTTCTACAACAGGTAGCTAACGTACCAGCAGACAGAATGCGCTGTGTGTTAGATATTACAATGTGTCACATATAGTGTTATATTTCCTACTACAGGTGGCTAACGTACCAGCAGACAGAATGCGCTGTGTGTTAGATATTACAATGTGTCACATATAGTGTTATATTTCCTACTACAGGTAGCTAACGTACCAGCAGACAGAATGCACTGTGTGTTAGATATTACAATGTGTCACATATAGTGTTATATTTCCTACTACAGGTAGCCCACGTACCAGCAGACAGAATGCGCTGTGTGTTAGATATTACAATGTGTCACATATAGTGTTATATTTTCTACTACAGGTAGCCCACGTACCAGCAGACAGAATGCGCTGTGTGTTAGAGCGATATTACAACGAGTTGAAGCTGCTTCTGGTACCAACAAAGACGCTCAAGTCTGAAGGCTTTGTACGCAGCAATAAGGTAAGGCTCTATGTTATATTGTAATCATTAGGTTCTCATTGTCTACCGTATTTGACCTAATCAGGCCTTTTTCTAGTCTCCAAAAGGGGAGGGGCGCTTATTAGGGGCAGGCCTTTATTAGGTCAAATATGGTAATCCTATAGCAAGCAAAAATAGTCCGCTTGGAAGTGAAAAATTGCAGGAAAATAACTGACTCCATTTTTAAAATTCAACAGAACTTTCAGATAAATGGTGATGTAGGTTAAGCCCTCCTCTTCAGCACTATGACCTATTTAGACTGTCATGATCATAAAATGTTCCTGTTTGAGGCTAACAACATAGTGCCACAGAAACAAAGTTGGTTCTCTATGACACCTATATCAATGGGAATTTCTGCTTACAAGATGGACATGCTACCTGGCAAACTATGCAATAAAAGGCACCCTTGCTGATATTTGTCATGTTGGGGAATATGACATCAGTGAGCTGTAGTGAGGTGTCCCTGCAGCTCCTGAACTGTGTGGCACCTATATACATGCAGCAGTAGCAGATACTGTTACTGTCTCTTCCCTCAGGCGGGCTTCCCTAGCCCACTTAAAAGGGTTTATATCTCGTCCACTCGGATGTGTGTGATGCACATATGGGTAAGCACTGAAAATTGTTTAATTTAGTTTTCTCGCCATGAATATGACCTTAGCTGTCGAAATGGCGTTGAACATCTATTACTCACTCACTCTTCCCTCAGGTCATAAACCAATGAGAAGTCACTTGGTGATTTACCGGAGGGTACATTTACTAGTAATGGGGTTAGATCCAGCCTCATATAGACATCAATTAAATCTGTAAACGAGTCTTAAGAGTCTATGACCTGGAGTTGGTATGAACCCACATGGGTTCCTGATGGTAGATATATTAGACTAATGACACCTGTCTAGTGCCTATCAGTAATACCGTAAAAACTCCCTCAGAAGCCCACCTCCCTTAGGGATCAACCACCTAACTTCAGGAAGATTTATAAGCCAAATTTGAGACAATTTCAACTTTGTTAAACTTAAATTTAATTGATAAAAAAAAACTCCCCTGAACTAGAAGAAATGCTCTAAGCAAAATTTCAAATCCCAAAAATCTGGTCGTCGTCTGAGGGAGGTTTTACAGTAGTACCTGTATGTGTCGGCTTAATGTGGAAGTAAGGTGTTTTACAGTGATTGGCACTCCAACAGTCTGAGGCTACTACCACAGTCCATGAAGTGTGGTACAATTTGTGGCGATGCGCTGATAAAGATGTTTCACCACCTCCTTCTCATTACATGACTGATTTCTGGTTTATTGAGTGCAAAGATTTCCTCACCAGATTCACTGGTGTAAATTATGAAAAAGTTCTATGGGCAGAGAGCAGAAATGCTGTCTGGATATCTGGTAAAACAACAAAATCCATTTATATCCACTACCACCATGCTACGTAGTAAATAAGCTACCACACCAAACTTAAAAGAAAAGACCACCCTTTTTTCATGTTGATTTGGTAATCTTTGATGTTGATTTAGAGGAGTCTGGCATACTAAGTCAAACACACATTACTATTAGGGAGAGCAGCAGGCCTTTCTGCTGCATTTTATAACGTCACAATTGACCAGATGTAGCAGAGCTGTGACTGTACAGCACTGCTAGACAGTAACAACATGCTCTCCATGTCTTTCCTTGGACCATGGTTGTTCATTTTTTGATAAATGGCATCAAATAACTTAGAAGAGGTTTCTGAATGTTAATGTTGTGCACTTCAATAGTCTATTAATCTTACAACAGCCTCTATACGTAATCAATGCAGTACCTGCTGCATTTGGTCAATTGTGACGTCATATAATGCAGGGGAAAGGCCTTACTTATAATAATGCATATTTCACTGAGTATGCCAAAAATCTTGTTTATTACCACAGAAACTACCACAATAAATCAACATGAAAAAGGGTGGTCTTTTCTTTTAACCCTTTGAGTTCCTGTATATGTGATATACAGTGATATAGTCCTGTATTGATGCAGTATATGCAGAGAAAGGGTTAAACATCCCCATGACAATTAGCAATACCTGTATTAGATGTCTTACTGTGCTTTCCAGGTGTTCATCGAGTGTTCCCATGAGGAGAACGACATCACCGGCTCCTTTGTAGACAGCCGCTTCTACAAACTGTTGGACCGCTACGAGAACACGATCCGTATCTACATATCTCTGCCACCCTTTGATATAGGTATGTATGTATAGAACACAATCCGTATCTACATATCTCTGCCACCCTTTGATACAGGTATGTATGTATAGAACACGATCCATATCTACATCTCTGCCACCCTTTGATATAGGTATGTATAGAACACAATCCGTATCTACATCTCTCTGCCACCCTTTGATATAGGTATGTATAGAACACGATCCGTATCTACATCTCTGCCACCCTTTGATATAGGTATGTATGTATAGAACACAATCCGTATCTACATCTCTGCCACCCTTTGATATAGGTATGTATAGAACACAATCCATATCTACATCTCTCTACCACCCTTTGATATAGGTATGTGTAGAACACGATCGGTATCTACATCTCTCTGCCACCCTTTGATATAGGTATGTATGTATAGAACACAATCCATATCTACATCTCTCTACCACCCTTTGATATAGGTATGTATGTATAGAACACAATCCGTATCTACATCTCTCTGCCACCCTTTGATATTGGTATGTATGTATAGAACACAATCTGTATCTACATCTCTGCCACCCTTTGATATAGGTATGTGTAGAACACGATCGGTATCTACATCTCTGCCACCCTTTGATATAGGTATGTATGTATAGAACACAATCCGTATCTACATCTCTGCCACCCTTTGATATAGGTATGTGTAGAACACGATCGGTATCTACATCTCTGCCACCCTTTGATATAGGTATGTATGTATAGAACACAATCTGTATCTACATCTCTTCCACCCTTTGATATAGGTATGTATAGAACACAATCCGTATCTACATCTCTCTGCCACCCTTTGATATAGGTATGTATAGAACACAATCCGTATCTACATCTCTCTGCCACCCTTTGATATAGGTATGTATAGAACACAATCCATATCTACATCTCTGCCACCCTTTGATATAGGTATGTATGTATAGAACACAATCTGTATCTACATCTCTGCCACCCTTTGATATAGGCATGTATAGAACACGATCCCTATCTACATATCTCTGCCACCCTTTGATATAGGTATGTATACATGTATGTAGGTATATAAGTTTGAATGTAAGAGTAAAAGAGAAAGAAGATTTGAAGAGGAAAACAAAAAGACATGAATTATAGGCATGGTGGGTGAGAAGGTGTTCAATTAAGGGTTATGTCTAGAAAGGTTGCCTTCCTTGGACAAGACTAGTATTCAAATGGAGAAGTCATCTAAAGATATCCCAAATTTCCATTTCTGTTGCTACTTATAAGAGCACTTTCTCATTGTGAGACACCTGAGGTGTTCAGTCTGTTAAAGCTTTATATAGCCACAGGACTTATAAACGCTTTTCCAAAAAAACGCCTCAGACAAGGACACATGATTCCTTCTCATTACATGTGGAGGGTCTGTTGAAAGGCATAATGAATGAAATCCGATAGTCACTCTCTTTAATTTGTCCACAAGGAAGTGGTTGAAGTTTTACTACAAGAAAAGATACTTTGGTGAACAAACCACTCTTGCAATTAAGTACAGAAAATCTGTTGAATGCTGTTTTAGCTGACAGTCCAAGTGCGGTGTCCAAGTCTTCGTCCAGTACAGCAGAGCATCCCACAGTTAGTGATAAGTCTCCAGATGTCGATGAGGGAATCGATGACAATGGTTCAGACATCGCTGTGGCTGATGACGAGGACCTGCAGAAACTTAAAGTAAGTAAATTCACAGTCGTTTTACCCAACATGAAATATTCATGACACAAACTGATTTATGCTGTAGTACAGTGTTTGGTTGATACAGATCATCCAAACTGTTGGTTGTCTGTGCATATAGATGGTCTCAAACTGGGCATGTTAATTTGCCTCAGGTTATTGGGTCGGCTTCTTTAGGATTATGAAATAGTTGGAGGGTATATCAAATTTGTGGCCATCCAAACTCCAATCTGAGCTGCTGGTGCCTGACCTATATACTAATGATAGATATTCCCCATCATGTCTCTACAGGATATTGATGACAGTATAGCAAGCTAGAGTAGGTTGTTTTTATGTCGCCTCGCAATGTCAGGCATGGATACTTACATTTGTGGTCTTTGACTGCCCACCCAGTGATCTAGTACATAATAACTTACTGTGAAATATTCTTCTGGCCATAATGCCAATTTCAAAGTTAATCTACAGGAAATCACTTGACTGCAGCCAAAGTACTGGTCAATGGCCTCTGGACCAGTCTTAATGTCTACTCGTGCGTATAATATAAATCCCTATTTACACAGGACGGCTCAGTGCTGGATGATGAGACCACCGCTGGGAGCAGCTCAGGACCCCTGAGGAGCCAAGCCTTGAGCAGCTCAGACAAACAGGCCAACGTGCACGCCTACATCTCTGATAGCATATCCCGCAACCTGAGTAAGGACGATACGTCCCCTACCAATGACTCCAGCACCACTTCTACTGCCCACCCTGCCTCCCCCGATGACACCACAGCCACACAAGGTAAAGGTTAGTAGGCCCACCTGTGAGCTGTATAGGAAAAGCTCGCTATATACGGGGGTGTTAGGATATATTCATTTTGACACAAAGACTTGCTTTTTGAGATCCATGGAAATCCACTTACAAGTATCTTCACTGCTAGAACCTGCTAACTGAAGTGCTGCTTCAGGTACTGTATTTGTAACTGAAGTGTTGCACTCAGGTACTGTATTTGTAACTGAAGTGGTGCCCTCATGTACTGTATTTGTAACTGAAGTGGTGCTCTCAGGTACTGTATTTGTAACTGAAGCGGTGCCCTCAGGTACTGTATTTGTAACTGAAGTGGTGCCCTCAGGTACTGTATTTGTAACTGATGTGGTGCACTCGTGCACTGTATTTGTAACTGAAGTGGTGCCCTCAGGTACTGTATTTGTAACTGAAGTGGTGCCCTCAGGTACTGTATTTGTAACTGAAGTGGTGCCCTCAGGTACTGTATTTGTAACTGAAGTGGTGCCCTCAGGTACTGTATTTGTAACTGAAGTGGTGCCCTTAGGTACTGTATTTGTAACTGAAGCGGTGCACTCAGGTACTGTATTTGTAACTGAAGTGGTGCCCTCAGGTACTGTATTTGTAACTGAAGTGGTGCCCTCAGGTACTGTATTTGTAACTGAAGTGGTGCCCTCAGGTACTGTATTTGTAACTGAAGTGGTGCCCTCAGGTACTGTATTTGTAACTGAAGTGGTGCCCTCAGGTACTGTATTTGTAACTGAAGTGGTGCCCTCAGGTACTGTATTTGTAACTGAAGTGGTGCACTCAGGTACTGTATTTGTAACTGAAGTGGTGCCCTCAGGTACTGTATTTGTAACTGAAGCGGTGCACTCAGGTACTGTATTTGTAACTGAAGTGGTGCCCTCAGGTACTGTATTTGTAACTGAAGTGGTGCACTCATATACTGTATTTGTAACTGAAGTGGTGCCCTCAGGTACTGTATTTGTAACTGAAGTGGTGCCTTCAGGTACTGTATTTGTAACTGAAGCGGTGCCCTTAGGTACTGTATTTGTAACTGAAGTGGTGCCCTCAGGTACTGTATTTGTAACTGAAGTGGTGCCCTCAGGTACTGTATTTGTAACTGAAGTGGTGCCCTCATGTACTGTATTTGTAACTGAAGTGGTGCCCTCAGGTTCTGTATTTGTAACTGAAGCAGTGCCCTCAGGTACTGTATTTGTAACTGAAGTGGTGCCCTCAGGTACTGTATTTGTAACTGAAGTGGTGCCCTCAGGTACTGTATTTGTAACTGAAGTGGTGCTCTCAGGTACTGTATTTGTAACTGAAGTGGTGCCCTCAGGTACTGTATTTGTAACTGAAGTGGTGCCCTCAGGTACTGTATTTGTAACTGAAGTGGTGCCCTCAGGTACTGTATTTGTAACTGAAGTGGTGCCCTCAGGTACTTTATTTGTAACTGATGTGGTGCCCTCAGGTACTGTATTTGTAACTGAAGTGGTGCCCTCAGGTACTGTATTTGTAACTGAAGCGGTGCCCTCAGGTACTGTATTTGTAACTGAAGTGGTATTTGTAGCTGAAGTGGTGCCCTCAGGTACTGTATTTGTAACTGAAGCGGTGCCCTCAGGTACTGTATTTGTAACTGAAGCGGTGCCCTCAGGTACTGTATTTGTGTGTCATTCTTTCTATGACTGATATGTAAGAAGAGCTCCAGAATGTTGTGAAATTTATTGGCTAGTAAAGAAGTTTTCAAACTCAAACACCCACAGCCACACGCAGAGACTCAACCACCATCCCATGTTCTGAGGATTGGGACCTGGAGGCTGCTGCTATGGCTGCCGCAGCCATCTCAGACGATGAGGAGGAGGAGGAGGCTGAGACGGTAAAGAAGAGATCGGCTGACGATGATGAATACAGTCGGTATTTCACAGGGTCCATACACATAGACGCAGAGACTGGAGACCGCAGTAAGCTTACAGTTACATTTTGACATGTATAGCAACAGTTATCTCATCGAAATATTGAATATTTCTGAGATAGTTTCTTTAGGGTAAAGTTAATATTTTTGCCAAGCATAAAATGCAGGGATAACAAAACGACTAATTCCAAAATAATGTGGCAGCTGCTTTTTTGGGCAAGACATTGCATGTCCAAGATCTTAAAGTGTAGCCATAGAAGAGGGCTGCTTGGTGCTTCTGTGAAGTTATATTTCATATACTGTATTCGACATAATTAGAGAACATACCCTAATAAGCGCACACCCCTCTTTTAAGGACTTGAGTGCTCACAAAGGTTGTAACTATTACTAAATTCTAAGAATATGGGAGGTTATATGACTCACAATACATGCAAATGTTAATGTGCTACATCATTGCTACCTGTCCAGACCACCCACCTACATAGAGCACAACACCTAGAGGTGTGAACATTGCTACCTGTCCAGACCACACACCTACATAGAGCACAACACCTAGAGGTGTCAACATTGCTACCTGTCCAGACCACCCACCTACATAGAGCACAACACCTAGAGGTGTGAACATTGCTACCTGTCCAGACCACACACCTACATAGAGCACAACACCTAGAGGTGTCAACATTGCTACCTGTCCACACCACACACCTACATAGAGCACAACACCTAGAGGTGTGAACATTGCTACCTGTCCACACCACACACCTACATAGAGCACAACACCTAGAGGTGTGAACATTGCTACCTGTCCAGACCACACACCTACATAGAGCACAACACCTAGAGGTGTGAACATTGCTACCTGTCCACACCCATATAGAGCACAACACCTAGAGGTGTGAACATTGCTACCTGTCCAGACCACACACCTACATAGAGCACAACACCTAGAGGTGTGAACATTGCTACCTGTCCACACCACACACCTACATAGAGCACAACACCTAGAGGTGTGAACATTGCTACCTGTCGACACCCATATAGAGCACAACACCTAGAGGTGTGAACATTGCTACCTGTCCAGACAACACACTTACATAGAGCACAACACCTAGAGGTGTGAACATTGCTACCTGTCCAGACCACACACCTACATAGAGCACAACACCTAGAGGTGTGAACATTGCTACCTGTCCAGACCACGCACCTACATAGAGCATAACACCTAGAGGTGTGAACATTGCTACCTGTCCACACCTACATAGAGCATAACACCTAGAGGTGTGAAATTCTGCATGCTGCTCTGCCTCTGCCCCTTAAGGTGTGAAAACCCGCTGCATCGGTGGCTGTTAAAGGGAGTGGCACCTTTAGCAGCCTTTGTCTAGGAGTAGAGTGTGTGCGCTTATTAGAATTAAATTTTGTTTAAGGATTCAATATTAAAAATAATATTTTTTAAGCGCACTTTGCACTAATAACATTGAATACTGTACTTGTGTTCATATATTTCTGTCTTCCCTTGCTCAGACCTGACGGTGTATGTAGACAAGCGCATCACATTTGGTGCCTTTAAGAAGGAGTTGGAGCCTTACGTGTGTGCTTCATCCGACTACTTCAGGGTAAGACACTTTATACATCTTTGTAGTAATCTGACACAAGCTGCAAGTCTCAGAACTTGGAGCAGAGATAAAGGCATAGTAGATGGGTGGAAAGATGTGTTCAGAGAATGCTGGTCTCTGTGGGGTTCCGAATACTATAAGAATTGTTGTACCAGAGGTGCACAGTGTATGTACCACAAGTATAAATACCCCAGTTTATAATGTGTTTTTTTTATAGAGACCAGCAAACCGGTTATCCCTTTTCAGTGCTGTGGGTATGTCAACCTGCAGATAAAACCTTTGCAATGCGTATCTCTAAGGGATTCTAGAGACTCTAAGGGTGCCAGTACCAGGATTATAAAAGGCATGTCTCACAAGGATTGAAACCCCCAGGTTATGATGATCTTTTTTAAGATATCTAAAATCCTGTTAACATAATTTACAGCTATTTGTACAGTTGTGATAAAAACTGTCTTCATGTTAGACACACAGTTATTGTTGGGTATTATCCATCTAAATGAATCTATGTTATTCGTATTTATACAGGTATACCGTGTGTACGGCAGCAACCAGGAGATAGAGACCGTCCGTCTGTCAGACACGCTGTCAGCGTTTGGTGATGACAACAAGGTATAATGTCTTATTACTACTTCTCTATAAATAGAAAATTAACAGAACTGAACTCTTGATGATTATCTTGATGTTTCCACAGGACAAACAACAAAATTAAAGTGGTTAGAAAGAATGTTTTACTTTGATTTACATTGCACATCAAATCAAAGAAATAATTCTGAAAATCATCCGTGAAAAGACTTGTGTTGTGGACAATTTCTCATAATCTCTTCCCTCACTTTGTAAATGTTACAAAGTAACCTAGCCCACATGGTGTTACTAATCTGGGCCTTTCTTATCAGAGGAATCAAAATACTTTCTACATTCACATCAAGTAGTTCTATACCTGCAAATCTACATAACCTAAATTGCTTATACTGGCTGTAGAAACTTTCCAAGATATCTCTTCTCACACTTTATAAAGGTTACCCAGCTATTACCTAACCCACATAGTGTGATTAGTATGGCCCGGAGCACTGAGCAGTTATTTGATGACAAGTGGTGTAAAAGAATCCAAATGTCAATGTCTCCAATGTTATGGAAGGGCAGCCAGAGTCTAAAGGCCTCAGAAGATGATTGTGTTGACATTTCTCCCATTGCTGCTATGCAGTTCATATGTCTCTCTTAATATTCACAGAAATAAGAGAAATGCTTGTAGGAAAATGTGAACCATCTTCTGAACAGGAAATAAAAGAGAGTCCTAAGCATGGAACTCAAATATATTCTACTTGATTAGATTCCATCTGCAAAAGATAGTTAATATTGACTGTGACGTCATTACTGTTTTGAGCTGCCATCATAATGTTCCGTTTGCTATGTTGCAGCTTGTGGTCAAACTTGGCCGGGCGCTAAAGAAGGGAGAACAAAGAGTAAAAGTATGTCTGCTAACACCAAAGGAACAAGAGGTAAAACACTTGCGTATCTCCTCCCCATTCACCTAACAACAAAATCAACTAGATGTATAGAATACATAATATTAACAAAAGTAAAAGTGTAACATTAGTGTGAAGAATCTTGCAAAGGCTTTGTAGAAAACATGTGTACAGTCATTGTCAGATACATTTAATTTCATGTAAATCAAGATGTAAAGCAAACTTACACAAACTTTCAGCCCTGGAAGACCCTGTTAGAAACCATCTTCCCTAAGGGCATCACCGTATTAGAGTCCAAGAAGATCGTCATACACGAGGCGCGGGTCCAATGTAACCTCAACGTCCCATTAGACAGGTAACATCACATGTCTTGGCTAATGAATGATTAAATATCTTTCTGTTCAATAACGTAGATGGACTACAATGTCTCACTGCTATAAGTGGCTGACTGCAATCCAATCTCAGCAAATGTATGCTAGTACAAAGCTGGTGTATCTTGTTTTACCTGTTGTTCCTCTTTATTGTCTCAGTGATAAATGCAGAAATAGATGTATTATCCTGTAATCCTATGTGATATCTACTTTCTTTACTTTGATGGTAATCTAGATCTAGCGGTACATGTAATGCCTCATGACTACAGTCCCATCCAGTGTTTATGTTCTAATATTCTGTCTAGGTGTCGGTTACGGAAGAAAACGTACAAAAACCCCGGGGGTATCTATCTAGACAACAACACATATGAGGAAAGCTCCCAGGTCATCTCCTTCTTCGAGATCTTCTTAGAGATCTTAGATGGTATGCATCTTTCCTTTGTTCATCATGTACAGAAAATATATAAAAAAAATATCTAGACTATAGTTTTATCACAGTTAAGAAAAAATAAAAAGTGAAATAAATTATTGACCAATAAATTATTAACATGATTGTTGAATCTACCAGGGATCCTTGTTAAACTGAACAGTGAACCACCATAGTTGTAAAGCATTGAACAAGTATAGTTCGGTGGTACACACATAAAAAAGGACTATCTGTAGAAATAGTGATGGATCTCTAGTAACTTTGCGATGCGGATTGCACTGTTATTTCAACAACATTTTTTACAGTTTAGTTAGTAGGGTTTCTGGCCTCACTGGTAACATGTTTGTCGATTCCTTTCTGAATAATGAATCTAATTGTTTATGTTCTTACAGAACCTGAAAAGATGACGTTGCCGTCCCAGCTGCAGCTGTATGTGCGGCAATGGTTCCCGAGTCAGTACAAACTAGGCGAAATACAAGAAGTTGTACTCGACAAACAAACCTCACAACACCTCAAACAAAAGGTAGGTCATAAACTAAGCTTTCATCACCTCAAACAAGAGGTATATCATGAACAAACATCTCAAAATCTGAAAAAAGGTATCAAGCCTTTTATTGTATCAGAACTTAATTCCCATTTTGTGCACAATCATAATCCCATGTCAGATTATGATCAAGGCAATTGGAATTAGCCTTTACTGTGCACTCAGGCTTTGACCCAATAAAGGTTAAATTGCTCAAAGATAAAAAAGAAAATCTCATAACCTGACCCAACAACATTTTCAACAACAGATATGTTACCTCATATTCTCATCAACATCCTTCCAGGACCTACCCCAATTCTGAATCTATGTACTCTTATATGAATCTTGTATTTGTTGTTTCTTGCAGCTGTCAGAGCTGAGTAGGATTCCTGCTGAAAATATTGACTTTGCCAAGGTGAGATTTTATTTTGTAACATTACAGAAGAGGGTGTGGGGAACAATTATGCTGATCAAAATGATAAGGAATAATTGTTAGATAAAATTTATCTATAAATGTGTACAAATATAGTGCTGAATTCTGTCCTCCAACTAGAGTAATGTTGCAGCGTTTGTGATATACTACACATATCATCCATTCTATATTTCTATATCAGTGTATGGCAGTGTTCCTATATAAGGTGTCTCTATATAGTAGTACATATGTACATACATTATATGTTATTTCTATACCAGGGTATGGGCGTGTTCCCCTACGAGGTGTCTCTACTTGACGTACACAGTAGTTTAGACTGGAGTGCGGAGGTGGCCAGCCTTGGTATGTGGCCCCTTCACATCTACGAGGATGGAAACCTCATCTACTTCAGGTAATACAATTGTATTCTGGTTTCAGTATCTCCATAAAGGGATAAAGTGAAATGCAATAGGATCCAAAGATGCAAAACCTAGGTTCCCTCAGGTTTCATAAACAGAAATACTAGATGGATAAGTTAAACAAATTTAAGTGGCTCCACAGATACAAAACCCAGACTCCTTAAGGTTTGATCAGTAGAAAAACTAAATGAGGATAACCACTGCTGACTCATGTTACCCCTTTCTGATTTGTTACAGGGATAAGACGGAAGAACTGGCAGAACTTGATGAAGCACGGAAAAAGGAGCTGACACAGAGTGAAAATACACGGTATGCATCTATCTTGTGATAAACAGTGAACTGTATTTGAGCTTATAACATATCTGTCCTATCATGAACTAGAATCTAACTACAATTCTAAAGCCATCATAAAAAGGGGAAAGTACAGTACATTTACTTGGTAAGTGAGAAATATCTAATTGTTAGACCCATAATGGATTAAGTGCCTAGAAAACAATCACAAATTCTAGAGTAAATTTTATCCATCAATGATCTCTAATTCAGGTTATCGCGTATCAACACCAAGGTGACTTACTCCCCACGTAAAGAGAAGGCATTGAAGATCTACACGGATGAACCGCCGTCCCCGTCCCCCTCATCTACCGCACATCTAGATGTGGACTAGGTACCATACATAGACACATTCATCTGCACCCATTGTATATGTTGTCATCACATCCCGAGATGGGGTGCACATTGTCAGCCTCCACTCTCACTCACTTAGTCCACTATTGTAATTATCGAGACATTTCAGGAATCTGGCACAGAATCCATGTCTAGGGCTTTTACCCCAGGACAATGATAATTTAGTCCATTATTCTAATTATCAAGGTGTGTGAGCAACCTGTCACAGAACTCGTATCTAGGGCTTTTACCCCACGACGATAATAACTCAGTCTACTGTTGTCATTATAGAGTCGTTTCAGGAATCTGCTAGAAAATTCATGTCTAGGGCTTTTACCCTAGGACAATGGCCCAGCGGCATGTATGATGGTTTTATAAAGGAGCTCAATGTATGTGAACAATTAACAAAGCAAAACATGGTAAACCATTTGCAAGGCAAAGTGGGATTGCCCCAGGTCTTTGGAAGTCACATTTCATGTGACAACAGAGTGTGCTTGAACCCTTAAAATAGCCAACTGTGAGAAGCGCCTTATTATACACCAAACAAGGTCGAAGCCGCTGTGACGCTCACACAAAGCATACATGTGTTATACTTGATAAATAAGTTAATATTATATTCCTGAGTAAGTTATTCTATTCTATTCATGAAAATGCTATGATATTCTACTTGCGAGTAAGTAAAACATCATTCTACTTATGAGTACGTTCATTGTACATTGGATCTCCTGAAGCTGCATGCTGTTTGGGGTTTACACGCAGTGCTTTACATTGTGTTTTATCCAACTGTGTGACACCCAACGCTACGAGTGAGCGCTTCTACCTGAAAATATAATCGCTTCTAATACAATAACATGGGGATGATGCAACTTTGTGATTATTATTTGATTATATCTCTTGTGTCATGTACCAGAACTTGACTTTGTAAGCTGTGGTTTGTGTTACCCCAGTTGGTGTTAGTGATTGTTCTTGTCATCTGTCATGTCTTCATAAACTTTGCATGTTTAATGTTAACATCTAAATGTTGATAAGGGGCATTGACACTGTAACTACCAGAACTTGAAAACTGTATCTGCATCATACAATGGCATTATCCAAATCAATGCTTGACCAGTGTTGCATGTCGCACTCTGGCAGGCTGTTCAGATGATTCATATCCAAGAATAAATAAGAAACTGAACTCACATATCACACTGTATGTACACTTGACCTGCTTAGTTTACTCTGTGCCAATGTCACTTTTACTTTATAAGTTAAATACTGACTGCCCAGGTAATTTGATTGTGTTCTATTTGATGGTAGGCAAGTTGTATATCATTCAAATGACTGGAGACATGTTTCATGGCTATTTACTGATGATATTCTATGCAAATTTGTAAGGTGAAAAAGAAAGAATCAATTTTTAAAATTATATCATTTCACAAATCTCTGGGGCAAGCATAAAGTAACCCTAAAGAAAAAGCATTGTCTCAGAGGAACACAGAATGTTTCTTTATGATGCACCAATATGGTACATTTTACTTTACCTACATTGATGCATCACGCACAAGCCATAGCGAAGCCATGATTCATGGATACAGTATCGGTGAGTTGACTACAGGGCTGTATTAGTGTAACATGGCAATTTGACATCATGCTGTAGCATCTTGGATGAGTTATTATTCAGCTGGTCAATATGTGAAGGTATTTAAATAAAGGAATCAGGGGAAGGTGGCTAATATCCTTCTACACTAGCGCTAATTTTTACTACTTACCTTTGTTCGTCCTGAGCTGTGCCTGTTCAAACATTGTGCATGTACATGTACCTGGATGTGTAAATGTGTGTGTGTGATGTATGGAGTTTGCTGCTGCTGGGTGCTTTATGACCATTTCACTGTATTTATATGCTTTAACCTGCGCTACATCTGACTTGGAGTTTGGACCAAAACGTTGTCCCTAGTTCGTTTGTGTTTTTATGTTAATTTGTGATGTGTCTTTTCCCTGACAGCCTTCAGTCTATAGAACCACAGCACGATCTGACTCCACCATCCGTCTTTTGTTTCTAAGGGTCGCTGATGCAGAAGTGCATCATGACCATTGGTCAGCATGATGTACCCTTTAGGGGCATGATGCATGAATGCAGCCTGGCAAGTTACTCATAAGGATTGCATTCATGCATCAAGATGACAAATGGGCATGAATCATTACTGTATCTTAAGCCGTAAAATATTTGATACAAGCTGATTGTCATATCACATGTACAGAATAAAGCATGTTGTTTGTTATACATACAATGATTGACGAGTCGGACAAATTCGGTTGTCGTTATATCGCCATGAGACACTACACCTCCCCCCTTGTGTCTATGTACAGAACTATTTAAGCTGGACGCCACATAACAGGAGACTGTGTGTAAACCAAGAATGTTCACAATTTGTACAAATATCAATAAAAAATCAGTTTTAAATAATCAATTCTTGCATTATTACTTTTCAAATCCATTTCCATCTTTGAAATATTCAAGTGTTGTACAGTAATCTAACTCAGCAGTTTAAAAAGAGGCTCTATAAAACTTCAAAAAGGAACATGTGAGTTAGGGTATCATCCAATTATCCACAAAATGTGTGTATGTCTAAGAGCTCAGAGCTAATAGCTCCAACAACTTGCATTCATTTGCACCGTAGGAAGACTTCTACATATAGCTCCTAATTAGGCATTCTTATTGTTTGACTAATTATTCAAACATGAGCACCACCACAAGTTGAAGATTGCACATTACCAAATATCTACTGGTATGTTAGAACATACACAGTGTTTTGTAATAGTGTCAGCACAAATTATGGCTAGCAGTCAGACAGGCTTCTGTTTATGTCAAAAACCTATTATCTTTCTGAACATATAGAAATTCGAGGTTAATTTGCACAGATCTATTGGGAATTTTAATATTAATGGGATGGGTATTTTTAAATGTGGTAGGGATCCCTCTCATACGGTCCATCTCAGATGCCACCAAGGGAAGGGATATAGACACCATCTCAAAAATTCCTTCAAAACCCAGCCTCATTCCACTTTACTCTCTGGGTAATGCATCTGCACGTAATTGAGATAAACGATAAGTCTTAATTACTGATCTCGATGGCTGCATTTGCTTTTTTTTTTGGAAAAGACTTTTGGCTTCTTTTTTTTCTCTAAGATCTTGGATGATTGTTAAGGCCTTGTAGCTTTACAGTGGCACAGCCCAGCGCTGCCATGTACCACATGCTGGGTTCCCATAGGGCTGTGTGCATCTTGCGTTAACCCGAGTTAACACTTTAATGGCGTAATGATACATGATGCCGACTGGTGAATATCATGTATGCTCACTAGGACTTCATTAGAGCATCATACTAACCATGCAGGAATGTATCAACCCCCTAGGGGCATGATGTATGAGTGCAGTGCTGGCTATCATCTTGCCAGGGCTACATTCATGCATATTTCTGCCCCTATGGAGTTGGGTCATTCCCAGAGGGTCACCAGGATGTGTCAATGAATTGCTGTTGAGCAAACCCTCCAGCACTTCAATGGTGAAATCATGCTACAAATGAGCATAATGCACCAGTTTGTTACTGGCTCTTAAAGGTTTAACGCCCGGGTTAAGGTTCACGCACCAAACGAGGAGATTTGTCTGTGAGGAGGTAATCGGGTGAAAAACCAGAGACTCCAAGTGTGAAGGCACCTGGTCTTACAGAAAAAAACTGAGGTCACTCGCATCCTTCACCTTAATGTGTGTTGAGGTGAGTTACATTCTTTTCTCTTTTATATTGTCAATTGAGTCTATCAGATAGTCTGCTCCCCTCCAATCATTAGAAAGAAAGACATCATATCATACACGCAATTCAAGGTTTGAAAGTCTTTTTACACATTTCTGTTTACTTTGCCATGTATTATTCACATGTTATCCATAGATTCTAACAGCTGTAGATGTTACATCCATGCAACACAGCATAACGCCTGTCTTGGACCATTAAAAGGCCCCAAGGTCAAAATTGGCCAAATTTGTCAATGTAAAAATTAAAAATATGCCGAGTGAGCCTCAATTGATACTTGCGGACTGTGGGTGCTATAGGGTCCTTGCGTCCTCGTCCTCGGTATAGGACAAGCATGGTGACATTGACCTTGACTGTCACCCACTATTTCAATATAAACATCATGTTTGGGGAAGGCCTCCTGTGGACGTGCCATACCTGTCACTAAAAGCCTACTGCTGAAAGCCAAGTCACAAACTGGGGGGGGGGGGGGGGCACTCACTAGATATTGCAGTAGCCCCAACATGGTGTTAGTGGCTGTTGATGCAACAGAATGATAAGGAGCTGAGCTGTCAAATAAATGAAGTTATAAAATCAGGGGGCTGGAGACACTTCTGAAATTTTTATAAATTCTTTTTATTCCAACGGACCTTGTTTCATTGATAGTAAGAGAATGCAAAGAGAGATGTTCTCTGAATTGTTGAAAATAGGAGATTTGAAGATTTTTTAGTTTTGTACTTGGTACCTACCATCAGATTATAAGCCCCCCCCCCTCTGCATTGTAAGTGCCCCCACCAACTTACATGACAGACCAACCACTGTCAGACTGATGGTTTACTCTATGCTCCATGGATACCATAGGTCAGCAAACCTTGCTCTTTATGGGTATCGTAGCGGGCCATGAAGTCAAATGGACATGATGCTCTGAGCCCCCTAAAGTGCTGAGTCACAGAGAAGGCAGGTCGGATACAAGAGTAACTTCTTTAATTGCACCGGAATTAAAAGATTTCACTACTCCTATACTTCTTGTTTTTATTTGAGATGGGTACTTATTTGTATACTGATTTCAGTGCTTAAGATTGAGTGGAATCTATATAATCCGGGTGCTAGGGAGTGGTCATTATATTAGCAATAGGGGGTGTGCTCACTACGATCTTTTTGCCCCCCCCCCTCAGACGGATCCACAAATTTCTGTAGTAGCATATAGGTTTTTCTTAGTCATTTTTCTTAGTCATCCAGGCACCACAACCACACGTCCTGAAAATTGTGGCATCAAGAGAAAATTATAAGATGAAAAAAAAATCCGACCTACAGCATTTTAACTGAAGCACAGAGCGGCCTTTTCTAGGCCTAACACAGAGTGAGGCAGCCTGTACTTAATGCCCTAAGCACGTTATACAATCACCTTTTTTATGTCACACATATCAGTACACCTGTATTGACTGCCTCAGCGTCCCTACCTCATCTATTATAAGATTTTTAACCATTCTGTGTTGGTTGTATGTAAAGCACACATTACTGATTATAATGTAGTTTTCTCATCATGATTATGACCTTAGCTACCAACACAGCTTTGGCCATTGCTCAGTTTAATTTAGGTGTCCTATGGGGGTGGATACCTTTTACCTGTAGTTATTATGGCAGGAGAATGGCACCACTTCAAATCATCTTCCTGAAGGGACACTTCCACCAATAGACACGTGTGCCATATATATGCAGCAGGGGGCAATCTTAAATGGAAAAGTATGACTCTTAACAATGTCACTCTACAGTTGGAATACAGCTCGATATAAATGTAAAATTCAGACTTAGTTGAATAGGGAAAATGAGAGGGTATGAATTGTGTCAATATTTGATGGTGGCACATGTCAGATGCAATCTGACAAGTTGGCTATTCTTGGTATTCTTGGCATTGCAGAAAACTGGAATTTCACTGATTTGAGGCTTACAAATACTTCTCAGCATATTGACAAGACAAAGCATGGCAGGAGGCCTATCCTCCAGATCATCAATGCGCCAGCAAGAAGGCAAGTCTTCTCTTGTGGCCTTAAATATAGACTTCCATTGTTTCCCTGTGCCTTTTCACAATTTTCATGCTAACAAATTGCTTTAGTTACCAGCAGGATATAACAAAGAAACAATTCACATCATCTATTGATCACTACCGGTGTCTTGGTCAAGGGGAAATAGCTTTTGTCTGAATGTCAAAACAAATAGCCTCACAAGATGTATGGTTTCTTGTCCAGAAGGAAGTTACCTATAGTTGTTTTGCTATACTGTTTGGCACACACACGTGTGCAATTGGCAATGGGGTTTCTTTTTCAGAGGCATAAAGAGCAAATTTTGGGCCCAGGAGGCTTTAACTCAACCAGCTTGAATCGTTAACTTTGATCTATGAAAAAGCACTATCCTTATGTCCATGGCTTCTACTACATGTCTCTTATCATCACAACAACTTCTTTGTCTAATCTGGTTGGTAAGATTTTGGAATTAAGAGCATTGCATTATTGACAATTACAGCAGGCCCAGATATATACATTTAGGTCCCTCATCCTCTGTGATTGGGGGAGGACATTCATCCACAAAGTTCATATACAACAGTCAATTTACTGATCAATGGTCCCAAAACAATCTCAGTAAATAACACCTTTTAGTGTATATACATTACACCTTTTAGTAAACATAAATTACACCCTTTAGTGTATATATATTACACCTTTTAGTAAACATAAATAACACCTTTTAGTAAACATAAATTACACCTTTTAGTATATATGAATTACACCTTCTAGTGTACATAAATTACACCTTTTAGTATATATGAATTACACCTTTTAGTATACATAAATTACACCTTCTAGTGTACATAAATTACACCTTCTAGTATACATAAATTACACCTTTTAGTGTACATAAATCATGCCTTTTAGTATACATAAATTACACCTTCTAGTGTACATAAATCACGCCTTTTAGTATACATGAATTACATCTTTTAGTGTACATAAATTACACCTTTTAGTATATATGAATTACACCTTTTAGTATACATAAATTACACCTTTTAGTGTACATAAATCATGCCTTTTAGTATACATAAATTACACCTTCTAGTGTACATAAATTACACCTTTTAGTATATATGAATTACACCTTTTAGTATACATAAATTACACCTTCTAGTGTACATAAATCACGCCTTTTAGTATACATGAATTACATCTTTTAGTGTACATAAATTACACCTTTTAGTATATATGAATTACACCTTTTAGTATACATAAATTACACCTTCTAGTGTACATAAATTACACCTTCTAGTATACATAAATTACACCTTTTAGTGTACATAAATCATGCCTTTTAGTATACATAAATTACACCTTCTAGTGTACATAAATTACACCTTTTAGTATATATGAATTACACCTTTTAGTATACATAAATTACACCTTCTAGTGTACATAAATCACGCCTTTTAGTATACATGAATTACATCTTTTAGTGTACATAAATTACACCTTTTAGTATATATGAATTACACCTTTTAGTATACATAAATTACACCTTCTAGTGTACATAAATCACGCCTTTTAGTATACATGAATTACATCTTTTAGTGTACATAAATTACACCTTTTAGTATATATGAATTACACCTTTTAGTATACATAAATTACACCTTCTAGTGTACATAAATCACGCCTTTTAGTATACATGAATTACATCTTTTAGTGTACATAAATTACACCTTTTAGTATATATGAATTACACCTTTTAGTATACATAAATTACACCTTCTAGTGTACATAAATCACGCCTTTTAGTATACATGAATTACATCTTTTAGTGTACATGAGTTACTCACCTTTTAGAGTACATAAAATTCTAACCTTAGCTGACATGAAGACACCAAAGCCTGTTTGCACTACGTATACATACTGCTTGTTTACTGCCTGTGAAGGTTTAACACAGATTGGTTTTGCCGGATGCTGCTGTGCTGTAGGAAGCTAATCTGATTTAACATCTGATGGTAGTGTAGGGGTCGTCTTATTGGTTTAGCCCTGTGCCACATAACGAGTGTTTGAAGCTATACATTCACCAGTCTTGATGTAGTGATTGCTACCACTTTACATGCTGTACATCATACCTAGCTTTTACTGGCATGCATAATCCACCTAACCCATGAATGTAGCCCTCGTAAATAACTCACCAGGGCTACATTCATAACCCCAGGTAAAGGTCAATTAAATCATAAATGTGAGTCTTACAGAGCTATATGGCCGTGGCAGGGTTAAGGCTGTTTCACCTTGTAAAGGCTGAATTACGCAGCATACTGATGTCCACCTGTGTCTTATAATGAAGTAAGGCATATAAGCTGAGTACAGTCAAACCTCGACCCTCTAATTCTGCAGATTCCTTAGACAAAACTGACTATTTTTTTTCTACTATATTCAGACATTTTTCCTTGCATTTTCTAAATCTGGGGTAGCAAAGGTTGGCTGTATATACTGTGGGTATAAAATTGTGTGGACCATAAGCTGCTTAATAGTTATCCACCTCGAAAAGTATAGCAATTGTAACCCCCCTCTCCCATCCCCACTAAGCTGTTATCAGACCTTTTTGCTGAGATGGAATTCATATAAAGATGCTGTCACTGAAGTAGGCACACTGAAAAACTGGAAAGGAAAGTGATTCCCAATAATAAAAGTGGGCTACTCATTTTACTTATGGAAAATCATAACTTTAATGCCAGAAAAATCCTTCATATGTGAAGTGCTTTATATTTGATGTGTAATATGAGTTTCCCAAAGGTTAGAGGACAAAGCTTTTGTCCGGTTAATAGTGAAGGTGTGCTTGGACACTAGATCTGCCTTATCCTGAATGCAGCCCTGGTGAGTAACTCACACATGCTAAATGATGGCATGATACATGAATGCAGCCCTGGTGAGTAACTCACACATGCTAAATGATGGCATGATACATGAATGCAGCCCTGGTGAGTAACTCACACATGCTGAATGATGGCATGATACATGAATGCAGCCCTGGTAAGTAACTCACGCATACCTAATATTGGCATGATACATGAATGCAGCCCTGGCGAGTAACTCACACATGCTGAATGACGGCATGATACATGAATGCAGCCCTGGTGAGTAACTCACACATGCTGACTGATGGCATGATACATGAATGCAGCCCTGGTGAGTAACTCACACATGCTGAATGACGGCATGATACATGAATGCAGCCCTGGTGAGTAACTCACACATGCTAAATGACGGCATGATACATGAATGCAGCCCTGGTGAGTAACTCACACATGCTGAATGACGGCATGATACATGAATGCAGCCCTGGTGAGTAACTCACACATACCTAATATTGGCATGATGTATGAATGCAGCCCTGGTGAATAACTCACACATGCTGAATGACGGCATGATACATGAATGCAGCCCTGGTGAGTAACTCACACATGCTGAATGACGGCATGATACATGAATGCAGCCCTGGTGAGTAACTCACACATACCTAATATTGGCATGATACATGAATGCAGCCCTGGTGAGTAACTCACACATACCTAATATTGGCATGATGCATGAATGTAGCCCTGGTGAGTAACTCACACATACCTAATATTGGCATGATACATGAATGCAGCCCTGGTGAGTAACTCACTCATGCTGAATGACGGTGTAATGGTTCGTATTGACTTATATGTTGGGTGGCTCTTTGGCTCGCTTACCACTAGAAATACCAACACAACACGAGTAGTTCGGGTTGGGCAAAGCCCCAGAAACCCCTACCTCATGGGTAGGACTTTATTCCACTCTAGTCTACAGGTTAGGCTGCGCGTCTGGACTGGACTAGATCCAGTCACCTTCTGCCGCTCGTCCGGCTCCTTAGTAGGAGCTGGACGCGAGGCATGGTGCCGCCCCCTCTTGTACCAACGGGGTATCACAAAGCGACACCTAGCTGGCATAGAAGGAACAGGCACCACACGAACACGTCTCTCGGATGAACGGCACTAATATATATACGACGATACCGGCCCCTACACCACCCCCACTAGACTATACCTAGGGTTGGGTGTAATTAATAAATACCTATTGTTAGCTTTATACAATAATATTATACACAAATAGGTAAGTCTATATATACAGTTCGTATAGCATATAGGACATTTAGGGGCATTATAAATAATATGTACATAATGAGGCATCGTCGCATATAACCCGAAGTAGTGGTAATTAATAATAACAAATAGGAAGTGGCGCCTTATGCACCATCGACCTATGGTGATGTATAGTAACAGTGTTACAATAGTGTTATTATTATGAACAAGACGCATTAAAAAGTAGTAGACGAGTAATCAGGCGATATGAATAAAATTTTACAGTATTAACTAACCGACCCGAGGTGGGGTAGATAACCCGAGAGAAAAATTTTGTTTGTTTTAATTACAAAAATATATATTTGGTATATAAAAATATATTTATACAAAAATAATAATACTGACAAATAGAGGTGTCCTGCCAGGGTAGCAGGATCACCCTTACAATATACCGGACTTCCGGCGAATCTGGAACGACTGGTTTCTGCAGCTCCATCCGGCGACATATGTGTGGTGGCAAGCCACGTTGCTGTTGTGATGTGCCCTGATGAAGATGGGAAGATGGAGCCCCGGGTAGGTGTGGTAATCCCTTTTTGGTGTGTCGGGTTTAGCGTCCATCTTCGCTGCAGGTTACGTTCCAGATATCAGGAGTCCAGCGTAAGGAACAGTGCCTCTGGCATATTAAATGCTTTTACCCTCGGGTACAAAGGAGACACCGTCAGATGGACACTTAAAGATCTTCCGGATCCGTGTCCATCTTCTCAGCCGACTCCATTGAGGCAGATGGAGCCGAGCTGCTACAGCTGCTCGTAGAGAGCGCCGCGGAAGCCTCGCTGGGCGTATCGCCCTCCAAGCTCAAGGCCCTCATCACCGCGGATGGACTGTCCATTGCCTCGGATGCTGGTGAAGCGACCGTGGCAGTTGTAACAGTCCGGGTGACGGTAGGGGGCGGGAGCAGGAGAGCTGCCGGAACTGGCGGAGCAGCCGGGACCGGTGGAGTGGCCAGAACCGGTGGAGTAGCCGGGGCTGGCGGGGCATTCGGGGGTATATCTGGTATGAAGATAAGGGACGACGGTAAGCCGTCCCACTCCTCCAGATGTTTCCCGAATGCCAGGAAAAACTTGAGGTCAGCCTCCTTAAACCTATGGATGTATCTGGCGTTTTCAGCTTGGTGAAACTCCTTAAGCTTTTCGGCTTCCTTTTGCTGACGCCGGCAGGATTCGAGAGCCTCCTGGACTCTGTCCTTCTCCAGCTGCCTGATCTTGTCTTCCTCCCTCTTCTGGATTTCGTATACCAGATTGAGGGTGGCTTCAGTCATCGCCCGCCAGTAGTCGACTGACTTCTGGCGGTGCAATGCCTGCCACTCCGCCATCAGCTCATTCTGGATGTGAACCGTTTGGACATCTCTGTGGTCAACAAACGTGTTCGGATCCTGAAGACCTGACAGCGTATCCGAAATTAACTCCATCAGGGGTACCCGAGGGCCCGTTGGTGGAGCAATGACTGGTGGAGGCGCGGTGGCTTCCACTGGGGCAGGTGGAGTACCTGCTGGAGGAGCAGACGGGCCCTCAACCGTAAGACCGCCCCGGCCTCGGCAACCGCCCGGGGAAGCTCGGGTGGACTCCAGCCCACCACGGCCTCTACCACGGGGTTTGGTCCGGCCCAGGGAGGTAAGGACCTGCGACTCGGGTCCGGCTGGTCCCATAGCGGGGAACTTCGCCGCGTACTCACTGTACGTGGGGCGCTTGCCGGAAGATCCCTCTCCGGCCCACCAAGAAGAATACCCAGATGGGGGAGCGAAGAGTTCGCCCCCACCATCATGGCTGCCAGTGGCTTCGCCCGGGCGTTGTTCCGCGGGTGCAGGTGTAGAGGTGGTGGTGGCTGGAGTCGCCGTTGTGGCTGCCTGGCTACCCGACCTATGGGCCTGGTTGCTAGGCATATCCAGAGCCGAGACTTGTTGTCCCGACTCGCGACGATCAGCTGGGTTAGCTGGTCTTGGCTGGTCCTTGCCACCCGAAGGGCTGACGGACCGGTCTGCTCGGGTCCTCTTGGAAGCACCGGTAGCTGTTGTTGTGCCTCCGCCGGGACCCTTAGAGCGGGCTTTGGCCTTCTCTCGCTTATCATCTCCTCGCCACTTTTTTACCTTCAGGTGCACCTCACTGGGCATCCCGAACTTCGTGGAAGAGAAGTTGATTTGGAAGAAGGTCAACAAGTTGCCGCTCTTCCATGAGCAGAATCCGGTCTCGAATGCCTGCTCCTTGACGTCTTTAATGCTCAACGAGGCCCAGTTAGCAAGGAGCTCGTTGAAGCACTTGATGGCTCGTTTCCTGGTTTTCTCCAGGCCGATGCCATGGGCCTTCTGCAAGTGCAGAGCCATGTCTCGGCGCCGGTGAGTGCTGAACGATCCATCACAATGTTTGCTCGGGCGGTCCCCAAGCACACACATCATCACAGGCTTGTGGTGCATGTGATGTTCAACAATGTGGCGAGCGAAGCGAGGCTTCGTCTCAAACATCTTCCCACCCGTGAGAGCCAGCTGGCATGACTCGAATGGGCACCGTCGGCGACTGCCGGTTGGTCCCCATTGGGTCATTGCCCACTGGACTTTCGTCCAGGCCTCGTAGCTGTAAATCGACCCCAATTTGGATTTCAGCTGGTCAATCCAAATGAGGTAGAATTTACCTACAGGCGTATCCGAGGGGCCGGATTTCATCCACTCCTCGTCATCGCTGTCACCGTCCTTATTGACGGCGCCGGGACACATGTAATGGACCGTGTCGTAGGCACAGTCCGCGAAGCAGCGAGGAGTCCGTTCTTTGAACCCTTCGGCTGCATTCTTTCACATCCATTTCTGATTGTCGTCTTTTGGGACATCCGTGGTCATCTCTTCCCACGTTGTCACGGACTCCAAATCAGATTTGGCCGACTCGGGCAGTTCTGGATCGCTGTCGCTATCCTCACTGTCAGTGTAGATACCAGCTCCCCTACGGCTCGCTCGGCTGGTGGTGGTAGTACCAGCCGAAGCCTTGGCAGAGGATTTGGCGCCTTTTCCGCTGGTGCTGGCAGTGGAAGCTGCAGCCGAGGTGGCTACTGTGGTGGTTGTAGTTGTGGTGATGGAGGCGGGCGTCTTCGGCTGACCCTTACCCCTCGGCTTGGTGGGGGGTGTGGGTTCTGCGGGAGACGCTTTCGCTCCGTTCTTTTTCTTCCGGCGCTGAACCTTGGTGGGCTGCGCCGGCATCTCAGGGCTGGAATCCGACTCCCGTCGATTCCGGTCCTCTATACGAGGGCTCCTCCTTCCGCTGACTGGGGAGTCAGAGTCGGAAGAGACCTTGGTTTTCTGTTGGGCCTGCTGTTTGCGGTGGGCCCTGCGAGCTGCGGTGAGCTCCTTCTGCTGCTTGGCAAGCTCGGCTCGCTTTGCCTCCACAGCAGCCTGTTGGCGCGAGATGTCCTCATCCGAGATCTCGCCAGGTGCCTCCGGGATGTCGGCAGCTGGCTCGGTCTCGGTTGTGGACCTCTCGACGGCGATGCGGACATCCTCAGCCTCCAGATCGCTCTCAGTGAGAGGACCCTTAGGCGCAGGTTTACGGGTCAATCGCTTGACCCGGTCGGTTTCCACCGACGACAAGGTTACCGTGGAGTCTGTATCCATATCGGATTCGGACTCCCTTAACTCTGAGGCCTTTCGGGTGATGCCCTCAGAGATCAAGACGGCTCGGGCCAGACTCTCGTTCACCGCCATATTCTCCGCTAACTTCAGATAGTTGCGGAGCCAAGAAACTGGCATATTGTCAGCCAGCTCGTCACTGCACGAGTCCATTACCAGAGTCTTGAAATCATCTGGTATGGGCTCGGGCACACCCTGCTCCACCGCCATTGGTCCACATCCGAACATGGAGGCGTGCATGGGGATGTAGGTCCCCCAGGAGGTGTACACAACACCGGCCTCGCGATCGACGTGTGCCATACGTTCGATCCGAGTCTTGAATCCCGGAGGATACATTGGAATGTCCAGGACATCCACTTTGCTACCCGAAGCAGCTGCTGCAGACGAGCGCTCCGGGCGTGGTGGTGGTGGAGGTGGCATCCTCTCCCGGTCGGTGGCCTCGGCCATAGCCGAGAGCGTCCGGGCGGCCTCCTCTGTCGAAGAATCCATAGATTCCTCGACCCGAGACGGGACCTTCGGGTCCTCGCCTACCTCCAACAGAACGTTGGCAGTTTGACGCGCGGCGTCAATCGTCCCCTGTGCCATGGCACTGAGGGTGACTTCCAAATAATTTGGCGTCTGTGTTGGACTCCTCCCGAAGGATTCGTCCAACAAAAGGTGATGTTAGGCAAGCTAACCGACAGCTAGGGGCCTGTAAACCGCCAACAACAACTAGAGCAAAAACGGGTGGCGTCTAACCACCATGAGTCCGCTCTAGTTATGACCAGTATGACGTCACGTATCTCGCCTCGCGAGATCCCGCCGTGGCTATCCGGTGACCTAGTTCCAACCTTTCCCGCCGCACCCGCGGCGCCACCTAGGGAACTAGATCCGAACTAACATTCGACTCGACATGCGGGACGCGGCCTACCACCCGAGTGCTATCTGCTGGAGTTTGGCGGTGTATACAACGCTTCAAAGCGAATGTACCGGTTAATCCGACCGCCGCTCACGGGATACAGCTCCCCGGGGAGGGCACGTTCGGCATCTCCAGCCATGGACATATGTTACCCAACTATGGCGGACAACACGCAGCAGCTCGTTGTGTACTGAGTTAGGTTACGGCAGACCTCAACCGGGGACTGCGTCTAACGCCTTCGGTTAGCCTCTTATTTTTCCCGGCTTTACGTACGGCCCTCTCTGGATTCCGCCTGGCCACAGCGGGCACCTTCCCATACGTAATGCCTTCACTCAGCGAGACATTTTTCCTTTTCTTACGATTAGGTCGTTTCCTGGCCTTCGTCTTCTTTTTCACCATACCCTCGTCTCCCGGCGTCTTTCTCGGCCGGCCTCTAGGGCGTTTTGTTGGTACTACCACGCTCGGTCCACTAGGGACAGATACAGGTGGCTTGTAGCCGAACTCCCTCTCCGCCTCTTCGCGTCCCTTCCAGGGCCGAAGTTTTCCGACATTTGTCTTCCATTTCCTACCAGTTAGGCAGTCCTCCATCATCACCGTAGATTCGGAGATGACACGAATTATTTTAAACGGACCTTCCCAAGGCGTTACGAGCTTCAGCTTCTCCAGCGGCTCATAATACCTTAGGACTTTGTCCCCTACATTAAAACGAATTCGTTTAGCATTGGTGTCATAACCCACCTTCTGCCACTTCGCACTCCTCAGCAGTTCTTTACGAACGGCCTCGTATGCCTGTTTGAACCTGTCCCTTAATGACTCCACAAACAACACGGTGCAGGGCGCCTCCGGGTCTATACCAACCACTCCATACACTAAGTCGGCGGGCATTATGATGTCCTCGCCGAACACTAGCAGGTTGGGAGTGCAATTAGTGGATGAATGGACAGTGTTGTTGTAGGCATGTACTACAAACTCACACTGTTCATCCCAGTCGTCCTGGTGGGTATTGACCAGGGGCTTTAGCACTTGTATGAGGGTTCTGTTGAAACGCTCTACCTGCCCATCCGACTGTGGTCGGTATGGGTTTGTTCGGGTCTTGCAAATGGCTAGGTAATGGCACATTTCCTGCCATAGCTCCGACTCGAACTCCCTTCCTTGGTCGCTGTGCATCATAAGAGGAACACCCAAATGTAATACCCAGCCTTTCACAAATGCCTCCGCACACGTGGCGGCTTTGTGGTTAGGAAGGGGGAACACCCGAGTGTACTTGGTATAATAGTCGGTCACTACCATCATACAAGTATTATCTCAGGGCGTCGTTTTAATTCCACTGATGATATCTATCGCCACTCGAGCGAATCTGACACCAAACAATTCCTGGGATAGGGGTTGCTTACCCAGGCCGGGTCCCGGCTTGTTTTTACAGCAATCCGGGCAAGTGGCGATCCACCGAAGCAGGTCGCCTCTCATACCGGGCCAGTAGTAACGCCTTTGTAGGCGCTCTATTGACCTTTTCTTACCGAAATGGCCACTTGTTTGATGGCCATGGCAATAATACATGATATCCCTCCTCATCGGGGTGGGTATCACTATTTGCAACAGCCTACCATTGGTGGGAGTTGTCTTCCACCTGCACAGTATGCCGTCTCGGATCTCTAGCTCGGTCCATTGGGCTAGCAATCGCCTCGCCTCCCTATCCTCTAGGGATACTAGCGGCCTTGCCGGTTTAATACCTGACCGTAGGTATTCCATTATGCGAGTTGTGGTGGGATCCGACTGTTGGAACTTCTTGATCGTTTCCGGGGACCAATCAAGATAGCTGCACACAGCCTCCTCCCAGGGGATACGGGGGGTGGTATGATTAAATACCAACCCGGCTACCACAGCATTGTGGGCCCCGCAGTCATCACAAGTGGCATTCTGGCACCTTCGGATGGGTCGTCTCGACAAGGCATCCGCATTGATATGTTTAGTACCGGGTCGGTGCTCTATCTGTTTATGCTCTAATCCGAATTCGGATAGATGAGCTAACCATCGTCCTATCATCCCCTCGGCGTCCTTAAAATTAAGGAGCCACCTAAGGGACGAATGGTCGGTTCTTAAGGTAAAGTCACTTCCCCAGAGGAAATGCTTAAACTTCTTCGTATACACCACCACAGCGAGGAGTTCTCGTTTGGTGGTACAATAATTTCGCTGTGTCTTGCTTAACGTGTTGCTAGCAAATGCTATCGGCACTTCGACTCCCTCTTGGACCTGAGAGAGAGCTGCCCCAATTGCATCATTGCTCGCATCGGTGTCTAAGATGAAATGTCCCTCGGGAGTGGGATATTTCAACACTGGTGTATTCCTAAACAAATCTTTTATTTTATTAAAAGATTCTTCTTGCTCGCTGGTCCATGGGAAGGGGTCCCGTGCCCTACCCGGAGTCCAGTGAGCTAGACACTGCATGGGGAAGCTCACACGAGAGTAATTTGGTATGAAATCACGATAATAGGAACAAAATCCTAAAAATGATCTCACCTCCTTAGCACTCGTGGGTCTTTCCCAATTCTCCACGGCTTCCAATTTTTCCGGATCCGCACTCACTCCGTTAGGAGTAATGATCCTTCCCAAGTATGTAATGGTTTTTTTAAACAAATTACACTTCTTGGGTTTAAGTTTAAGACCGTTTGATAGTATCCGGTCGAGGACCAATTGCAGATTCGCCAGGCATTGCTTGAATGACTTGCCGAACACGACCACATCATCCAAGTAAACCAGGCATTTCTTCCACAAAAGATCACTCAGTAAGGATTCCATCATAGCCTCGAATGTAGCGGGGGCGTTACACAATCCGAAGGGTAAGACATTATACTCGAATAGCCCCATATGACTGGAGAATGCTGTCTTCTCCTTGTCATCGGGGTGCATCGGTATTTGCCAATACCCGGACTGTAGATCCAAGGTACAGAACCTTTGTTTCTCGCCCAAGCTATCTAAAGTCTAGTCTATCCTTGGTAAAGGATACGAGTTTTTCTTTGTCATACCGTTCAATTTCCGATAATCGACACAGAAGCGGATTGTACCGTCTTTCTTAGTGGTCATACAAACAGGGCTAGACCAGGGACTCGAGCTGGGCACGATTACCCCTAGGTCTAGCTGTTTTTGTATTTCCTCTTCACAAATTAACTTCTTCTTTAGAGGAAGTCTACGATACGGAATTTTAAAAGGTTTCTCGTTGCCCACATCTATGGTGTGCAACACCTTATCGGATCTACCCACCGGTCCTCCCTCCCTACCAAAAGCACTCTCGTACTTCTGTAGGAGTTTCGACAGGCAATCCTTATCTTCCGTATTTTCTAAATCGGACTGATCAATCAGCTTTTGGAATTCTTCATCCAAAGGATGCTTACTAACAGGGTTCAGTGGTTTATTGAATTTTGCTTCGGCGACATGTTCTACCGAGCTCATCCTCCCAATACAGTCGCCTCGCTTCAGATAGACTACTGAACCACTTCGGTTAGTCATGGGTAATACAGTCCAAGCTGCATTAGCCACTAACGTATCCACTGAGTCCAACCCGACGCTCGACAAGTACACCGTATCGGGTTCATAGACTCCAGTTTCATTCCTTTGAGCCATGGACCCGCCACAAAGGACATCGCAAGTGGTACCCGGTGGGATCTTCACCGTATGTATCACTGATGCGACCGAAGACACCTGTCTCAATACGCATTGGACATGCAAGTCATACGGGTTCCGTATACTCATCATACCGTTCCTCGGGTCCAAGACGGCCCCGTATAAACTTGCAAAATCCAGTCCGAGGATTCCGTCATCACTAACCTCTGCTATAGTTGGCGAAAGAACGAATTCTTTGCCTCCTATACGGATAGGCATAAACGTCCTACCAAATGTATGCATACTGCTTCCGTCGGCCGTGCAAGCATTTACCCCCGTTTTGAGGTTCTCATGGCTGCTGGCCACCGAGTCGAAGAACCTTTTGGACACACAGGAATGGCTAGCTCCAGTATCCACCAAGAATTCTCCTACCCGGCCTTCCACAGATATGGGTACATACCACCGTCTCCCCCCTAAGGGTGAGGGGTTACTGGTAAACTGGTGAAAGTCTCCCGAATCACCAAGATTCAATCCGAGTCCTCTCAAGAATTCCAGACACGGATGACTTGGGGGAAGGCGTGTCCCACACACTCGGATCAACTCTTTGATCCATCCTTCCTCTCCCCTAGTGTGGCCACTCGCCTCCATACGCTCACCCTCGTACATATAAACACTAGGGTCCCCGGCCCCGGCCAGGGTGCAGGGGTGCGCACCCCCGGCCACCCGGCCTCCAGGTGTAATTGATTCGAAATTTTCCACCGGGTCACCCCCCGTAGCATTTTGGCATTCGTTCTTCCATGGGGTCGTATCAGATACCGTTGATACAACCCCCACTAGTTTTCCACATCAGTGGAATCCGTAGTGTTCTCCCTTCCTTCGCCGTTGTCTTCGGGTTCATAGAAGGCAGCCATTACCGGTTTAGCAGCGGTACATTCAGACGAATAGTGTCCCATGCGTTGGCATCTAAAACACTTTACAGTTCGGCGATCCACTCGGGGTCTCTGCCGACTGGCTTGGATGGCATCTGTAATTTTCTTACACATGTCCTCCATAAGTTTGGTCATGTCCGGGGACTGACCCTTCGATTTATCGGCGCTTACTAAAGGTTTGGATGCCTTCTCACTAGCCTTCTGGTCACTCTTGACCTCGGGTGGTGGTCTTGAGTCCCTTGGCTTATTAAAAGATTTCCTAGGAATATACTTCCTGCCCGAAGTATTCTTCCTTAATTGGACCGAACAGAAGGTTCCGTCCTCCTGTTCGATTTCAATCAATTCAAAATCATCTGAGGGGACTTGCACCTCAGATTGCTGGACCACCGATACCAGGGGAGCCGAGCGGATGGCATTCGGTATGTCACCAGCTAACATTGTTCGCTTCTTCACGGCCATATCTATACCATTAAATATGTCGTGAAGTGTTACGCCTTCTTTCCAGGCATCCCTGGCAGCAACCTGCTCATCTTGGTCTCTCAGACCCTTGACGAATTGGGTAATCAGATCGTCCATATACCAGTCCTGGTTTTCAGTACCGGGTCTGGCTTTGCTTAGCAGGGCATGGAGCTCCATACCGTATGCTCGAAAAGCTTCGTTGGGCTTCTGTGTTCGCTTCTTGAAACGGACCATCGGGTCCTCCTTGACCATGTTGCATAACAGTCCACTAGCAGATTCTACCAACTGCTCAAAACTTCCAACGAGACCGTACCAGGTTCGCCATTGCTCTACAGCCATGCGACCCGGGCCGCCCTTCAGACATCTTACCAGATGTGGCTTGGCCTCGTATGGGGTCCACCCATTACAATTCATCACGTCGATGAAGTCTTCAAACCACTCTTTCCATGGTCGAGTACCGTCATATTCTTTTGGAATAACGGCTACCCTTCGGGCAGAATTATGAGCATACATCAATCTAGTGCATTGCTGTTTGCTCCATTCAACCGCCTTTGTTTCATTCAAGGTTCGGTTGCTCCCTATACCACCGAAGCTCGTATTGCCCGGTGGAGGTGGTGGTGGTGGCTGAGTATACGTCCACTGTGGGACACTGTGGTCCGTATAACCCGCGCCACCCTGGTTAGGGCCAGGACCCGAGGTACCACTGTAGCCTGTGGGACCCGGGGTACTGACCCCTCCTTGTGTGCTTTGATAACCGCCGCTAAAAGGCTGGTTACCGGTCGGATGACTGCCATCGTTCGATGGATTGGGTTGGTTGCTGTCATTACCAGCTCCCAACCCCACATTGTCACTCGGATCCACATGTATGTGGAATCCGTTAGTCTCTGCACT
Organism: Acholoe squamosa; assembly: GCA_949317995.1. Lineage (NCBI taxonomy): Eukaryota > Metazoa > Annelida > Polychaeta > Phyllodocida > Polynoidae > Acholoe > Acholoe squamosa. The sequence continues at coordinate 91,732,361 of OX439037.1, forward strand.
GCTGTCAGAGGCTTCCCGTGGTACATAGTCCGGGTCCAAATTGTGGACTATGGGCACTTCACTTATCCGGACTCTACTAGTTCGGCCATGTTTATCTTGGGTTCTGATATAAACTCCCCCTTGATCTACATTCCGCGTCGCATTATCATTGACAAATGGATTATACGGCGGATGCTTCGGCGTAGAACAGGAGACAGGGTCGCCCTGTTTAACGAAAGTCGAGTTCGGGTGTCCTTACTCGCCGGAGGGGCATTCGCTTGCTCCTGCTCTTGTAAATAACTCTCCATGGCAGACTTATTTATTGTGAGGGTAGCTAGATCTGTGGTCAGGTTTCGCTGTTCCTCCCTCAGCTGTGCGTTTTCTGCTAAGATTTCGGATCGAATCTTTTCATTTTCCGCCACAGCTCGGTTTCGTTCTTCCTGAGCGGCTAAAGCCTCCCGCTTAAAAGTATCCTTTAGTAAGCGGTACTTTTCACCTTTTTCTTTCTGAGACCTTTGATACTCGTTGGTCTCCTTCCTTATTTCGGCTTGTTCCGAGACCAGTTTGGCCTCGGTCTCCGCCTTTCGAAGTTGAAGTTTCTTCAGCTTCTCCTCCATAGCATGCAACTCGGATTGTAATTTGTTTACATCCCGGGCCTTAGCAACTTCTTCGGCTCTAGCCTTTTCGATTGCTCTAAGTCTATTGGCTTCTTCGAGTTCCAACTCAGCCAATCTTTTCTCTTTCTCGAGTTCGTCTCTCTCCTTCCTTTCCAACCGATGGGTTGCCGAAGTTAGACGATACTTTAGGTCAGATTCTTTTAGAATCGCCTCCTGCTCATCGGAACGTAATTTTCCGATCCGAGACTTAGTTTCCTCTTCTATTTTTAATTGGGCCGCCATGAATTGTTCATGTTGCCGCTTAGCTTGTAACTCTACCTGTTCTTTGGCTTTCAAATAGGCCGGGGTATTTTTATACCCAGGGCCCATCCGACGTCCGTATATAGACCTGCGACTGCCTCCAGGATTAAACATGGAGTCAGACAAGCCTTCATCTAGCGATCGGCCTAAGTGATGCCTTTCCGAGCTTTTCGGTTCGGCACCCCTAGGCTTATTCTTCGCATTTATGCTTGGGACTATTGCGTCCCTTATGGCTTTGACATCATCGCTCTCATGGTCCGACGATGTCATTAATGGGGGTACTTCGTTTGCACCATCCGGTACTGCTATTGGGAGGGTCGCAGTACGTTTTCCAGGGCTTTGTGCCACTGGCGTACCCAAGTTGCTAGCTGAGCCTGCTGGTACAATAGGACACAGCTGGCGTCTACTAGTTATAGCTTGGGACCAATCACTCAGGTCTAAAGTTGGGGGTTTTACTATTCCCTTGAACAATCCCGTATCCGGTACTCCCATTCGGGGTGTACCCGGATACAAGTTTACGATACCCTCACCTGTGGCACCGTCCATCAGACCAGGTGTCGAGAAAACAGTTCGAACACCGGCCGGATTATACATTTGTTGTTGACTGGGTTTCCAGTCTAACAACAGATGCTGGGATGTAAAATCATCCTCTTCGAATCCCTCTAGCCCAGGGCTGGGGGGATCCGCTTCGGGTTTCCCGAGGCTTTCGGCCAATGTGGCCGCGCACCACCCCCCGAACCAACTGGTCACGGCACCAGTGTAATGGTTCGTATTGACTTATATGTTGGGTGGCTCTTTGGCTCGCTTACCACTAGAAATACCAACACAACACGAGTAGTTCGGGTTGGGCAAAGCCCCAGAAACCCCTACCTCTCGGGTAGGACTTTATTCCACTCTAGTCTACAGGTTAGGCTGCGCGTCTGGACTGGACTAGATCCAGTCACCTTCTGCCGCTCGTCCGGCTCCTTAGTAGGAGCTGGACGCGAGGCATGGTGCCGCCCCCTCTTGTACCAACGGGGTATCACAAAGCGACACCTAGCTGGCATAGAAGGAACAGGCACCACACGAACACGTCTCTCGGATGAACGGCACTAATATATATACGACGATACCGGCCCCTACAACGGCATGATACATGAATGCAGCCCTGGTGAGTAACTCACTCATGCTGAATGACGGCATGATACATGAATGCAGCCCTGGTGAGTAACTCACACATACCTAATATTGGCATGATACATGAATGCAGCCCTGGTGAGTAACTCACACATACCTAATATTGGCATGATGCATGAATGTAGCCCTGGTGAGTAACTCACTCATGCTGAATGACGGCATGATACATGAATGCAGCCCTGGTGAGTAACTCACACATACCTAATATTGGCATGATGCATGAATGCAGCCCTGGTGAGTAACTCACACATACCTAATATTGGCATGATACATGAATGCAGCCCTGGTGAGTAACTCACACATGCCTAATATTGGCATGATGCATGAATGTAGCCCTGGTGAGTAACTCACACATACCTAATATTGGCATGATACATGAATGCAGCCCTGGTGAGTAACTCACTCATGCTGAATGACGGCATGATACATGAATGCAGCCCTGGTAAGTAACTCACACATGCTGAATGACGGCATGATACATGAATGCAGCCCTGGTGAGTAACTCACACATGCTGAATGACGACATGATACATGAATGCAGCCCTGGTGAGTAACTCACAGATGCTGAATGACAGCATGATACATGAATGCAGCCCTGGTGAGTAACTCACACATGCTGAATGACGGCATGATACATGAATGCAGCCCTGGTGAGTAACTCACACATGCTGAATGACGGCATGATACATGAATGCAGCCCTGGTGAGTAACTCACTCATGCTGAATGACGGCATGATACATGAATGCAGCCCTGGTGAGTAACTCACTCATGCTGAATGAGGGCATGATACATGAATGCAGCCCTGGTGAGTAACTCACACATGCTGAATGACGGCATGATACATGAATGCAGCCCTGGTGAGTAACTCACTCATGCTGAATGAGGGCATGATACATGAATGCAGCCCTGGTGAGTAACTCACTCATGTTGAATGCATGCATCATGTTCACCTGACAGAGTTTTAAATGCAGTGCTCAATGTGGGGGTAAGGAGCTATATATGCCTGCAGTGCTCATTCATTCATTCATTCATTATGTATCAGCCTTTACAGATTTAATGTCAATGAGTCAGCGTTTAATCTGCATAACTATACAGCCACTTCCGTCACTCCATTTTACACCCTACTTTATATCTTTGAATCACTGCATCCCTTCAGAGACCTCAAGGCATCAAGCACATGTGTCATCCTGATTTACCATTGAACACAGTGGTAACCCGGGAGTGCTACTACAGTCATGCCTCAAGGCACCAAGCACATGTGTCATCCTGATTTACCCGTGAACACAGTGGTAACCTGGGAGTGCTACTACAGTCATGCCTCAAGGCACCAAGCACATGTGTCATCCTGATTTACCATTGAACACGGTGGTAACCTGGGAGTGCTACTACAGTCATGCCTCAAGGCACCAAGCACATGTGTCATCCTGATTTACCATTGAACACGGTGGTAACCTGGGAGTACTACTACAGTCATGCCTCAAGGCATCAAGCACATGTGTCATCCTGATTTACCATTGAACACAGTGGTAACCCGGGAGTGATATCACCAACACATGTCAGTGAGTGCATTAACTCATAGGTTTGGCATTATGCATGCATGTACAAATTTGGTGTACTCAACAGGCTTGATTCTTTTCTTACGGTATGAAATGATGATGTGATGGGTCAACAGGTTGAAGACTGCACCCCTTATGGCCCCAGTTGTTGATGTAGGGCCGTGGCCATTTCTAGACCTGATAACAGCATGATAATGGGGCCATGGACAGATCTAAGGCTGATTATAAAGTGACATGAAATACTGTATTTTCACCATTACTTTTATGATTTGATAATGGCACTACCTGAAAGAGGATTTTCTATTTACCCAGCAACAGTCTCTGTATGAAGTCCATGTAAAAGTTCAAAGCCTTTTCTACAAGAAAATGTTAAAATATTTAAGATATGTACCCTCCTTGTCAAGAAATTCAACATTTCGCTGATGCTAATCATGTTTTAATGTGGTTACCCTGCAGTGAACCTGGGCTGGACAAGCCTTACACCTACAGTGTGTGGGATGCTGCAGCCTCCATCTCCCCTGCTCCCCTCCAAAACTCACACCTCCTATTGTTTCCTTCCACTCTCTACACTCATGGCATGGTCATGCTTCAGTGATTATGGGGGTAGGGCAAAGGCAGAAATGGCCCTGGGTACACTTCTAATGCTGCCTACAGTTTTATCCATGTTGAGACTTTTGAGTACAGGGCATGCTCCTAGTCTGGGCTTTCTTCTCAGCTTTGTCCCAAACCTGGTGGAGAAAGCTTTCCGGGATTTAGTATGGGCATTGACGAGAATGTACAAAAGCCTTACTGCAATCAATCAGCCTCAAGGTTTCATCATCAAACATTAACAGTGATATTACCTTTCGTTTTACTAAGCATGGAAGGCTCACCCATCAACCTTAGGGTTTCATCATCAAACATTAACACCAAACTTAAAATTCATTTTACCCAGCACCAAACTAGAGGGAGCAGAATTTCTGTAAATACCTTACAGATGAAACCTTACCTTTATCGTCATAAAACTGATAAAGGTTTACAGTAGAGGAATATGACACCTTTACAAGATGTTTTTTTCATTCAATGAGTGGCTTGGCTGTTGGTGTGTAGATGGCAGAGTTAGCATAACATACTTTAGATTTTACACCAAACACGATAAGCAACAGAGATGTAGTCAAAAGTAGAATACATAACATCAGGGCTTTGGTAGTAGATCATAACATGTTATATCAAACTGCCACCTGCTCTCTGTATATGTTTTTATCAGCCTGTCATCTACATAGACAAATGGTCCTTCATCATCTCTGCCTCCCCTAGTCCCTGTGTCTTACTTTTAGAGACTGCTGACAGGTCTGGGATCTGGGGAGGTTATTATATGTTGCTACATCAAAGTACACCGAGTGTTTTAGTGGCACAAGTTGTCTCTCCAACTATAGCATTACAGCACAATAGTCTGTTCACAAAGTTCTATCAGACGGTGAAACACTGTGTACATCATGACAATGTCGTCAATGGTCTGTTCACAAAGTTCTATCAGACGATGAAACACTGTGTAAATCATGACAATGTCGTCAATGGTCTTTTCACAAAGTTCTATCAGACGGTGAAACACTGTGTACATCATGACAATGTCGTCAATGATCTGTTCACAAAGTTCTATCAGATGGTGAAACACTGTGTAAATCATGACAATGTCGTCAATGGTCTTTTCACAAAGTTCTATCAGATGGTGAAACACTGTGTAGATCATGACAATGTCGTCAATGGTCTGTTCACAAAGTTCTATCAGACGGTGAAACACTGTGTAGATCATGACAATGTCGTCAATGGTCTGTTCACAAAGTTCTATCAGACAGTGAAACACTGTGTAAATCATGACAATGTCGTCAATGGTCTGTTCACAAAGTTCTAATAGACAGTGAAACACTGTGTACATCATGACAATGTCGTCAACGGTCTGTTCACAAAGTTCTATCAGACGGTGAAACACTGTGTAGATCATGACAATGTCGTCAATGGTCTGTTCACAAAGTTCTATCAGACGGTGAAGCACTGTGTAGATCATGACAATGTCGTCAATGGTCTGTTCACAAAGTTCTATCAGACAGTGAAACACTGTGTAAATCATGACAATGTTGTCAATGGTCTGTTCACAAAGTTCTAATAGACAGTAAAACACTGTGTAGATCATGACAATGTCGTCAATGGTCTGTTCACAAAGTTCTATCAGACAGTGAAACACTGTGTACATCATGACAATGTGGTGCCATGTTTTATTGGTGGTATTTATAATCAACATACACTGGTTCAGTGTAACTTGGTGGAAATCTGAGTTCTGTGCCAATTGCTAAAAAGTAGAATCGATGCCTTTTGATTACCGTGTGAAGCACACTGAAGTTACCATAAAGAAACCTCATGTCAGCTGTTGCAGACGTCAATACAGGCTGTGTCAGAAAGTGTAAGATTTTGGCCTTGAAGGCCCTAAAAAAAACTAATTTTCTAACTACTTTATATAACCTTAACAAAATTGTCAAGGTACATCTCCTCAGCTCAGAAGACCAAAAAATACCAATCTAGGCATCCGGTTCCATTTTTATAGCTTGTTTTGTGTTATGTAACATCCGGTACCAAAATAAGGAAATATGGAGGTAACCGAAGTGGTGTCAGGAATGAGAGCCCTGGGGAATATTGGCCCCCTGAAGAGTGGCCACCTGATTTTCAGCCACCATAGCTTAAGCCCTCTAGGAAACCAGCCCGCTGACAATCAGCCACCCTGAATTAAAGCCCTCATGAATGTAGGCCATTTTTCTAACATCCAGCACAACTAATCTGACTGAAAATGTGATTTTTCATTTTTAACATCCATCACCTGACATGACATCAACCTGAAATGACATCAAAATAACATGACATCAACCTAACATCCAGTCCACCTAACATCCGATCTACCTAACATTCGATCCACCTAACATCCAATCACCTAATATCCAGTTCACCTAACATCCAATCCACCTAGCATCTGATCATCCTAACATCCAGTCACCTAACATCCAGTCCACCTAATATCCGATCTACCTAACATCCAATCCACCTAACATCTGATCTACCTAACATCCGATCCACCTAACATCTGATCCACCTAACATCCGATCTACCTAACATCCGATCCACCTAACATCCGATCCACCTAACATCCGATCCACCTAACATCTGATCTACCTAACATCCGATCTACCTAACATCCAATCCACCTAACATCCGATCCACCTAACATCCGATCTACCTAACATCCGATCCACCTAACATCCAATTACCTAACATCCAGTTCACCTAACATCCGATCCACCTAGCATCTGATCATCCTAACATCCAGTCACCTAACATCCAGTCCATCTAACATCCGATCCACCTAACATCAGATCCACCTAACATCCGGACCACCTAACACACGATTCATCTAACATTCACAATGCTGACCCTAACTATTTCTTCAGAGCATTTCCTTCTTATTTTTCAATCCCTTGTCAATGGACTATTCTGGGTATTATTCATTATTTTACACATTTATTAAATTCTTCGCCACACACTCTCAGGCCCTGCTCACAAGCTTACAACCCACACACCCCCCCCAGTGAGCTACTCTTACATCATCCATACCAGGATGTTGTGAGAGCCGGACCCATTCCATTTCTTGGCACTGACTCACTGGGAATATCACAACATACCGACATACCTGTGGACGCATTTCTATGATGCAGGGAAATTCCACAATCTCCCTTCACCCTGATTGGTCCACATATAAATAGAATCATTACCAGGTAACATGACGCATCATATCTGACCAGATCCAACCAGACCTGACCAGATCTGACCTGCTCCTACCGGTATATTTCATCACCCTGTGAGCTGCTCACCTAGGTATATAAGACCCTATGAGCAGCTCCCAGGCATCTTTTATTCTACACACAACCTCCCTAGTATCTAGAACCTACGACAGGTTGAGCTACAAGCTTAGGGGCAGAGCCTGCACGCTGGCGAGTGTATCATTGTTACCACCTATATGTACACTCTGTCATCATGCAATAAACAAGGATCAAAGAACTTCTCTGGATTCAGTGTTCATTACAACATCAACTTGTAACGGTTCGTTGACACCTTAAAGCCTTTGCCCCCATATGTACGTCTATGATCCTATTATCCATCACTGGTCTAACAGTCTGTCACTAGTTCATCACCAGTCTGTCACCTGTCCATCACCAGTCTGTTACCCATCCATCACTAGTTTTTCATTGGTCTGTTACCAGTCTGTCCAGTCCACCACCAGTCCTTCACCAGTCCTTCACCAGTCCATTACCAGTCTTTGACTGGTCTGTTACCAGTCTGTCACTAGTCCATCACCAGTCTGTCACCAGTCCATCACAAGTCTGTCAATAGTCCATATTTCTAAGAACCAAGTGTGGCGCCTTTCACTTGCCATGTTGTTGTCTGTATTATGACCTAGTTTTGTGACGTAAGTGTGTCACTTTGGCGAGATTAATGTCTCCGGCTTTGCACCCATATTTCCCATAGAATCCAAGCTTGGCATGTAAATTCATTCAGGTCACAGCAAATATAAGATCCATAGATGATGATCGCATACTGCTTTTCTCCATAACATTCCAAATATAGAAGAATTTTCAAAGCAAATCGTACCGGCCACCCGCCACGGAAAGTCTGTGTTGCCACCATGTAAATAGATGGGAAGTCCCTGTGTGACACACTTTCAGCCAGAACTAGGTCAGGAAGGCAAAACCTGCCATGGCAGACTGCAACTCGTTAAATCTTATAGTCCAAATTGGCATGGCATCACTATCTATAGATCCTATATTTGCTGGGACCTTAACCCTTTAAGGGCCACTGAATCCCATCTAAAATGCCCTTGAGCTCCCGCTGCTGCAGCATCAGTGAGCTGCCCAAAGGCAGCAGTACCACATTGCTGACATCCCTAAAACACAAAATTATCATATTATTTTACCAACATCAATGTGTTTCTACATGAACACACATGTATCCTCATCAGAAAAGTACAAAACCCCACAGTCATGTAATATTTTCATCCTCCTCAGCTGCTAATTTAGGGCAGTATAGTATGCCCACTCTGCTGCCCAAGGGAAAAGGGCATTTTTAAGAGCTGGCAGTTAAAGGGTTAATGATTTAACATGGCAAGCTTGGATTCTATGGAAAATATGTGTGCAAAGCCGGAGGTATGGCAGACGGTTTAGTTATATTTACATTCACATTGGTTTCTAGTACCCCTCAGCATAGAGCAGCGATCCTGCCTATTGCCACAGCAGCCCGGTGTCAATGGACCATTCTGGGTATTATTATTATTTTTCATATTTACTAAATTCTTCGCCATATAAAGCCTAAGCTCTGCCCATGATCTACACTCAATAATCTCCTGCATTCCTCAACAGGAACCAGGATCCATTACTCATCACAAACACACTTCCTCCATGACACTCTGTGACATAAGGTACAAGGATGTAATAACATTCCAACCTTATCTATACACAAACAGTCCAACTGGAGGAAGTGCGATCCACCTGTGGTGCCATATTTGGAATGAGAGGATATTTCACAATCTCCTCTCAATCCTCATTAACATAATGACACATGGCACTATCCTATTGAGCCATGTGTATAGAACATATCACAACACTGTGAGCTGCTCAGGCCCTTAATATAAAAGGCAGCCTGAGCAGCTCCCTCTCTATCTATTCTAAGATCATCTCTCCCAACTTACACCTTACACCTATACCTAGAACCTACGACAGGTTGAGCTATAGGATCAGAGGCAGAGCTTAGATATCGGCGAGTGTTATCATTGTTACCACCTTTATGAAACACTCATGTCAGCTATGCAATAAAAGGATCAAATGAACTTCCCTGGATTCCGTGTACATTCACTTCACCACATGTAACCGTCCATTGACACCGGGTGCGATTCTCTATACGATTGAAATGGTTTTACCATGGACAATATGGCAAGATTGACTATGCATATCCGCCAGCCATTTCAATGTCTAACTTGACCTTGAAAAGGTATATAGCAAAAATCCTAAAAAAGCACTAGTGCATTGATGCTCTCATAATGCACGGCTGATATACAAATATTGGCACTAAAACACCCAGAATCTTGGTATAAACACTTTTGACTGCAACATTATGGTTTCTGGTCATCTCTATATGCCGTAAATGAATATTCCTAACCACATTCATGATTCCATTATGAATTTTTACAAGGATTCTGGAAGCCACAATTTGGGCTTTATTTTTCCATGTTTTTGGGCCCAAATGCATAGTTTAATGTGGTACTCAAAGAAAAGTAGATTTATCAACTCCCCTGCTACTAAGGTATATCTGACAGGCTACAAACTTCACATTGGGGTTTATACCCTCAGCCCCCCATTGGGCCCATTATAAAACTAAGGCTACCCTGTTGCCAGCTGCAGTGTTTGCATCTGACTACCCCAGCCAAAAAGTAAAGAAAGTCAACATCCCTCTAGGTTTAGGTGGTTCGGATGTTACATGGATTGGATGTTAGGTGGATCGGATGTTAGGTGATCTGCTCCAAACCACTTTTCCCTGACCGACCAACCATGGGGAGACCCGTGGTAGGCGCTGCAGAAATCGTGAAAACGGACAGAAAACTGACCCTGAAAAAACTGATGTTAGGTGGATCTTTTGTTAGGTGGTCCGGATGTTAGGTGGATCGGATGTTAGGTGGATCGGATGTTAGGTGGATCGGATGTTAGGTGGTCCGGATGTTAGGTGGATCGGATGTTAGGTGGATCAGATGTTAGGTGGACTGGATGTTAGGTGGATCGGATGTTAGGTGGACTGGATGTTAGGTGGTCCGGATGTTAGGTGGATTGGATGTTAGGTTGATCGGATGTTAGGTGGTCCGGATGTTAGGTGGATCGGATGTTAGGTGGATCAGATGTTAGGTGGACTGGATTTTAGGTGGATCGGATGTTAGGTGGACTGGATGTTAGGTGGTCTGGATGTTAGGTGGATCGATTGTTAGGTTGATCGGATGTTAGGTGGACTGGATGTTAGGTGGATCGGATGTTAGGTGGACTGGATGTTAGGTTGTCCGGATGTTAGGTGGATCGGATGTTAGGTGGACTGGATGTTTGGTGGTCGGGATGTTAGGTGGATCGAATGTTAGGTGGAGATTGGATGTTTGGTAAACTGGAATTTAATATAGGTTAACTATAGGTAAATGGGCATTGTTCAGGTGGCTTGTATTCAGGTGGCTTATTACCAGGGGGCCTGAATTCTTGGGGGCTTACTCTCAGGGGGCCTATTTTCCTGGGGCTTACCATCAGGGGGCCGTTTTTCAGGGAGGCTCCTGTTCATGTAACCCTATTTTTGACTTCAATTACATTATGGAACAAAATGTGAGTTATGCACGCACAGTAGACTGCCTCCTACATGATGATAAAAGTACTGGACGTTACGTAACATCCGGTACTTTTATCAGAATTATTTCACATAAGCTGCTCTCATATGGAGACAAATGCTGGTAGACACACAATTTCTTCTCCAAAGTAGGGGATGATAGGGTCCTTCATATGGGTAATAACAAAGATTTTGAAGCTTTATTTTTTCCAAGTTTTATAACCGATTTAGATTTAGGTACCGGATGTTACAAATTACAGATTTCCATTTTGAAAGACACATCATGAAAAATTCTCACTTAGTAACATGTCCAAACCTCATGGAAATGATACCTATGATCATATACAATACAAAAAATAACTTTCAACAAGGGATACTCTAGAGTGTTCTTTATTCAACACAGGACACTTGTAAAACATACAAAAAGTATAAAAAAGAACAAATTTGGCCGTTTTTTCACTTCGGCAGGCTATAAGACCTACAGTTTTTGATGGATGACCACAAATTTACATTTTTCTGATAGCCCTAAGTGTTCTCTATCAAATGAGTATATGTAAATCAGGATTGGTTCACAACTTCTTTCTCCAGAGCCATAATGACCCAAAAACACAAAATCTACTGCTTTCTGGCGACCTATACATGGATATATAATCTGTTACACTAATTGCCGTTTTACAAATATTTACAACAAATAAGATGATGAACTTAGGCAAAATGAGCATGGTTTTTGAAGAGAGTAAAAATAGAACGTCTTTGACATTTAACAAAGGCTCTAAAGGCCAACAATAATTTACAGCTATGTCATGGAAAGCTGAAGACCCATGAGTATCGTTACAGCCTGCTATGAATAAATGAAGCTGGTTCCATATTCACATTCACACAAAACTTCTGTCTCTGTCTCTGCTGCAATAATTGTGAAAAATTTGGCTCTGCCATCTTTCTTCAATTGGTATTTTATTTGGTTACATGATACAAAGGCCTACATAAAGGAAACTGCAGGGGCAACATGCCTTTATGACGGAGCTGGAATATTAAAGGTGTAAGCTTTAAAAACAAACAATAGCAAGTGTTATACCACGATTTCTTGGTTACTCAGTGCTTTTTGGTGGCTATTCCCATCCACATATCTGTCGATATTGCACAGCATTAATGCTGTAGCATGACTCTTGGAAGGCGTGCAGTTATCCATGGATCAACCGCACCCCGTGCCTCTCATGTCCTTACATGTCATATGTTACATGTTAAATCCCACGAAATATTCCAGGCCAGGGTAGGGATCAAACCTGCAGTCTCACATCCCAAATCCAACTCCCTATGCACTGCGCCACAGGGACTGACGAGATACGCTCGGTTCGAACCACGTCCGGATATGATACAAAGGCCGGGCAGGCGACGACTGTGGGCTGACCTCTACGATAACCGTGGGACACATTCAAATATATCCAAGCCGACATGGACGTTGAAGGAGGAGACTGGGTCTGGGCCCATCTTTTTTCGCCGTGTGCGCTGTCGCTGTCCGCTGCCGGGCAAGGAGATGTATTTTATACACAAACATAACAGAGAGACGCATTTTTTTTCGCCGTGTGCGCTGTCGCTGTCCGCTGCCGGACGAGGAGGTGTTTTTTATACACAAACATAACAGCGAGAAGCATCTTTGTTCGCCGTGTGCGCTGTCGCTGTCCGCTGCTGGGCAAGGAGGTGTATTTTATACACAAACATAACAGCGAGACGCATCTTTTTTCGCCGTGTGCGCTGTCACTGTTCGCTGCCGGGCGAGGAGGTGTATGTACCGATCGTGTACACACAATGGCTGGCATCGAGTCCCGGGGAGGAGGAATAATTTTTGTTTTCAACTTGAGTTTATTGGTATTATATTGATTATTTATTGGTTTCGTGGTATAAAATAAGTAGTCAATGGATAACTCATGACTCGTGTGTGTTAGCAAAGGCTAATAACACTCGGCCTACGGCCTCATGTCAATATCCTTCACTAACACACACTCGTCATGAGTTATCCATTGGTTACTTGTTCAATATTATAAGTGCATTGACAAAACCTTTTCTTAATAATTTTTTTTGCATTAGAAATGCATCAGTCTAAACTTTATTGGAGTCAGGGATTCCTATTACAATGCATATTTGATGCAAGGTCCCATTGTCACATTTCTGAGGTAAAACATAGGAAAACCAGAGGCATTTCTTCCCTGTGTATCGTTATATAGTGTTGATACGTAAAACTCACACTCTGCACATTTTGTGAATATCAGTTAAGGTCATTCATAGAATAAATCAAATTTAAGGCATAATACTGTACATTCTCCCTTATTAGCCGCCTCCTTGGGGAATGAGGGCAAAATGTGACCAGCAAAAATGTCCATGGAGAGAAAAAATGGGTACTCCAGGGAAATTGAGGTAGGAAGTGCAGAGTCATGAGTTTTTAGATGAGACCACCGAGTGAGTAGTGGGTGGGACCATGGAGCCTAATTACTGTTACAGACCAGCGTGTGAGATGGTGATCTGCAAGGAGTGCGGTGTAAAGGAAAATGCCTCCACATCAGTTCAACAGTATACAGTCATGTCTCACTTTACCGGCCACCTCTGTTTCAGTTAAAAAGTGGCTGGTTCCTGAATCAGCTGGATCTTTGAATCAGGATAACAATAGAATTCAATGGTTATAATTCAATGTGTTTAGAGAGATTAGTGGCTGTTAAGTGAATCAGCCGACTTTTTGAAGACCGGTATATTGAGACATGACTGTAATGATTAGGTTGTGGTGTAAGTTGTGTAGTATGTGGGACCTTATTCACTTTGTCTCCTACTTTCTACTCCCGATAGTCCTATCTATACCACTTTACTTAGCTGTACTTAAGGCTTCACTACCCATGTGGGCAGTTGAGTAGAGGAGAGTGGTTCTAATATCCAGACCTCAATGCTCTTTCTGTGCCTTCTGCCATGTATTTCTTCACTGTATATAAAGTCTCACTACTCATGTGGTCAGTGAAGTCAGAGAATGTGTTGACAACACTAAGTCCAGTGTAGGCATTGATAACGCCTGTGAGACTGAGACATGGCACGTTATGGGGCAGCAGATGTGTGGTAATTGTGTTAGTAATGCCCCCCGTGAGACTGAGACATTGTACATTATTGAGCAGAAGGTGTAAGGTGATAGGTGTGTGGGAGGACAGGACATTTATTCTGTCACACTGCTGTGAACAACTTCTCTGGGTAGCAACAATTTTGCGATAACAGAAATTAGTGTAGATGTCGCTTGACAACACAATTAGCACCACTTATTTATTAGTCACCTTCAATTCAGTTGCCAAAGGCTACCACAAAAAGTAAGTTCCTAAGTTTCATGTAGCTATTCACAAACTTTCTCCTTAACGTTGTAAGCACTTAAAAAAGGTGATACCAAAACATATCAGTACCTCTAGATAACTTTTCCCAATAATGCCTGGCCTTTATGTAGAACTATATCAAAGACGGTGTTAATAACAAAAGGAGGCTGTGTAGGAAATCAACACAGACTAGGGAGACGACATAAAGACCTACTACACAGATCCACTAGGACCTATAGAGGGGACACACAGACTAGGGAGACAAAATAAAGACCTACTACACACACCCACCAGGACCTATAGAGGGACCACACAGACTAGGGAGACAACATAAAGACCTACTACACAGACCCACTAGGACCTATAGAGGGGACACACAGACTAGGGAGATGACATAAAGACCTACTACACAGACCTACATGGACCTATAGAGGGACCACACAGACTAGGGAGATGACGTAAAGACCTACTACACAGACCTACCAGGACCTATAGAGCGGACACACAGACTAGGGAGATGACATAAAGACCTACTACACACAACCACCAGGACCTATAGAGGGGACACACAGACTAAGGAGATGACATAAAGACCTACTACACACAACCACCAGGACCTATAGAGAGACCACAGAGACTAGGGCGATGACGTAAAGACCTACTACACAGACCCACTAGGACCTATAGAGGGACCACACAGACTAGGGAGATGACATAAAGACCTATTACACAGACACACTAGGACCTATAGAGTAGCCACACAGACTAGGGAGATGACATAAAGACCTACTACACAGACCTACATGGACCTATAGAGGGGACACACAGACTAGGGAGATGACATAAAGACCTACAACACAGACCCACTAGGACCTATAGAGGGGACACACAGACTAGGGAGACAACGTAAAGACCTACTACACACAACCACCAGGACCTATAGAGGGACCACACAGACTAGGGAGACAACATAAAGACCTACTACACACAACCACTAGGACCTATAGAAGGGCCACACAGACTAGGGAGATGACATAAAGACCTACTACACAGACCCACTAGAGTGGCTACACAGACTAGGGAGACGACATAAAGACCTACAACACAGACCCACTAGGACCTATAGAGGGACCACACAGACTAAGGAGACGACATAAAGACCTACTACACAGACCCACTAGGACCTATAGAGGGGCCACACAGACTAGGGAGATGACATAAAGACTTACTACACAGACCCACTAGGACCTATAGAGGGGACACACAGACTAGGGAGATGACATAAAGACCTACAACACAGACCCACTAGGACCTATAGAGGGGACACACAGACTAGGGAGACAAAATAAAGACCTACTACACACACCCACCAGGACCTATAGAGGGGCCAAACAGACTAGGGAGATGACATAAAGACCTACAACAAAGACCCACTAGGACACTATAGAGTGGCCACACAGACTAGGGAGATGACATAAACACCTACTACACAGACCTACTAGGACCTATAGAGGGACCACACAGACTAGGGAGACGACATAAAGACTTACTACACAGACCCACTAGGACACTATAGAGGGGACACACAGACTAGGGAGATGACATAAAGACCTACTACACACAACCACTAGGACCTATAGAGGGGACACACAGACTAGGGAGACGACATAAAGACCTACTACACAGACCCACTAGGACCTATAGAGGGGACACACAGACTAGGGAGACAACATAAAGACCTACTACACAGACCCACTAGGACCTATAGAGGGGACACACAGACTAGGGAGATGACATAAAGACCTACTACACACAACCACCAGGACCTATAGAGGGGACACACAGACTAGGGAGACGACATAAAGACCTACTACACACAACCACCAGGACCTATAGAGGGGACACACAGACTAGGGAGACGACATAAAGACCTACTACACAGACCCTGTAGGACCTATAGAGGGGCCACACAGACTAGGGAGATGACATAAAAACCTACTACACACAACCACCAGGACCTATAGAGGGGACACACAGACTAGGGAGATGACATAAAGACCTACTACACAGACCCACTAGCACCTATAGAGGGGACACAGACTAGGGAGATGACATAAAGACCTACTACACACAACCACCAGGACCTATAGAAGGGACAAACAGACTAGGGAGATGACATAAAGACCTACTACACACAACCACCAGGACCTATAGAGCGGACACACAGACTAGGGAGATGACATAAAGACCTACTACACACAACCACTAGGACCTATAGAGGGGACACACAGACTAGAGAGACGACATAAAGACCTACTACACACAACCACGAGGACGTATAGAGGGACCACACAGACTAGGGAGACAACATAAAGACCTACTACACAGACCCACTAGGACCTATAGAGGGGACACACAGACTAGGGAGATGACATAAAGACCTACTACACAGACCTACCAGGACCTATAGAGCGGACACACAGACTAGGGAGATGACATAAAGACCTACTACACACAACCACTAGGATGTATAGAGGGACCACACAGACTAGGGAGACAACATAAAGACCTACTACACAGACCCACTAGGACCTATAGAGGGGACACACAGACTAGGGAGATGACATAAAGACCTACTACACAGACCTACCAGGACCTATAGAGCGGACACACAGACTAGGGAGATGACATAAAGACCTACTACACACAACCACTAGGACGTATAGAGGGACCACACAGACTAGGGAGACAACATAAAGACCTACTACACAGACCCACTAGGACCTATAGAGGGGACACACAGACTAGGGAGATGACATAAAGACCTACTACACAGACCTACATGGACCTATAGAGGGACCACACAGACTAGGGAGATGACGTAAAGACCTACTACACAGACCTACATGGACCTATAGAGGGGACACACAGACTAGGGAGATGACATAAAGACCTACTACACACAACCACCAGGACCTATAGAGGGGACACACAGACTAGGGAGATGACATAAAGACCTACTACACACAACCACTAGGACCTATAGAGGTGCCACACAGACTAGGGAGACAACATAAAGACCTACTACACACAACCACCAGGACCTATAGAGGGGCCACACAGACTAGGGAGATGACATAAAGACCTACTACACGGACCCACTAGGACCTATAGAGGGGACACACAGACTAGGGAGATGACATACAGACCTACTACACACACCCACCAGGACCTATAGAGGGGACACACAGACTAGGGAGACGACATAAAGACCTACTACACACAACCACTAGGACCTATAGAGGGACCACACAGACTAGGGAGATGACATAAAGACCTACTACACAGACCCACTAGGACCTATAGAGGGGACACACAGACTAGGGAGATGACATACAGACCTACTACACACAACCACTAGGACCTATAGAGGGGACACACAGACTAGGGAGACGACATAAAGACCTAATTCGTATACCCACTAGGACTGTATGTACATGACATCTGAGGGCCCTAATTAGGTCTGGATAGGACCCTGGGCCTTGTTTATGGCATGGAATTTATCTTACTCTTTACTTCATAACTGGTGTGCGTTTATCCAAGGATAACAGGCACCCAGTGTAGTTATCCATGGATAACAGACACACCTTACATGTCATATGTCACATGTTAAAACCTATGTGTGTGTGTTTGCCTGTATAGTTATGTATAATGCCATAGCTCCTACCTGAATAGTAGCAACCCCAGCAACTCTCACATGCGCAAGGTTAGAATAGCACACATGTTCGCGTCCAGGCCTGGTTCATCTTTTTCACGGTGCAAGCTGTCAAACCTTGTGTTATACACACACTATGGCACTCAGCCGCAGGCTTCGAGTCCCATTGGGAGGTGAACAATTTTTTTTTAAATCGAGTT
Organism: Acholoe squamosa; assembly: GCA_949317995.1. NCBI lineage: Eukaryota > Metazoa > Annelida > Polychaeta > Phyllodocida > Polynoidae > Acholoe > Acholoe squamosa. The sequence goes on from OX439037.1 coordinate 91,750,668, forward strand.
TATTGATATTTTATTGATTATTTATTGTTAATCATGTAATAAAATAAGTAGTTAATGGATATGTCATGACTTGTGACTGATATCCAACAATAACATGCAGCGAGTTACTGTCTCAGCATTATTTGACATCTTATATAGACTGGCAACTTAGTTTCTTCCTGCCTTAAATAAAAGGAAAGCAAACTCCCTCTGAAGAACCCGTTGTCATCAGAGCACTTCCATGCCTGTATGTCACATGATGTAAACAGGTCTCAGGTAGATATTTAGTCTCAGGAATTCCTGATCAGATGATTTGGAGTTCCTGATGTTACAACAGTTAATTTAACTGGCGGCCATCCATGCTCTTAGTCTTGAACACATTATCATGCCAGATCCTCTCCTTACTTCATTAGGCTAATTTCCTCTCAGATAAGTTTCCCCATGCTGTATCACTAAGAGCTGCTAAGTGTTTACCAGACGGGTGTGTAGATTCCTACACAGCCTCATTAGGGCCCCTCCTGGTAGACAAATGGTGCAGCAGGTGCCAGGGACGTCACATCCTGCCTGTTCAAAGTGCCAGACTTGTGGCAGTTCTGCCAGTTCTGGCAGCTTCCTTATGGTATCCAAATGACCAAATGACCTCAGCCAGGAAGTAGCAGCCAATTTATCTTTACAGACGTCCTTCACACTAAGGTTAGGGTCCTGTAGTCTTAATCTTTCTGAAATGTGCCCAGTTTTATTTGGATGACCTCAGAGTATATAAAGAAATTATGAGGGCAAGGTAGAAGCATTTTATTTTTGTCAGTGTCATCAAGATACAGGTTATAAAGCCTATTGACCATACCCATAGGGCAACACTATAGATGTGACAATGTAAATATAACCCTGAAAGGTTCATTACACTTTAGTATAGGCCTTTAGGGGCAACTGTTGCAGGAGTGCATCATGTGAATAGGTATTGACAGGACACTGGGGCTGATCAGAGAGCGGAGACAGATGGGGTCAATCAGGGGATGGTAGAATGGGAGTGGATGTTGACAGGACACTGGGGCTGATCTATAGGTGCCTGTACATCTGAAGCTGACCCCTTTATAAATAGATCCTTCAGCATCCCTTGAAGAGTTTATTGTCAGATCGTGCTCAGTTAGCAATTATCTTATGTTATCAGGGAAAGCCGCCCTCCATGCTATATTCATCTGCCATGCTCTACATAGAAATAAAAAAATATTTAAAGTATTGCCTGGTCATTACTCACCAGTGTATCATGCTGTCTTTATACATTGTGCTGTACATAAAGGGTAAAGGTCTCACTAAGGCTTTCTGAATGCTACCCATGTCACAGACTCTTTTATTACATGTCATGCCCTTTTCTCACTTGTTCTCTTGGAATCATGATTACACTCATCCATTCAGTGCATCACTTCTTCCATAGATTCCCTGCATGATATAGTGATTACCATTTTGTATTTCCTCAGGTATCCATATTTCCTTTAACATGTTATACTCTACTGGAATTTCCACTTCTGCATTGTGCTGCTTAAAATCTGACTCATCCCTCAAAGACTGTGCATTGTACTGAAACTATGGGTGTGCATAGCATAACAGATGACGAGATGTTAAATACTTGGTCTGAATTCATGTGTTTTCCAGATGTAGTAGCCTAGCATTATCGCATGTATAAATTTTCGATTGTGACTCATGTTCATAATTCAGTTGACTTCTTAAAAGTAACGAAAATTGATTGGAAATCTCTCTATATAAAAATGGACTGATTTATAAGATTTTGATTTGGTATATAACTCATGTTTCAAAGTAAAGATTTGTCACCAAAAGATATTTCCTCTGGAAGTATTATCAGAAAAGATAACAAAGAGACCTTCTGGGTGCCTCTAGCATTGTATGTACATGCTGTTTGTTGGGCTTTGTGTCTGTATGTCTGTATGCATGTTCCCTTCTCTGTCTCAAACATTTCATATCTACATGTACAGTCCTGTATGTGTGTAGGTAATGTTCCCTTCTCTGTCTCTCACATTACATATCTACATGTACAGTCCTGTATGTGTGTAGGTAATGTTCCCTTCTCTGTCTCTCACATTACATATCTACATGTACAGTCCTGTATGTGTGTAGGTAATGTTCCCTTCTCTATCTCTCACATTACATATCTACATGTACAGTTCTGTATGTGTGTATGTAATATTCCCTTCTCTGTCTCTCACATTACATATCTACATGTACAGTCCTGTATGTGTGTATACAATGTTCCCTTCTCTGTCTCTCACATTACATATCTACATGTACAGTCCTGTATGTGTGTAGGTAATGTTCCCTTCTCTGTCTCTCACATTACATATCTACATGTACAGTTCTGTACGTGTGTAGGTAATGTTCCCTTCTCTATCTCTCACATTTCATATCTACATGTACAGTCCTGTATGTGTGTAGGTAATGTTCCCTTCTCTGTCTCTCACATTACATATCTACATGTACAGTTTTGTACGTGTGTAGGTAATGTTCCCTTCTCTGTCTCAAACATTACATATCTACAAGTACAGTCCTGTATGTGTGTAGGTAATGTTCCCTTCTCTGTCTCTCACATTACATATCTACATGTACAGTTTTGTACGTGTGTAGGTAATGTTCCCTTCTCTGTCTCAAACATTACATATCTACAAGTACAGTCCTGTATGTGTGTAGGTAATGTTCCCTTCTCTGTCTCTCACATTACATATCTACATGTACAGTCCTGTATGTGTGTATGTAATGTTCCCTTCTCTATCTCTCACATTTCATATCTACATGTACAGTCCTGTATGTGTGTAGGTAATGTTCCCTTCTCTGTCTCAAACATTACATATCTACATGTACAGTCCTGTATGTGTGTATATAATGTTCCCTTCTCTGTCTCAAACATTACATATCTACATGTACAGTCCTGTATGTGTGTAGGTAATGTTCCCTTCTCTATCGCTCACATTACATATCTACAAGTACAGTCCTGTATGTGTGTAGCTAATGTTCCCTTCTCTATCTCTCACATTACATATCTACATGTACAGTCCTGTATGTGTGTAGGTAATGTTCCCTTCTCTATCTCTCACATTACATATCTACATGTACAGTTCTGTATGTGTGTAGGTAATGTTCCCTTCTCTGTCTCTCACATTACATATCTACATGTACAGTCCTGTATGTGTGTACGTAATGTTCCCTTCTCTGTCGCTCACATTACATATCTACAAGTACAGTCCTGTATGTGTGTAGGTAATGTTCCCTTCTCTGTCTCTCACATTACATATCTACAAGTACAGTCCTGTATGTGTGTATGTAATGTTCCCTTCTCTGTTTCTCACATTTCATATCTACATGTACAGTCCTTTGTGTGTGTAGGTAATGTTCCCTTCTCTGTCTCTCACATTACATATCTACATGTACAGTCCTGTATGTGTGTAGGTAATGTTCCCTTCTCTATCTCTCACATTACATATCTACAAGTACAGTCCTGTATGTGTGTAGGTAATGTTCCCTTCTCTATCTCTCACATTACATATCTACATGTACAGTTCTGTATGTGTGTAGGTAATGTTCCCTTCTCTATCTCTCACATTACATATCTACATGTACAGTCCTGTATGTGTGTATATAATGTTCCCTTCTCTGTCGCTCACATTACATATCTACATGTACAGTCCTGTATGTGTGTAGGTAATGTTCCCTTCTCTATCTCTCACATTACATATCTACATGTACAGTTCTGTATGTGTGTATGTAATGTTCCCTTCTCTATCGCTCACATTTCATATCTACATGTACAGTCCTGTATGTGTGTAGGTAATGTTCCCTTCTCTATCTCTCACATTACATATCTACATGTACAGTCCTGTATGTGTGTAGGTAATGTTCCCTTCTCTGTCTCAAACATTACATATCTACATGTACAGTCCTGTATGTGTGTATATAATGTTCCCTTCTCTGTCTCAAACATTACATATCTACATGTACAGTCCTGTATGTGTGTATGTAATGTTCCCTTCTCTGTCACTCACATTACATATCTACATGTACAGTCCTGTATGTGTGTAGGTAATGTTCCCTTCTCTATCGCTCACATTACATATCTACAAGTACAGTCCTGTATGTGTGTAGCTGATGTTCCCTTCTCTATCTCTCACATTACATATCTACATGTACAGTCCTGTATGTGTGTAGGTAATGTTCCCTTCTCTATCGCTCACATTACATATCTACATGTACAGTTCTGTATGTGTGTAGGTAATGTTCCCTTCTCTGTCTCTCACATTACATATCTACATGTACAGTCCTGTATGTGTGTAGATAATGTTCCCTTCTCTGTCGCTCACATTACATATCTACATGTACAGTCCTGTATGTGTGTATGTAATGTTCCCTTCTCTGTCTCTCACATTACATATCTACAAGTACAGTCCTGTATGTGTGTAGGTAATGTTCCCTTCTCTGTCTCTCACATTACATATCTACAAGTACAGTCCTGTATGTGTGTATGTAATGTTCCCTTCTCTGTTTCTCACATTTCATATCTACATGTACAGTCCTGTATGTGTGTATGCCTGTATATAATGTTCCCTTCTCTATCTCTCACATTACATATCTACATGTACAGTCCTGTATGTGTGTAGGTAATGTTCCCTTCTCTGTCTCAAACATTACATATCTACATGTACAGTCCTGTATGTGTGTATGCCTGTATATAATGTTCCCTTCTCTGTCTCTCACATTACATATCTACATGTACAGTTCTGTATGTGTGAAGGTAATGTTCCCTGTATGTGTGTACCTAATGTTCCCTTCTCTATCGCTCACATTACATATCTACATGTACAGTCCTGTATGTGTGTAGGTAATGTTCCCTTCTCTATCGCTCACATTACATATCTACAAGTACAGTCCTGTATGTGTGTAGCTAATGTTCCCTTCTCTATCTCTCACATTACATATCTACATGTACAGTCCTGTATGTGTGTAGGTAATGTTCCCTTCTCTATCGCTCACATTACATATCTACATGTACAGTTCTGTATGTGTGTAGGTAATGTTCCCTTCTCTGTCTCTCACATTACATATCTACATGTACAGTCCTGTATGTGTGTAGGTAATGTTCCCTTCTCTGTTTCTCACATTTCATATCTACATGTACAGTCCTGTATGTGTGTAGGTAATGTTCCCTTCTCTGTCTCTCACATTACATATCTACATGTACAGTCCTGTATGTGTGTATGCCTGTATATAATGTTCCCTTCTCTGTCTCAAACATTTCATATCTACATGTACAGTTCTGTATGTGTGTAGGTAATGTTCCCTTCTCTATCTCTCACATTACATATCTACATGTACAGTCCTGTATGTGTGTGAGTAATGTTCCCTTCTCTGTCTCTCACATTACATATCTACATGTACAATTCTGTATGTGTGTAGGTAATGTTCCCTTCTCTGTCGCTCACATTACATATCTACATGTACAGTTCTGTATGTGTGTAGGTAATGTTCCCTTCTCTATCTCTCACATTACATATCTACATGTACAGTTCTGTATGTGTGTATGTAATGTTCCCTTCTCTATCGCTCACATTTCATATCTACATGTACAGTCCTGTATGTGTGTAGGTAATGTTCCCTTCTCTGTCTCTCACATTTCATATCTACATGTACAGTCCTGTATGTGTGTAGGTAATGTTCCCTTCTCTGTCTCAAACAGTACATATCTACATGTACAGTCCTGTATGTGTGTAGGTAATATTCCCGTCTCTATCTCTCACATTACATATCTACATGTACAGTCCTGTATGTGTGTATACAATGTTCCCTTCTCTATCACTCACATTACATATCTACATGTACAGTTCTGTATGTGTGTAGGTAATAATCCCTTCTCTGTCTCTCACATTACATATCTACAAGTACAGTCCTGTATGTGTGTAGGTATTGTTCCCTTCTCTATCTCTCACATTACATATCTACATGTACAGTCCTGTATGTGTGTACGTAATGTTCTCTTCTCTATCTCTCACATTACATATCTACATGTACAGTCCTGTATGTGTGTATGCCTGTATATAATGTTCCCTTCTCTGTCGCTCACATTTCATATCTACATGTACAGTCCTGTATGTGTGTAGCTAATGTTCCCTTCTCTATCTCTCACATTACACATCTACATGTACAGTCCTGTATGTGTGTATGCCTGTATATAATATTCCCTTCTCTGTCGCTCACATTACATATCTACATATACAGTTCTGTATGTGTGTAGGTAATGTTCCCTGTATGTGTGTAGCTAATGTTCATTTCTCTATCGCTCACATTACATATCTACATATACAGTTCTGTATGTGTGTAGGTAATGTTCCCTGTATGTGTGTAGCTAATGTTCCCTTCTCTATCGCTCACATTACATATCTACATGTACAGTCCTGTACGTGTGTAGGTAATGTTCCCATCTCTGTCTCAAACATTACATATCTACATGTACAGTCCTGTATGTGTGTATGTAATGTTCCCTTCTATATCTCTCACATTTCATATCTACATGTACAGTCCTGTATGTGTGTAGGTATTGTTCCCTTCTCTATCTCTCACATTTCATATCTACATGTACAGTCCTGTATGTTTGTATGTAATGTTCCCTTCTCTATCTCTCACATTTCATATATACATGTACAGTCCTGTATGTGTGTAGGTAATGTTCCCTTCTCTGTCTCTCACATTTCATATCTACAAGTACAGTCCTGTATGTGTGTAGGTAATGTTCCCTTCTCTGTCGCTCACATTACATATCTACATGTACAGTCCTGTATGTGTGTAGTAAATGTTCCCTTCTCTGTCTCTCACATTACATATCTACATGTACAGTCCTGTATGTGTGTAGGTAATGTTCCCTTCTCTATCTCTCACATTACATATCTACATGTACAGTTCTGTATGTGTGTAGGTAACGTTCCCTTCTCTATCTCTCACATTACATATCTACATGTACAGTCCTGTATGTGTGTAGGTAATGTTTCCTTCTCTATCGCTCACATTACATATCTACATGTACAGTCCTGTATGTGTGTAGGTAATGTTCCCTTCTCTATCGCTCACATTTCATATCTACATGTACAGTCCTGTATGTGTGTAGGTAATGTTCCCTTCTCTGTCTTTCACATTACATATCTACATGTACAGTTCTGTATGTGTGTAGGTAATGTTCCCTTCTCTGTCTCTCACATTACATATCTACAAGTACAGTCCTGTATGTGTGTATGTAATATTCCCTTCTCTATCTCTCACATTACATATCTACATGTACAGTCCTGTACGTGTGTATATAATGTTCCCTTCTCTATCTCTCACATTACATATCTACATGTACAGTTCTGTATGTGTGTAGGTAATGTTCCCTTCTCTGTCGCTCACATTACATATCTACATGTACAGTTCTGTATGTGTTTAGGTAACGTTCCCTTCTCTATCTCTCACATTACATATCTACATGTACAGTCCTGTATGTGTGTAGGTAATATTCCCTTCTCTATCTCTCACATTACATATCTACATGTACAGTCCTGTATGTGTGTATATAATATTCCCTTCTCTGTCTCTCACATTACATATCTACATGTATAGTTCTGTATGTGTGTAGGTAATGTTCCCATCTCTGTCTCAAACATTACATATCTACATGTACAGTCCTGTATGTGTGTAGGTAATATTCCCTTCTCTATCTCTCACATTACATATCTACATGTACAGTCCTGTATGTGTGTAGGTAATGTTCCCTTCTCTATCTCTCACATTACATATCTACATGTACAGTCCTGTATGTGTGTATGTAATGTTCCCTTCTCTATCGCTCACATTACATATCTACATGTACAGTCCTGTATGTGTGTAGGTAATGTTCCCTTCTCTATCGCTCACATTACATATCTACATGTACAGTCCTGTATGTGTGTAGGTAATGTTCCCTTCTCTGTCTCTCACATTACATGTATAGATCTACATGTACAGTTCTGTATGTGTGTAGGTAATGTTCCCTTCTCTGTCTCTCACATTACATGTATAGATCTACATGTACAGTTCTGTATGTGTGTAGGTAATGTTCCCTTCTCTGTCTCTCACATTACATATCTACATGTACAGTCCTGTATGTGTGTAGGTAATGTTCCCTTCTCTGTCTCTCACATTACATATCTACATGTACAGTCCTGTATGTGTGTAGGTAATGTTCCCTTCTCTATCTCTCACATTACATATCTACAAGTACAGTCCTGTATGTGTGTAGGTAATGTTCCCTTCTCTGTCTTTCACATTACATATCTACATGTACAGTTCTGTATGTGTGTAGGTAATGTTCCCTTCTCTGTCTCTCACATTACATATCTACAAGCACAGTCCTGTATGTGTGTATGTAATATTCCCTTCTCTATCTCTCACATTACATATCTACATGTACAGTCCTGTACGTGTGTATATAATGTTCCCTTCTCTATCTCTCACATTACATATCTACATGTACAGTCCTGTATGTGTGCAGGTAATGTTCCCTTCTCTGTCTCTCACATTACATATCTACAAGTACAGTCCTGTATGTGTGTATGTAATGTTCCCTTCTCTGTCTCAAACATTACATATCTACATGTACAGTCCTGTATGTGTGTATGTAATGTTCCCTTCTCTGTCTCAAACATTACATATCTACATGTACAGTCCTGTATGTGTGTATGTAATGTTCCCTTCTCTATCTCTCACATTACATATCTACATGTACAGTTCTGTATGTGTGTAGGTAATGTTCCCTTCTCTATCTCTCACATTACATATCTACATGTACAGTTCTGTATGTGTGTAGGTAATGTTCCCTTCTCTATCTCTCACATTACATATCTACATGTACAGTTCTGTATGTGTGTAGGTAATGTTCCCTTCTCTGTCTCTCACAGTACATGTATAGATCTACATGTACAGTTCTGTATGTGTGTAGGTAATGTTCCCTTCTCTGTCTCTCACATTACATGTATAGATCTACATGTACAGTTCTGTACGTGTGTAGGTAATGTCCCTTCTCTGTCTCTCACATTACATATCTACATGTACAGTCCTGTATGTGTGTAGGTAATGTTCCCTTCTCTGTCTCAAACATTACATATCTACATGTACAGTCCTGTATGTGTGTATATAATATTCCCTTCTCTGTCTCTCACATTACATATCTACATGTATAGTTCTGTATGTGTGTAGGTAATGTTCCCATCTCTGTCTCAAACATTACATATCTACATGTACAGTCCTGTATGTGTGTAGGTAATATTCCCTTCTCTATCTCTCACATTACATATCTACATGTACAGTCCTGTATGTGAGTAGGTAATGTTCCCTTCTCTATCTCTCACATTACATATCTACATGTACAGTCCTGTATGTGTGTATGTAATGTTCCCTTCTCTATCGCTCACATTACATATCTACATGTACAGTCCTGTATGTGTGTAGGTAATGTTCCCTTCTCTATCGCTCACATTACATATCTACATGTACAGTCCTGTATGTGTGTAGGTAATGTTCCCTTCTCTGTCTTTCACATTACATATCTACATGTACAGTTCTGTATGTGTGTAGGTAATGTTCCCTTCTCTGTCTCTCACATTACATATCTACAAGTACAGTCCTGTATGTGTGTATGTAATATTCCCTTCTCTATCTCTCACATTACATATCTACATGTACAGTCCTGTACGTGTGCATATAATGTTCCCTTCTCTATCTCTCACATTACATATCTACATGTACAGTCCTGTATGTGTGTAGGTAATGTTCCCTTCTCTGTCTCTCACATTACATATCTACAAGTACAGTCCTGTATGTGTGTATGTAATGTTCCCTTCTCTGTCTCAAACATTACATATCTACATGTACAGTCCTGTATGTGTGTATGTAATGTTCCCTTCTCTGTCTCAAACATTACATATCTACATGTACAGTCCTGTATGTGTGTATGTAATGTTCCCTTCTCTATCTCTCACATTACATATCTACATGTACAGTTCTGTATGTGTGTAGGTAATGTTCCCTTCTCTATCTCTCACATTACATATCTACATGTACAGTTCTGTATGTGTGTAGGTAATGTTCCCTTCTCTATCTCTCACATTACATATCTACATGTACAGTTCTGTATGTGTGTAGGTAATGTTCCCTTCTCTGTCTCTCACATTACATATCTACATGTACAGTTCTGTATGTGTGTAGGTAATGTTCCCTTCTCTGTCTCTCACAGTACATGTATAGATCTACATGTACAGTTCTGTATGTGTGTAGGTAATGTTCCCTTCTCTGTCTCTCACATTACATGTATAGATCTACATGTACAGTTCTGTATGTGTGTAGGTAATGTTCCCTTCTCTGTCTCTCACATTACATATCTACATGTACAGTCCTGTATGTGTGTAGGTAATGTTCCCTTCTCTATCGCTCACATTAAATATCTACATGTACAGTCCTGTATGTGTGTAGGTAATGTTCCCTTCTCTATCGCTGACATTACATATCTACATGTACAGTTCTGTATGTGTGTAGGTAATGTTCCCTTCTCTATCGCTCACATTACATATCTACATGTACAGTCCTGTATGTGTGTAGGTTATGTTCCCTTCTCTGTCTCTCACATTACATATCTACATGTACAGTTCTGTATGTGTGTAGGTAATGTTCCCTTCTCTGTCTCTCACATTACATATCTACAAGTACAGTCCTGTATGTGTGTATGTAATGTTCCCTTCTCTATCTCTCACATTACATATCTACATGTACAGTCCTGTATGTGTGTAGGTAATGTTCCCTTCTCTGTCTCTCACATTACATATCTACATGTACAGTTCTGTATGTGTGTAGGTAATGTTCCCTTTTCTGTCTCTCACATTTCATATAGATCTACATGTACAGTTCTGTGTCTGTCAGCCTGTCGGGCTGTCAGGCTGTCGGGCTGTGTGTCTGTATGTCTGTAAGTAATGTTTCCCTCCTCTATCTCTCTCCTGAAATACTACATTGACACATATCTACAGGTCCCTGTGTCTGCATCAAGTCATCACTGATGAAAAAACTGTTGACCGGCACTGCATGACCACAAGGTTTTGAGTTTGGATGGAGCAAGTAGACGTCTTTTCAATGCCATTATTGTCCTCCGACCACAATTGTGTGTTCTCCATGCTGTCCGATTAACTACACACACAGTAAGCCCTAGTGCACCAGGAAGGATGGGCACACAGGTTTTGTTGGGTTTACAGAGGTATTGTAACGGGTACAATAGCTGCTGTTTTGTTGTGAAGTAAGAGTATGAGTATATGAGGTATAGAGTAGAATTGAGAGTGACTAGAAAAGCTCCATGAAAGGTTTGAAGAAGCTTTTTAAACTCTCTTCACATAGAATAGCCAGTCCAAATTGTCATGCATATTAAGTGCAAGAAACAAACATTTTTAGGGCAGAAATATTGATTATTATGCTTTAGGGGGTGTCCTTATGCAAATTAATCTTTGTATTGATGTTTTGAGCATCTAAGAATTAATTGTCTGCATTAAAATGAATATGGTAAGTATATTGCCAAATCCTGGGAGGTGAAATTTGTCTGACTGAGCAGAGACAGTCCATTTAACAATAACATGAAACTAAAAGTCTCTTCAAAGACCTCCCCATCTCATGAGTAACAAACCTTGCCAATAAGGTGCACCCTGAGCTACATTTCCTAAGGTGCCATCCTGGAATATAAACCTTGTCTGAATTTGCACATCAAAGTGGCTCAACTCTAATGAAGTTCGATCTTTTGTTGAATCAAAAATCTGCACACTGCTAAAATGTGCAAAAGCTATACCTGAGCTGCTGTCACATATAAGAATAGTATAGAAAAAGAACACTGTCAATATTCAAGTGTCAACTCATTGCCTGTATCCTGTGATAAAAGCACCCGATTTATCCAGTTTGCGTACCCAAAATCATTCTGAAATGTGATAACCGTGGTATAACAGTTAATGAAATAACCCGAGTATTCACTGCTGGCTTCTTGGGGGGCACTTGGTACCTATGTGATAACTGGTTATCAGTGATAACCACTGGTTATGAGCTTCAGCAATGGCCGCACCCATTGGACAACCAACTACCTTGGTATAATCAGTGCCCCAGCCACTAGACTGCCTTCTCCATGCACTGCTGCTACCCAGGCAGCTACCCAGGGCCACCCAGGAATCAGTAACATGATAGTGCACTACAATTTTACTACCCAGGAATCAGTAACATGATAGTGCACTACAATTATACTACCCAGGAATCAGTAACATGATAGTGCACTACAATTATACTACCCAGGAATCAGTAACATGATAATGCACTACAATTATACTACCCAGGAATCAGTAACATGATAGTGCACTACAATTATACTACCCAGGAATCAGTAACATGATAGTGCACTACAATTATACTACCCAGGAATCAGTAACATGATAGTGCACTACAATTATACTACCCGGGAATCAGTAACATGATAGTGCACTACAATTTTACTACCCGGGAATCAGTAACATGATAGTGCACTACAATTATACTACCCAGGAATCAGTAACATGATAGTGCACTACAATTTTACTACCCAGGAATCAGTAACATGATAGTGTACTACAATTACACTACCCAGGAATCAGTAACATGATAGTGCACTACAATTATACTACCCAGGAATCAGTAACATGATAGTGCACTACAATTATACTACCCGGGAATCAGTAACATGATAATGCACTACAATTATACTACCCAGGAATCAGTAACATGATAGTGCACTACAATTTTACTGTGTGTTAGGGCCCTATATCCACACTGCCAGGACAGTGCATGATTAATGCAGGCAATGGATGGGTTAGTGAGATCCAGGACAGTGCATGATTAATGCAGGCAATGGGTGGGTTAGTGAGATCCAGGACAGTGCATGATTAATGCAGGCAATGGATGGGTTAGTGAGATCCAGGACAGTGCATGATTAATGCAGGCAATGGGTGGGTTAGTGAGATCCAGGACAGTGCATGATTAATGCAGGCAATGGGTGGGTTAGTGAGATCCAGGACAGTGCATGATTAATGCAGGCAATGGGTGGGTTAGTGAGATCCAGGACAGTGCATGATTAATGCAGGCAATGGGTGGGTTAGTGAGATCCAGGACAGTGCATGATTAATGTAGGCAATGGATGGGTTAGTGAGATGTCATGTGTAGCCACAGCTCCAGCCACATGCTCTGCTCTCCTGAGGCATTCCTGTACTGTGGAGACAGACAGTGACTGAATTAGTCTCACCCTTCTCATCTACAGTGGGCTGCTGGGGCCTATATCTATAATGATGATAGGGCCAGATCTTGGTTTACAAGTAAGGACACTGGTGTAGGGGGTCCTATTAGGATAGTTCTAGAGTGGATTATGGCTAAACATGGATTCTGGGAGTATGGCCGTCGGCTTATATGTATATCTATTACATGACATACCTTTTACAACAATTGCACCCCCTGGGTATATCATGGTGTGCGATACTACTGTACTGTGAGGTTACTCCATTAATTTTCTGGTCGTTGTATATAGATGTGATAAAGTGTCTTTTGGGGTTTGAGCTAGCTTCCTATAAAGGGTAGAGTATGCCACTACCTCAGCCCAGTACACCTATTAAGCTGTGCAGCAGTCCTACTCAAATAAAACCAGTGAGAGATACCTATTGACTGAAGGCTTACTTTTAGGTCAGAGAAAAAAGTAAGCCCCCTCCTTCAGCACTGTACAGAAAAACTTTAAAGTCGTAGAGTAGTTATCAAAGATTATCTGGAATGCTCAGTATTATCATGAAAACCCTTTCAGAAATACAAAAGTCGTTTACTTTGGATACTCTCCTTTATATTGTTTTTAATCTCCTTAAAATCGTTTTTGAGATTATATATAATCCCCAAACTGTCAAGATTTTCAGAAAACAGAAAAAGCCCCCAGGCCAGTATACCCTATCTAATGCAGTGGTTGCAGGCCTGTCAGGAATAGCAAGTCCTGAGATCACTTCACTATTCCCTTTCCAGCGCTAAGATCACTGCGATCTTAGTGAAAGAATTGCATAGTGGTTTAACCTGAGAACAAGAGCACTTACAGGGAACACTCTGATCGAAATAGCCTGCTGCATACATATAGAGGGGAGGGAGGATGTTTGCTGAGTGTCCTTGAGGGCCCTTAGGGCTACTCATGCATTAAGTGCACTGTAAGGTAATTCTTCCCTTCTATCTCTTTGTCCTGGGGGGGGGGGGGGCAATGCTTCTAATAGGCAAGCATAAATCATACATTCTTGGGAACAACTCTTGAATACTGTACGGGGTCAACTGCACCCCATGCTCTTTTGTTAGCCCATATGGGGACGGGGAATGATGGTATAAACACTGTTGTGAAGAAGAGTGGCGCCACAGCTATTCCTTTATTTTGGGACTCTTACCCCTGTGCCCAGTCAGTACTTCTTGGAATAGTGTAGGAGGGCTGCGGCTAAGATCGATGCGATCTTAGTGCTGGCTAGGAAAAGTAAACGCAGTCTATTCTTAAGATCACTTAATAGGATAAGGCGGAATAATTTCTAAGATCACTGAGGTTGCGATCCCTGGATCTTTTGAATTAACCTCCTGAGGCCTTGTATGTGAATGAGCTTGATATTTTAGTTGAAGTACAGTCAGCACGGGCATGGACTGGTTACCAGGTTTAGTCTGTGTAGGTGTTATACATATGCTATAGAAGGGTGAGAAACTAAAGGGAATGGTGCTGCCCTCTGATGCTTTTATTTGCTATGCACAGACCTTGATTATGGAGGTGAGGGGTTACTTTGGCAAAGTCACCACTTTTTGTTAGTAGAGTTTTTGTTTCTCATCCACATTAAAAATCACAAAATTATCTACAATATGTGAACAAATGTGATCATATAGTGACAATGGGACTAGAGGACTTTGACAATGGGTCAAGTGGACTTTGGACTTAAATAGGCCATGTTCTCATAAAACCTCCCCAATAGTGCAAAAAGATTTGACGTCCAGGTTTCCATCAATCATTAGTAACTGTCAGGTTTTATATCATTACTTTTCTGTTAGTTGCTGCATTGTAATCCTTACAGCCCCAACAAACCTCCAGCATAAAGGTGGCATCTTATACTTAACTGTTTTGCTAGATATCTGTCTGTAATATAATATTCTTGTTAAATGAGGATTATGTTAGTAATGGCCACATGCTTTTTTTTTGCTACAGCTTTGTGCTATTTTGAAACATTTAATTTTTCAACAGCCCTATTTACCATCTCACACAGCTCAGTAAAAGCTGTAAATGTCTGTAGAGTCTTTACCTTGTTTCAGCACTCTATCCCTTAGTACCACTGCTTATCGGCCACTCACCACCTGCGCCCCAGAGGCTATCCATGGCAGTATCTTAGGGAATGTGATTATCTGATACCATCTACATCTCACTCAGAGTCTCAAGGGCTGATGATACTCACCACGTCATAGACAGAAAGACCAAGTATAGCATAACCACTTGCACCTGGTTAACAGTGTCATATTGTTTAACTTGGTCCAGCTCACTTGTGTATTGAATTAGTGACACACAAGACATGACAGGGGCATGAGAAGCAAATTCATACACATGACCAAAGTGTGACAAAGGATTGTTGTGAAGAGCGCACTAATATGGCCTCAGTGCATCAACCACAAGACGTAAAAGACATTATGTGACCCTGAAAGACGCTGCGGGAAGAGAGTTTGGTCAGAGATTACATATTGATCCCTGTCCCTGATCCCCCGGCCATGAACAATGGGCACACCCCATCCTTTTAAAAACCAAGGATCCCCCAATAAGTGCCCTTCGTGCAGAATGCTACATTCATATAGAAACTTCACTGTGCTTTTAGTGTTCAAGCTGAAGTGTAATCCTTTTAACAAATTTACACAGAGGGTGATAGTTTCTTAATGTTACCTCTTATTCCCTGGGGATAAAATGTATAAGGACGAGAGAGGAGTGACAGAGAGGTATAACTCCTATACACCATCAGATAGAGTGTTATATGTACACAACCCTTTTACCTTATAGCTGACAATGTGTTGATTTTTTTCTCCTGTTTTCTAATACATGATATATATAGAAATATATCGCTATATTTACATTCATGGAATAAAAAGGAAGTGTCCCACTGGTGATGCATATTTCACAATTTACTCAATACTATATATATGGTCAATTGCAGCGAGATGGGGTCAAACCCATTTTCTTCATAGGAAGAAGGTTAATGGGATTAAAAATTGAATGTTTTGATTATTTTTCATTTTCATTAGGGGAGTAGGATCGGGATCTTGCTTCTAAATCATGCTTTTGCCCATCTATGATTTATATTAAAAGCAGCAGACCCCAAAATATGGGCCTTTTAGGGGGTATTCTGAACAGATTTTTTTTTTAGTTTTAGTGCTCCCAATGTTACAGGGCAAAGTAAATAGAAAATGCATTGGAAATCACTAATATTTTGATTTTTACATTAGCCCACAATAATTAGCATTATATATAATCACTCTAAGAACTATTCACTCAATCTGCCTGGAGGTGTTGCTTAAATACTTGTGGTGTAGGTATAGTGGAACCGTACGTGCCTCATTTTTAAGTGAACAATGCTAGGTGAATAAACATATATAAATCAGATCAAAAACTCTAAATAAAATGCCTTATACCCATACTTTAAGATGGAATATACAATAAATTTGGGTATCAAACATTTAACCCAGTATTTGGATCTATGTGAATTCAAGTAAGTTTGGGGTAGCTTTAGAGGAACCATACGTGCAACATATATCGATTGCTAATAATACTGAATCTGTATGTTGGTGAAATTATTTTTGTGTTCTCAATATTCTACTAATACAAGTTCTTAATGACAGAAATTAGGAAAGAAATCTACCAGCCACTTTAACACTAGACACTTATTTGTGACATGGAACCGTACGTGCCACATGGAACCATACGTGCCACAATATGTATTGTGCCAGAAATATCCTGAATTAAGAAGGTTTGTGGTTATATCAGATTACCATTGTAAAATGACAATGTCAAGCATCAAAGACAAATGATATCATATGAATATGTACACTTATAGGGGGAATTATCATTCCTCTAAAAATGAGCCTATTTGGACCACAATCCCATAGGAATTAATGCTAAATAATGGAATTAACTCTAAAAGTGGCAATTATTCGTATTAATGTTCCCATTTTTTAGGGTAGATCCCTCAGTGCATTAGTATTTTGGATACAAAATTTCAAAACAATCCAAGCAGTTTAATTTCTACCCATTGGTGAGCCCTTTGTGTCCCCAGTTCATGTTGTTATACTTCTGCTGTCATACTTTTTTATTTTAGCCTAGGGCTGAACATGTTGTCTTTGTTTTATTCCAATGAAAGACGTTCTGCTCATTGCACAGTGAATATAAGCCTGTCACAGAAATCCATATCAGGAAAGTGGGGCCTATCTGGGTGTATTGTACGCTTGGTGCCTCTGCAGAAGGTTTGTTATCCATTGAAGAACGTTTATAATTCATTGATCATAAGTAACATTGACCAAACATAGACTTCAACAAGTAATACCTCTGAGTGATTTAAGATGTACAAAGAACAAATACAGGAGACCCTAAAGAAATGAATACCAATGTATCTCTTTATTGGTAGCCTTGAGACGCATCCACTCAGGGGCCATACAATATCCATACAATGATTGGGTCATCAGTGGTTGCTATGGTTAACGCTGTGTCCGGCACAGTACTGACTGGGCACAGGAGTAAGAGTCCCAAAATAAAGGAATAGCTGTGGAGCCACTCTTCTTCACAACAGTGTTTATACCATCGTTCCCTGTCCCCATATGGGCTAACAAAAGAGCACAGGGTGCAGTTGACCCCATACAATATTCAAGAGTTGTTCCCATTAATATATGATTTATGCTTGCCTATCAGAAGCATTGTGCCCCCCCAGGACAAAGAGAGAGAAGGGAAGAATTACCTTACAGTGCACTTAACGCATGAGTAGCCCTAAGAGCCCTCAAGGACACTCAGCAAACGTCCTCCCTCCCCTCTATATGTATGCAGCAGGCTATTCACTCTTTCGATCAGGAGTGTTCCCTGTAAGTGCTCTTGTACTCAGGTTAAACCACTAAGCAAATCTTTCAGTCGAGGCGTTCGGGTAGCGGTTTTCTGACAATATGCAGTGCATTGTGGGATGGGGTGACCTTGAACTCTAACTACACTTCCTCAGCTGGTTCCCTCCACCACCTTCAATCCCAGCCAGGTCTGGCTAGGTACCAGTCCTTAACTATGCTTGGGAGTGTAGTAAGTTGACTTAGGGATCAACATTGACCCACATGGGGAGGACCAATATGGGATGGCCTTACAAACCAGCATTGATCCCTTGGTTGATCCACGAATGCCTGGACTAAGATCGCAGTGATCTTATCGCTGGAAAAGGAATAGTGAGGTGATCTCAGGACTTGCTATTCCTGACAGCCCTGCAACCACTGCATTAGATAGGGTAGACTGGCCAGGTCTTATGATATGTGCCTACACTAAGATCGCAGGGGTAGAAATTCCTGGAACTTTTGAATTAACCTCCAGGTCACCTGTCGTGTCTATGTAAACATCATCATCCACACAAACACTGTGTGTCTCTGGCAGTAAGTGTTGTACACGGGGGGACTGGGAAATGTCCATATACTGAGTAGTCAATAATGACATTTCTTCTCGGTGTAGTGGTGTGTCCTTTGGGATGTAGTTCCCCTACGAACAGCTCACTCATTTTGTCATGGTCAGACTGCCTCTGTCACTATGAGGCTATACGACTGGATGAAACGTGAATAATACAATCGCTGTGGTAGCAAAGGGGGACCACAGGGAACATATAACACCAAATATAAAGCTGGCATTCCTTGAGAGCTATCTGTCCTTGATTGTTTGGTTTATAGATCATCATCCATAAATCAGATAATGATGACGATGATGGAAAATTCATCTTGTTTGAAAAAGAGTGTTTAGGGCTTGGTAACAGACAATTCAATCAATTCCTTTGAGGGGTAGAGATAGTAGATTAGATTTTGACATAAAGTGTCATCATAGAGTAACTAAGTGTTTGAATTTAACTTTCCCAAAATATACTTTTCATTATTCACTTTCTGGAAAATGTATTCTGATTATAGGGTCCTGGGACTTTCATACCTTTTGGCCACCTGAAATGAAAAAGTTAGTAAATTTTAATGTTGGCAGTTCCTTTCAGACAAAACACCAGTATTTCAGAAACAGCTTCCATGCATATTGGATAAATATATAATGTAATGTCTAATCTAAAATGTAGTATCATTTCTTATACCACTATTCTGGCACCTCCCTTACTGTTATGCTGTCCTCTACCAGTGCCTTATGAGAGCATATACATACACACTGTTTCACATATTTTAGAAGATTTTTGGATATTTTCAAGGTCAAGTTGGAATATTTTGGGAAATGCTGGCTGACATCCGAGGTCAATCTCGCCATTGTTTCAATGTGAAAAATCATCCATACTCATAGGGGTATTGAACCCCGGCTGCAGTGGAGGTAAGTGGAGGCCTTAGCCATAGTGCCACACTGAACGGTGATGAAGCTCAATGCGAAAGTAAATGAATACTAACCTATGGCGGTAGTCCTATGTTCACACCCACTGTTTGTATTGAATCCAACCATGACATATAAAGTTATTAAAAAGAAGACATCCTTTGACATTCTAGATGATCCCTCCATGCCAAATGAGTTCATAATATTAACAATAAAGAAGAATCCATTGATTTTTCAATTGTAAGCGAGTCGGGGTCCGACATTTTCAGCATCTTCAACTGCGGCACCATGACCTATATCCACATCCAGGCTACTGACACAATTCGTCAGACAAGGAGGCGGGTGGGAATGGCCAGACCGCTTCTCGCTTATGCTTGAAAAATCATTGGATTCTTCTTTATTTTGAATATATTGGACATATCAAGGATGGAGGGATCATCTACAATATCTAAGGATGTGTACTTTTTAATATTTCAACATGACACGGTTGGATTCAATACAAACAAATGGTGGAAAGTCGAGTGCCGGCTGACAAAAACAATAGCTTCACGCAGAGCAAACCAGGGAGAATCGCATGCAATTTAAAAATGTCTTCTATAGCTTCTATTCTTGGGATATCAGTTAGGAAATAAATGTTATTATGGAGGAAAAGGTGGTATAAACGCATTATGGCATAGATATGGCAGCCAATGAGGATATTCCACTCACCTTCGGCTTGCGGAATATTCCTCAATATCCAAACCTTGAGCTGCCATATTTATGCTATATTATATTAATACCAATTAGTAATGAATTTATCCCCAGGGGAAATCTTATATTCCCTGCATACCATTAGATTGGGCATGATATGCACCACGATGTGTGTTTAACTTCTGCAGTGGGAGGTATTAAGCACAGCGTGCTTCAGGTTTGTGCGGCTTCCGCAGTCTTGTATAAATCACGTTTAAATGACAGCTTTACCGTAGGAAGAGATTCCATATGAGCAGTGAAGAATCGATCTCCATATCCTACTAGGTATACAACAAGTTATGCTCAGCATCAACAAGTTATGCTGGGTATTGCTCCAACTGCACTGTCACATTACAAGTTTTAGACATCGTGATGTCTTTAAAGTATTCAATGACTGATTGAACAATCACTTGGTTTAAGAGGAATTTTTAATATTTTCAAAGCAACAGATACTTTTTACAGTAAATGCAATATGTCAGATGGAAAAAAACAACAATGTATTATATTGTGGTTTGATCTTATTCTCAATGTTATCTGTAAAGTCAAACAAGTGTCTTGTCCTGGATTATCAATAAATTATTTTCATAATACAGTGCTGTTGTATTATGTCAAACAATAAAAATACAGGAAATGATATCTAAAGATAGGACTACGATATATATACAC
This sequence comes from Acholoe squamosa, assembly GCA_949317995.1. NCBI lineage: Eukaryota > Metazoa > Annelida > Polychaeta > Phyllodocida > Polynoidae > Acholoe > Acholoe squamosa. The sequence continues at coordinate 91,771,705 of OX439037.1, forward strand.
TGCTACTGTTACACCATTGGAGACATTGGATTACTGTATCAATAATATGTCACCTATTACCTCTATAACTGTTTTAGATCAGTGTTGACATTGAATTACCATATTATTAATATGTCACCTATTACCTCAATAACTGTTTTAGATCAGTGTTGACATTGAATTGCTATATTATTCATATGTCACCTATTACCTCAATAACTGTTTTAGATTAGTGTTGACATTGAATTACTATATCATTCATTTGTCAACTATTACCTCAATAACTGTTTTAGATCAGTGTTGACATTGAATTACTGTATCATTCATATGTCACCTATTACCTCAATAACTGTTTTAGATTAGTGTTAACATTGAGTTACTGTATTATTCATATGTCACCTATTACCTCAATAACTGTTCTAGATCAGTGTTGACATTAAATTACTATATTATTCATATGTCACCTATTACCTCAATAACTGTTTTAGATTAGTGTTAACATTGAGTTACTGTATTATTCATATGTCACCTATTACCTCAATAACTGTTTTAGATCAGTGTTGACATTTATACATTATATTTGTATGATGAGTATTTACTGTACCGCTTTCGAGTTAATCTCGTTTATAATAGTTAATTATTGGCTCATCCTCCAGGTGCAATGCTTCATTGCCTTCATAAATCCTGAATAGCTAGAAATCTGACACCAGATCAGGTTAGAGCACTGCCCTCACATGTTTTGCCAAAAAGGCATTTATCACAATTTGAAGTCAGTAAGGGAGATGTGGAGTTATGTGAAGAATTCATTTCAATGCCCCTGAATGTCCAATGAGTTTTCTGGGGAAATGTCCATCACATCCAATGTACTTACATCCAGTCTTTACTGACATATGTTCAGCGAGAACTACATGTATTTCATACCTCAGTATTAACTATATTGTGAATAAAAGTCACATTTTTTGTTAGATCATTGGGCGGGTGTCAAGGCAAGATGAAATCAAGTCACCCTTGTTTCTATGGAGACAGAACCCTCTTATCTGTAGCCTTGAGCTATATGGAGCATATCAAAATGTTGAGGAGTGTAAAACATAATTAGAGATTATGAAACGTTACTCAGTTATGTATGCAGTATCCTCATATCATTCACTGGTTAGGACTACCTTATTACATCTTGTGTGCCTCAGCTCATAAACAGGTGCTACCAGAAAGGCCGACTTCCTTAATGTAGGTCTTACTGCGGATTTAATCATATTGCGCCACCTTTTTAACCTTTTTAATACTCTATCCTGGTCTTGCACTCCAAAGTAAAGAATATAGAATGAACTCACTAGCTTGATATGGAGCTGTTCCATTAAGCATGTATAAATCGAGCAACAACGCACAAATAGCCATACCCCTTGTGAAATGAATCTTGTCCAGGTGTGGCCTACAGAGAGTGATTTGTACAGGACCATTTGGTTCCTCCATACACAGCTGTGTCTTTGTTTTTTCAGTGTCAGAAAAGGCCCTAAAATCTCCCTGCGGGAGAATAAGGTCCGTTTTCGTGACATTATAAATAAGACTACCATACTGATGCAGAGTTGTCCTGGAAAAAGTGAATGAAGACGCAGATTCAAAATCACAAAAACATCAATAGAAAACTGTGCCTCTTTGTGTTCGGAGCTTAGCAGTACAGAGACTACATAGTAATGGACACAGCTAGGGATGTCCCAGCCAGATTAAGGGATAATCCTCGCCTGTCTCCCCTGTGGTTAGCCTCTAACCTCCTCATCTGTGACAGAGGAGAGAATGTAATTTACTCAGTCTGTGTGTCTAGAAATGTGTCTGTAGTAGAGGCTTTCAGACAAGCACTGTGTCTGTAATCCAGACTTTAAATTGTAGTCTGTGGTCTTTGAGTCTGTAAGTCCAAATAATTTTTTAAAGAATGGAAGAGCAATGCCCAACCTGTTACCATAATGTAAATAAATGAGGGAATTATTTCATAGAATGAAAATGCATGGTTTGCTCTCACTATTGTATGAATAGACCTTCTCAAGGACAAGGTTATAAAAGCCTTTACCTACACGAGGTAAACGTAGCAGACCACCTGAGGAAAAAACACATAAGTAGAAGTCAAAGAAGAAAAAGCATCAACATTTTTTCTACTTGAGAAATCTGTGTCACTTCAAGAAAGTAGGTGTAGAGCATTGTTGGTGTTTTGTCTGGATTCAACCAATTCACTTAGAGATTACGAGTAGGGTATGCCCCTGAGGATGTGGTGTCGGTGTTCAGAATGATATAGGTAGGCAGAACAAAAGAGGTCATAAAGATATCAAATCACTAGAGCTCAACACACCTGTGCCCTTATCAGTAGATCCCCATGGTGACCATGAAAACAGCAGTGCTAGAATTTCCACCAGGCCCTTAACTCCACACTGTGGTTTATGTAAGAGCAATACTTAAATACACCCTGGTCATATTGAAGTGCCTAATCAGATCTTACTACAACCTGGATAAACTATCACTGCCCCTGGAAAGTAAGCTACAGTGTTAATTTTTCCACATAACCCTTTCAGACTTACTCCCTCTATTGTCAGGCTTAGTGAATTAAGGTCTTTTTCAGGCCTCCCCTTGGTTTTTTCACTCTCTTCTTGCTTCGGCTAGTGATTTTTTTGCTGGGCTTTCGTCCGGTTACCTCATTGCGTGTCCAAACCACCTTAGTCTTAGATTTTTTCACTCCATTTTCCTTCATTGGTCTTTTTGTACAGGTCTTCAGCGCTGATCTTCTTGGGCCATTTTATGTTGATTGCTTGTTATAGTAATCTCCGATGGTATGAGTCTGCTTTGTTCACTGCTGTTTTTGAGTTGTAAAGGAAGATGCTTTCAGTGCATGCTTTGAAGATTCTGATCTTGAGTTTCACATTGAGTCTGCTGCTGGTGAAGATGTGTGTAAATTTTGACATAGCAGTCAGTACTTTCTACACTTGATGTCCTCGTCAGTACACTTTTTCCAGTCCCCTGATCTTTTTCTGGTGATGTAGTATTCCTCTGTTTTTAAATTGTTTATTTTCAGGCCTCTATGTTTTAGTTTGGGCAGGGCAATGTTCTTCTCTTTTTCTATCAGGCATTTGTTGTTGCTTGGTACGCAGCCGATGTCATCTGCATATTTTGGTCTGATGATGGTGCCGTATGCAGGTGGTATGCAGTACACATGTTCTTTAATTACTGCTGGTATGTCCTCATCTTAAATCATGTCCTTTAGGTGTGTTTCATAGGCATGGTTATTTTCCATTTGTTTTTGGAGAGTCTTGGCCAGGTATAGGGTAAATAGTATAGGACTTAGACAATTGGTGGTACGCCCATCTTTGTCTTGAAGGGTGCTGGTGTTGCCTTTCTCTACCCTGACAGTCAGTTGTAAATCCTCTACTAGGAGTTTGATAAGGTAAAGTTCTGCATGGTTTAAGATGGTCATCAGGTCTTGCATTAGATGGTTTCTCCTGACTGTGTCAAATGCCTTGCTCATATCCATTAAGGTGATGAATACTTTGTAGTTCTTAGATGTGATGGCCTTTTCTGCTATAGGTCCCATCACCAAGTATAGGTAAACACCAACTTGTGAGTTCAGTCAAGGAAATAACTAGGATGGGTATCTCTTCCCCAGTTTTTCTGATTCTGCCCATACCATAGCATGTCTGAACTTCATTTCAAAGCATAGGAAATGGACCAAATCTGACATTTCGGCAATAATCTTCATTTTATGGCAAGTTTGGGCCCTGAAACCAATGAAAATACGGGTCATTTTGATCCTGACAGGCCAATTTCTCCTGCTTTTGGAGGTTTATCGATCACACTTGTTCTTTTGCTGCGGGTTCTCTTCCAATTTTCATGTGTGCGGGGTCAATTTCATGCAGAATTCCAGTGGCTTTCACCTCAACCTAGTTTCTAAGCTGTCAGATGCATTTCATGCGTAGACTATCATTCTGTTTCATGCTGATTCTATAACCATAAGTAATTCTTCAACCACTAATCATCTTACTAGGGACTTTCCCTCCAGTGTCATATTAATACCTCATTCATTACAAGAAGCAAACATGCTCTGTTTTTTTTTCAGCCATAAGAACTGGTGGAAGATCATTCAAGTAATTTGTTATACTATAATTACTGTCATCCTTCGACGTGGGCCACTGAGAGAGGTTAAATGGTAGCATTTCCACCTTGACTACAAAGAAGAAGAAAAACAATGAAAAGGGTGGGTGGTGGTGCCTTTATTAGATTCCAGTACTTTAGAGTTAGCACCATCACCTTCGCAGTCGAGTAGAAACCACCCTAGGCACTTTCCTTGAGCCATCTTCTTTGAAAGATTCATTACCTTGTTAGCTGTGTCTACATATAGACCTTTATATGAATAATGCTGATAGAGCCAGATAAGGTCCATAGAGGGCATGATTAAAAACAACTCCTGCCGATTACCCTCATATCTCCCTGTGAGTCAGGGGAAAGGAGGGCTGAATCTGACAAGGTCTATGAAGATCATGTACTCATCTCCCCAAGGAAGAAGCCCTGCTCTGTTAAAGATAGTCATCGAAATAACTCCCAGAGTTGCAAGAGATCCAGATTATCTTCACAGAGATTCCTTGTACCACTGTACTGCAACCTGGGGCTTCTACACTATTTCACTGTAAAACACTTTTCAGTTTTACCAAGATTCCTGGTAGATTCAACAGTAATTCTTTTAAAGTGTGTGAACCAGCTCCTACTGTTTATGCCAGATATGATGACATTGTTTTGCTTGTCATTGTAACATGGATTATCATAGTGCCTTCTTACTGTGTGCTTATCTCTTACCACCTTATTTGGCCTCATTTGACCTATCCTGACCTCATTGACCTATTTTTGACCAATTTGTCCAGTTTTCACCATATTTGACCTTATTTGACCTTTCCTACCGTAAGTGACCTACTTTTGACCAATTTGACCTATTTTCACTATATTTACTCTAATTTGACCTATCCTACCCTAGGCTTCCCTAGCCCACTTAAAAGGGTCTATATCTCCTCTTTCCTATCCCCTCAGGATGTGTGTGGTGCACATATGCGCGGGCACTGACACATTCCTCTGTTAAATTATCAAGCTGTGAAGCACGGGATAGCCACTTAATGCCGCTAAAGTGCTGTAAAACACAAATCAATCAAATCAACACTATCCTACCCTAATTGACCTGGTTTTGACCAATTTGACCTATTTTCAACATATTTGACCAAATCTGACCTTTCCTGACCTAATTGACTTATTTTGACAGCTACTGTTTTAAGAACTAGCAACTACCTGATGTGGGAACCAGCAGGCACTGTATTTGGGAACTAGCAGGTAGTGGGTGCAGGAACCAGCAACTATAATGGATGTGGGAACCACAACCAGCTATAATCTATGTGGAAGCCAGCAAGTACTGGGTGCAAGAACGAGCAAGGGTGTGGGATCCAGCAACTACATGGGTTGGGAACCAGTTTATATGGGAACGAGCAGCTACTGGATGTGGGAAGGAGTAGCTATTGTATGTGGGAACCAGCATGCTCTGGGTACAGGAAACAGCAACTATTGTGCATGGGAACCACCAAGTGCTGGGTGTGGGAACCAGCAGCTACTTGGCATGGGATCCAGTACCAGTAGCGGATAGGTGTGGAACCACCAGTTAAAGTGGGTGGGAACCACCAGTTATAGGATGCTGGCCAGCAGCTACTTGGTGTGGAACCATCAGTTATTGTGTGAGGGAACCGATAGCTACCCTGTAGTTGCTGGTATAGACTTTGTTCATACAGAAAGACATAGAGTGCACCATGCAATGCTAAAAGATACCTGTCAGAAGTTGGTTTTCATGAGTTGACACCTTAACAGCTTGTGGGCCACTGTACTGAAGCAACTGTGTTTCCTAACTCTTGATACAGCATTTAGGATGTCAAAGGCTCTCTCAGTCACAAGAGGAGCGTGTGCTGTATAAGTAGCATTTAGGATGTCAAAGGCTCTATCAGTCACAATAGGGGCGTGTGCTGTATAAGTAGCATTTAGGATGTCAAAGTCTCTATCAGTCACAAGAGGGGCGTGTGCTGTATAAGTAGCATTTAGGATGTCAAAGGCTCTCTCAGTCACAAGAGGAGCGTGTTCTTTATAAGGAGCATTTAGGATGTCAAAGGCTCTGTCAGTCACAATAGGTTCTTGTTCTGTATAAGTAGCATTAAGGATGTCAAAGGCTCTCTCAGTCACAAGAGGAGCTGGTTCTGTATAAGGAGCATTTAGGATGTCAAAGTCTCTATCAGTCACAAGAGGAGCGTGTTCTGTACAAGTAGCATTTAGGATGTCAAAGGCTCTATCAGTCACAAGAGGGGCGTGTTCTGTACAAGTAGCATTTAGGATGTCAAAGGCTCTATCAGTCACAAGAGGGGCGTGTTCTGTACAAGTAGCATTTAGGATGTCAAAGGCTCTATCAGTCACAAGAGGGGCGTGTTCTGTATAAGTAGCATTTAGGATGTCAAAGGCTCTATCAGTCACAAGAGGTTCTTGTTCTGTAAAAGGAGCATTTAGGATGTCAAAGGCTCTATCAGTCACAATAGGGGCGTGTGCTGTATAAGTAGCATTTAGGATGTCAAAGGCTCTCTTAGTCACAATAGGTTCTTGTTCTGTATAAGTAGCATTAAGGATGTCAAAGTCTCTATCAGTCACAAGAGGAGCGTGTGCTGTAAAAGTAGCATTTAGGATGTCAAAGTCTCTATCAGTCACAAGAGGGGCGTGTGCTGTATAAGTAGCATTTAGGATGTCAAAGGCTCTATCAGTCACAATAGGGGCGTGTGCTGTATAAGTAGCATTTAGGATGTCAAAGTCTCTATCAGTCACAAGAGGGGCGTGTGCTGTATAAGTAGCATTTAGGATGTCAAAGTCTCTATCAGTCACAAGAGGGGCGTGTGCTGTATAAGTAGCATTTAGGATGTCAAAGTCTCTATCAGTCACAAGAGGGGCGTGTGCTGTATAAGTAGCATTTAGGATGTCAAAGTCTCTATCAGTCACAAGAGGGGCGTGTGCTGTATAAGTAGCATTTAGGATGTCAAAGTCTCTATCAGTCACAAGAGGGGCGTGTGCTGTATAAGTAGCATTTAGGATGTCAAAGGCTCTCTCAGTCACAAGAGGAGCGTGTTCTGTACAAGTAGCATTTAGGATGTCAAAGGCTCTCTCAGTCACAATAGGTTCTTGTTCTGTATAAGTAGCATTTAGGATGTCAAAGGCTCTATCAGTCACAAGAGGAGCGTGTTTTGTATAAGTAGCATTTAGGATGTCAAAGGCTCTCTCAGTCACAAGAGGGGCGTGTGCTGTATAAAAGATGGACACATGTGTTTACCTTTGACCCTGACCTTAGACAGGGAACTTTTACCAGGACAGACTTCATTAAGATGTTTATCCAGCCTCTTCACCACAAAGTGCTGTGACCTTTACCTTACCTAAGTAAGCAAACATTCCCCAAACCTCATTCAAACACTGCGTTCACATCATGGTTCTCTATCAAACAAGGCATTCCTTGTGAAGCCTAATACCTTATATCTATTACCAGGGTCCCTTTTTGACCACGTGGGTCCTGAAATCTCTAAGACCCTCACCTTCAGCCTACATTCTCATAATGGCAAAACAACTAGCATTAGTCCAGCAGGCAAAAGACATCCTCTCCTCTCTATACTAGGTGTAGTCAGCTATTCTTAGGGACCGTTTATGTGGTGGCTTTGTCATAAAATGACACATAGATGGGCTTCCTGCTCTCACCATCCACTCTCAACATACTCTATCTGTCACTAGCTCTGTATCTCTCAGCCATCTCTCAAACAGAACTGTTGTGTGTAAAACCTGGCCCGTGCATGCCTCCCCATGCACTTTGGCACATTGTATCCTTGTTATTATGGAGGCATGTCCAGCCGTTCCTCATATAGAATACCTCAGGTATAGTAGGAGATGTATTGTGGTATGAGGGACACACTTCCAGGTGGTATTTTGTGTTCTCATGGTAGGATATATTATCCAGTAATGGGTGGTGCTGTGTTAAAGTGATATAATGCAGCTATTTGGTAATGTGCTGAGAGAAGAGGAAGAGGATAGGAACACACAGATACAGACTTTAGTAGAACATATTGACACCATGATCCTGGTAATGACTGGGGCTATCTTAATAAGATAGTCCTGGTAATAGATATAATGGATTGGATAGGATGGGGAAATGAGGCTCTAGATTCACACAGAAAAACACATTTCCATGTACAATCTGCTAAGAAATAGAGTCACTGAGATATTGATGCTAAGTATCGGAGGAGTTCCATTCATGTTATAGATGATATCCTCAATGCTTCCATAATTGACTATCCTATGGAAGGTGTAGGGGCACACTTTATGTTAGCATTAAGTCCTCCAGATACTTAGCCTGGTAGCTGCATTAAGAACTTTGCTTCACGTACCTAGGATATTAGATAAAGTCTTGTTGCATTCAGAAGCAGATATCTGTGTATTCATAATCCTTTCTGAATAGGAATAGGTTTAAGTCAATACAGACCATTGCAAAGGTAAAAGCCCTTACACCATAAACATACAATCTACACTAATAAGTTACTTATTCTGAAAGCAATGAGCACTTGTTCTTTTAGCTGGATTCTCTGCACGGATACTGTGCCTGTGGGAATACATTGCAGTTTAAGGATTTGCCTCACCCCAGGCGGGGTGGGTTAAGGCCGATCTAGAAATTAGCTTTATTCTTATACAATTATACTGACATGGACTTAGACAATTAAACTTTGTTTTTAATGGCTAATTGATGTAATTGAAGTGGGAAGACTAGCGGTATTATAACAAGATTTTAAAACATGTCTACTGCCACCAATATCTGTCCTGATGTTAAATTATAAAAGGTTCTATTCCTACAGATGGCAGTATTTGCTCAGACATTAAGAAGATTCCAACTTTCATCAACCCATTCATTTAAACAGCTTCAGAACACTTTCACAGAGCTACTGGAGATTAATTGTTTGGCCTTGGAACCTGAGAATGAAGGCCCCAAGTACCTCAAGAACCAATCATCTTGTATATCCAACAGGGTGGAAAACTGATTATGGTGCTCCTTAGCTGGGGTTGAACAAATTTATGTTTTCCCCTTTCTTTTTGAAATTGGTTGTCAGTCTAGGATCTTGATTAGAACTGTACCTATTATATAGGAGTTCTTGACAAATCTGTTAGACATGAATCTATTTGACTCATATGAGGGATCTGAGCATCCATATAGGAATATCTTTATTATTATAGCTTTGATGTCCAGTGTAAAGGGCATCCACTATTGACCTTAAACAAAGTCTTTATTAAGCTTTATCTAGCCACATTACCTCAAAGTGCTGTGAACTTTACTTCCATATCCATATATACAGGTCTTTTACTCACAGCCTGTGGTGGTATAAACAGAAGTTGCTGATCTCCTTGCCTTAAGGCTTTACAGAGGATCAGATATATGATGACGGAGGAATTCGCAGCTGTGTGAATGCAGGGGCTTAAAAAATGTGTCTCACCACCTCCTTCAGACCAGGCCTTAATGTTTCTCCCATCACTCATCATGACGTGTGAGGGACCCGATTGTTCACTGTCACGATGCTTCTTGAACTTGGTCAAGGCATGAAGGACCTCTTTCATGTCCAGGCCCCATTTTGTGTTCCCATGGTCACACATTAATGCAATATTACAGTAATGGCTGGTGCTATGTCAATAAGTAAGGATGACTTGTGCTGTTCATATTGTGATGAGAGAGGTACCCATACTATTGTAGCAGGAATTATTAATTCTCCACATCAATCAACCTTTATCCATCGGATATTTACTATAGCCAGAGGGAAAAAAGTGGAAAGTAGGGGACTACGGAAAGGAGGCAAGAGGGATAAGGCAAGAATGGCAGGGGGGGGCAGAACAATGAAGGAGGATTAAGGTAGATAGATGGAGTGTGAGTTGGAGGCAGCCAGGGATACAATGATGTGAATCAGTGGGAGATGAGCTGTGTAAGTTCTAACATATGATCTTTACTGAAACTTGACATAGTGTGCAGGATGTATCACCTACATTGCCCTTGGTTCATCTGCCACTGTAGAGAAAACATAAAATGGAGGGAGCACAAAGCAGACAAAGACGGTGTGATTTCAATGTGGAAATGCAGAGAAGTAATGATAGGATGGGATGGTGGTTCTTGCAGTAAAACATGAGGATGATATTGCACCTATGGAATTGTGTTTCTACATGCACCAACATTTATCCAAGTGTTCAAAATGTCTGACATTCATCAAACTACTCAATGAAAGTGTTTGATGATATTTTCATTCGGCAGCTGAAGATACCTAAATCACCTCAGTTATATGGAGATGAAAGCTAATTTATATAAATAAATAAAACATCCCCAGCATTAACTTGTGTTGGTGATGATTTTATTAACTTCTTTGTTGTAGTTTATTGTGTGTGTGTGCATGTGTGTGTGAAATACCTTTGTTCCCTCATGCTTTAAAAACAGTTTTAATCTTAGTGAGTTTGGGGGAAAAGAGGTACAGATACAATTCATTTTGATTATTAGTAATTGTCATGTTTTTTCCAGCCAAGTGGGAAATTTAATTGTGGTTGCTTGTCATGGAATTCCCATTAAATCAGTTCTCAGCCACAGCTAGCCAGGAATGAAAAAAAAAACAGAAGGGGATTTATTTCTCAAGAAAGAAGAACAGCAAAACAACAAAGAACAAACAGCCACTTGTAAAATGGAAGTCTACCTCAACCAGATAACAGTGCAACCTATATCTGTCCAAAGCCAGGAATGAATTTATATCAATGCTTATTTCTGGACGTATTGTAAGATTAGCTGAGGGAAGTAGTATGGAACTGTAATAAGATTGTGAAAATGAGACATGCCAAATGAAATAAGGCAAACAAAACCAAACACAGACCAACCAAGGACAGTGATACTGATACAAGGGTAATAAAAACCAAAATGTGTCAAACTAAACAATATAGCCAATTTGTGCAATTTCATTTCTATATAGATAAATGGAATTTGAATAGGGGATCTTCCTGTTAGTGAAGTATTGATTGTCCGGTGTGTGGCATGGTGAAAGTGAAGGGCTGTTATTACAGCAGATGAGAGCGGAAGCACAATATAATGTTAGAATATTTCCACATGAAATATGAACCAATATTGTGATTGCAGTTGCTTTACTGTGCCTGGTTCATAACTCAACCTGTAATATCATATGGCCGTCCCACAAGTGAAATGGCTGAGTTATGTTGATGAACCAAAATGTCAGTTTGAGCTGAGGTTCTGCAGAATAAAATCCTGATGTATCACCAGTCTAAAACACAAGCATTGTGAAACACCTACATGTCATGAACATCATTAAATCACTGTGCCCTTTATATTCCCTCAGCTGTTATGTCATTTATTCAGCCACAGTGGGAGCCTTCTTAATAACATGAAACATGTGACCTATTTCTTTGATGTATTTATTTGACAGCTAGGCATTAAAAAGTCTGAAATCCCCTTTCCTTACTACTCCATTAAAGATCCATTTGTTAGTCTTTAGTCATGCAATAATAAGCTATAATAGGTGTGCTACAGCATTTAGACATTTTGCCTATTCCGTGCACTGAAAACATGCCGCCGCCTAAAACTCATCAATACAGACGAGTTTAGGGTAGTCAAGGTCAAATGACAACCTAAACTCGTCATACTGACAATAGAAATTCATCATACTGATGACTTAGGAGGTCAGGATGATGACCTAAAGTCGTCACATTGACGACCTATAGCTGTAGTTTTAGGTATCGTCAACCTGAGGACTTAAAGTCGTCTGCACTTACTAGTTTCGTGTCTCTCAGTTTTTCAGTGTGTCACTTCAACCAACCTTTCTGGATGACCATCTCAGATTTTCTTCTAACTCATATATGATTGCTCCATGTATCTGAAGTACATTCCCCAAATATTTCCTCAAAATTCCAAATAGTCTTTGAGTTTTAGCCCATATAGTGGGAGGGGGGGGGGTCAGCCCTCGGGAGCAAACCCTTATTTCTGGGCCATTTTCAGAAGTCTGTCATCAGAAAACTGCTATTGTTACAGGTCCAAGTTTAATCAGACATGTACTACTACTTGTATAGACCAGCAAGCAAGCATAGAGACATACCCCTTGCACTGTGTGTTGAGGCACTAAAGCTCAGAAAACAGGAAAAAATCGAGGGACTATCAAGAATTTTAAATAATCAAAAATCTGTCAAAATTAGAATATAAGCTAGTAGCTATAGAGGGCACTGTTGGGTTTGAGGCTTGGTCACTATACATCCTGGGTAGGTATAAACATGCCTTCACAGAGAAAAGAACACTGATCGCTTTGACGCATACTGCACAGGTCACAATTTGTCTCCCACATGACATGTATGAAGGCATGTCAAATGAGGTTGACCCTCTCATATTTGGTTCGTCAACTCCATTTGACATGTGTAATGAAGACACGTCACATATTTCTGATCCATTCACCTGAGTGCTAGGTAATACTGTGAGACAATTATGTAAGGGTCAAGAGCAGTCAATAACTATGTACCAATGGTTCAATCAAGGGAGGCCTATAATAGAAGGCAGGGGATATCATAGTCCCACAGGCCTGCAACACTACCCATGTAGCAAGCCCGCTCGGGGCCAAATTGGTTTTACCCGGGATAAGGTGGTTCAAAGCGGGCAGTATTCAGTACATGGGTTTTAGGTTCGGCAGATGCTGGGTTTCCAGTCAGGGCCACACAGGGCAGCCCAAATCGGGCAAACCCACTTGAGCCCGTTGGGCTCCCAACGGGTTTTGTCCTCAGCATACGGTCTGGGCCACATTGGGCCGCCCGATTTGGGCACTGGTCAGATTTAAAATGGGCAACCACATTGGGCCCAGGATGGTTTCAAAATGGGCATCCCAAGATGGGTACTTAGCTGCATAAAGTCTTCCCAGTCTGGGGTGAGAGTGGGTTTGGACAGGGCAGCCTCATCTTCTGAACTGTTCTAAACTCTGTGATGAGTGTTCCCCCTCCCTCTCTCTTTTTTGTTCGTCCCTCCCCTATCCATTCCCTAACCCTTCCATCTCCTCCTCATTCCACTCAACCTGCCCTGCCCTTTCCCCCTCTCTCCCGCTCTGCCCTGCCCTTCTGTCACCCTGCCCTCCCTGGGCCTCCCTAGCCCACTTAAAAGGGTCTATTTCTCCTCTTTCCTATCCCCTCAGGATGTGTGTGGTGCACATATGCGCAGGCACTGACACATTCCTCTGTGAATTTGTGTAATGAGGATCTCGCCATGAATATGACCTTAGCTGTCGAAATGGCGTTAAACATCTATTACTCACTCACTCTCACTCCCAGCCCTCACCCTGCCTTGCCCTGCCCTGCTCTCACCCTGCCCTGTCCTGCTCTCACCCTGCCCTGCTCTCGCCCTGCCCTGCCCTACTCTCACCCTTGCCCTGCCCTGCTCTCACCCCGCCCTGATCTGCTCTTGCCCTGCCATGCCCAGTTCTCACCCTGCCATGCCCTACTCTCATCCTGCACTGCCCTGGCATCTCCTTCGCTCACATGCCCTGCCCTGCCCTGCTCTCACCCTGCCCTGCCCTGCTCTTACCCTGCCCTGCTCTCACCCTGCCCTGCCCTCTCACCCTGCCCTGTCCTACTCTCACCCTGCACTGCCCTGGCATCTCCTTTGCTCACATGCCCTGCCCTGCTCTCACCCTGCCCTGCCCTGCCCTCATCTCACCCTGCCTTGCCCTCTTCTCACCCTGCCCTGCCCTCCTCTCACCCTGCCCTGCCCTTCCCCCTCCCTTCCCTCCACCACTGCTGTAGGACACTTTCCCTATACCATTAATACACAGGTAGGTTCATAGTAGGGATCCAGATATTTAATGTAAAAGGCAACACTGACTAGTCCTGGAAAGAACAGCTTCATGTCTTTCTTTGTACTAGTAGGCTTGCAAGGTGTATTTGTGGTGTGGGGGCAAACAGGTCCCACACTTGGCCAGGTATAAGAGGACTATATATAGAGGCAATTGAGAAACCAAAAATATCCCCTGCCCCTGTAGGCCAGTCCATGGCAGACTTACTACAAAGTGGTTTCACAGCACTCCAGGCAGAATTCTACTACCCATACCAAACTTATTTCTTTTAGACATAGGACAACTGGAATAGACTACTAAATCAGATATGAAGTAAAAATGTGCAGACTTTCTCCTAGTCTGGAAATACTTAGATGTTTCTAGTCAAAAGTGCAAATCAAGGTAATCTGAGTAGTAGTGGAATGGCAACACCATTTCTATTGCACTGAACTTGGAACAAGAGCAGATATGCAGAGGTACAGTCATTATGAACTTGAAGGCTCTCTTCTCTACTCCTACATAGGGAATTAGTGGGGGAAGATTGAGGCCAGAATGTCACTTTAATGAATCAAATTGCCTTGTGTTAGCTGAATGAGTTTGATTCAAATGAATGGTACTGCTCTGCCTTTCCACTTGGCTAGATATTGCATTTACTGCTTTGGTGATGGGGGGGGGGGGGTTAGATTAGCTCAAGGATTTGTTGCTTATTGACTTTAAAAAAAAAGAAAAGATTTTGGATAAATTTCTCAAAAAGAATTTTTAACATGTCACCACTAATTTTTCATCAAATCGGGCAGCCCACTTTAGGCCACACCAAAAACCCATGTTAAATTCACTTTGAGCCCAAATCGGTGAGCCCAATTTCAAACAGATCTGTGCCCGAATCGGTTAGCCCAGTGTGGCCCAGACCCTTTGCTGAGGACAAAACCCATCGGGCGCCCACTGTGTTAACCCAGTGTAGCCCACATCAGGAGCCCGCTCTGGCCCAGACTCGGGCCACACCATTTTTGCTACCTGGGTAAGGCACTTTTTCCTATCTACAGAACTCCTACTTGACTAAGGACCTCTATGCAGTCCATAAGACAAGGGCATGGAGGTGCATGGCAATGCCATATGTCTCCCTGTACTGTAGATACTGAGATTATGGATTGTGGGTTAGAATACAGTCCTTTGGTATTTTCACTGACCCACACATAAGGTGTCTAACCACTCCAGTTGGAGTATTCAGGATCGTGGGTGTCTATTTTGATATTCAATAACAAATGCAGATTTAACAATGAAATAGAATTCACTACCATTCATTGATAGTATTAACAGACCTTAGTGATCTATTCTTCATGAAAACAAAATGACACAGATACATCAAATGTCTCAAGTGTTGGTAGTACGTCTTGGTAGTGATTAGTCCTGGTACCAAAATGGTTGTTTGCTCCATCTAGTGGAATATCCTAGAACAATTATGTATGTCAAACCATCACATGTCAAGTGCCTTCGACATGGCCGTGACCCTAGTCAACTCACAGATGACATGGCATTTTAAGGCATGTCAAATCATATGAGGATTACTGTGTGCTACAGTTGTCATGGTGACATATGTGCACATGTCCCAATGACGTGTGCTCTCTGTGTCAAATCAAGTTGACATGGGTATACATGTCATTTTGTCAGGAATACTTTTTTCAGTGTTAATTGATAAAGGTTATAAACATGTGATTGAATTTACATGTACAGTTAGGAGGTGTCCAAATTAATCACAGTGAAGTTATGTATACATGTGCATATTTAGGGTTGGTATCAGTGATACTATACAGTGAGTGCGTGCTGTAGACCTGTGTTATAGAGGACAGGTGGCAGTACCATGAACTGCTCCAACATTAGGACTTTGTGTATATAAGTATACACTTTGTATATAAGGCACACCCAGAAGTGAGGGAAAGGTTATAAGGCACATTTTGATTTTGGGCAGTTTAGTAGTTTTGTATAAGAGAAATATTCTTGCCTGTAATGCCTACCCTTGGTACAGCTGGGGAACATTGCCGCTGATATAACGGCACGACGTCCGCAGGGCGGAGTGCGATGCGGCACCTGATCGGCAAGTGTGATAACCCCCCGACATTCCTCCAACGAGTGTGCCTTTGCATTTATTTAATGTTATTTTCATCTAAATCAGATAAATAGAATCAAATTTACCAGAATGACTCCCCATGCGCACTGTTTACATCGCCATCTTGGAGCTATGATGTCACTAAATGGTCACGTGACCTCGGCGTGTGATATTTTCGTGGGTTATCGCACGGGGGGTGTGCGATATGGCCGATCGAGTGCTAGAGCTATAGGCTGTCAGTATCTCGGGCATATCAACATGAAATAAAAACTGATGGTGTTTGGCAAGGCTGGCATATCTAAACACACTACAACACATTAATTTATACTAGTGTAGGGGCAGTAATTCCCCGTACTCTGTTGACCAACCCTCAGGGGCGGGTCACTGGGTAATCACTGCCCCCTAGTGTGTATCATACCGATCCAGGTGTGGTTGGAAGGTGAGAATGTCAGGCCAGGGGAAGTAGCACAGGGGTAGAGCTTCCGCTTCGAAGTTGTAAAGAAAATGTCAACAAAATAGCAATCAAATCATTGTTTCATTATTTTCACGGAGATTCCTAAAAATGTACTGCTTGATTGTAGAAACTACACTGTTTTAGTGCAATGCACTTACTGAAGTTAGTTGTTTAGTTTTATTGGGATCCCTGGAAGATTTAACAGCTATTTCTTAGAGTGTAAGTGGTCTTTACATTGCAAATTGAGCATGCACAGAGGTCAATGGAAGTATGACCATACAGTCTACAACTCACGGGCGTGGACTGGTTACCAGATTTAGTCTTGTGTAGGTGTTATCCATATGCTATAGTAAGGGTGAGAAAGTAAAGGGAACAGTGCTGCCCTCTGGTGCCTTTATTTGCTTTGCACAGACCTTGATTATGGAGGTGAGTGGTGACTTTGCTCCTATTAGAATTTGTTTACTGATAATACAAGTTGCCATGGTAATATCCCCAATAGTGGTCCTCGTCATGGTCAGTACATATCCTTTAACTTAGTATAGTTCTTTCTTTTTTTTTTAGCTGGCAGCAGAGGTAGCAGAATCCAATATCCACTTAAGTCAGAGGGTTGGATGTTTGGGAACTTACAGTCTGATCAACAAACTCCTTTCAGATTAGAAATGGACTTACATGCTGCGTCTGTCATCTAATGAGTCTTTTTAATCCTCATATATGTGTATAGTATGTTATGGTTAGCAAAGAGTAAACACTACATATAACTGGTGAGGTAGATGAACCTCATTTTATACCACTCAGTCCGAGCCCAACGGACTGCATAGCTAGATCCCTTTAGTGTTTAAGGGGAGCGAACATGAAAGGCATTGTTTTTGAATTAGCCACCATTGCATAGTACATGAGAACCCTTTCCAAGTGTCTCCTGAATTCTTTCTATGTGACAGTAAATGACTCGCCTTGGACGAAAACATCCGAAATTCAGCAGTGCTGTTTAAATGAGAACAGTGTCATTAACCCTCTAAAGGTGGTTAGTTCTGTATTGAAAAAGTGAAAAAAAGGTTCTTCAAAGAATGGTTGCTGGGTCACTGTTGTTTAAACACTATCTCCAAACTATTCATACTTACTGTGCCTGTATGTTACATTACAGTCTGATAGTATAGCATTAAGCTCAGTTCCAGTCTCCTTCCCTGTCTGTACCAAACAGCTACAAACAGTATCCATTCAGTTCCAGCCTCCTTCCCTGGCTGTACCAAACAGCTACAAACAGTATCCATTCAGTTCCAGCCTCCTTCCCTGTCTGTATAGAACAAAACAGCCACACACAGTTTACATTCAGTTCCAGCCTCCTTCCCTGTCTGTACCAAACAGCCACAAACAGTATCCATTCAGTTCCAGCCTCCTTTCCTGTCTGTACCAAACAGCTACAAACAGTATCCATTCAGTTCCAGCCCCCTTCCCTGTCTGTACCAAACAGCTACAAACAGTATCCATTCAGTTCCAGCCTCCTTCCCTGTCTGTACCAAACAGCTACAAACAGTATCCATTCAGTTCCAGCCTCCTTCCCTGTCTCTACCACACAGCCGCAAACAGTTTCCATTCAGTTCCAGCCTCCTTCCCTGTCTGTAACAAACAGCCGCAAACAGTTTCCATTCAGTTCCAGCCTCCTTCCCTGTCTGTACCAAACAGCCACAAACAGTTTCTATTCAGTTCCACCAGTCTCCTTCCCTGTCTGTACATAGTACCAGAAAGCCATATTCCATTTAGTTCTAGCCTCCTTCCCCATCTGTCTAGGACCAAACAGGCACAAACAGTTCCAGGCTCCTTCCCTGTCTGTACCAAACAGCCACAATGAGTTCCCATTCAGTTCCAGCAGCCTCCTGTCTCCTTCCCTTTCTGGCCTTCTATCTGACTGTGGATACTGTGTGTACAGAAGTATATTTTCTGTATGCCATTTTACAATTGCTTTAGGATCTGTAAAATTGTTTCTTTTATATTAAGGGACAGAAAAAAACTCTTAATATGATTCACTTACATAGGATTAATCTGTCTATGGGGAGTAGCTTTAAGTACGGTAATTAGTCATGTGATTCAGCAGGCATGTTTCCGTTCTTGTATATGAAATTAGAATATAATTCATATCTGATGATTCCCAGTAAATTTATAGGAGAAGCAAAAAGCATATCAATCTACTTAACTGCCATTACTTGGAATAAATACTGATCATAAATAAGTTCCTGATGTGAACGTGCTCAGCATACTGATGTTTTACCTTAAATTTGATCCCATTCAGTGTATTCCCCATATGCTTTATCTACCCTGATTAGTCAGCGTATTGACACTCTGGCCTGATATTGGAGTCTGTGATTCAGCAGGCAGGTGTCCGTTCTTCTATATCCACTGTGTCATTGATCCATGGTTGTTTTATTAGATTCTGCTCACCTAATCACCAAGTGGTAAACAGTCCCCCTACCTCCACACATACTCACACACCCTAAACCAACACGCCCACCCACTGTCAGCTAGCAGATGGACAAGTTTGTCTGTGGTAATACTTTCTATGTAGGGCACACATATAAGGTGCAATCTGTTTTTATAAATGTGCAGGTAAAATGGTTCATCTTGATTTCTGAAGGTTTAGTATGAATACACCCTGGAGATTCTTCTCTATGAGAAAGGCAATGTCCCCCCTCATCTGCACAAAATCCCTCGAATAAAAAGTTGAAAAAGAGGATGGTCTTTACTAAACTCATTTATAATATAGACAGCTAAATATTATATATTTTACTGAAGATAAAATGAGTAAACATTGTCATGTATAACATATACAACTTTTATTTAATGAATCAGGCTAATTCCACTGTAAGAGGGTGTAACAGAGGTGAGCTGATGTATAGTAAACACTTAAGACCAGTACATATCAATGGAATATCATAGGAACCAATTACAGGCATTTTCACTCTATTTTGCATTCTTGCGGTGTCTCGCAAAAGCGACAAGGACACATCTACGACTTATTTCTAGCTCTGCTGCCACAGACACATCAATCTAGGACCCCCAAATCTATATACCATTGTAAAGCTGAAGGGATAAGCTATCTGTTCATGACTTGCATATGTCTTCTTTTCAAGGAGTGGTGCTAACTGGAAAGAAGCATGTCAGTTTATGCTAGGCTTTTCAGAAGACGTGTTATCCTCTCTGTAGCTAAAAATAGCATAAAAAAGCCAAAAATGTAGAAGAACCACAATTTCCTGTAATGCTTTAGGTGTTTTCTTAGCTATCATTAACAAATATTGGGGTATAATTAATGTGGAATATGTGTTTCTCATGTATCTCTGCATAGGGGTAAGGTCATAGACGTGTCCTCGCGGTAATTGACATACCTCACTTCGGCTGGCTGGTACAGAAATACTTAACATATTTAACCTTCCCTCATATATGGGCTCTAGGCACCAACCCTTATATTTTATGTGTGCAAAAGGAATAGATGCTACTACTGTTTTATTTTGGCACCCCTTGGCCAACCTATTTGACGACGATCTGTGACTATCACTCATATATTTTACTGAAGAGAAAATGAGTAAACATTGTCAGTGGCAGACATACTGACTGGAAAATAAAACATTTATTTTAGAATTCATTTTGAAATTGTCTAAAATTATTATGATATTATATGAAATCTATTTTGCCCTGTGTTTTAGACGACAGCTGCAATTTAAGTAGAACACCAACATGCCAGTCATACCTGACATTACTCTGTCTGCCAGCATCACAATGTAGACTGTCAGCTATCTCCTACAGAGAGTCTGTGGGCATAGGTCACTGAGAGCATGCTTGGCACAGATCAGTGACAGTTGGAGTTATTGGTTTCCACATGTCTACAGACTGTTAGCACGCTCTGAGCAGGGGTGAGGTCAGCAACATTTGGTGATATTGGTTTCTGCATGTCTACAGGGACAGGCAAAGTGAATATTTGGGAGATCAGCCTCTCGCATGCAGTCAGCTGCCTACCTCCTGGTGCTTTTACTTTTTCTTACCACATTGCACGAGCCATTGCTTGAGGCAGGAGCAGTGACTAGAAATCACCCTGAAGGCTACCTATACTGAGTCCTGTAGGACCTATTTCTGCTTCCACATACTTCTCACCAATTAGCAGACTGCTACTATTGTGTAAAGTCAATATTACTTAGGACTTCATCTTTTTGTAATCTATATGATCTATTAGAACATGTTCCAAGTAGGTAGTTTATTTACTGATATCTCTTGAGAATAAGCTGACCTAAGGCTGTATTAATAGGTCAGACACCCATTGAAGTACTACATGTTTTCTGGTATCAGTATGGGCAGGTTATTCAACATTGAATCCTGTGACTGTGGGCAATACAGATGAGCCATAAAATGGCTGATGTATTTGATAGAGTATGAAATCCTACCCAGGCTGCTGATTTTGTATTCTAAGGAGATCTGTGGTGAGAGGGTAGCTGTTTGAAGGTGGTAGCAGGACTGAGGAGGGGTGAGCTGGTCTCTCAGCAGAATGTTGGTCGCATGATTTGTATAAATGTTTTATTCATGTAGAAAGTTTTTGTGCCCACAAGCTCAGAAATGAGTGTTGAATGCATGAGTCTGTGTAAACTGTTTAGTCAATTGTTGTAATTTACAATGAAGTGTTATTTCTGCAGCCCCAGAAAATGGTACATTATTATTGCATGGTAGCACAGTGCTACACCAAACCCTGAGAATTATGTAGCATCAAAGGCAGACGATCATGTTGCTTTCCCACGTGATATCTGATGCAGTATGGCCAATAAGAACGTTCCTTCTTATAATATTCTCCCAGCATATATGCTAGGAACTTGCGTCAGTGGTAAAGTATGTGTGAAACATCAGATCAGTGAGTGAATAGATATCACATATAGGCCAGGACTTTTAGCGTTTGACCGTGAATAAAGTAAAGCTGAAACTTTCAGAAATGATTCAACTTTGCATCAGTTTTCACCTGTAAAAAGTCCTGACACCTCCTGGGTACACATCATCAAAAAAGATGACATAGTCTAATATGGCTGCTAAATGATAAAAGTCCAATTTTAATGGCATAAATATTGCCACTGAAAGAAAGAAAGATGGAAACCGTACCTAGCCCCCCCTAAATGGGACCTAAGGAATCTATTGGTGGTCATATTTTTGCTAGGACAAGCAGTTGCTTAGCAACAGCATACTTGCATAGCCACAAGTCCCTATATGTAGACATGTACATGTAATATGCATATGTAATCATCTAGGAGGTCATCTTATTTTGTTATATCAGCTTCAAGCTATGGATTAGTAATAATGGTAGGATACAAAGTGTATTCCTGTATAGCAACAGCCATTTTATTGCCTTGCAACAGTATACTCTTATTCAAATAACCATAGTAGGGTACAGAAACATACATAATTAGGCATCTTAGAGGTCATCTTATCTCATGGAATCAACCCTAAGAAATCAAATACTCACCATAGTTTGAAATCAAGGGTATTTATGCATAGCAACATCCTAATATTTGCTTAGCAACATCAAGCCTTTTATCAATTTGCCATAGTATGGATAAGTGCACAGTGGCAACATTATATATCCTGTCAGAGAATTCTGATACCCCCTCTCCAAATAAAGCAAATTCAAGGAGGCAATTGGTGTTGTTGGGTCAATGTTTCTTGGAAACAACTGTTATTATTTGGCCATTTCATAATAACTGAGCCTTACTCACTAGTATAAAAGGGACATATTACTTTGTATCTACACCAACTCTGTTTATTCCAGTATTGGCACTTGTTCTGGTTTGGTACAGTGCATGATAACCAGTTGCTTATGAACAGCAAGTTTGCATAACAACATGTCATGCCCTATGCCTCCACGCTAAGAAATCCATTTGTGACAGTGATAGTGATTGCTTACTAATAGTGTTTGGTACATAGCAATAGCTAATTCACTTGTTTGTCTAGCAACTAAGGCTTACCTGATCTCAGATTTCTCAGTAATACCTTATCATCAGCCATTCCCTACATTCATTAATGATTTCTTTGGAGGAATGGTACCCAATTGATACATTTTTAGTGATATTGGCAACCAGGTGAGAAAAGGGCTGTGGCCTCTGGATTCCCAGATCATTACTATACAATCACATGTATTCTTCCCCAATATCTCACTGGGGAATTACCAACATGCATGGTATCCTGGTGGCTCTTGATAAATGACCTTTGATTGTATCTATGGAATGAAAAGTAATTGAGTTTGCTCCGCAGATTTAGGTGTGAACCTGTAAGTAATTTGGTCCATGGTGAACTGGAAAAGACCCTCAAGGCCCATAGGTAGAAAACCTTACACCAGGGATTGTAGTATCCAGTTAATTGGGAAAGAGACTTACAAATACCTTTATAGTTTCAAATCCCTGTCATATCACTTATCAATGGGTGTTCAATAGGCTATGTTGTTTCAAAAAGGGAGCTTTGATCCACCTGTGTTTATTATAGGCCATATCATGCATCTAATGATTATATGTCGCAGTCAGGAAATGCCAAGTGTATGGCTGCATTGACGCTAGCTAAATCTTCACCTAACCTTCAAAACCCATAATCTATCTAATCTCATGGATATCCTCGACTGAACAGCTGCTGTAATACATATGTTTGCTGTCACGAATATGTTCATGTAGACAGCAAAACCCATGCTCTATAACGTTGATATAGAAATGACTCAACAACTCCAATAAATCCTTAGATTGGATGTGTTGAGCTGTGGGGCAAAGAATTCATGTAGTTGTCATTGGACATCCTTGTGTACTAACATAGAGTACTTAACATTTGAGCACTGCTTCTAGGTAAGAAATTGGGGGTACCTGACAATTCTCTACCAGGACATACATCCAAATATGTAGTTGCCACGGTACATTCTTGCATACTATAGTATATTTCATAAGAGTTCACTGTTGCTAGGCAAGAAAATGGCTGTTGCTAAGCATGAATGCACTCTGTATCCAACCATTGACCCTAATAGATATCTGGATGTTGAAAGAATGAGATAAGATGACCTCTCAGACATCTACATATGTATATTGCTGTACATGTTTGCATGTAAGGGCTTGTTGCTATGCAAATTTGCTGTTGTTATGCAACTGCTTGTCCTAGCAAAAAAATATGACCACCAATAGATTCCTGTGGTCTCATTTAGGGGGACTAGATATGGTTTCCATCTTTCTTAAAGCAATATTTATGCAATTAAAAAAGGGACTTTCATCATTTGGTGGCCATATTAGATTATGTCATGTTTTTGCAATGATGCGCACCCGGGAGGTATCAGGACTTTTGACAGCTGAATCCTGATATGTAGACAAGTTATTCCTGAAAGTGTTGACGAGCTTTACTTTATTTAATTCCCGGTTTGGTGAAAATTTTGACTAAAGGTCCTGGTCTAATAGAGTGCAGCATGATTAGATTAGCCTCTTTGATAGTTTAAACACCATAACAATAAGTACAGGATTGACAGCAATAAATAAATAAATAACATTCCTCTTGATGATTCCTGGCTCAGTTGTATTTATAATGGGTTTGATGATTATTGCCCTGAATTGTCTCAAAAAATATTACACGTATTCTAATGTTGCAGCCAATCCTGTGTATGTATAGCACTGTGTTACAAAGAACATAACTGAGGATGTATTTGTAATACCTGTATGTCTGACAATGAAACACCATATTCAAGACCCGATCACTGGGAAAACACAAGTAGGTCATCTGTGGTTCATGAAATGATAAAGATTTTATTATAACACCAAATATATCCAGTTCAATTTATACCACATTATACCACATTTGCATGTTCATGGTGGATATCATTTTACAATTTCAGTGGTCACGATACCACTTGATAAGTGCTAAATTAGTACAGTTACTAGACCACTACCTAGCTACAACACTGAGTGAAAGTTAGCAGTACCCGTAAAGATTGAAATGACGGTGCAGAGCACTATCATGCCACCGTCAGCATGGTCACAGTCATTATGAGGGAAATATATACATCACAAATATCACCATATGGTCTATACACCAAACCTTTCACCAACACTTCATTGGATCATTATGCCAAACCCAGAAAGGTCAGCATAATGCATGAATGTAGCCCTGCTGAGGTACTTGGCACGCCAGCATTTATGCATCATGATGACCAATGGGCATGATGGGTTAATACATTGACAGCCTATAAAGGGTTAACATACCTGGCCGATCAGAATAACCTAAACCGTTAGTGTCTTTCCCCACAATGTGTACACTGTATAACAAAATGTTCCCTGTACTCTCTGCCGCTATCATATTTGGCAACTGAACTGTTTTAAGTATTTGGGAGGGAGATGATCAAACACTAAATACTATATCTAATATAAGCACCAGTCTTGTAAATGGGCTGGAGAACAGGAAAATTGATTTATATGCCACTGGATAAATTAGACTGGCCATGACAGTAAAATGGGTACATGTTCTTGTTCTGTGTGAGGTGCAGGATCAAAGTACAAGTAAAAAACATCTGTTAGATCTATATACAATGTCTGTGCTGTTTCATACCCTCATTGCAATAAAAGAGAAAAGACCTCCACAAGATCCAATCAATGTGTCACCCAGGATTATGTTGTAATGCACAATATTGCAGACACAGAATCTGTGGTATTACTGGGACTTACCTTGTAATGCTTGGTATTGCTCAGCATCAACAGCGATACAATAAGTGGCGTGTTATTGTGCTGTTATATTGCAGCTGTATTATAGATACCATGACATGGTAAGTGAATTTCATCTCATGACTTGGATTACAAATCCACTGCTGAGATTTTTGACATTTTGGAAAAGAAATTGTTCAACCTTGCAGCTGGGATCTTTCATGACCTAACACCAGAAAAAGGTCACTTTTGAGAAAAGAGTACTTACTGAACAACAAATGCATTTGATATTCATTTTCTTACATTTGACATTCATTTTCCAAGCCCCCTTTCTCTTTCTCTGACCACTGAAATCTCAGGTACAGAATCCCATAATCCAAGTGATTATAATGAGGTGGCCTGAGTGATACCATGAGAGGTGCTAGAAATGCCCAGGTACCAAATTCATAAATTATGATATTTCAAAATATTTTCCAGATACTATGCAAACAGATCAATGTAAATTACACCAGTTCTTGCTAAGAATGTAACATGAGAGTTCCCACTAAAAGCTTCTTGTAAATGTAGGGTTTCCTATATTTCATCTTAAAGCCTTTCAGCCTTGTTTGTAGTACCTTTACATTATTAGATATATACAATGCAGTGGTTCAAGTTAAACCACTACCAATTTGTTTGTCTACCAATCACTCAATGGGTGTTCAGCTTTCTGAGTTATGTACAAATAGGGTTTGTGCAGATAGAGTGACATTGCCTTGTGGAGGAACCTACTAAATACTGTTATACCACTCGTGTCAGTGTCTGCTGGATTCATGTACAGTCGCTGAGTTATGTCAAAGCCATCATGCACATTATAAGAGGAAGTGTGCACAAATGATCTGTATATATTCTCTTTATATTTTCCACAATAAAGATAAATTGTTAAATTAAAAGCCTACTTCCAGCCTTATCGCCATGATGCATGAATGTAGCCATTATGATGTGCGGTTAGGTCACTAAAGAAGCATGTGAAGTTAGGGTCAGTTTTTCACCTTTTTCTTCGTTGTAGCTTTGGTCCACCACCATGAATGAAGCCTTTTGTTTGTTTTGTGTATACTACTTTCTTTAGGCTAAACAGCAGTCAAAGCTTCATTGTACCTTTGAGCACACTGTACCACAGCCTACCACAAACCACCTCTGGTGTGCACACCCGGGCAAACAACCACTTATATACACTTACACACTGAGTGTTTATCAATGAGCTGTTCACAAACCTTGTGTACACCTTGGTAAAGACATTACTTCTCCAATACTCAATTACCACTCACATGCACCCTTACACTGTCCTTCACAGATATAGCCATACTACCTACACTCTCCAGCTGAGGCTTTGTGTTACCCTGGATATTATGTGACACAGATATAGTGTTACTTTGTACACCACCCTGTGGACACTTTGTCATGACACAGGGTTTTGATCTATCATCTAGAGACATTATGTTACTATATACACTTATTGGTAAAATTGTATTGCTTATATCAATCTCCAGAAACAGCTTATTGTTTACATCTTTAGGCATAGATGTAGCTTTAACTATATTCTCTGACACATACACAGCATTATCTACAATCTCCACTAGAATAATGCCTTCACATTTTCTCTTTGGTACAGACTTCCCTTTGCATACACTCTGGTACATTCTTTGGCTACCGACTCTCTCAGACAGAGATTGTGCCCCCATGCCCTAAAGGCAGGTTTCATTGACGGCAGATGGCAGAGTGACCTGTCGGTGGTTAGTTACAGAACAACTTGTCTCACCATTAGCATAGCGTACCTCGTTATGTCTAGTCCTTCTACAGCACCCCTGGCACTTACAGAGTAAACGGTACAGGATGTGTCTGAACTTACGCCCTGTGAGGCAGTAAATCAGGCAGTTAACTGACGAGTTCACAGTCAACATGAGGTTAGTGAAGATATTGGGCCAGTATGTGTTAATCTTGAACCCACCATATGTCTTTATCACTACAAGGATACGTATTATGAAGTCTGGTGTTTGACATATAATAAATACAGTGACAACAGTGACTAGTATCAGATTAAAGTAGTTGTTGGTGCGCTGGTTCTTGGTCTGTGTTAACTGAGCGTGGTCTTTCCGTGCACGGCGTAATGTCTGAATTAATTTGATATTGAGCACTAATAAGACACCTAAAGGTCCAGCCATCCTGAACACTAAGAAGAAGATGGTTTTGTAGATCAACTTGTAATGACTGTTGTTACGTAGAGCTGTGTTCAGTGCAAAGAACTTGTGTATACGCTTACAGTGATCTGGTTTATACTTCACTTCCTTCTCAAAGAACCGGGGAATGTTGTACACCACAGCAGTTAGTACTATTATATACACTGCCCGCTTGGCACGATTACTAACTTGGTGACGCATAGACTCAAATGGCCGACAAATGGCAACATATCTATCCACTGTCACCAGTACTGTCAGCCATACAGTACTCGTCTGTGCTATAGAGGCGAGCGGCCATAGAAACACCTCCCAGTGGGCGTAGGTTGTCTTGAAGTCCTGTAACCATGTTGTACACTCGGTGACTGACTTCAAGGTTTGTACCAATAAGGAACTAATGAGGTAAGCATTATCTGCCACAGCTAAGGCTTGTAACAGGAATGTCACAGTACGGTTAGAATGATCCAGTCGTAGTGCTAATATAGCCAATAGGTTACCCACTATACCAGCTAAACACAGGGGTAAGATTAGTCCCAGGTCTACGTATAGTCTCACCTTGTTAAATGTATCAACATCAGCACAGAACTCCTTCTGTGCATCTGTCAGGTTCCAGTACGGGTATGGTGTGGGCACCGTCAGGTTTGCAATGTCTACAGTGGGGGACAAGATGGCCGACAGGTTGTTGTTGTTGTGTACAACAAGGGTGTTACCAGCCTGTACAAGGTCTGCCTGCTTTATTACTGACATGGTGGATGTAGTATGAGCTACGAGTGGGTTCAGGCTTAGCTAGAGTTGTACAGGCATATAGTGCTTGTACTCCATTACACTATATATATATACTCTATGTATGCAATCCATGAAGTACATTGGTATTGCACATGTCTCTGTACTCTAAATGTAGGATTTGTGCCGAATACTTGTCCCTAAATGCCTTACTTCTTTTACACTCCAAGTGTAGGTGGCGTCTGAACAGCTTACTTACTGTAAAGTAGACAATAGCTCTATGACTGGCTGTAGGTGCCACCTGTAGTGTAGACCTTTACCATAGACAATAGCTCTATGACTGGCTGTAGGTGCCAACTGCAGTGTAGACATTTACCATAGACAATGGCTCTATGACTGGCTGTAGGTGCCAACTGCAGTGTAGACATTTACCATAGACAATGGCTCTATGACTGGCTGTAGGTGCCACCTGCAGTGTAGACCTTTACCATAGACAATGGCTCTATGACTGGCTGTAGGTTCCAACTGCAGTGTAGACCTTTACCATAGACAATGGCTCTATGACTGGCTGTAGGTTCCAACTCCAGTGTAGACCTTTACCATAGACAATGGCTCTTTTACTGGCTGTAGGTTCCAACTGCAATGTAGACCTTTACCATAGACAATGGCTCTATGACTGGCTGTAGGTTCCAACTGCAGTGTAGACCTTTACCATAGACAATGGCTCTTTTACTGGCTGTAGGTTCCAACTGCAGTGTAGACATTTACCATAGACAATGGCTCTTTTACTGGCTGTAGGTTCCAACTGCAGTGTAGACCTTTACCATAGACAATGGCTCTATGACTGGCTGTAGGTGCCAACTGCAATGTAGACCTTTACCATAGACAATGGCTCTATGACTGGCTGTAGGTGCCACCTGTAGTGTAGACCTTTACCATAGACAATGGCTCTATGACTGGCTGTAGGTGCCAACTGCAGTGTAGACCTTTACCATAGACAATGGCTCTATGACTGGCTGTAGGTGCTAACTGCAGTGTAGACATTTACCATAGACAATGGCTCTATGACTGGCTGTAGGTGCTAACTGCAGTGTAGACCTTTACCATAGACAATGGCTCTATGACCTGGCTGTAGGTGCCACCTGTAGTGTAGACCTTTACCATAGACAATGGCTCTATGACTGGCTGTAGGTGGTGATGTAGTGTAGACATTTTCCTTAGACAATGGCTCGATGACTGGCTGTAGGTGCTAACTACCATTTGTGCCACCTGCCACCTGTAGTGTAGACCTTTACCATAGGCGATGGCTCTTTTATTGGCTGTAGGTGCCAACTGCAGTGTAGACCTTTACCATAGACAATAGCTCTATGACTGGCTGTAGGTGCCAACTGTAGTGTAGACCTTTACCATAGACAATGGCTCTATGACTGGCTGTAGGTGCCAACTGCAGTGTAGACCTTTACCATAGACAATGGCTCTATGACCTGGCTGTAGGTGCCACCTGTAGTGTAGACCTTTACCATAGACAATGGCTCTATGACTGGCTGTAGGTGCTAACTGCAGTGTAGACCTTTACCATAGACAATGGCTCTTTGACTGGTTGTAGGTGCCAACTGCAATGTAGACCTTTACCATAGACAATGGCTCTATGACTGGCTGTAGGTGCCAACTGCAGTGTAGACATTTACCATAGACAATGGCTCTTTGACTGGCTGTAGGTGCCAACTGCAGTGTAGACATTTACCATAGACATAGAGGAGGTGATGAGAATGGCTTAGTGCTGGTTTGGTGTCAATGAGTTAGGGTAGAGGAGGTGATGAGAAGGGCTTAGTGCTGGTTTGGTGTCGATGAGTTAGGGTAGAGGAGGTGATGAGAAGGGCTTAGTGCTGGTTTGGTGTCAATGAGTTAGGGTAGAGGAGGTGATGAGAAGAGCTTAGTGCTGTTTTGGTGTCAATAAGTTAGGGTAGAGGAGGTGATGAGAAGAGCTTAGTGCTGTTTTGGTGTCAATGAGTTAGGGTAGAGGAGGTGATGAGTAGGGCTTAGTGCTGTTTTGGTGTCAATGAGTTAGGGTAGAGGAGGTGATGAGTAGGGCTTAGTGCTGTTTTGGTGTCAATGAGTTAGGGTAGAGGAGGTGATGAGAGGAGCTTAGTGCTGGTTTGGTGTCAATGAGTTAGGGTAGAGGAGGTGACGAGAAGGCTTAGTGCTGGTTTGGTGTCAATGAGTTAGGGTAGAGGAGGTGATGTTAATAGCTTAGTGCTGGTTTGGTGTCAATGAGTTAGGGTAGAGGAGGTGATGTTAATAGCTTAGTGCTGGTTTGGTGTCAATGAGTTAGGGTAGAGGAGATAATGAGAAGGGCTTAGTGCTGGTTTGGTGTCAATGAGTTAGGGTAGAGGAGGTGATGAGAAGGGCTTAGTGCTGGTTTGGTGTCAATGAGTTAGGGTAGAGGAGATAATGAGAAGGGCTTAGTGCTGGTTTGGTGTCAATGAGTTAGGGTAGAGGAGGTGATGAGAAGGGCTTAATGCTGGTTTGGTGTCAATAAGTTAGGGTAGAGGAGGTGATGAGAAGGGCTTAGTGCTGGTTTGGTGTCAATGAGTTAGGGTAGAGGAGGTGATGAGAGGAGCTTAGTGCTGGTTTGGTGTCAATGAGTTAGGGTAGAGGAGATAATGAGAAGGGCTTAGTGCTGGTTTGGTGTCAATGAGTTAGGGTAGAGGAGGTGATGAGAAGGGCTTAGTGCTGGTTTGGTGTCAATAAGTTAGGGTAGAGGAGGTGATGAGAAGGGCTTAGTGCTGGTTTGGTGTCAATGAGTTAGGGTAGAGGAGGTGATGAGAGGAGCTTAGTGCTGGTTTGGTGTCAATGAGTTAGGGTAGAGGAGGTGATGAGAAGAGCTTAGTGCTGGTTTGGTGTCAATAAGTTGGGGTAGAGGAGGTGATGAGAAGAGCTTAGTGCTGGTTTGGCGTCAATGAGTTAGGGTAGAGGAGGTGATGAGATGGGCTTAGTGCTGGTTTGGTGTCAATGAGTTAGGGTAGAGGAGGTGATGAGAAGAGCTTAGTGCTGGTTTGGTGTCAATGAGTTAGGGTAGAGGAGGTGATGAGAAGGACTTAGTGCTGGTTTGGTGTCAATGAGTTAGGGTAGAGGAGGTGATGAGAAGAGCTTAGTGCTGGTTTGGTGTCAATGAGTTAGGGTAGAGGAGGTGATGAGAAGGGCTTAGTGCTGGTTTGGTGTCAATGAGTTAGGGTAGAGGAGGTGATGAGAGGAGCTTAGTGCTGGTTTGGTGTCAATAAGTTAGGGTAGAGGAGGTGATGAGAAGGGCTTAGTGCTGGTTTGGTGTCAATGAGTTAGGGTAGAGGAGGTGATGAGAAGAGCTTAGGGTTGGTTTGGTATTCATCTCCTCCAAGTAGAAAATGCTCATTTGTCCTAGCCACCTCACCTAAACTCCCGTCCTGCTATCAGACTCTGTAAGCAGGTATATCACTGCAAGTTGCTGGTAGTGTTTTATTTCATACCGCCATCACTGCTGTGGTGTACATTCAGATACTACCACCAGGGTATTCACTGCTGTTGTTAAAGGCATCTTATGCTACAGGCACAGGGTGTGTGTGTCATGGCTGTTCTCTATGATAGCCTTATTTCATCCTGATATCATTAGGCCTAATACTCACTACATTAAGTTGGTGCTGCAGGGCCTTCTCATCTGGTCCTTCTCACCTCAGTACTCCCAGCCTGCTGTGATGTATATCCAGTACAGGCTCTTACAGTTTACACCAGGTAGCTCATTGGATGATGGTGTTTAAAAACCCTCGGGCTGTCTGTAATTGTTTATTTTTAGACAATCCTATCCTGTGTTATATCCTAATGCCATTAGTACTCACTTTATGATGGCTGATGCTGCTGAGTGATGGATTTCTCAGCTGATTGCCTCCTATTTTGTCTATATCCAGTACATATTGAGTTATCAGCAGTTTTCCCCTGTAACACACTACTGGCCTATGTGCTGTGTGTAATGTATTTTCTCTATGACCATCTTATTTCATCCTGATATCATTAGGCTCGTTACCCAATACGTAGGTGGTGAAGGAGGGTGTCTCACTCGATTGCCTCCTATCTGTCTATATCAAGTACAGACTGAGTTATCAGGAGGCTGAGTCCCTGCTGTCACTGTCAGACCTAGGACGTCGGGTGTAGTGGCCTCTTTAAATACGCATCACTGATTCAAGCTCAGACATCACAGAGTAGGGGCTGAGGGGGCTTGGTGATGACCTTTTCACCACCCACATCCTAACTCCAGCCTTATACTTGTGATGCCTTTTCACTGCCAATACCCTTACTCCAGCCTCCTATCTGTGATGACCTTTTCACCACCCACACCCTAACTCCAGCCTCCTATCTGCTCACTGTAGGAGTAGCTCACTCACCCGCATCACTCACCACTGACGGCAAGTGGTGGTGTCTGAGAGATCAGTTGGTGCGATATGAGTGTTACTAGGGAGTGGTGTGAAGCCGATATATCCCTGAGTCATTAATAGTCAGGTTACGGGGGTGGATGATGTGTGCAGACCTTGTCACCTTATTACTGCTTGCTGTTATCAGCCCTCAAACACCAGCGAGCTATCTGCGCACTCTGGTAACAGGTCCACACTCCCTCAGTCACCACTATGTGGCTGTTACTGCCTGTATGTGGCACTTATAAGGACAGTGTCAAACTCTGCTTTGACACATGTATCCCTTTGTCCAGATTTGGTTTCTAACAATGGCTGTTTCATTCCCACCCTCTCACAGTGTTAGGTGCAGAGCTCACATCCTCCTGTGTTTACCAGTGGCTGCTGGGAGGGAGACTTTATGTCAGCTTTGTATACAACTCCCACTAAGATAGCAGCCTCAGTCTACTGCTGATGGTGGATGGTTTTACCAAATTCTAGGTTTGTCTCATTCACAATGTCTAATGTACACCGTGAGGCTTCTGTCAGTTCTCTGCCAGCATGGTTCACCTCATGTCTCCTGTAGAACAGCGGGAACATGTCCAATAGGCTTTTATCCTGCCACAGTTTGTATACATGTCCATTACATGTCCATTAGTCTCTGTGTCTCATAAAGGAGGCTTAAGTAGAAACACATCCTGGTAAACGTATGTGCCAGTTATTGTTGTAATTCCTAAGAAGGTTTACAGACTGCCTTAGTATCTACATACAGCACATTGAACACTGTGAGGCTTCTGTCAGTTCTATAACCTCGTAAAACAGTGGTATCATACAATACAGGGGTTATACATAGCTCCAATAGTCCCCGTGTCACAATGCCTCACAGAAAAACCCCAACAAACATCCCAGTGTGGCACAGGCAGTAGTGTGGGCCTCCTACCTACTCCCTATGTATCTGTAAAGAGACTTGCTAAAACTCCATATACACCAGATTGCATATCTGTAATCCTCTGTACTCCCATGTAGCCCCACCCCACACTCCGCTATCACCCAGGGCACTGCTGGCCTTCCTCCTTCTGGTATCCTGGCTACAGCTGGGTCCTTCTCAGTGGCTCCCTCTGTATCAGTAGCTGCACTGCTCTTACATGGCTCTGTGGTCAGAGACTAACTCCTGCCACCCTCAATACTGGGACACAGTGACGTCTGTGTGTATGTGGGTGTGATGTCCTGCAGCCATCCAATAGAAAGCTCTCTGTGTGTATGTGGGTGTGATGTCCTGCAGCCATCCAATAGAAAGCTCTCTGTGTGTATGTGGGTGTGATGTCCTGCAGCCATCCAATAGAAGGCTCTCTGTGTGTATGTGGGTGTGATGTCCTGCAGCCGTCCAATAGAAGGCTCTCTGTGTGTACGTGGGTGTGATGTCCTGCAGCCTCTCTGTGTGTATGTGGGTGTAATGTCCTGCAGCCGTCCAATAGAAAGCTCTCTGTGTGTATGTGGGTGTGATGTCCTGTAGACATCCAATAGAAAGCTCTCTGTGTGTATGTGGGTGTGATGTCCTGCAGCCGTCCAATACAAAGCTCTCTTTGTGTATGTGGGTGTGATGTCCTGCAGCAATCTAATAGAAAGCTCTCTGGGTATATGTGACTGTGATGTCCTGCAGCCGTCCAATAGAAAGCTCTCTGTGTGTATGTGGGTGTGATGTCCTGCAGCAATCTAATAGAAAGCTCTCTGTGTGTATGTGGGTGTGATGTCCTGCAGCCGTCCAATAGAAAGCTCTCTGTGTGTATGTGGGTGTGATGTCCTGCAGCCGTCCAATAGAAAGCTCTCTGTGTGTATGTTGGTGTGATGTCCTGCAGCCTCTCTGTGTGTATGTGGGTGTGATGTCCTGCAGCCATCCAATAGAAAGCTCTCTGTGTGTATGTGGGTGTGATGTCCTGCAGCCGTCCAATAGAAAGCTCTCTGTGTGTATGTGGGTGTGATGTCCTGCAGCCGTCCAATAGAAAGCTCTCTGTGTGTATGTGGGTGTGATGTCCTGCAGCCGTCCAATACAAAGCTCTCTTTGTGTATGTGGGTGTGATGTCCTGCAGCAATCTATTAGAAAGCTCTCTGGGTGTATGTGACTGTGATGTCCTGCAGCCGTCCAATAGAAAGCTCTCTGTGTGTATGTGGAAGTGATGTCCTGCAGCAATCTAATAGAAAGCTCTCTGTGTGTATGTGGGTGTGATGTCCTGCAGCCGTCCAATAGAAAGCTCTCTGTGTGTATGTGGGTGTGATGTCCTGCAGCCGTCCAATAGAAAGCTCTCTGTGTGTATGTGGGTGTGATGTCCTGCAGCCGTCCAATAGAAAGCTCTCTGTGTGTATGTGGGTGTGATGTCCTGCAGCCGTCCAATAGAAAGCTCTCTGTGTGTATGTGGGTGTGATGTCCTGCAGCCGTCCAATAGAAAGCTTTCTGTGTGTATGTGGGTGTGATGTCCTGCAGCCGTCCAATAGAAAGCTCTCTGTGTGTATGTGGCTGTGATGTGTGTATGTGATGTGTGAGGGTCTACAACTGTACAATGTAGAGAACAACCACACTGCTGTCTATATGGTTCTAGGCCTAGTGAAGGAAACAGGTTTTAAACTTTTCACTTATGACTTATACCCATATATCTCAGAGAGATGGCGTAAAGGTTTTATACTTAATATACAGGATAATGTTAAGGTTTCCTGTCAGATGTTTCCTACATCCCTTGGTCCTGTGGTAGTGAGAAGCTTAGTGCCTGTCAGTGGGAGCGTCTAAGTATAATGCATCAGGATATAACAGCTGTGCATTTTGGAGAGTTGTCTTTTTTACTTGACATTCTCATAACAGCCAGATCTGTTTTGATTTCCATTGTTGAATTAAAATTGTCAATGGCTTGCCTTTGCTCCATTCCTGCATCTAAACAAAGATTTACTCTACTCTTCTAGTCATTAGAGAACAACTTAATGTCATGCCATGTTCATAAATCCCAGTAGGGTTATAAGGTCCATATGAACAGTCAGGTATCCTGTAATGTCATGCTGAATATGTCCCTATGACCCTGTGGTCCTAACTCCTGGTGACACCAACAGTAACTCCAGTATGGTGCCACAGCCACACACGGCCTTGCAATTTGAGCTGTGGTTTTACCCCCCGGCTACCAGAGGAATCACTCACAGACCCCCGTGTGATGTGTGCAGTTGACAGCCTGAGCAGCTCTGATACTGAGAACCCATCCTCACGGTCTGATTAAACAGAAGGTATCCCTTTTCTCCATATTTTCAGGGTTAGATGTCTCAAATTAAGAGACATTTGTATGACTTCTCGTTGTTTAATTTTTTATTCCGGAGGCTTCATGTTCACAGATAGAATGACCCAAGAATGGCAACTATGATTTAATGTTATTAAATCCAGGTTGGTACATCTATTGTTTACTATTATTTGCATCACTTAATCACTGTTTGGGGTTTAATCTAGGACTCCTCCTAGTTTTAACCCCATTTGGAGTGATGAGTGCAGGTTTTCAAGCCGGTTTTTTACTACCCCCTCTTGAACCAACACCTTTTGATGTCAACCTGCCGGCTGGGGGCTTGGCCCGTTTCATTCGGCGTTGGCCTCCAATCACTCAAGGTGTCTCAGATGATGGGTCCAAAGGGTTTGCTTTAGACTTACTGTCATTCTCAACACTCATCAACTGTTTCTTTGATGTGCCCTGGTGTATAAACCATGCTTGAGTCATAGGTCCAGTCTGGAGTGACTGATCTTCAACTTCAATCAAACCCTTTCGATGTAAAGTTTGTTCAGTCTTTTGCACCTTCGAAGGGTCACCATGTGGACCTCTCTTCGGAGGCGGTTTCCATGTTTAAGACTTATATTGACGGGCCGGTCGACCATGGCACCATTTCGATGGTTTACTGGCATCTAACATCTTCACCTCACTCAATTTTCAACTTCCTTCTGTCGTTTTCGATGACGCTGTTCTGTTTGTTTTTTGAAATGAACTTGGGGCCGCAATCTTTTGATCTCTTTTTCGGCTGGTTCAGAATCAAACATAAATCCTTTTGTGGCCTCATAAGAGGATGTGTCTTCATCAGGCTGCCGTTGCAACAGCTCGACAGTTTGTGGTAGTTCTATGCCCAACCACCGACGTAACCTATCAACATTACTTTTCTGCAACCTCCCTCGAGACTATCGGAGCAGTACTGTTGACTCCCAGAGAACAGTATCTTTCACGAACGGCCCATCCAAGTAAGGGGCTAATTTAATAGCAGCCTGGGGTGTGTGGTTCACTGCAAAAATGGTGTTTAGATTTTAAACTGGTTTAGGTCTAAACACGTTTAAAACCTAAACATAAAGGTCAGTTAGGTGTCTCATCGACTACACATTTAGGAAATGAACACTTTTATTCTAACTAGAGTTTAGAGTTGAGACAGTTGAATAATAGGTGTTTAGATTTAAACATCAATATGATTAGATACTTGGATGTTGAATCCACACCAGGCAGCAGCACTACCTTTGACTGGACTATCTGCACACAGTTATAATCAATTGTTGTGACAAATGTCCCCAAATCCCATGTTTATCATGGTTTCATTTCATAGAATGTCATGTGAATAGAAAGGGCAAAAGAAAATTGACTAGATTCACCTCATGCCACCATCATTACCATAAAATAATCAATAAACTCCATGACTGACACCTATTTGATGTTATTCTGGAATAGATAAGGCAATTTCCTTCCTGCCAAGCTGTTGTACTTTCTTAAGTCTCTCATTCTGATGCAGTGTGTACTATATGTACATGTATATAACTGGGGCTGACATCTTTCGAGACTTTGACAAGGAAATACCTGCTGATGTCCCCCCCCAGTAAATGAGAAAAAATATATCTATGTGTTTTAATGCATACATGTCTGCAAACCTTAAATCTCCATCAAATCATTTAAACATCTAAACACAAAAATTCATAACACCTAAACACAAAAATTCATATATCTAAACACAAAAGTTTTAACCTAAACACCTACATTTCTAAACACTTGAGCTAAGCACATTGTTTGGCTAAACATTTTTAGGAAATGAATGTGATTACAAAAACATTGCAAGAATATGTTTAGAATTGTGTTTAGGATCTAAACACCATTTTTGCAGTGTACCTCACCACCTGTTCCCCAACTGAGTACCTTCTCTGCTTAAGGCCATAGTCATACCGACGTTTTAGCGTTTAGCAAATTTTCCTAAATTCTCTCTTAACAACCTGTAACTTTCTCTCAATCGATCTCGAAGTAGTTCCACAAAAGTAACGGAACAAGGTGGAGCCGAAAATGACATCTGCTGGCACGAGAATTTCTTCCCCAAATTCCATCATATTTGGACTGCAACCAGTAGAACTATGTTCAGAACTATTATATGCTGATACAACATATTTAGCCCGTCCCAGTCATCCATGTGTTTGTCAACCAGCATAGTTAAACTCTGAATCAATGTTCTATTGAACCTTTCCACTTGACCATCACTTTGAGGTCGATAAGGATTAGTTCTCTGTTTTACAATTGTCAAATATTCACACATTTCAGAGAAGAGATGAGACTCAAATTCGTATGTTTGACCAAACCTTGACGAAACTACTTTCAGAAACACCTGACATTGTGTGACATGAGGTAGGAATCACCAACTTAGGCAGTAATTGTCGTTTCCTTAACAACTCATCTGCCAAGTCCATCTGCCACTTAGTAGTCTCTTTTTTTATCTGTTCTTTAAGAGAATGAGATACTATGGTTTCAGATTGCAAAGCTTTAAGCTTGGCCTCCTGCCTCACTTTTCTTTCCATCATAATCTGATATTCGGCCATCTTGTTGGCGTGAATGATACGCTCCTCACAAAGATGACACATTTCTGCCTCATCCCTGGCTCGAGCATCCTCGTCAGCTTGCATCTGACAGAGCAACGATTCTTGTTCCTGACGTAGCTTCTCAACATGCTTTTCATTTTGAGCTTTCTCGACATGTTCTAGGTGGCTTTGTGCAATATGCTCGATCTTTACCTCGAGTGATTGACATTTTGCAGCTGTCAATCCACTCCGCTCAACCTCTGACTTCAATGCAAGTATAGACTCTTTCTCACTAGCTGCTTAACCTTCCCCTGAAGGCTAGCTAGTTCTCAATTAGCAATATGAGTCTTATTCTTAGCTTCTAGCACTTGCTGCCAGAGCTGTTCCAATCTCAGCTCTACCTCCTTACTCTGCTCCTGGGCTCTCACCGTGTTATTCGTGAGAGTATCCAAATGATATCAACCTTGTTGTTATTGGTGCTCCTGCTCACGCAAAAGCTCTTCGTTGAGTCCTCTTCCACTATTGATACTTCCTGGTATCGACAAGCTGGAAGCACCCTCGACAGACCAATTACCAAGGCCTATTGGAGTTCCCACTGGCGAGGCTGTTCTTTCAACAAAGGACAGACTCTGTGTCCTAAGGTAAGCTTCAGCAGCCGGAGAGAGTTCTGTTGATATTCTCCAATTGAGTAATCAATGTTGTTGATAAATGCCCAATGGATCTGTCATTGAGCCTGCTATCAAAGATGTGGTCAAACCACCACCAATTAGTGTGTCATTCACATCCACCAATGGACCTGCAGCCCGTTGCTGTTGGTAATTGGGGTCATCACCTTCTCTCAAGTGGCCCTGCATGTTAGACTTAAGCTCACAATACCTATACGGACTAAAGTTAACAACTGGTCCAGTAAAAGCCAATAACATTATACCCCCTCTGTGCAACAGCACAGAGAAGTATCTAAAACATGGCAGTCAGGCAGCCGCTAACCATCTCTCAGGATGGTCCTGTCACAAGTGGACTGACCCCTAGGAAGGCCATGAAACGGCCTTATATACACTGGAGTTTCACTCACAAGCACCTTACAAGAGGTGAAGATCTGATTACACATGAACATGAAAAAACGACACAATCATGTTTGTTAAAGTGGGGTGCTGCCATGTGTACACAGGGCTATATCACTGGATACTGTTATGTTGTATGTTGTGGCCTCACTGTCCCCTCTCTATGGGCCT
Organism: Acholoe squamosa; assembly: GCA_949317995.1. Classification (NCBI taxonomy): domain Eukaryota; kingdom Metazoa; phylum Annelida; class Polychaeta; order Phyllodocida; family Polynoidae; genus Acholoe; species Acholoe squamosa. The sequence goes on from OX439037.1 coordinate 91,811,231, forward strand.
ACAACATGCCCCTGTAGTCCACAGTGTACTCAGGGCTATATCACTGGATACTGTTATGTTGTATGTTGTGGCCTCACTGTTCCCTCTCTATGGGCCTACAACATGCCCCTGTAGTCCACAGTGTACTCAGGGCTATATCACTGGATACTGTTATGTTGTATGTTGTAACCTCACTGTCCCCTCTCTATGTGCCTACAACATGCCCCTGTAGTCCCCAGTGTACACAGGGCTATATCACTGGATACTGTTATGTTGTATGTTGTAGCCTCACTGTCCCCTCTCTATGGGCGTACAACATGCCCCTAGTAGTCCCCAGTGTACTCAGGGCTATACAACAGTCCTGGATACTGTTATGTTGTATGTTGTGGCCTCACTGTCCCCTCTCTATGGGCCTACAACATGCCCCTGTAGTCCCCAGTGTACTCAGGGCTATATCACTGGATACTGTTATGTTGTATGTTGTAGCCTCACTGTCCCCTCTCTATGGGCGTACAACATGCCCCTAGTAGTCCCCAGTGTACACAGGGTTTATCAATATCCCTTTACACACCACTGTTTTAAGATCTAGGGTAACCTTAGTATCAGGGCTCCAGTGTAGCCACCTCTAACTGCAGTAGTACCTCACTTGTATATGAGGAGGTTAACTCACACATAAGGTGCACCCTGACCTTTACAGCTCCATGTAAGGTGCATCTTTGACTAATTCTCACTTGTTTAATGAACAAGTAATCAATGGATAATTCATGACGAGTGTGTGTGTTAGCAAAGGATAATTACATGAGGGCGTAGCCCTAGTGTAATTATCCTTTGCTAACCTGGCATCCTCTGGGTTGGCATTCTAACCAATAGACCACCGGTACACAAACCTCCGCGCCCGGCATCGGCCAGCTACAGCGCCCCTCTCGGCCTGGCTTGCTTTGAATGTGTCTTGCGGTTATGTTTGTGTACAATCGGTACATACACCTCGTCGCCCGGCAGCGGACAGCTACAGCGCACACGGCGAAAAAAAGATGCGCCCGGACCGTGTTTGTGTACGATAGGTACATACACCTCGTCGCCTGGCAGTGGACAGCTACAGCGCACACGGCGAAAAAAGGATGCGCCCGGACCGGGACTCGACCCGCCTACCTCTGATGGCTGAGCGCAATGCGCTAACCACTAGACCACCTCGTCTCCTCCTTCAGCGGTCGTCTTGGCTTGGCTATGTTTTAATGCGTCCTGCGGTTATGGTAGCGGACAGTTGCCTCCCCGGGCTTTGTATCATATCAAGACCTGGTTCTAGCCAGCCACTACCCGCCAGTCCCTGTGGCGCAATGCATAGAGAGTTGGGTTTGGGATGTGTGGCTGCAGCATATGACATGTAAGGACATGTTAGGAGGCATGTTATTCATGTAAGGAGGCATGTTATCCATGGATAACCGCACGCCTTACAAGAGTCATGTTGCAGGCCTGATGCTATGCAATATAGACAGGTATGTGCATGGGAATATCCAGGAAAAGCACTGAGAATCCCAGAAATCGTGGAATAATTTATAATAACCTCACATAGCAAGCACAAACACACTATAGGACAACCATCACTGCTTTCAGAAAGACCAAGGTTTAGAGTAGAAAGCGACCCATGTTGCCACGAAACCCCAGAGTACATCCTTTACTAAACACTGAGGTGGAATGTAGCACTTCATATCAACATGGCTAAACCCACTCTCTTGGTATGAGTTCTTAAACTCATCACGCTCATAGACATAGTGGAACGTTTTTGTTCCATTCGCATTCCATAGACAACAAAATGTTACAGGAAGGAAGAAAATTGATAAAGGCATTGATCATGCTTCCGCCACATATATGATATCTTCAGGTTTATTAAGATTTTCACTTATTTTATATGTCAAATTGTTTCTGTAGAAGCTGCCCCTTACGACCCCTTAAATCCTCTGATAAGTTGCTTCCTCCAACAATTTTCCTTGCAATCTCAAAATCTGAAGAATCAAGGGCTAATGGAGCCTGCTGGGTGACTGAAAACTGTTTACATGGATCCTCAGACAAGATCCCCATTAAGCAGGGGGGCAGGAAGTGGTTAAGGTGTTGGTGTACAGGAGCTATATTTATCTAGTAGTCCTTGCCAGCTTTGGCTGAGGTCAGTATACGATGCAGATAGGACAGAGACCTTATGTTACTACATATACCACACCTTATGTTACTACATATACCGAACCATATTTTACTACATACACACACCTTGTGTTACTACATATACCACACCTTATGTTACTACATATACCACACCTTATGTTACTACATATACACACCTTATGTTACTACATATACCACACCTTATGTTACTATATATACCACACCTTATGTTACTACATATACACACCTTATGTAACTACATATACCACACCTTATGTTACTATATATACCACACCTTATGTTACTACATATACCACACCCTATGTTACTACATATACACACCTTATGTTACTACATATACCACACCTTATGTTACTACATATACCACACGTTATGTTACTACATATACCACACCTTATGTTACTATATATACCACACCTTATGTTACTACATATACACACATTATGTTACTACATATACCACACCTTATGTTACTACATATACCCCACCTTATGTTACTACATATACCACACCCTATGTTACTACATATACCACAGTTTATGTTACTACATATACACACCTTATGTTACTACATATACCACACGTTATGTTACTACACATACCACACCTTATGTTACTATATATACCACGTTATGTTACTACACATACCACACCATATTTTACTACATATACCACACGTTATGTTACTACATGTACCACACGTTATGTTACTACATATACACACCTTATGTTACTACATATACCACACATTATGTTACTACATATACCCCACCTTATGTAACTACATATACCACACCTTATGTAACTACATATACCACACCTTATGTTACTACATATACCACACATTATGTTACTACATATACCACACCTTATGTTACTACATATACCACACCTTATGTTACTACATATACACACGTTATGTTACTACATATACCACACATTATGTTACTACATATACCACACCTTATGTTACTACATATACCACACATTATGTTACTACATATACCCCACCTTATGTAACTACATATACCACACCTTATGTAACTACATATACCACACCTTATGTTACTACATATACCACACATTATGTTACTACATATACCACACCTTATGTTACTACATATACACACGTTATGTTACTACATATACCACACCTTATGTTACTACATATACACACGTTATGTTACTACATATACCACACGTTATGTTACTACATATACACACGTTATGTTACTACATATACCACACCTTATGTTACTACATATACACACCTTATGTTACTACATATACACACCCTATGTTACTACATATAGCACACCTTATGTTACTACATATACCACACCTTATATTACTACATATACCACACGTTATGTTACTACATATACACACCTTATGTTACTACATATACACACCCTATGTTACTATATATACCACACCTTATGTTACTACATATACCACACCTTATATTACTACATATACACACCTTATGTTACTACATATACCACACCCTATGTTACTACATATACACAACTTATGTTACTACATATACACACGTTATGTTACTATATATACCACACCTTATGTTACTACATATACCACACCTTATGTTACTACATATACACACCTTATGTTACTACATATACACACCCTATGTTACTACATATACCACATGTAATGTTACTACATATACCACACCTTATGTTACTACATATACCACACCCTATGTTACTACATATACACACCTTATGTTACTACATATACACACCCTATGTTACTACATATACACACATTATGTTATTACATATACCACACCCTATGTTACTACATATACCACACCCTATGTTACTACATATACACACATTATGTTATTACATATACCACACCTTATGTTACTACATATACCACACCCTATGTTACTACATATACACACCTTATGTTACTACATATACCACACCTTATGTTACTACATATACCGCATGTTATGTTACTACATATACCACACGTTATGTTACTACATATACACACCCTATGTTACTACATATACACACATTATGTTATTACATATACCACACCTTATGTTACTACATATACCACACCCTATGTTACTACATATACCACACCCTATGTTACTACATATACCACACCTTATGTTACTACATATACCACACCTTATGTTACTACATATACACACGTTATGTTACTACATATACCACACCTTATGTTACTACATATACCACACCTTATGTTACTACATATACCACACCTTATGTTACTACATATACCACACGTTACGTTACTACATATACACACCTTATGTTACTGCATATACCACACCCTATGTTACTACATATACACACCTTATGTTACTACATATACACACGTTATGTTACTACATATACCACACCTTATGTTACTACATATACCACACCTTATGTTACTACACATACCACACCTTATGTTGCTATATATACCACACCCTATGTTACTACATATACCACACCTTATGTTACTACATATACACACGTTATGTTACTACATATACCACACCTTATGTTACTACATATACACACGTTATGTTACTACATATACCACACGTTACGTTACTACATATACACACGTTATGTTACTACATATACCACACCTTATGTTACTACACATACCACACCTTATGTTACTACATATACCACACCCTATGTTACTACATATACCACACCTTATGTTACTACATATACACACGTTATGTTACTACATATACCACACCTTATGTTACTACATATACACACGTTATGTTACTACATATACCACACGTTACGTTACTACATATACACACGTTATGTTACTACATATACCACACCTTATGTTACTACATATACACACCTTATGTAACTACATATACCACACCTTATGTTACTATATATACCACACCTTATGTTACTACATATACCACACGTTATGTTACTACATATACACACCTTATGTTACTACATATACCACACCTTATGTTATTACATATACACACCTTATGTTACTACATATACCACACCTTATGTTACTACATATACCACACGTTATGTTACTACATATACACACCTTATGTTACTACATATACCACACTTCATGTTACTACATATATACACACCTTATGTTACTACATATACCACACCTTATGTTACTACATATACCACACCCTATGTTACTACATATACCACACCTTATGTTACTACATATACACACCTTATGTTACTACATATACCACACGTTATGTTACTACATGTACCACACGTTATGTTACTACATATACACACCTTATGTTACTACATATACCACACGTTATGTTACTACATATACACACCTTATGTTACTACATATACCACACCTTATGTTACTACATATACTACACCCTATGTATCTGGTTTCAGCAGAGCGAATCCAAGCAAAAGTTTAAACAAAGGATAAAGAGGCTTAAGAACCTGCATGTTGTGAAGAAAGGTCCACTTTCAGAATGTGATACCGAATCATTTTTGTCGATGTAGGTAGCATTTGTTATTTGAATGTATCGGACTTTTACATGTCGGATGCTTCGTCAATTTTGAGCGATCAGTAGAATCGAGGAAATGGTTTTACCTTATACTTGGATGTATATATGAAAAATACTTTATCCAATTCAAGATATGCTGTTATATTGACACTCAACTCAGATACTCAAGCAAAGCTTGAGCTGAACGGTTTGTAAGCACCAGACTAGTTGGAGATATCTGATCCTAACATGGGGTTGGGCAGCTAGACTGGAGCTGACCAGTTAAAGGCACCGAAAGGCTGTCTGCCCTGTGCAGGGGAGGATGATTGTCAGATCTGATCATTATATAGATTTCAATTAGGATAGGTTTGTGCTTTTTGTGTGTGAATGTGTCATACATTTGAGCCTTGGGGCTTGATTTCCTAGAGTAATCATGGCAAATTGAATCTTCATGGTAATGTGTTTAAGTTGAGATTCAAAATCATTCCTGTTCAAGTTCATCCTCTTGATAGCTAGACATGCTGGTAGCGGTATTTGCTTGTCATTTGCGGTTGTCACTGTTTTGATTGCTCAGGGTATTGATGCATTCTTCTCATTTGAACAATTATTTTCGCTGCAAGCAGGACTTCAATTACACTGAGAAAATTCTTCCTGACAAAGTGACATGTATACCCATGTCAACTTGATTTGACACAGAGAGCACAGGTCATTGGGACATGTGCACATATGTCACCATGACAACTGTAGCACACAGTAATCCTCATATGATTTGACATGCCTTAAAATGCCATGTCATCTGTGAGTTGACCAGGGTCACGGCCATGTCGAAGGCACTTGACATGTGATGGTTTGACATACATAATTGTTCTAGGATATTCCACTAGATGGAGCAAACAACCATTTTGGTACCAGGACTAATCACTACCAAGAAGTACTACCAACACTTGAGACATTTGATGTATCTGTGTCATTTTGTTTTCATGAAGAATAGATCACTAAGGTCTGTAAATACTATCAATAAATGGTAGTGAATTCTATTTCGTTGTTAAATCTGCATTTGTTATTGAATATCAAAATAGACACCCACCATCCTGAATACTCCAACTGGAGTGGTTAGACACCTTATGTGTGGGTCAGTGAAAATACCAAAGGACTGTATTCTAACCCACAATCTATAATCTCAGTATCTACAGTACAGGGAGACATATGGCATTGCCATGCACCTCCATGCCCTTGTCTTATGGACTGCATAGAGGTCCTCAGTCAAGTAGGAGTTCTGTAGATAGGAAAAAGTGCCTTAGTGTTGCAGGCCTGTGGGACTATGATATCCCCTGCCTTCTATTATAGGCCTCCCTTGATTGAACCATTGGTACATAGTTATTGACTGCTCTTGACCCTTACATAATTGTCTCACAGTATTACCTAGCACTCAGGTGAATGGATCAGAAATATGTGACGTGTCTTTATTACGCATGTCAAATGGAGTTGACAAACCAAATATGAGAGGGTCAACCTCATTTGACATGCCTTCATACATGTCATCTGGGAGACAAATTGTGACCTGTGCAGTATGTGTCAAAGCGATCAGTGTTCTTTCCTCTGTGTATCCACACTATAATTTTGTGAGAAGTTCAATTAAACACTTTTCAAACCTCAAAAAAAACTAAGTCACTTGTATGTAAACAGATGCTGAAAGCCTCCCCATTTGTACACGTCCCCATATGCCGATGTTTATATACAATTGCCACAAGAGTTGACAGGTCCTCCTAACATGGCAAGATAACAGTTCCTTGTCTGTGTGTCATGTTTCCATCTCAGTAACCATGTTAACATGTCTGTGTTCTCAAACTTGAGCTGTAACTACTGATCTTGTATTTATGTTCCTTAAATAGTGAGTTATGAATTGGTCTTATCCTCAAATGAAAATGCTTTGAAGCAGATGCCAAAGTTTCTGTAAAACAACACCAGAAATCTAATTAATGGCTGAACTCGCGTTGAACTAAATAAATCTGTTGAGCTGTAATTACTGATGTTGTATTTATCATTAAATGGTACGTTATAAATTGGTCTTAAACTGAAATGAGAATCCTTTGAAGCAGATGCCAGAACCAGAAATCAAATTAATGGCTGAACTCGCTGTGAACCAAATACTGTTTGATTAGTAAATCTGCTGTGAAGAAGGAGAGAGGACCGAGCTTTACTTTGAAATCAAGATGAAGGTGTTATGGAATAAGTGATGACATTACCACTAAGTGTTTTAACAAACAGGTGCTGAAATTACTAAAACAGATATGTAACTTTCTCTGTAAGTAGGACTAAATTCACTATGCAGATGAACAATGGGCTGGAAATGAGCATAAAAAATAGTACTGTTAAACTTTGTTATGTAAGTTTGCTGTCACAAAAACAATTTTTAACCATAGCTTGCCACATACACCTTGTATCACCACATGGTGATTTACTTTTACAGCCCTTATCCACTCAGCCAGTGGTAGAAACAGGTCCCTGCTAATTGAGTTGATGCAACTCAGAATCCCTTCATGTAATGTGTAAACTTTTGTATTTTTTAACCGCAGAGTAAAGGGTTTATAGGTTAAATACAATGCCTCATCCTTAATCATTTTCCTATAACAGAGACTCACACACAATGATAATATTACACTGGTATTGTACTGTTGGTAGACTTCTTTTACAGTAGTGTGATACAACACCACTAGGCGGCAGTAAGAGTTGTCACAGGTGATTAGATGGGGGACAGTGATAGCCGTGTATAAGAGCTGTGTAAACATTACCTCACTGTCACATGGCAAACTGCTGCCATTTTCTGAATATGTCTGGTACACTTGGGCAGTGGTAGCAGTTTTTAGCCTATCCCATTGCCATTTTTTGAGTAAATATTTTGTCAATTCTATTGCCTAAAGTTGTGGCTTAGTAATGTTAAACATATGGCCTAGATAATTCTCCCTCACCGATCATCAGCAATCAAAGGCATAGAGTTTTGTTGTCATATACCAGACTTCTGTCTGAGCACTGAAAGCTGCATCATCTCATATACTGGCAGTAATGTCAAGTCCTCTCCATAACAGAAGAAGGTATGAAAGTACTATGTCTAACTCTGAGAGCTAAATGAAACATAATACATGCCAGAGTCTTGTCTAGTTAAGGAAAAATGTAATGTTTGAACATGTATAAAGTATAGTCTAAAATCAACATCACATGGAATTACATTCACAATTTAGAAGGATGAAATGACACAGAGCTATAAATACATGGCCAAAATAGTTCCTAAGCAGCATGCAGGTTGTTGGAAGAACTGCAGCCTTTGATAAATAGATAGAGCCATACACTATCAGGCTGTAGGAGGCTACTATCAGATAAATTGATAATCAAACAGGGCTTCTCCTCTCAACATCCGGTCCTTGCATATCTGCACAGGAGATGAAGGTATTTCTGAAATAGAACTGTCTATTTCCAGCCTGCAGACACAGCTCCTAGCCCAAATTAGAGTAATCGGGGCTTCCCCTCACTGTCATGCTGACTGTTATATGTCATACTTCCTTCTACTTACTACCATATTTATAGGATCTATGTCATTGGGTACTAAGTGACAAACAACTACCTAGAGGCTCCATATGAGCTGTGTAATTGATGAGGCATTAAATGGCTGAAAATAGCATCATGATGAAATTATATACTGAATGCTGAATGATGACCAAACATGAGGTGGCATTATCATATCAAGCTATTGGGTTATTTAGACAATAACATGAAAATAGTGATAACCAGAAGTTGGCGCTTAGTGAATAATTGATGATAGCTTTATTGTACAAAGTACAAGCTGGTTAGATGGTAACTCAGTGAGTAGCTAGTTGGTAATGCTGGCAGGTGTACTAGCACCTGGCTGTATATACATAATGACCATCAGGTGTACCACCCCTAGTGGCGGGGTGTGGTACTACTGCATACATTATCGGCAAATACATTATAATGAGCGATAATGGATGTTATATATGGTATAAGGTACAATACAGTAATAAAGTAAAAGGTTGAGTTCTATACTTATTGCAACATGAGGCCTTGTGAGGTTTATAACTGAAACATGCCTTAATAGATTATTTCATCACCATAACTCGCTGTAACCTACACACTTCCCCCATTTAATAATGATGACAGAAATTCCCCTCCTTGGGATTTTCCACCTCCCTGGGAAACTGTTTCATGACAAGACATTTCTCATTTCACCATCCTTGAACCCCTCAATTTATGAACTAGATACATTTCAGTATCCAGTGATGTTAATGAGGAGGTGTTGGCAGGTTATGTCCATCCTGGAGGACATATAAAAGGGGTTAGTGTTAACATTGTGTAGGTATGTGGAGGGATGAGAGAGGCAGTTGTGTGGGTTTTTTTTTTGCTGCCACACACTGAATACCTTTTGGTGTGAGGCTTATAGCAATCAGAATACAGCTGTTGTACCGCCTTCTCTCTCTCTTCACATAGTACCAAGATAGAACCTATCTACTTCTCCATATGAGTCCTCTGCCACTGTACTTGATCTACTTCTCCATATGAGTCCTCTGCCACTGTACTTGATCTACTTCTCCATATGAGTCCTCTGCCACTGTACTTGATCTACTTCTCCATATGAGTCCTCTGCCACTGTACTTGATCTACTTCCCAATATGAGTCCTTTGCCACTGTACTTGCCATCAATGTCCTCTTTGAATTCCAGTGGGGCAGGGGGTGGTTAAAATACCTGTGTTCCAATTTTAAGCATACAACGCACTGTATGGGAAGACCAATTATTTACAGGGTCATGGAGAAACTGGATCCCATTTTCCATGGCCCAATTCTACACTGTGATGCCATTAAAGTGGCATCAGACCCTTTAACAATAAGTAGTTTTTGTTAAAGACAGCCAAGGATGACGCCGTTTCTTTTACCTACAGAACAAGAAATAGATATAGATGTCCACTCAAATTACTCAAAAGTAAATGTTTGTTCACTTTATAGACTTGAAGCAGGATTCCACTCAGTTCTGCTTTGAGGAAATCTGACCAAACATACAACACAGATAGTGAATACATGTGTACACAGTGTATGTGCAGTCATATTACCTTATTGGTATTAGCAGATAGGCTTGTTTATGTCTTGTTATGGTCATATTGGGTCAGGCAGTCCCCCGATGGTCATAAGCTTTATAGGATGTCTGCTGACAACAATGACAGTAAGACCAGGGAATGGGAGCCCTGTGTGCACTTGTATTTGTCATCATCACAAACATGTAGGATCTTATTACTTTGATTTTTTTTTTCTTTATTTGGTCATGCTGAATCTAAAATTGTGAAACCCTAGGGACATGTTTTCTCTTTTGCTGGCATTGCTAAACACTTTTAATTTAAAAAAAAGGACCTGATCTTTAGATATCTTTGATACATTACCACCTCCCTTAAACTGTAGGAGATCAAACTTTAAATTAGTGCTGTTGGCATTTGAAAAGGCGGCCACAGTGTTTCGACTTAACATGATATTTTCCTTTTCATATGAGATTACTTTTCTGGTAATGTGAGAAGTTCCCTTTGGCAATGTTTTAACCATAGTATATGACAGAAGTGATCCAAAGTCCAGAATAGAATTGTGATGAGTGGGTGGTTTAAATGGCAGGTAGTTTAACGCATTTGTGAATTCTATGTGAAATGCAACATCGATGTAAGCACCTGTAATTGAAGCAAGCCTTGTCAATAAACCTTGAACTAGCCACCAAACAAAACGCCTTTAACTATCTACTATTTGGGCTATCTGAGAATTTCATTCCAGACACAGTAGGAGTTTCAATCTTCATCCACAAACAGCCTCACAGACTCCGCCCTCACCATTTATCCTGCAGTGTTTGTATACCTCAGCCTAGGGAACCTTTGGAAACAGTTTCACACCGTCACCAATTAGTCTCATTAGAATTCATCCCTCGAAGACCTCTGGGAGGAGCACAATGTGATATTAGCCTAAACAATGATGTATGATCTTGTAGAAAAGTTTCGGATAGTTAATAAGCAATCTTGCAGTAAATATTCATAAAGTTATGCCTTGAAGAATTTTCTGATATCTGAATAGAAATATATGACAATAATGATAATGCCAGTCACATGAGCTCCTCATGGCATATCAGACTATTAGTTGAGATATAGTGCTTTGCACTAAACATGGAGGAGAAATGCTGGATAATTATACTGATATAGTTATAAGCCCTCCTACTGGATGTTTCTACCATGGTTTATATAGTGTTAGTCAGAGAGGACATATGGATGACAAATTACTTACAAGGTTTCATGTGTTACTGGCTAATCAGAAACATGTTAGGCTGGTGTTTTATTGAGACTACCTACATCACTAGTACAATAACATGGCTGAACTACCATATCACTGTGCATCCTGCAACGGGAATAGTTATCTAACGGGTACCAAACATGGGGATGTTTGATGGAAAGACAGGCTGCCTAAGTAATCTAATTGGATGATAACAGGAAGAAAGGACAGATCTATATATCAAATATAAATGAGTAGCACCTGAATTGATAGACCTCTGCACCCTTCATGCCAGCAGATGATGTAAAAGGTAATAATGACACCAGCAGGTGTCCAACCCTCCCCATCTGTATGCAGTACCGTACCCTGCCTCATGGACACTAATAAACCTGTCTGTCATAGGGGACTGTAGATAGAATTTGTGAAGTCTGAGTGATGGGCCAGCGAGAAGGAGAAAGAAATAGAGACAAAGACAGAGGACAGAGAGACAAACGGAGAAGGAAACATACAGGGTAATGGGCTGAAAGTGAAATTGAGAAAGATGCAAACCTGGGAGAGAGCCAGAGAAAGAAAGAAATAGAGAGAGAGAGAGAGAGAGAGGGAGGGAGAGAGAGAGAGAGAGAGAGAGAGAGAGAGAGAGAGAGAGAGAGAGAGAGGAAAAGAGAAGTGGGAAATATAGCCAACAGAAAAAAAGATAAATCTAAATGGAGATTCTTCATGAATCGATTCTCTTTTCTCAATTCACTACACCCCAGGTAAACACACTTTGTCTATTTCACACTGTTTGTGTCCACACTTTTTCACTGAGATAAATCCCCATTCAGGTACATTATGGGGAAACAAGGAAATCCTCTCCCATAGGGAGCCTAAGACAAAGACTGATGAATCTACTCTAATCATGTTTGGAGGGTCTGTTAAAGTCGTTGCTCCCTTTGCAACGGTCACACACAGAACCTAAACCACCCACTGTGTAATCCATCTGTCCTTAAGTGCTTGGCTTGTTTGGTAATGTGAGGTGAAACTGATCCAAATGTCAACAACCATGCAGTAACTCCAGAACAATCAGAGGCAAAAAGACAAAGGTGTCAGCTGTTCTATATTTCTAAATGACTGTCTCTATATTAATAGGTGTATAATATCTGCATGCACAAAAAGAGGGAAATTGTGGAGATTCATGATATTTGACAAATGGTTCTGTTTGTTTAATTGAATTCTAACATGGTGTGTGTGTGGGTGTGTCGGTATTAACTAAATACATCTCAATCGGAGGTAAAAAGATACTTAAGGTGGGGGAGTTTAGATGGAGTGCAAGAACATCTGATCTATGACAGTGATTTTTCCATTTAATTCATTTTTAGGCAATTCAATGATTTCCTGTTGAATTAATCAAAGATCTCTTTAAGAGCCCTTTGTGCCATGTGACCTCAAGTTTTGAACAACAGGAACTAAAACATTAACTCATTGATTCGATTGTGTGGGATCCAATCCATCACTCTCACGCCTCCAGAGAGCCTCTTTATGGTTCACATTTTAGGGTGTAATGTCCCTAAAAAAATGGTTTATGTAATGAATTTGATTGTGAAATGGGTTTGAAACATAGCAGTTAAAACTGAGGAAGATAAACTTCTGTAGTATAAAAGGGGAAAATTGTGCATATTTAGCTTGTGTATAGCTATTCTGTAAATGGGCTTGAAGGTTCTATAGTCACTGATGTAACTGTTGATTGACAGGGATGCATGTGTATTGCTCACCATCTTACAGTCCTGCAGAAGATGTCATTTATAATGCAACCAGCTAGAACAATGACTTTAAGCCATACCTTGATACCATTAGCTTTATAATAGCTTACGATACAAATATACTAATTGTAAAGGAAAGATACAAATCGGCTTACATTTCTAGTACCTGTAGTTGCCAGTAGGTACCCTATGGTTACACTGGGTGTCACTAACCTGCCCTAACATTTGACCTTTACTGACACACATCTAGCCAATCAGCAACCTTACACTGAGCCATGTGACCACAGATTACCACTGTACCTCTAGGCATTGTGGGCTCCTGTTTGCAGGCTACAGAGGATTTCTGATCCGCAGATCTATTTTGGAAGCGATCCCAAACAGTACAACTTCATGTCTGTGTCTGTCTGTGTTTTTGCTCAATCATCCACCTGCTAGGTTTCCATCACCAACTGTGTGAAAAAATTCTCCTCATTTCTACTCTGAATATTGCTCTAAAACATAAGATTCTTATGAAGCTGTGTTTGACACCAACTTCTTATCTTGCAGATATTGGTGTAAATACAGAATACTATTGACTAGATTGGTAGCAGTGTGATTGATGTCAAACACTGATTAGTCAGGTTCATTGTGACGTGTGATTCTAGTTATTGATGTGTGAGAGTCTTTGACGGAGAGCCTTAAAACTCCTGCAGCAGTTCTGTTGTTATAAACAGTCTTGATAATTGATGCGGTCAGACAGACTGTTAAATCATAACACCAGCAAAAACAAAGTTCCTAGTGATTTACTGAACAATTCAACCTATAAGATGCATATGACATTCATTATTCCACCACTATCATCAATAATGACATGATTTTTACGTTAAGATTAACTTTTCCTCCTTGTGCCATTGGAACCATCATATTTGTCTGGTCATGATAGCACCCATAAATCTGAATAAGCAGAGTGATGTCTGAGAGTGTCAGACAGACTGAAATTTGACAGCAGCAAGAAGTGGATGTTGCTGATTTTTTTTAATGAATATTTAAACATTATATAAGAGCATGCTTTGATCAACCTAATATTTGTCACTAAGCACCAGTGCAGTGGACAAGGGAACCTTGCAAATCTTGCAGAATTTACATCATGGCCGCCCTTCACACGTATACACAGTAGCGGCATTACAGGAAAATTGCAGCCTTAGTCAGAAGCGCACACACCAAAGTTGTTTTCAGGGGCCCTGATTGAAGCAGTGTATATCACTTCCATTGAAGTTCAGGTGTTTTATCTTTTTATACACTCTTAGCTCCGATTGTAAATGTGCAGTACCTTACTGGGTATAGGGCAAGCTACTGTAGGGTCATTATATTTGTACCAACAGCTGCTACTATTGTTTTCCAAAAATAAAAGCAATGTACTGTAAACAGCTTGCGGCAGTCTGACCGTGTAGGCAACCATCAACTCACTGGGGCTGTTCAGAACTCAGATCCAGTTCTGAACAATACAACAATTTGCTCTGTCACGTCAAATGAGACATTGTCACTGTGACTTTAGCAGAATAACCAGGTTGTTCCTTTTAGTGAATTCCTGTAATAACTGGACCGACAGCGATTGTTCTAAATATCTGCACATACAGATCCTGTGATGTGAATTTCAGGTCTGTCAGGAAGGGCCAGGGCTCCGATGTAATTAATCTTTAATTTAGGATATCTGTCCTTTAAAGGTACTGCAGGTCCCTGAGGTCAGATGTCTGGTGTAATTAAACTTTTACTGAGACTTTATCTTTGTCCACACTACCCATAGAACCTATTAAAGTCCTATGGCGGAGTACCTTGGACTTTTGTGAGCTGAACAGTGTTTAGACATTTAAATTCTTGGTGATATTAAGATGCTCTTGTTGAGTAGGAAATAAAACTTTTATTTCCTGTCTCCTGGCAAGAATCATTTCACCCCTATAGATAGAAAATGATTTAATAAGAATTCATTATTCATTTTTTCCCCAAATGTTGAATACTTTCAATTTTGGAGTGAGCATTGAAATATAAAACCACCTTGACACACACAAACACACACACACACACACACACACTTTTTAGCCCTTGTCAATATACTTCTACTTCTGAGTACTAATATGCAGATATGTGATGATCCTGAAATCATTTTCATAACATGTCATCATCCATCATTCTGATTTGACACCCACTAACACCCACTCTGTCACAATGGATTGAACCAATATGCATTCGACTTCTTTTAATCCATTCTTGGAGAGATTTTCATTCAATTAGTATTTCACTTTTCTGTCACTGCTTTTTGTCATTACATTCCTTCCTGCTACAGTATTTCTTTCAGGAAGCCTATACAAATCACTACATAGAGTGATTAACAGAATGAATCAATTAAAAATGAATTTTCATGGTCAGAATCACAACAAAACTTTCCTATTGGACACTTCAGCTATGCTGAGGACACATTGACATGTAAGACCTTACCTAAGTAGATTGGGCATTGAGTACATCTGGGCATATGCCAAAAAGGAAGCCTGACCTGGAGCTTAATTCAAAACATCCTGGGATCATGACCCCAGCGATAAATCAGCCTTATCCTATTAAGCGATCTTAAGAGTTGACTGGGTTCACATATCCTAGCCAGCACTAAGATCGCATCGATCTTAGCCTCAGCCCTCCTACACTATTCCAAGAAGAACTGACTAGGCACAGGGGTAAGAGTCCCAAAATAAAGGAATAGCTGTGGAGTCACTCTTCTTCACAAGAGTGCTTATACCATCGTTCCCCGTCCCCACATGGGCTAACAAAAGAGCACAGGGTGCAGTTGACCCCCGTACAGTATTCAAGATTTGTTCCCATGAATGTATGATTTATGCTTGCCTATTAGAAGCATTGTGCCCTCCCCCAGCACAAAGAGAGAGAAGGGAAGAATTACCTTACAGTGCACTTAACGCATGGGTAGCCCTAAGAGCTCTCAAGGACATTCAGCAAACGTCCTCCCTCCCCTCTTTATGTATGCAGCAGGCTATTCACTCTTTCGATCAGGAGTGTTCCCTGTAAGTGCTCTTGTACTCAGGTGAAACCACTATGCATTCCTTTCACTAAGATCACAGTGATCTTAGTGGTGGAAATGGAAAAGTGAAGTGATCCCAGGACTAGCTATTCTGGACAGGCCTGCAACCACTGCATTACATAGGGTAGACCAGCCAGGTCTTATGATATGTGCCTACACTAAGATCGCTGGGGTTGGGGTCCCAGGATGTTTTGAATTAAGCTCCTGACCCATTAGATGCCTAAACAGTCTGTGTGCAGAACATTGGAACTATAAATGTAGAAGTACATGCATGCACCGCCTAATGGCACAATTGTACCAAATAAACCACTCATAGTGATTCCCCAGTGGACTGCCCTAGGAGAAGAAAGAAAGCCAATTTGTGCAGTTCTATACTCGGCCTTCATTGGTCTGTACAGGTGGTATGTTTGGATACACCAGACAAATAAAACTAAAACATGATTAAACCTGAGGTGAGGGCCTGGTCTAGGTTGGTGCATGATAACAAATACTTAAAATCCAATTGCTCTCAGCTTCTCTCTTAATACAGTAGAAGGGGGAAGATACAAATGTCCTACATGTCCACAATCATGTCTCATAATGAGATCAAACAAACCCAGAGGTGTTATTTAGCCTACAAGTGGTGGGTTTGAAAGATTGAGGCCCCCTCCAAAATCCCCACTTCGGGTCTCTTCAGTTAGTCTTAGGGACTAAGACCTTCCCAGTCTCTAAAGAGGATTTACTTCACCTACTAGTGGTGGGTCTGGAGGCTGGGGTCACTCTCATTCTCACCATTTAGGGTGGATTCAAACTTATTCTTGTGAATTAGAGCTCTCCAATCCCTTAAAAAGGACCTGGTAAAAATGATAAGAAGTACCACAGCAATCCATTACACAATTCAGGGCAAGTTATGAACTAAATAGTACTAGCTAGATTATAGGATATGTTTAAGGTATTCAAGTCATAATAAAGGTATAATAGCAATTACATATGGGCAATTCACAAAAAAAGTGTTCATTCCTTAGAATAGGTTTTGTACTTTGGACAGTACCACACTTATAGTTACTGTACTGTGCACTGTACCACAATTATAGTTACTGTACTGTTCACCGTACCACAATTATAGTTACTGCACTGTACCACAATTATAGTTACTGTACTGTGCACTGTACAACAATTATAGTTACTGCACTGTACCACAATTATAGTTACTGCACTGTACCACAATTATAGTTACTGTACTGTGCATTGTACCACAATTATAGTAACTGCACTGTACACTGTCCCACAATTATAGTTACTGTACTGTGCACTGTACCACAATTATAGTTACTGCACTGTGCACTGTACCACAATTATAGCTACTGCACTGTACCACAATTATAGTTACTGTACATTGTACCACAATTATAGTTACTGCACTGTACCACAATTATAGTTACTGCACTGTACACTGTACCACAGTTATAGTTACTGCACTGTACCACAATTATAGTTACTGCACTGTACACTGTACCACAATTATAGTTACTGCACTGTACACTGTCCCACAATTATAGTTACTGCACTGTACACTGTCCCACAATTATAGTTACTGCACTGTGCACTGTACCACAATTATAGTTACTGCACTGTACACTGTACCACAATTATAGTTACTGCACTGTGCACTGTACCACAATTATAGTTACTGCACTGTGCACTGTACCACAATTATAGTTACTGTACTGTACCACAATTATAGTTACTGCACTGTACACTGTACCACAATTATAGTTACTGTACTGTACACTGTACCACAATTATAGTTACTGCACTGTACACTGTCCCACAATTATAGTTACTGCACTGTGCACTGTACCACAATTATAGTTACTGCACTGTGCACTGTACCACAATTATAGTTACTGCACTGTGCACTGTAACACACTTATAGTTACTGCACTGTACCACAATTATAGTTACTGTACTGTACACTGTACCACAATTATAGTTACTGCACTGTACACTGTACCACAATTATAGTTACTGCACTGTGCACTGTACCACAATTATAGTTACTGCACTGTGCACTGTACCACAATTATAGTTACTGTACTGTACACTGTACCACAATTATAGTTACTGTACTGTACCACAATTATAGTTACTGCACTGTACACTGTACCACAATTATAGCTACTGCACTGTGTACTGTACCACAATTATAGTTACTACACTGTACCACAATTATAGTTACTGCACTGTACACTGTACCACAATTATAGTTACTGCACTGTGCACTGTCCCACAATTATAGTTACTGTACTGTACACTGTACCACAATTATAGTTACTGTACTGTACACTGTACCACAATTATAGTTACTGTACTGTACCACAATTATAGTTACTGCACTGTACACTGTACCACAATTATAGTTACTGCACTGTGCACTGTCCCACAATTATAGTTACTGTACTGTACATTGTACCACAATTATAGTTACTGTACTGTACATTGTACCACAATTATAGTTACTGCACTGTGCACTGTACCAAAACTATAGTTACTGCACTGTACCACAATTATAGTTACTGTACTGTGCACTGTACCACAATTATAGTTACTGCACTGTACCACAATTATAGTTACTGCACTGTGCATTGTACCAGACTTATAGTAACTGCACTGTACACTGTACATCAATTATAGTTACTGCACTGTACACTGTACCACAATTATAGTTACTGCACTGTACACTGTACCACAATTATAGTTACTGTACTGTGCACTGTACCACAATTATAGTTACTGCACTGTACCACAATTATAGTTACTGCACTGTACATTGTACCACAATTATAGTTACTGCATTGTACCACAATTATAGTTACTGCACTGTACATTGTACCACAGTTATAGTTACTGCACTGTACCACAATTATAGTTACTGCACTGTACACTGTACCACAGTTATAGTTACTGCACTGTACCACAATTATAGTTACTGCACTGTACACTGTACCACAATTATAGTTACTGCACTGTACACTGTACCACAATTATAGTTACTTCACTGTACCACACTTATAGTAACTGCACTGTGCACTGTACCACACTTATAGTTACTGCACTGTACCACAATTATAGTTACTTCACTGTACCACAATTATAGTAACTGCACTGTGCACTGTACCACACTTATAGTTACTGCACTGTACCACAATTATAGTTACTGCACTGTACATTGTACCACAGTTATAGTTACTGCACTGTTCCACAATTATAGTTACTGCACTGTACACTGTACCACAGTTATAGTTACTGCACTGTTCCACAATTATAGTTACTGCACTGTACACTGTACCACAATTATAGTTACTGCACTGTGCACTGTACCACAATTATAGTAACTGCACTGTGCACTGTACCACACTTATAGTTACTGCACTGTACCACAATTATAGTTACTGCACCAAGAACTATTTGCAACAGACCATTGTGTAAACATTAGTGTTAGTGAGATAGGAGCTGACAACAGTGATGACTTATAACAAACCGCAAATGCTTACCTATATATATTTGAAAGTCATTGATATTAGGGAAGCAGTGTGAGCGAGAGTCTTTGCCACAAAGCTGAAGTTGTTGTTTTTAGACTGAGTACTGCTTTGTTCTAGGAGACATTGTGTTTCCAGCTTTGTAGGTTTCCTCAGGGTGTAGGTGTCAGACTACACCATAATATATCACCATAACACCTGGCCCTGAGGCACCCTCAGTCATGGATCTATGAGCACAGCTGTACCTATCGTGCAACTTTTACATATTATCACTCAGCCAACTTTTCATTGTGCCTCCTACCACAATCACTATTTTGTCTCTATCAGTGTATTTCTCTGTCTGCCTGCCCCCTGGCACCTTTCACACCCGTACCATGCCACTTCCTGTTGTTCGGCTCTGTTAGCTTTCCATTGCCCTTTTGCAGCCTTACCATCAATTTTTTTTATTCTAAATATTACTCTGATACAGAAGGTCTTTATGAAGCTGCGTTTTACTCTAACTGGCAGATTATGCTGTAAAATGAGAATAACATCAACTAGTTTGGGAGTGGTAAGAATGGATTAGTCTGGTTTATTGCACCATGTGAATTGATGGTGCACAGGGGCTGCTGATTGAGAGCTTTAGATATTGTCACCACATGTCTCCTATTAACGCTGAACTCCTGCTGCTATTCAGTCCCATATTTGGCCTTTGTTATTTCCACTCTAAACATTTTCTGAGCTGGAAGATTTTGTAAAGCTCTGTTTCAGTTAATTGTGAATCTAGCACAGATTGGTGTAAATATAATAAAATGTTGGGAACAGTGAGATTGATGATAAATGTTGATTAGTCAGGTTCACTCTGTCATGTGATTGGAGGCAGTTATGTTTGAGAGCATTTGATGATTGTTAACTTTGTCTCTACTCCTCCATAAACTGCAGGAGCCTAGTGTTATAAATAGTGTTCTAATCTCATTGTACTACTAAATTTGAATTTGTTTTGGAGTTTAAAGAGCCTTTTTTCAGCCCAGGCTATCACCAGCTTAAATGCCGGTGGTTGCATAATCCCCTGTGCTGTCTTATTATCAGCATTTCCCAAGCCTGTTAAAGACACTATATTGGTGAATGAGAGGAGATACACCAGTAGTGGGTTATCAGGATTGATCTTTCTCAGTGTAAGCCCTACTGTTGAGTTTACCGTATCATTTTGGACCTAATTTATACAATGGAGATGCTGTTCAATTTACTGCACCAGGAAGAAAATACCCGTTCCTCCTTGCATTAAGCTACCCATTGTACTTACATCTATAACAGTATCTCATTTATCTTCCCTATAAAATCCATGTTTCCTACTTGCACCATATAAACCACCTTATTCCCTTGACATGATATAGAAATGACAGCCATGTTACACAGTGAGTAGAATAATGTGTAAAGCTGTCAGGATGATTCCGACAGCAGCAAGAAGTGGCTGCTGCAGATTTAACGAATGCTTAAAACTATAAGCTACACATTGCATTGACTGTTTCACTAGGAAAATCATGAAATATCTGCATCCATATTACACATTGTATTTACATGTATAACAAGATGTCATGGATGATATTTTAAGAAACAAGTAACATGCTTTTAATGTGTGCACAACCTTTTCTTAAATGAGGAGAAATGAATTTTTAATACTGCAATATGACAGTTTATGTGTTCAAACTCAAACGAATAAGATTGGAACCAGTAGATTAGAGGATATAAAGATGTCAAAGTCCACATGTTATAACCAAGTAAGATAAGGCAGCAAGGATCAGTTCATGACTGATGTGAATTGGATTTGTTTGTTTTAGTATTCCTGACCGATGATATCTATATTGAGGCTTTTGTGAATTGCCTTCCCATTGATACATTTCATAATTTGATGATATGATAAGGAGACAATGCCATTAAAGGCTGTTCTGTGAATGAACCATCTGTTAAGTGTGTAGAAATCATATACATTTGTATACAGAATACATCTACACTGACAGAAAAAAGAGGATCAGCCTGAGTTTCACCTAGTCTCTTGTGCTGTCTGACTATCAAGAGAGCCTCTGCTAGAGGCTCTCCCCTGACATGCCATACTCATGCTGAGCCTGCTTCAATGCCACACATTGGGAAAAAGGATCAGCATGAGTATGGCACAAGGCTCAGGCATGGTGCCATACTCAGTCTGAATCTAACTGAATACTCCAGCAAAGCAGGGGTCTAGCCCTTACACTGATGTCTGAGATTATATCATAGCCTAGCACCCACCACAGCATGTGCCTCATTAGCTCAGTTGATATGGCACTGAACTCTGCATCTGAAGGTGGTGAGTTCAAGCCCCATTGAGAATTTTTGTAAAGTCATTCTCGGTAAGTCAATCTTATTGCTACAATGTGAGCATGAATATGCATTCATAATGGGGTTGTGAGAAGATTTTTCCCTATTAAGCCCCCCCTCACCCATTCTTGCACATACTCAATATCCTTTCTATTATCCTCTAGTCCTTAGAACCATGACATCTAAGAATATAATCTTATCTATTTAGGAATATAATAGGAATTAATCACTAAAACATTTAGAGTATGATCATATCTTTGCAGTAAATGTAAAAGTAACTTATGGTCCCAGGCATATTTCTAATGTTTTGGGGCTTGGAAAAAGTAGAATACCAGATTTCAACACACAGAGGGAGCAGATCATATGGGATTTCAAGTGGAGATCTTTCAGCACAGTCAAGATGGTGTAGTGGTAACATGTTTACCTTCATATGAGAAGGTCCTCAGTTCGATTCCAGCCCAGGGATGCTATTCAAAAGTTTTCAACCCGAAATATTTTGTTATGCAAACGATTTATTTTCTTGCTATTTTCTGACTTGGCAGACGTTGAAGATTCTGTCAGTTTTCAAGCAAGCATCTATTTCAATTAGTTACAAAGTTAGGTCTTAGAAAAATACACTGTAATAGATGAGATGTTTCCTATTAAACTGAAAAAAAGAAAAATGTTTCTCAGCACCACCTAGACTTGAACCTGAGACCCCTCACATGCAAAGCGAGAATCCTAAAGCTGTGCCACATCTACAACTGGTGAGCCAGGTTGCAATAGGCATATAAGTAGGACTGTGCAATACTTACTGAGGACATTTGTCATACTAGTGATTGGCATGATCAAGTTGTCATATGAGAAATATCATATGGCTAGTGGTGTATGGAGTAAATACATCAGGCTCATAATAAATAGTGTTATTTCCAGTTGTCACTGGTTTATTCAGCTTTAGGCAACATGTAAGAAATATCAATCATACAGTAGTTAGTATGTAGGTAATTTGTACATACAGTAAACATACAGTAATTTATAAAGTACAATGTTCAGTTCCACTCCACCTGTGAGGTAACAATAATACAATGTCCAGCATAGTTCTAGGTGGGTTCCCACACCTAGCTCCTGGCCTGCTGCTTAGAGGAATAATGTAATAATGAATAACTTTACCCTCTGGTGGATGTCTTGAGGAAGATAGCCTCTGGCCACTAATGATGGAAACCCATGCCTGTCTAGCATAGTTTCACCATAGTGCAGTGGTATAGCAGGTAGCAGGAGATGACTGGAGATGTTACCTCTGGAGTGGTTCTTGGTGATCTGTCCTTCTGGAGGTGCAGGCAGGCTATTTGTAGCAAATCTTGGAAAAGCACCTCCAGACTGACTGGAGCCAGCAGCATCTGCCTAACTCTACAATTGTTTGAGGGGAGTCTTTCATGTGTCACAGGGGGACAAAGGACCCCCATGGGCGCCGCTGTGTCCCCCATTGTCTTGGTCGGTTCTGCAACTTCAGACCCTCATATCTCGGTCGTTTATGCGTTTATAACCGCCATTTTGCGCATGCGCGGGGTTGAATATGTCAAGTTTATAATGCCCGCTGGATAGGCGCGTAACTCGCGCCGGTTTGTCTGTAGTGCACTCGGAGGTTGATTCAGTCTCCATGGCGTAACTTCCTTAATAATGAGAGTTTCGCCTTGATCTTGGGCTCATTTTGACCGTCTAATTATGGGCTTTCCATAAATGCTTTGATATTTGACCTAGCTTGCTCAGGAGCGACGCTAGAGCGACCGGAAGGTTATGGCGTCGTGCTTATGTAACCCATTGTTCAGTTATTAGAGTGCTCAGACACTCATGACGGCGTCAGCGGTGCTCAGGCACCCGTGACGGCCGGTTGCATTCACTTACAAGTTATTAATTTGTGCATTGAACCATGAGGTCGCACACTGAGACCCTCATCTTTATTATATTGTGCAGTGAACCATTAGGTCGGAGCCTTTGATGTCAGAGAGAGTGTTTGTAACTGACCTGGCTGGTGTGCAGTGGGGCATGAACGCTCTTATACAAAGTTTGAGCGCTCTTATAGCTCTTAGAACCAACCTGTGTATTAATTTCATCGATATCCTTTGATTAATACAAAATATGTTACGATTTATGGAATAATAAAATGGTATATCATAGAATACTCCCTCTCCCCCGAGAGAATGCGAAACTCCGTCATTTCGCCGAGGGAATGTACAATTTATACAATTTTTACCTTATTTTGGAGTTATATACTGTTTGTAAGAGGATTTGAAGTAATGGGGAGTGCTTCAAATGCAATTTTTGTGGTAGAGCTTTGTCAGTATAAACAATTTTCTCCTGGGTATAAGTACATTTCCGAGTTTCTATATCTTACCATACCTGAGCTTATTTGCTTATGTAACATCAATTTTGGGTACAGTTTCCCATTTTTATGTACAACATACAATTTGGCAAATAGTGTGCCATTTTGGCATTCAATGTTCAATTTAGCGTGCAAATTGAACATGAATGACAATTTTAGTGTGCAAATTTACAATTTCGCGTGTAATTGCGTTCAATTGACAATTTCAGTATGCAAATATATAATTTTTGCGTACATTTGGCAATTTAAGTGTGCAAATATATAATTTTCGCGTACATTTGACAATTTTAGTGTGCAAATATATAATTTTCGAGTACATTTGACAATTTTAGTGTGCAAATATATAATTTCACGTACATTTGGCAATTTTAGTGTGCAAATATATAATTTCGCGTGCATTTGGCAATTTTTGGTGTACAAATATATAATTTTTGCGTACATTTGGCAGTTTTAGTATGCCAATATATAATTTTGCGTTCAATTGATAGTTTCTGTATGTACATATATAATTTTGCGTACAGCTTGGATACACATAGAAATGTTGATTTTCTAAAAATCTGACTTCAGTGTATGAATTGGGTACAGACATACAGTATAATGTGCAACATACAATTCAAATGTAAATTGGATACAAACTTACAATCTAGTGTGCAAACATACAATTTTTGTGTGCAAATTGGGTACAAGCGTACAATCTGGTGTGCAAACATACAATTTTAGTGTGCAAATTGGGTACAAGCGTACAATCTGGTGTGCAAACATACAATTTTAGTGTGCAAATTGGGTACAAGCGTACAATCTGGTGTGCAAACATACAATTTTGTGTGCAAATTGGGTACAAACGTACAATCTAGATTACACTATTCAATTTATGGGATTTGAGACAAATTTTTCCGAGGGCCGGAAAAACAAAGTACTTCATGTACAATAGGCTTGTTTGTCTCTGAGTTACTCATTGATTTTGCTCTATGGGTGTATTAATTGGCAATTTCGGCAGTGGGCCGCTGCTTAATTGACTTTTCCCCTAGCCTTTTGAGTATGTGTCCCTGAAAGAGATTTATTTGGTGAGTATCTTAAGTAAACATGTTTTATGTCAACAATTTTCTCAACAATTTTTTTTTTTTTTCATTCATTTTTCCAACAATTTACTTGGATACCTAAAGTGTGTTACTTTAAGTAAACCTTGGCATAGTATACAAGTGCTAGTGGGTACAAAAACTGTCTTAGTTATCTACCTGCATTCATGTATATTAATGTTAGATTTGTACAATTTACAATTTGTAATTTGCAATTTCGCAATTCTGCGCGTACATGCGCGCATTAATCATCGATTTTGTGAGAATACCATAGACTTTCATATTATACATCAACAAGTGGCTGTGTATATATATTTTTTTTTTTTTCTAATACTTTGATAATTTCATTGACAGTGGAGGTGTGTCAGGAGTGAGATGTGAGTCTCCTCCCTGGTGTGCTCATGCAGTGGTGGCACCTGAGGTGTTAGGTGCCAGATTCTGGCATGTGTCTGTGTGAGTGCCTAGCTTGGTGTCAGTGGACAGTTCAGGGTGGGGGGAGGGTGTGTGTGTGTCCATTTAAGGAGTGTGTGGCTGGTATTGGAGTATCAGTTCCTCTCTGGAAATCACTGCTGTAGTACCATGGCCCATCTACAAGCTCTCTTTGCTTTGCCTGTCCCCCAGGTGATGGAGGTGGGGAGTCCAGTTAGGGCCCTGGTTGAGTCTAACCAGACCATCCATTATGGGTACATAGTGAGGAATTTCAAGGAGATCATTGAGCATGGTGATGTGATGGTCTGTAATTACTCCTGCCACTATTTCTTAGGCTCAGCCTTGCATCGGGGGGCCACTGTGGCCCTTCTGACTAGGGCCTTGGGTAATATGGGTTTCTGGCCCATGGACTATAACTTAGGGCCGCGGGAGCGAGTGCTATGGGATTATCTGTTGGCGGCGTCCCTCCTCGATCTTGCGGCATCCGGGGATCCATCGACGGCTGCCGAGTATGGACTGGGGATGCTGGAGGCCCGGCTCGTTGAGTGGGAGCAGGATCACGGCCATATGTATGGCTCGGACTCGGACTCAGACTCTCCCATTGATGTTGAACCCGAGGATCTGTGGTAGGATCCCGACTGACTGAAACCTAGGGTGTAAAAAACCCGCCATCCCAAAGGCCCTTTTCAGGGCCGGCAAATTGTCCGAAAAGTTCTGAATACTGTCTCTGATGTGTTGTCTCCTGGTGGTGGACTGGGGGCAGCCTAGGCTGTGGGCAGTCTAGGCTGTTTCCACAGTCACCGGGGAGGGCTGGTGGTTTAGAAAATTAGCAATAGTCTGCATGTTTGACCTTGCGGTCTCCTCCTGTTGTTCATCAATAATTATATCTGTTGTATTTTCCAGTGCTGTCATGGTCACTGGGCTGGTGCCACAATCATTCTGGAGAAGCATGGAGTAGTACAGTCCTTTGTTTTTAAGGGCTGGTATAGTACTGAACCTAGTGCGCCAAGGTAGGTGTATCACCTGAGGGAGGTGATAAGCAAATTCTCCTCTCTGTGTTGTTATAACTGCTGGTCCATTCCAGGTAAATATAGCCTTAGGTAGTGGGAAGGTTTTTAACCACTATATCCTTATAGGTAGGGGCAGCTGCTGATTTAATCTCATCAAATTCATGTGGTATTATTGGCCTCAAGGGTAGCGCGAAGTTTGAGTCTCCACAATATATTTTAAAATATATTGTGGTGTTTGTGCGCTTGGCCACATTTTTCTTGCCACAGTGTGTCTGTGCAAATTTCTTAAGGTACTTCATTATTCTGTAGGCTAGGTAGATGGTCAGGGTGAATAATATAGCAATTATCAGGGTGTGGGTTTCCTGAATTGTGAGGAAAGGGGTGTGGGTTTCCTCTGTAGGGGTTAATTTGGTAGGATTCTTATCTGGGAGCAATTTGTGTAGGGGCAGCTCGGTGACTAGTCTGAATGCTTTGGCTGTAGGCAGGTAGGCTACAGTCCCTCCTAGTCTGTATAATTTGAGTAGTATGTATACTATAAAAATGTGAGCTGATATCCATAGGATGAGTGCTAAGCTTTGGAAGATTGGATGCTCTGTAACTCGACGTAGGTATGATTCCTCGTAGCGTGTTTCCATTTCCTTATTAAGGTTGGAGGCATCTTTTAATACTGTTTTGGCAAAGGGCTCTAAATTCAGTTGAGTAATATCATCCATGATTGGATTTTCCTGTAGTTTTTCTAGGGTTCTAGAGAGGTTTACTACTGGGAAATTTGGAAGATTCTCTCTTTCATCTGGTTTGGTTTCAGAAATTTTGTTAAGTGCTGCCATGAATGGTAAATTAATTGTCTTGAGAATGTAATGAAATGATAAGGTTGAGTTACAGGGCAACCTTGTGTTCGGAAGAGAAAATTCTCCTACACTGATCGTGCACCCACAGGGTACACCTATGATTGAGTAGGACTGGGCTTTTCGAGTTTCGGACATTTTACCATGGCAGTTGATAAAGTAATGGGGTTCATTAGTAGTGACCAGATACTCATCTTCAGAAATGGAAATAGCATGGGTGGTAGGTGCTTGCAGTGGTGAAACTGTAAACTTGCAATGTTCCTTAATCTGTTGAGCCTGGTTAGTAAAAATGGCTACAGGGCATGTAGGCCTGTGTTTATAGATTCTACCATTTACATCTCTGCATACCTTTACTGTAGTACCTTCACATGCCTGCATATCTGCTGAGTCCAATTCAATAAATAATGATTCATCGTAAGATACTGCTAGAAACTCAGTTGTGGTTTGTAATTTGGTGACTCCTCTGGTGGGGGTCTCCTGTGTGTCTATAGGCATGGGTGATGTAATCATTTGGTATAGTTTGAAGGTTGAGGTGGTAGATTGAATTATAATGTCCAGATGAATATATATATGGTGAGCTGAGTAAGTGTATGAGGTCAGCTTCTGTGAATAATAGAAATCTAAGTCATTAATTGCGACTTGTGCTCCAGGGTGTGTAATCCTAAGTTTGTTATTAATGTCAATTAGGTATCTAGCAAGGTCTGAGGGTGGTACTATATCAGGGGTTAGGATCCCTGATGATAGCATCCTCAGGGCTGCATTTGTCCTTTGCAGTGATTGAACTGTATTCATTCTTGCTGCTATGATAATTAGTGCATCATTTAATACTTGCATTTTTTCCCTTTGAGTTTTCTCGTGCCTTGAATATGAGTCAAGTGACCTGGACATGTTAGAGGCCCACAGGTTGACGGTGTCACCTATGGTGTTGATTGTGCTGTCCAGTACCTTCTTATCTTGGATGTATGCTTTAACAAACTTATCTTGTCTGTCTGTGATCTTTTCAATAAGATTAGCTGCTTCCTGGTCCTGTTTAGCAAATTTTCTTAGTATTTCATCTATGTTCTTGAGCTGTCCCATTACTTGGTTTACATCTTCTACTGTGGCTAGACCTAGCACACCGCGAAACAGGGGTGCTAGAAAACCCAGTATGGCCTCTCTTTTGGCCTTGTCCAATGTGTTTATGGGGTTGGATAAGAACAATTTGATGGAGGCTAGTGTTTCATTTATCTCCTTGTCTGCAATTTCCAGCAAGGTGTCTAGCTCCTTAGCTTGTTGGATAATTTGGCCAGAGGTATGATCTTGTAGAGTAGGAGTGGTCAAATGGAGTATTCTATCCCTTATGGATCCTTGGGTAACGGGTGCCCGAGGTATTTTGTAGGGGATAGCTAACAATAGTGTTGTGGTTGTATGTCCATTGACCAATGGTTGAGGGCTAGGTTTAAATACTACTCCTATGTTTTGTCTCACCACAGGTGTATAACCTGCAGTAAGTGGTTTTATAGTATATAATAACAGCATAGTTAGCAGTATGGGTGAAACTCTCAGTCTCCCCATGGTGCTTGTGTAAAGCAAGTTTGCTGTTTAAAGTCTTGTCAAATTTGTAGTGATTTGGTGCTGGTAAAGTCTAAGTGTATGGTGTAACACTTTAAATGAAGTGGTTCAAACTGTACCTTTGCAAGATTGAGCTGTCTTGGCAATATGTCCGGTGAGTCTATAGAGATTGACCAGTAAATGGTAAGGTCAGGTTGAAGGTGAAGTAGGTGTGTTCTTTATCCTAGTACAGTCTCTCCTAATGGAGAAGTGGGCTGGCTAATTCCCAAGTGGGGTCCTGTAGACTTGTGTTCCAGACTGCAGCTGGATGAAGACTGATGGTGGGCTATGGTCCACAGTGCTTCTTATGTAGCCTACCCTACCCACATCCATTGTGGGCCTGGTATTGTTTCTCTGGAGACCATGCATTAATCTCCAGTGTCTGCTAACTGTGGGGTCTATTGTGTAGTCTGTGTACTGGTAATTAGCTCCTCCTGTCATCCAGGACAGCCATTCATGACTGTCTAGACAGTTGTCTGAGGGTAGCTTATAAGGTCAATTGATCTCTATAGACTGCTGTGTTGGCATAGCGCGCTCTTTCATGTGGGGATTAGGCTTTAGACACTCCATTGTGTTACCCTTACTCTTCTTAGACTTCATGTCTGCTTTACTTGGGGGGTCCCAGTCTTTGACCCTTTCAGAGGCAATAACCTACTGATATATTTACAAATTTGATTGGCTTTATATACATATAAGTAATTCATTATCAGTCACACATGTCTTATGTGTGGATGAAGAGAATTTGTAATACATTTTGAAAATCTTATGTTCTTTTGGTATCTCAATCTTGTTTCTAATTTCTTGAAATTGCACCACACCTAGATGTCTTTCTTAGTATGTGGTGTGCAGGCCTAGGCTTGATAGGGCCTATGCCTGTGGTTTCTCTTGTAAGGGTGATATCATTTTTGTTCCTTACAATTTTGCTGTAGTATTTGGCTTCATGTGGAATAAGCCTGTGTGCAAATTCATTATTTCTGACAGCCATAACCTTTTTCAGTCTGTCTATGTGCACTGGTCTGGCCACCAATAGATTGGTGTCCAAACTTTTGAGTTTGGCACTTGTCAAACTAGGTCTATCTACTACAACATATGGTCCCATAAAAAGGGGTTGAAGTTTCTTACACTCTGTGTTGGTCAGGATTCTTGGTATGTTTAGGTACACCATGTCGGTGACCTTGATTTCCTGTGGTGTAAGTTTCTTATCATATCTATTCTTCCTTTCCTTTTGTAGCTTGGCGACCCTTTCTATAGCTTTCCTCCTAGAGGTATCTTGATTTGTTATCATGTTAGCTACATGGTCTGCTACTGTGGATATGTCTTCCTGTATTCCCAGCCCTAAGTCCATTGGGGTGGCTGGGTTTCTTCCATGAAGTAGGAAGAAAGGGGTGAATCCTGTGGTTTGGGATTCAGTGTTGTTTAATGCAAAGGTTATGGGTTCAATAAATGAGTCCCAATTGTTTTGGTGCTTTGAGCAGAATGCTCTGAGCGCTGTGCCTATGCTAGCATTGAATCTCTCTACAAGCCCATTTGATTGTGGCCTGTATGGTGAGGAGAATTTATGTTTGATTTTGAGGTGTTTAGTTAACTTTGTGAACTTTGCACCTGTATAACATGTCCCATTGTCTGTTCGAAGAGTGGCTGGTGTTCCATGATGACAAATTATATTCTTGTAGAACTCTGCTGCTGTTGTTTCAGCTTTTAAGTCAGTAGTAGCCCAAGCTGTTGCATATCTGGTAGCATAATCTATACAGACTTGTATATGTTTGTTTCCCCTGGCAGTTGTGGGAAGTGGTCCCACCGCGTCTAGGTTTAGGAACTTCATTGGTGAAGTCATGTACTCTCTCACTGTCATTGGTGTTTTGTGTGAGTGTACTTGCCTTTTTGCTGTGAGGCATGTGTGGCAGGTGGAAACATATTTTGTTGTGTCTGCTAGCATAGACTTCCAATATACCCTAGGTCGGAGTGCTGACAGCATCCTACTTGAACCAAGATGGCCGCCAGTAGGTGAGTCATGGAAATACTGTAGTGTACTTGTTACCCATTGCTGTGGTATAACAATTTGAAGTGGTACAGTATTGGTTTTTCTCCAATTTATGGGGCATATATGGACTAATGTACCATTTACCAAGGTGTATGTCTGGCCTTGGTTGATGATTCTATTTCCTTGTGCTTTTGGTGCAGGCAAGGTCCCATCCTCAAGATACTGTATGAGGGGCAATAGGTCCTTGTCTTTCCTTTGTTCCAAGCCAAGGTTTGTACCTGAGATGGATGTGTCGGGAATCTGATCCAGTAGTTGATTTATATCTAGCACATGTTGTTTTATTCTGTCTCTTTCTTTTTCTTTTTCATCGACTATTGGCCTATCTTGTGCCTTTTGTTGGGGTGTGTCACTCTTGTTTTGGTGTGTAGGCGCCTTTGGAGGGCCTATTCTCGCCTTGGTGGGAGTGGCAACCTTTTTCTTTAAAGGCACAATTTGCTTTTTGTCATTCTTCTTTGTCTCAGAGTTCTTTGACTTAGTAGATGCAGTGTCTTTTGTGACATTTTTCCTGGCAGGTGGGGTTTTGGTAGGTTTGTTTCCTGTGACCTTTTTCTCATTTAGAATAGTTTGTGATTGTGTGGGGGGTTTTGGTGTGCCCTCCTGAATCATTTCTCTAGTCTTTGAGCGTGTGGTCATAGGACACAAATGGTTTGATGCTTCCTCTCCCTGCATTGGTTCAAAGAATCTGACTGATTTAGAAGTTGCTTGAGTAATAGCATATATTGTGTCTTCTGGATCTTCATCATCTGAGTCAGGTGGGGTGAAGGGTGGCTCCTTAGGAGTTGCCTTCAGCATCTGATTGAGTGATGAGAATTCAATAGGCTCGAAGTCATTATCTGGAAAGAGTTGTGAGTATTCTCTCTCACAGTGGCAAAACACATAGTGTGTAGATTGCTTCAAGATACCCCTAATGGGTGTCTCTGGCCTTTCAATGGTGTTGGGTGGATCATCCCTTTTGAATGGTACTTTCTTAGTTACTTTTGCAAACTTGGTTCTACTGGCTGCTCTAACTCTCCTTGGTGGGGGTGGAGGGTTAGTCATGGGTCCAGAATCTGGGTATTCTCTTCTAGACATAGCATCTGGTGGTGTGTTATCATCACCTATCACGTGTTGGATGGTGAATGAAAATTGTTGTATGTCTAGAGCCCATCTGGCCCATCTATGTGTGAGTCCTGTATTGGTTAATAGTGGAATTAGGGCTGCATGGTCTGTGTATAAATGGAGGTGTCTAGTCTCTAGATAGTGTCTGAAGTGTAATACTCCATACACTATTCCCAGTAGTTCTCTCTCTGTGGTATTGTAATTTCTCTCATGTTTGGAGAGGGTTCTACCTGCAAAGGCTACTGGTCTGAGCACTCCTTCATTATCTCTCTGTGAGAGTACAGCTCCTAAACTCACATTGGAAGCATCGGTTGCCAAACTGAACTCTTTCTCATAGTTTGGATATCTGAGAAGAGCATTGGTACAGAGGGCATGCTTTAATGTTTTGAAAGCATTATCTGCCTCTTCTGTCCAGACAAATGCTTTGAGATGTGTCTGTAGATCATATAATGGTCTAGCGATTTGGGCATAACCTTTGATAAACTTTTTGAAGAATTGGCATAGGCCTGTGAAGGATCGGACATTTTTGACTGATTTTGGTGTTGGGAAGGTTTTGATTGATTCCACCTTTGTGGGAGATGGTTGCAGTCCCATGGGTGTCACTCTCATTCCTAAGAAGTCTATTCTGTCTATGAAGTATTCACATTTTGATTTCTTCAGTTTGAGTTTACCAACTCTTAGGCTGTTGAACACATCTTCCAGGTCATGGAAGTGTTGTTCGATTGATGGTGATAATACCAATATGTCATCTAGGTATGGTAGGGCACATTTGTACTTGAGTTTGTTCAGAATTAGTGTGACTAGATGGCAGAATCCCGCCGGTGCCGTCGCTAAACCCATCGGCATCCTTTCATAGACATAATTTTTGTCATTTGCTATGAATGCGGTTTTATGCTGATCCTCCTGTCTTATAGGAATTTGAAAAAATCCCTGTTGGGCATCTAGCTTACTGAATACTCTTGGTCTGAGTGACCCTATCATGTCTAGAGTGTCATCGGCCGGGGTGTAGATAAGGCTTGATTTATCGTGTTTTGGTTCAAATAACGAAAATCTGTGACGAGCCTATGGCCTCCCGATGATTTTTGTACTAAAAAGGATCTGGAAGCCCAGGGGCCTTCAGCACATTCTCTCAGAATGCCCTGTTGTACTAGCCTTTCACACTCTTCCCCTATTGCGGCCTGTTTTTCTGGTGTTTGTCTATATGGTAGGAAATGACATGGCACTGCCTCAGGTTTTACATGTATTGAGTGTGTATACAGGTGTGTAGCACCAATGTCTCCATCTTTTCCTACAAATACATCATCATACTTGGTCAGCAGTGATCTTAATCTATCATGCTGATCTTTGGATGTGAGCACAGATTTTGGTGGAACATTCTCTTCCAATTCTGGCTCGAGGTCATGTGCCTCACTATGTATAGCAGCTATTTCAGAGAGTCTGATTGAGTTGGGTTCAGGGTCAGCATATGTGGACTCACAGTCTGAGTCTGTGTCACTGAATTGAGTTACATCCTCAGGCCGTATGGCTGAGATGTATTGATCAGTGTGTGGGGTTGTGTCTGACACCTGTTGAGGTTTTTCTAAATCAGATTCCTTGACTTCCTGAAATAGAGCTATGATGGCACCCTTTTTGATTTTATGTGGGCGCCTGCTGGTGTTGAGTAACACTAGGGGATGTTTGTTATTTTCCCTGGGGGTTACTGCTGCCCTTTGAACTAGATATGGGGCATTGTTATTTCTTTGGAGGTTATCTACTACTCCAGTTTTGCCTTGCAGTGATTGAGTAGATGTGACCTTACCCAATACTGCAAGTTCAGAGAATGGAGGGATGGTAAAATCCCTCACTGCCCTAATGGGTTTGAGAATTTGTTCAGGATCAACATTAAATTCAATTTGAGATTTTGTAGTGCTTAAGAAATCTGTGCTGAGTACCACGGGCTGTGTGAGGTTGGGTATTACAGCAAATTGGTATTGGAATCTGACACCTTGGATTCTAAAGTTCAGCATAGCTGAATGTCTAACATGACACACCGATCCATCTGCCAAATGGATGTTGATTTTAGATTTCCTCAGTTGGATATGGAATCTCTTTTGGAGATCCATGAGGAATGATTGTCTGACACAGGTGATAGTAGCACCTGTATCAACCAAACATTGTACATCTGAAACATCATATAGATTTGCATTGATACAGCCATTTTGAAGAAGTACAATAGAAAGCTTGGTACTCTCACCTGTATCCTTTGATGATGAATCTGGTGGGGTGATGTGTATCACTGATGGACGTCTCTGTCTGTTAGATGGAAGATTGGCACTAGCAATTGTCTCTGGTTGGATCTTTGTTAATCCTGATTGATTGTTTGTATTTGGGGTGTCACAGTGCACTGGCCCATCGGCACTGTGACATCCTAGTTTTCCTGGTTCTGTGGGGTGGTTGAGATGCTTGCCACCAGGAGCTTGGAGATTTGATCCATTACATGAGGTGGTATTTGGGGGTTACTGTGTTGGTTCCCCTGGTAACCTCTTGTGTCAGGTTTGTAGTCCTCCTGGCGTGAGTTGGAACCCTGGTTATATTGACCAGAGTTGCTGTATTGGCCGGAGTTATTGGATCTCTGGTTGTTGTAGGCGCCATTGTTGCTGTAGGATCCACTGTTGTAGTTCCTATGTGGACTCTGGCTCCTACTGTTGGATCCTTGATTATAGGATCCAGAGTTGTTTGAACCCTGGCTGTTGTTGTAGGATCCAGAGTTGTTGTAGGATCCAGCGTTATAGTTCCTATGTGGACTATGGCTCCTACTGTTGGATCCTTGATTATTATAGGATCTGCCATTACTTGGGGTCCTGTCTCTCCTATCACTGTATGAAGAGTTACCATTGTTGGAGTTGGAAGAGCTGTTGTCCTTCCTACTGTTGTGACCCCCCCGGTTGTTGTTGTTGTTGCCCCCTCTACCTCTACCTCTATTGGATTGGTAGTTGGGGTCATAGTTATTTCCTCTATATCTACCGGTAGGGTCTCTTGATGCAACCTTAGCCTCCTGTTGCCTTACATGGGCACTAGACATTAGGTTAACATCTTCATCTGCACTAGTGCTGATTTCCTGGACCTTTTTCTTAGTAGGCTGTGGGTTGGACTCTGCATCCCTCACCTTCCTAGATCTTTCTTGGGTCTCAACCTCTAAGGCTAGTTAAGAGCTACAACCTCTCAAGAGCTACAGAGATCCAGGGCCTCATGCCTTGGGTAAATGCCTTGCTTAGGATTTCATCACTTTGGCGTTGGGCATTACACACTTTCCTGAGATGGCATGCATAGTCTAGGACAGGTTCATCTACCTTTTGTGCACGGAGTGCAGTCCTTGAGATGATATTGTCTCGAGTAGCAAAATACTCTTTTGATTTATTCACTACATTGGTCCATGTCAACATATCAGGTGTGGCACTCTCCCTGAAGGATTCAAACCAAGCTAGTGCTTGTCCTTCGAGGTACTTGGGTAAATATGTTACCATGGTGTCACTGTCTGTTACTTTGTACTTATCCTTCAGATATTCTGGGAATTTGTGATCAATAAATAATGCTGTTGACATGAGTGGTGATGGGTGTGAAAAGGTTTTGGGTTTTGTTACCTCATGTAGCCTGATCTTTCTGTCATCCTGTTGTTTTCTGTCTATGAGTTTGGTCATGTTGGACACCATGGAGATTATGATGTCATCTTTGGATCCAGAGGCAGATGGTGTGACAACAGGTGTGATGGCAGGTGTGGGAGGTTGTGGGGTCTGGGATGATACCATCTTCATGAGATCTGCTATCTGTTGTTGTTGTCTCTCTAGGGACTTCCGCTGATCTTCCATGGCCTTCTGTTGAGCATCTATTGCTGCATTCCTCTCTGCCAGTTGTTGGTTGAGGATCCTCTCCCTTTCCTCCTGCTGGGACTTGTTGGTCTCTAGGGCAGTAACTGCATCTTGGATGGCCTTCTTATAGGCCCTTATCTTCTCAGCTGTCTGATTAGGTTGGGGGCCTTCATCGGTGTCCATGATGGAGGGTGTGGGGGAGGTGTCTCTGGAGGAGTGGCTGTCAAAGGCTGGAGCTGGGGTGGAGGATCTAGATGAGGGTGTGGATCCACCCCCTGAGGCAGATCCTTCTTCCCCTGAGGTAGATAGCGTGAGTTGGGCGTCCTGTAGAGATCCCTGGGAAATGTTGGATCCCTGAGAACTGGTTGTCCCCTGAGTAGACAGGGTGGAAGGTGTGGGGTCTACTGAGTGTGGGTCTGTTGTATTGGAGGCTGGTTTGCCTCCTGTGGGCCTCCTAGATCTAGGTGGGAGGGAGACCTCTTCAACAGGCCCCTGACTACGTAAGGTCTTTGTGTGTTGTTCTGCCAGCTTGACTGATAAGGCCTTGATGTGTGTGGTGGACCTCACTGACGTGTGGGAGACCTCACTGACGTGTGGGAGACCTCACTGACGTGTGGGAGACCTCACTGACGTGTGGGAGACCTCTCTGACGTGTGGGAGACCTCTCTGACGTGTGGGAGACCTCACTGACGTGTGGGAGACCTCACTGACGTGTGGGAGACCTCACTGACGTGTGGGAGACCTCACTGACGTGTGGGAGACCTCACTGACGTTTGGGAGACCTCACTGACGTTTGGGAGACCTCACTGACGTGTGGGAGACCTCACTGACGTGTGGGAGACCTCACTGACGTTTGGGAGACCTCACTGACGTTTGGGAGACCTCACTGACGTTTTGGGAGACCTCACTGACGTTTTGGGAGACCTCACTGATATATGGGAGATCTTACTGTTGTGTGAGAGATCTCATTGATGTGTGGGAGATCTCATTGATGTGTGTGGGATCTCACTGATGTGTGGGAAATCTCATTGATGTGTGGGAGATCTCACTGATGTGTGGGAGATCTCACTGATGTGTGGGAGATCTCACTGGTATGTGGGAGATCTCACTGGTATGTGGGAGCTCTCACTGGTGACCTTGGTGGGCATGATGTCAAGGTCAAGGTCACTGGGTGGGTGGAGTGGGTTTTACTGTGTGTATGATTGTTCTTAGTTGTGTTACCAGCTTTAATTTTTTTTATGAGCCTGTGAGAGATGGGATCTTAGTAGGATGTTCTCCACCACTTTGTCATACTAGTGATTGGCATGATCAAGTTGTCATATGAGAAATATCATATGGCTAGTGGTGTATGGAGTAAATACATCAGGCTCATAATAAATAGTGTTATTTCCAGTTGTCACTGGTTTATTCAGCTTTAGGCAACATGTAAGAAATATCAATCATACAGTAGTTAGTATGTAGGTAATTTGTACATACAGTAAACATACAGTAATTTATAAAGTACAATGTTCAGTTCCACTCCACCTGTGAGGTAACAATAATACAATGTCCAGCATAGTTCTAGGTGGGTTCCCACACCTAGCTCCTGGCCTGCTGCTTAGAGGAATAATGTAATAATGAATAACTTTACCCTCTGGTGGATGTCTTGAGGAAGATAGCCTCTGGCCACTAATGATGGAAACCCATGCCTGTCTAGCATAGTTTCACCATAGTGCAGTGGTATAGCAGGTAGCAGGAGATGACTGGAGATGTTACCTCTGGAGTGGTTCTTGGTGATCTGTCCTTCTGGAGGTGCAGGCAGGCTATTTGTAGCAAATCTTGGAAAAGCACCTCCAGACTGACTGGAGCCAGCAGCATCTGCCTAACTCTACAATTGTTTGAGGGGAGTCTTTCATGTGTCACAGGGGGACAAAGGACCCCCATGGGCGCCGCTGTGTCCCCCATTGTCTTGGTCGGTTCTGCAACTTCAGACCCTCATATCTCGGTCGTTTATGCGTTTATAACCGCCATTTTGCGCATGCGCGGAGTTGAATATGTCAAGTTTATAATGCCCGCTGGATAGGCGCGTAACTCGCGCCGGTTTGTCTGTAGTGCACTCGGAGGTCGATTCAGTCTCCATGGCGTAACTTCCTTAATAATGGAAGTTTTGCCTTGATCTTGGGCTCATTTTGACCGTCTAATTATGGGCTTTCCATAAATGCTTTGATATTTGACCTAGCTTGCTCAGGAGCGACGCTAGAGCGACCGGAAGGTTATGGCGTCGTGCTTATGTAACCCATTGTTCAGTTATTAGAGTGCTCAGACACTCATGACGGCGTCAGCGGTGCTCAGGCACCCGTGACGGCCGGTTGCATTCACTTACAAGTTATTAATTTGTGCATTGAACCATGAGGTCGCACACTGAGACCCTCATCTTTATTATATTGTGCAGTGAACCATTAGGTCGGAGCCTTTGATGTCAGAGAGAGTGTTTGTAACTGACCTGGCTGGTGTGCAGTGGGGCATGAACGCTCTTATACAAAGTTTGAGCGCTCTTATAGCTCTTAGAACCAACCTGTGTATTAATTTCATCGATATCCTTTGATTAATACAAAATATGTTACGATTTATGGAATAATAAAATGGTATATCATACATTGTGGACATTTGTCCTTACTATGGGCATTTTTCCTTACTATGGTCACTCCAGTCTGTGTTCCCTATTAGTCTACTGGGCCTCATATGACCAATGACATCTCACTGTAGTAGGTCTATGGTTGAAATATCATATTGATAGTGCCACTTTCAACACCTGACCCGCTAGCACATATAGGAGCACAAAGGAGTCACAATAAGGAGGTACCCGGTTCAAATCCCACCAAGGACCAAAAAGGACACTGAAACCAGGAATGCACAAACTATTCATCGATTAGTTAGACTGCCTTAGGAAGTTGAATGTTCGACCATCTGAAATCCTTGTGTGTATGAAATTATGGGCTTTTGTCAAACAGGCTGCAAATGCAGGGCTACATAACCATTACAATTTAGACTGTCTGTAAGCCCTACAATGCAGTGCTGATTAGTAACTCTTTAAGTGGGGTTGTGCCCACTGGGTAGTGTTGCTGGACTCACTCGGAAGATAGATTCCAGTAAAGTGTGATCCTATGTATTGGGGTACTCTGGCAGTGCATTACACCATAGGTAAGAAAGACTCCTGTTCAGGTAGGATCCAGCATTGCCTGACCCTCTTCATAGAGATACTCAGGCAATGTCCTATTCTCTACTATTATGTTACTCCAGTTGACCCTGTGCCTGTCTCTAAAGAGACTCCTGCACTGTGAAAGTAGGGCAGTAGAGAGGGTACAGCTAGGCCATAAACAATCTAGAGTAGAGTGTCAGGTATTGCTGGAGTATGCCTACACCCTAGGCTCACCCTGAGTATCAAAATATACTCATTTTGGCGACATTTGCCTGAGGCTAACATTAGGCTCCTGGTGAGTATCATTATTTTTTCTGTGTAGATACAACCAGGGTAACGTTAGTGATGAATTATGTATTTCAAATCTAGTGGCAGATTCCCTTATGTGCCTCATTCCACAGTCAGGTCACATGGAGGTCATGTGATGCCTCCCCAAGTCCTCATTGTTACCCTGGATTACCCCGATTGACAAATGACGGAGACGTCAGGCACCCAAAGCAACCCTTAACCCACCATCTTACAAACACCCATACATACACTCCCCTCCATTCACCCACAGACATACACACCCACAGATGGATATCTGATGGAGACGTCAGGCACCCGGGGTAATCCTAACATAACCATCATCTTACCATCCATACACTATACCCACTACACCCACATTCACACCTACACACTCCCTCCTCCCCACATTCACATCCACACCTCTAACGCAGACCTGATTTATTCAGATGCATTCAGGGTGTGTGGACTCATGTATATATCAGACTGATACCCTGCTACCATTCAAACCTTTGTATATAGAGTAAGACAGCCACATTAACAGAAATATTGCCTCTCTCCCCACCTTGTCTAGTGGCACATCCTAGCATCGCGCCCATATAATGTAGACTAATGTTGTACAGAAGGCTTTGAAGTAATGAGACATGTGGAAGATGGTCCTGGTAAAAAAATGACCATATGTAACAGTGTCATGCCATTATTCATGAAGGCATCCCTATCTGCGGGGCAAGATGACCCT
The DNA here is from genome assembly GCA_949317995.1 of Acholoe squamosa. Taxonomy (NCBI): domain Eukaryota; kingdom Metazoa; phylum Annelida; class Polychaeta; order Phyllodocida; family Polynoidae; genus Acholoe; species Acholoe squamosa. The sequence goes on from OX439037.1 coordinate 91,852,349, forward strand.
GTTACCCTATCACCAAGGCTTGAGGCCTGGATCTGGAGGGACTGGTCATGACATCCAAACTGACACCCAGTATTTGTCTTGGGACATGGTGTCTCTGATGACCCTTAACACAGAGGTTGCCAGATAATTATTGGTGTTTTCCTTTATCCACATTTTTCTCTCCTTTCAACATATTTGCCACACTTCACACCACCTACGCCACCACCCAAAACTATATTTTCTACCCCCTGAATACATCATACAGGTCCTGTTGTGTCTATAGAAACCTGTGGAACATCATAAACATATGGCAGAAATACCGATTAACAAGACCCAGCCTACCAAACTACTGACATCATCCCACTGGCCCAGAAGCTATGAAAAGCTGATCAATTCACTTTCTAAAATCATTGTACAGACCTCAGACGTTCACAGTCAGTTATATTCCCCCTGATAGCTTCACAGACAAATACCTCACAGAGCCCCTTCCTGCAGTAGGAAGCCATTATTGGGTGCCCACATTACACAAAATATCTCCTTTCCTCACTAACAAAGACTTACACCTTTTTGTTTGTGAATTCTCCTTCAATGTGTCCTGATGTAAAGATCTACAGGAGAGTGGGAATGTTACCAAATTACTGCCTTTTTTGTCACTAACCACAGAGTGAGACATGTACCAGTTGAATGGCAAACTGACAGGGCAGCACCCTACATTACAACCCCTGGCAAATCCATATATAAGCCCAATAGCATGCCAATAGCAGCTAACAAGGGGCTGGAAGTGTGGACTCAACACCATGGGGAACAGGGAGAAGTAAGAGGTGAGGACAGAGCACATGATTAGGAGCGGTTTGAGCTGCATTATTTCCCTTAGAGCTTCATGGAAATTTGAATAATAACATGATAATAGTCAAGATTCAAATCTGAACAACACAAATTGGAAAAGGAAGCTCAGGTATTAAAGCAATACACTTGAAGGCATACTAGAAAAGTCAGCCTAGCCACAACTGCATTGGTAAGGCTGGGGACCTGGTATACAAATTAAAGCCACAGTCTATACATGTGGGTTTACAGTAGTGAATTGCCCCTGAGCCCCATAACCTGTAAAGTAAGATGATAATTACAGCAGGTGCAGATAGCTGACTGAATTACTCCACAGAAGCTATTAACTGGACAGTTAAAAGAGCTTGGTACAATTAAAGGCTATGTCTTAAGCAGAGGCTGTCCACCGCTCAGCACAGCTTAGCGGTATAGAGCATATGAGTAGATGTCATAATATGTCACTTTCAGTTGAAATAATGTAGGGAGCACATATATACAACATTTTCACCCTGAAGCATAAACATTAAATCTGAAGTCATTAGATACAAATGAAAACAAAGTATACAGTTTGATACTCCTAACTACCTGAAGGGGCCACACTAAAGAGTGTAGCATTTGTTTCATATTGAAGGAATATAAAACATCTGCGGCAGCTTGACAGCCTGCAGCAAGGTACCTGTCATCCGATCAGCATCTAGTTCATTTCCTTTTATGACTAATTGCTTTAAATTGTTTCTGAAATAGGAGCACACCATTTAATGTGAGTCTCTGGATAGAGAGAGGGGAGGAGTGCTTCATGGAGCCTCAAGGCATTGTGAGATAGTTCTCGATCTATTCGCAGCTGTCTGCTGTTACTGTCTAACACAACACCTAAAGACTTAGGCCATGATTTTTTTATTGCATCAGCATTATGTTACAACATATCCTTTAATGGATTGCCTCAGGGCAGTTTCCGAGTACAGCCTTTCTAATCCATGATCCTGCTATTGTTGCGGACTGATTAAGTATCTACAGCAGGTGACAAACAAGTAGACATGAATGGTGAAGAGGTGAAATTATAGTTTTAAGAAAACCTCCCAGACGCTGTCTACTTGGTTAACAAGATGAGATAAGGATTGTCAAATCAAGTTCTGGCTCAGTTTCAAATCATTGAGGTTTTAGCCATAAAAACCTTTTTTCATACATTTTGCTGTCTCCTATTTCTCTTATTTCAGGATTTATCAGTACGTTTTCAAATAGGTTTAACAGTGTGAGCTGTAATTCAAATTGCCTGGAGGCAGGGTACATTAGACATAGAGTTCTATATGGAATAGCTAGGTAATAATGCAACAGGACCATGGCACACAACACATAAATGCCTACTGGGATAACCAGTGTAATATATGACTCTTTAAGTCACAGTGGATTTCACACCTCTTATATACTGCATACAGACTGAGGTTTAAGCTGGTTACTATACTTGGACAGTCTTGAAAGGGGTGCATAAGGCCCCCTGTGTTATATATATCACTTACAAGCCTGTCCTCGTACAATAACCCCTACATAAAGTGGAGGAATCAGTGGTGAAATGTAGAAAGATATATCAGGTTCCTTCATTATGCAATATAACTGAATACCATCTAGTGATTGCTGCACATATTTATCTCATTGTTGATCTGAAAACCTTTATCAAAACCTTTGGCCAAACCCTTCTACTAGAAGATCAAATGGTGCATTGGGTCTGTACTGAAATTAGTTTGTAAATATTTCAGAAATGACACAAAGTGATACAAAGTGATACACTGATAATGTAGATATCAGCAGAGTGAGCAATCTTCTAACATTTCTTTAGATTGCTTGGGAATCAGGACATACCAGAACAATCCTGGCATCCAGTGCCAATGTGTAAAGTGGATCCTCCCCCTTGTGTTACTCTATTGAACAGCTGTGTTTTATGAGTTGATCAGCGGCTTATTGAGCTCTGGTGTGGCACTCATTCAATTAGCTGCCTACCACTACTCCTGTCACGCACTTGTCTTATCTCTGCTAGATTCATTTGTCCACCACAGATAACGTCTTAGATAGGCTAGGGTAGAGCTTACAGCAGTTGAAGCATCTAACACGCTGACGGCTGTTCTGCTTTATTTGTCATAAAGGTGACACTTTGTGTTTTGATGTACTATGGCCTGATGTCTTAATGCAGCATTCCAATTCTTTGGTTTTTGACACACTCCAGGGGAGTAGACATTATACCAGTGCAGCATAGCAGCACCCCAGGGCATCATGCTAATTATGAATGAACATTACTGACACAGGTCTTTAAATTACACATTACAGTCATGGGAAAGACTGGTTCAGTCAGGAAATTCAAACAACATTACTTTTTAGAAATTTTCATACTGGATATAACTTGAGGTAGGCCCTACTCATCACTGCTGGATTCATGCATCATGACTCAAGATATCTGTGTAGTTCTAATACACTATGTAAATGTTCTAAGGCCTCACAGGATTTGACATATTTCTTTTAATTCCTTTATCTTTCTGATTGCTTGTACGATTTTCTTTAATTCATCTGGCAGATATTGGTGTAAATACAAATAATACTGATTAGAACGGAAGTAGTGAGATTGATGTAAAACACTGATTAGTCAGGTTCATTGTGCCATGTGATTGGAAGTACTGGTGTGTGACAGTCTTTGATGGAGAACTTTAGCTACTTTGTCTCTGTCTGTCCCTCAATTACCTCCTGCAGCAGCTCTGTGCAGTTACAAATACTAGTCTATTCTGTTACACAAATTCTAATATCATCATGGTGTTCACTTTACAGTGCAGGTCATACAATAGACATCTTATCCATGCTAAAAGATGCAGTCAACTTTACTAGACTTTTATTTTCATCCATTCACATGCAATACCAACAGCTTCATCACTGTATATGATGAACAATTAACTCTCAGGTGTAAAATATCAAGTATCTATCATCTTTCTTATCAATTATGGTATCATTGACAATGGACCCTTGAAAAGCAATAGACGTCTTTTCCATCCTAAGCCCTCCCCTCATTCACAGCATTACCCATTGTATTTTCATCTGGAATAACATCCTATTTGTCATCAGGCCCTACATTGAGATAATCATATTTTCCTCTTGCGCCATCATATTCATAGTTATGATATAAAAAATGATGGCCACATTACCTGTCATGTAGAATTGTAAGTTAGGCCGCCAAGCAAACCTACGAATTCTCTGACAGGAGCAAGTTTTTTTTGGGGGGGTATTCAATAATGCTTAAACCTATGACTAATAGATTTCATTGATTTTTCATTCCATAGGCAAACTATGTAACACTCTCCTCTCTTCCTAAATTATCCATTGTATTTACATCTATAATGACATCTCATTTATCATTGCCATTACAATGTTTCCTTCTTACACCATAGATAACACCATGTCATGGTAATGGCCATATTGCCTCTAAAGTAGAATGACAAGTGAGGTTGTCGGGCATGTTTGACAGCAGCAAGAAGTGGTTGTTGGTGATTTAATGAATATTTAACCTTGTTAGAAGAGCATGATGCAATTATCAACGTAACATTTGTTTGTCATTTTGTACCAGTGCAGTTTACGAGAGAACTCTGTTAATCAGAGTCTGGGAGAGTAAAACCTCAGTATGTAACAAGGATTAATGTAGCCAGTCTGATGTGTGTTATGATGTCATAGTATCAGGTTATAGGTCCTATTAAACGTATTGATTCATCTCAATATGTCATTAATTAGATTGCTGATCTTCTCCTTCAGAACACCCATCGTAATATCCTTCACATATATGTGAGTATATACATAAAACTTGTCCTATAAACCTCTGCACAGGAGTAACGTATAGTTTTGGCCTTTGGGCCTTTCTCTATGGACCCAGCTGTGTTTGCCATACCACCAGATTGATGAGGGATTAGGGACTGATTAAGGACAGGGGCAGTACTTATTTCATCTTGTGTCTGGATGTTAGGACCGGGTAGATGGCAAATCATGATCTAATACAGGAATGTAGTTGACAGCATTATGCTATTGTCATATTGAGATTGATTTCAAAATAAAAACAGGGAGTGGTGGTTAATTTGGTTGTCATTGCCACTGAAAATTGTATTTTATACAGAAAACAGGGCAGAAAATCTGGGTTGCAATGACATCAACACCACCTGCTGTAGTTGGCCAATGTATGCTGAACAGCTTTTAGACATTCAAATTCTGGGTGATCTGAATTTTTCTTGTTAAGTGTGAAATAAAACTGTCATTCAAATACCCTCTCTCCTGTCTCTGCTGGAAAGAATCATTTTGAGGTATTTACTCCTAGGGGTTAAAAATTGCCTGATTTTTATTGTTTATTTTCCCCCAAGTGGTGAATACCATCTAACCCTTGGGCCAATTTAGAGTAAGTTTTTTTCAGACCTTGTCAGAATCTGCCTTCATTTGAGTTCCCATATGCAGGTATGTAATGATCCAGAAGTCAGCGATTGCGCATTACATGCCATCATCCATCATTCTGATACGACACCCACTAACACACACTCTGCCACAAGTTGTAATTGAAGCATTATGTGTTCTTCTTTTCATTTCAATTAGTATTCCACTCTTTTGTCACTGTTTTTCCCTCTGAATTACTGCCCTTCATGTTACACTTTTACTTTTCATGGAATTATTTTTCAATATATCAATACTTAGAGGGATTAACAGAATGTATCAACTGTGATTGGGAATGGCTATTTATGGTCAAAAACACAACAAAATTGGCTTATTGGATACTTCATTTATGCTTAGGACACAATAACATGTAACGCCTTATCTTCCACACATTAGACGGGCCATCGAGCACTGCTGGTGTACATGAAAGGAAGCCTGACCTGACCCAGTAAATGCCTAAACAGTCTGCGTGCAGAACAATTCTCACCTGACAGAAGGGTGGTGCGGCAGTCGCCAGAGTGCTTACGTAATGGTACATGTAGGTTGGCTTGGTAGGTCAGGAACAATCAGTGTGCGATAGTAGTATAAAGGGGCAAACTCAGGGCATAGGAACAGCTACTGAAATCGATTTGTAGGAGTCTGAGTAAGACTTTTGGCAGGGAGAATAGTCCTTTCCAAGTGGGTCCTATATGAGACATTGTGGTGTGCATATATCAGTTTTGTGTCACACTTTTGGGTGTTTACACCATGTTCCTAGTTGTGTAGCTGGTAAAGTAGGTTTATAGATTAATCCTAATGTGAGTGAGCACTGTAGAAGGCTATAGGTGTAATTGAGCTATCTTTTGCTTGATTTTGAAGGAATTTCCACCAATGTACAGTGGAGTAGATGTAGATGAAGTCCCAAAGCCTGTATCCTTTTTTTATTAAATTCTGGATGGATTAAGCACAAGGTAGTAGATACAGTATATGATGGACGGTCAGAGAACTCAGTGTGTAGAGTGGGGAGTCGCTGTGAGAAGAACCACTGGAACCTTTGGTCTCGGTTACATGGTATCTAAATTCCATGTGACTGGTCAGAGTTGAGCACAAACTATGTGCGGAATATCTTTTGCATTTACTTCAACATAAAGCAGGGACAAGTCCTTTTAGCAACAGACAAAAATGATACTGATGATGCACTGTCCTCAATTGGTTCTAAACTCCAGTATTTAAACAGCAATATACTACTCATCCTGGAACTACAGACCAAACAGGATACCTTCTACTCAATGTTATTTTCGGCAGCAAACTCACAAATTGAACCCCACATAACTTTACAAAACTGATTTTAAACACCCTACTGGACTCACTTAACTTTTTTTTCCTGACCTTGAGTTTGCAGGTGTGTACATAGAACCAAAAAAGTGTGTGTTAGAGACTATACTAAAAGGCCTCTCCACCCATTCTGTTTACTGGTTATCTATGTTGGTGGTTGTTCTTCTAGCTATATAAATTTAGGAAAGTGTGTGTTTGAGAGCACTATTAAGAAACCTCCCCACTTATCCTGAGGACTGACTTCTGTTGGTGGATGTTCTAGCGCCTACATAGACCCAGAAAGGTGTGTGTTAGAAGGCTCCCCACTTCTGACTACTCTACTGCCTATTACAAGAGAAGAGTGCACTGGCACAATCAAAACAAACTTCACATCACTGTACCCATACCTGTAGGACTGTGGGGGAAAACACCTACTATATTTATAATAGAACAAAGACACTTTTTAGTCCCCCTTTGACACCACAGTCAACTCTACAGGGTACACACTGGTACAGGCACTACCGAATTATATAGTCATGTCAAAATCTCACTCACATTTACATTGAGATGGATCACATGGATATGGATATGTGTGAAGTTGGTGCATTCATAAGCTGTGACCTGACACTGGCCATGCTATCACCTCACCACCCAATGTGTGCATTGTCTCTATTTTTTTTAGACATACCAAAAGCTGTCCATCACATGTAATTTTCAGGTTACATGATCAAACAGATATTTCACAGTTCCTATATACTGATTACCAACATATCACCATCTCTCCTTCAGTGCTCTAACTCAGGTCAAGTAGAAATAAAAAAAAATGCAGCCTTTTCTATAGTATCAACACCATGCCTATGCTCACTCAAAAAAAAACATCGAATGATAATTGTAAACTCCAATCTGTCCTGTATTCAGAATATCACATTAAATCCTATCGCTGAAGTGCCTATTAATTTGCTACTGTGGCGACATTTTGAAAAAAAAAAATGCCAGCCAATGTTTCTGGTGTAACCATAGCAACCACTCCCCCCACCTTGAGGCTACCCAACTTTCAGCATCTTAAGGACCTTAATGATAAAAGAAAATTCCTACCCCTAATTGAAGATGTACTCACCCTCAGGGACACTGCAGTGAGTATCCATGATAGATCATCAACATTATCCACCAATTCAATAACACACCTAGGATACCAGCTCGAATTCTCACCCTGGTTAAGCCTGTTGTCACCAATTGTCGCCATTTTTGGATGCATAATCATGTGCCGTGAGCACACGCATGTGACACAGCTGGCGCAGCTCATCATTTTTCACAGTAGTCCAACCATGTAGGACCCTGCATCTTGGACGAGTATCCCAATCAGAAATGGTCCTTGAGCCTACCACCCACTGATCCCATAATGGTGCATCAGTGGATTCAACTGATGTGATGTTATGATGCAATGATGTCCTTTTGCAGTTGTCATGATTTGCACTGTAAGTCCTTGGAGTCTTTGTGAAGAGAAGCTTACACCACTGGCCCTATATGGCCGCCAGGAACCCATGGATAACACTCCTAGGTTCGTCCTTTGGATTCATTCGGGGAGAAAAGACCTACAGCTTCCCAGTAGCCAACATGATTTGTGGTAAAAAACCTCTGACCTGCCTCCATTGTAGCTTCCAAGCTCTTGAAGCCAAGGTTAACCAGGCCTATCAGAAGCCACTGGGAGATCCACTGAAAAAATGAGGTCACCATGATCATTGCCGGACAGCTCAAAACAGTTTGCCTGGAGAGATATCCGGATGGCTCAGGATGCCCATGCCATAAACGAGCAAGGTTAATCCCAAGGAACTGGTGTTATTAAACCCCAAGGAGGTCCAACCTCCAAAGGTTATGTACCTCTTCGACCGCACAGTAGTGGTCGTCCCTGGTTCCCGTACTGCCTTTCCCCACAAGCCACTACCAGCCACCCCTGCTAACCCATAAGATAGAACGGCCCGAAGGTTAATCTAAATGGCAGTAAGAACTGGACCATACCATCACACTTATGTGGGGATGACAGCTACCCTAACACAGCAGCGCTGGATAAAGCACCAGATAAATTGGTGAAATGCTGATGTGGGGATCCCCCTCCCAGGATGCCATCCCCCTACAGAACCCCAAACCCCACCCTGACCCCCACAACCCGAAATCTCCCCCAAATGTATCAGTTAGCACCTGCCACTTAACCATTTACCCTAACACTAGATTACACCATCGGCCAACCATGACTAACGCATTACATCGAGTTAGGACATTTTGTCCAAGAGCCAGTGCCCTGAAAATTTGATTTCGTTGCACCCCAACCGTAGCAATGGTCACATGGTATCAAATGAAAGCTTAGACCAATACCATTCAGATTAGACCAGGTGGGTCGTTGGGTTGGACCAGCATGTGTGATTTATAGGCCCGTTTCCATGGCAACCAATGTTTTCATAAAATTGAACATTTTCCTGGAAAATAACAGTTATCAAACTTTGGTTCTCAATATCTTGAAAACCATAAGGGCTGGACTCATGAAATTTTGACATGAGATCGATATATCAGAGCCCAATCAGTGTGTGTTGGCTGTTTGACCTTGAACAAGATCAAGGTCACATGGTTTGACCTTAAAAGTGAAGATTTCCCTTAAACATGAGATATGAGGTGAAAATAGCACCTGGTCTGATCTGAAAGCTAATGGTCTAAGCTTTCATTTGATACCATGTGGCCATTGCTACGGTTGGGGTGCAACGAATTTCATCTTTAAGCTGCTTTTTCAATAGTGGCTCCCAGACTAATTGGTTTGTTTAACAAGCACCCGCCGCGGCGTCTGGACGCCCGCCTTTCCCGCCAAATGCTGTGCCTGGACACCATCTTGATGACACTTGCACTGACATCATGATGATGCCCGTCATGGGTGTTACCATGACAACAATCTGTCACGAACGCCCGGACTTAATGTACATGTCAAAACAACATTGACATACATACATGTGGTACCTCAGTAGACTTGATTAAATCATCCACCTACCTGATTCAGAAGCCGTTCATTGCCCCCGGTGGAGTGACGGCAAACTGGATTTGTATGATGCTGAAAAAATAAAACGAAATTTCTTTCAAAATCACAAATCACCCATTCACGCCTCAAATTTCGAAATTCAGCCAAAATTAGTTATCAAACACCTACCTCCCTGACATAAAAAAATGCCGGCAGATGCCTTATATAGTCCACTGAGGTGTGGGAGACAAGCTCCCTAAGGCATCACACCCAAAATTCCCTTCAAATTTCTTTTTCTTTATGAAATGTCGTTCAAAATTCAAAACATGCTTTAATCACTTACCCCCTTCAAGCAAAATTCCTTAAACCGTCTTAAGGCATCCAAGTGAGTAGGTAGGAGCAAACCTGAGCAATTCTAGTCTAAATAGCGACCATAACTTAAACGCCTTTCTCTCCATCACTGGTGCAGCGTCAACTTGGTGCTGCCACCTGATGTGTTACAAGTGAAATGAAAGCGTCCCTGGTTAGCAGGCCCGAGTTTCATCTTTTGAGTTAATTGAGCTCTATATCTCGTTTTTTTTTTTTTAAAATAGGGAGGTCAATTGTTCCCCATGATACGTTATATTTTAGCAGAGGAACATATATACTGTATCTACTATGTTGTACTTAATCCAGGATTTAACATCAAGGATATAACATACAGACAGACCTTTAGAACTACTATTTCACTTTACATTGGATGAAATTCTCCACTCTACATAGCAAGCTCTCTGACTGTCCATATACTGTATCTACTACTACTACCTTGTACTTAATCCAGGATTTAAACATCAAGGATACAACATGCAACAAATTGGAACTTTATTTGCATCTACTTCACTGTACATACATTGGTGGAAATCCCTTCAAGATTTTTTAGCAAAAGTTAGCTCCAATTAAACCTGTAGTGAAGTGTTGGCTCTCAATTCATAAAGTAGATACCTGAGGAGAAGAGATAGAAAGGTCTTATAAACTTCTAAACATGACAGCTTTAAAGGCCTTCACACATCAAATTACTGTCAGATATTCAGTCTTTTGAAAATAAGATATTCATCTCAGGTTACATTATCTCATTACCATGATATATATGTATCCAGCAGTCTACTTTATCACACATATCATGTTCAGGACATCAATTTTAAATACATTCAAGTTCTCTTGTATGTTGAAGCTTCTTTTCAGATCGGAATTTCTTTTTATACCATCGAGTCATCATCCATGAAGTATCGTCAGGAGATAACTCCTCTAAGAGATTCCTACAACCAGATCTACTCCAAACTGTGCAGCCACATGGCAGATATAGACCTGTAAACATGCTTAATTAACAGGTGTTATCTAATATATATGTCTGTGATGCTATCATATATATCTTTATTACATGTGCTTACAGTTTTGAAGGAGCTAATATTAAAACATTCCATTGTAAGGGTCTGAATTCTGTTGTCTAGGACACCCCAGGAATTACATCTCAGGACCTGTGTTGATCAAAGCATTTTCCCTGTGATCATAATCCTGTTTGATATCACAAGTTAGGAGTTCCTCACAGATGAGAGTAATTAAAGGGACCATTATTTAAGTACCACCTTTAGTTTGTGACTTGTGATTTAAACTGATAGATTTACTGATGGGTGCTACATCAGCATTAGTGTGAATTAAGTGTTCTCTTCTGCTAAACATGATGCCATTCATGCCCCACGCTGTGCTTTGTCATCATTAGTGAGACAAATTCTGACATTACGCACCTGTATTCACTTAATCAAAGCTTTCACAACAATATCAATGACAAAAGAAAGATCTGAAGCTAAAAGCAAATGGCAGGAGATTGTAAATGGCATAATGACTTTGTAGCTATTATTGCCTGGTTAAGCCTTGAGCTGAAGGAAAGGCAGGTGATACAAAGGGGTGACTTTGTTGTTGTCAGTGTGCCAAACAAAGGTAGCACATCTAATGATAATGATTATTGCTTTGTGAAATGACTGATCCACAATGTCTCCCCAGTGTGGTACTGGTGACCTTGTCAGCCACTCTCAAATAAAACAGTGGTCTATGAAGAAAGAATCAAAATAATGAACTTAAAAGGAAAGTTGATAACACATGTGTTTTTTAGGAGTTGCCTGGCACAGAGCGCCACACAGCGATGTTGCGTAACTCTTATTATGTATTGGGTTTTCGTCATCATGTGAGTGATGTAAGAGTGGTAACTCCCACCCATGGTCTAAGCCACATTTTTCTTGCTTTTTTACACCATGAACCATTCACTGTTTTAAGTTCAGTACTAAAGGTATGTAGATCTAATATGCCATTTGCCTTTGGGTTATATTTGATTTTATCATTGTTTAGGGGGGGGGGCTATTCACCAGGAATTCAGATGTATAAATTAGTACAAAATAACTGATGACAAGGCAACCAATAAATCAAGAATCAAAGTTTGCTCCCTGTGTGCTTTGTCCCTCTGGCTTCCATTTTGCTGACAGTGCCTAACCAAAGTCTCCTTGTAGTAAGCATATTAAGCAGCCTACTACTACGTACCTAATATTAGAAAGGTGTAGATAGATCATGTTTCTCATGTGCAAAATATTACTTTTTGTCATATCTGCTGATTAATTGGCATTAAGCACCCATGGCAGAATCACAATATGAGGTTCTAGAAAGGTTTATTAGAATATCCAACGGCTCAATTCTCTCATACACACATTCATACAAGTTTCCACATCCAACTTTTCTAATAAAAGATACTTTTCTCAGCTCACATTATTATATGTTGGCATATATGACATATTTACAAATCATACCACCCCTCTGAACAGAAATCATGTGCCTCTGGCGTCAGGATCAGTGCCATAGTGTCATACTCATTCAATATCTCACTCCTTCAGTAGGAGGGGCATGCTGTTTAAATAAAATCCTCTTCAAACTTTTAATACTTTAGGATGCTATCTAATTGTTCCCATTGTGCTGTTGTGATGTACCAATGAGTACTGGGGTACCATTACAGCGCCTTATGCAGTAGTCATAAATTGACAGATCTACATCAGTTCTTCTCATATCTAGTATTCCTAGCCAGCATTAACATGGCGGCTAAATACATCATACCTAGGAGGTACCTGGGTGTGATTATTCTTAGAAAAAACCTCCATTAGTGGATGTAGCACTGGGCAGAGAAGGTGAAAGTCAGAAACTAATCACTACTCCAGGTACTACGTGTATGGCTTGATGTAGTAGTGAGACATGTCACTTCCCCAGGCTATGTCACATTAAGAGCTGTCAGTCAGTCACCAGTTTATTAAGAGAAGCCTCAAAATGGTCTTCTAAGAATTTCATATTTCTATAATATAAGGCTAATTATAGACACCCCATGACAGTTTTGCGCGTATGGCTCAATAATTGAAACTGATAACTATGAGAAGTGCAAAAAAGACACAAGTGCTTACTTCTATGGCAGAAACATATAGGAATCAATGTCCGAGCTATAGACTCAAATAGGAAAAGTATATTTTGACAATCTTGTCATTTTCTTTATGAACAAGACTCTCAAAATTTCAATTTTCAAAGCTCTACTATTGTCTTGATAACAGAACCATATTGGCACAAACAGTACTAGTGAAGTGATATAACAATCAGATATTTGCTGGTGAATAGTGCTATGGTTATAATTTCCTGTAAATTAGTAGCATTGGTTGATTCTAGTGTTGTCACCAGGCTGCTTCACCCTGCTGGTAGTACTTCCTTTAGGTGTATAGGGACTGTAGTGATTTAAGTTGAGGAAGTGACTATCCTATATATCAATGGTACTCAAACCTTGTAGATGGTCCTACAGTTAGAAGCTCCCTGATGGCCACTATTTGCTGAAGGCAGCTGCTGTAATACGTGTTAGAAGATCTTCTTCTCTCATTTTAATCCTGTTTGATGTTAGAATATAGGAACTAAGGTAATTGAAGCTTGCAGCATTCTTAGTTACACCTCTATGTATTGTGATGTATAGCTGGATGATGTATGACTGATGTTTGTGACACACTCAGTGACTCCTCCTCAGACGACACAATATATCACACATTACCATTATGGTGTTGGAATCAAGTGTCATAATCCATCTCCATGATGGCACAGAATTGGTGACACCATCATGCAGCTCATACTTGTAAGTGAATTTTATAACCTTCCACCAAATATTACAAGAAATCACACATTGGTTGTAATGGGATTATTAGGGCTTGAGCTTAAACAGCTATGTTGATACACATGTATAAAGTTATATAGGAGTACACATGTATACGGTGCCTATTAGTAAGTTAATGTGAGAGTGTGGTAGCTTTATGGAGGCATGTTGCAAGTGTATATAATCAAACCGTGTTCTGTTTACTATAGGCTACTATGACAGATTAAACCTACTGACACTCTGTTTGAGAGGTGGTAGATCTGGGGTAATATCTAACTCAGTTGATTTGCATAAATATCCTGATGGGACCTGTTAAGCTGTTCATATTTCTGTCAGACTCTGACGTTGGGGAAGGTTAACATGAAGAGAGGTTTAGGTTGCCAGTTCTTAAAGATATCCAGTTTTACCTGGGTGTGGGAGGGAGGCAGTGGTGTAGACAGTTGTAAGACAAACACCGTCCATGTTTACACAAGTGTAAAGCTGAATAACTTCCTTCACCAAAGGTCAGATTGTTCATCCTTATTTACATGGTACAGGTTTACAGGATTTTTAAATGAGCTCTCTTTGTCCAGTTTTGCCTGATATGCATTCACACAGCATGTAGACATGATGCATAAATCTAACATGTCTGTATGATGCACCGATGCAGCATGTGGACGTGAGGCGTCGATGCAGCGTGTCGGCATGATGCACTGATGCAGCATGTGGACATGATGCATCAATGAAGCGTGTGGGCATGATGCACCAATGCAGCGTGTGGGCGTAATGCTTCGATGCAGTGTGTGAGCATGATGCACCAATGCAGCATGTGGGCATGAAGCACCGATGCAGCTTGTGGACGTGGGGCGTCGATGCAGCTTGTGGGCATGATGCACCGATGCAGCATGTGGACATGATGCACCGATGCAGCATGTGGGCATGATGCACCGATGCAGCTTGCGGGCATGATGCACCAATGCAGAGTGTGGACATGATGCACCAATGCAGCATGTGGACATGATGCACCAATGCAGCATGTGGACATGATGCACCAATGCAGCATGTGTATGATGCACCAATGCAGTGTGTGGGCATGATGCACCGATGCAGCATGTGGGCATGATGCACTGATGCAGTATGTAGGCGTGATGCATCGATGCAGCATGTGGGCATGATGCACCAATGCAGCATGTGGGCATGATGCACCGATGCAGCATGTGGACATGATGCACCGATGCAGTGTGTGGGCATGATGCACCGATGCAGTGTGTGGGCGTGATGCGCCACCGATGCAGTATGTAGGCGTGATGCATCGATGCAGCATGTGGGCATGATGCACCAATGCAGCATGTGGACATGATGCACCGATGCAGCATGTGGGCATGATGCACCGATGCAGCATGTGGACATGATGCACCGATGCAGTGTGTGGGCATGATGCACCGATGCAGTGTGTGGGCGTGATGCGCCACCGATGCAGCATGTGGGCGTAATGCTTCGATGCAGTGTGTGAGCATGATGCACCAATGCAGCATGTGGGCATGAAGCACCGATGCAGCTTGCGGGCATGATGCACCAATGCAGAGTGTGGACATGATGGACCAATGCAGCATGTGGACATGATGCACCAATGCAGCATGTGGACATGATGCACCAATGCAGCATGTGTATGATGCACCAATGCAGTGTGTGGGCATGATGCACCGATGCAGCATGTGGGCATGATGCACTGATGCAGTATGTAGGCGTGATGCATCGATGCAGCATGTGGGCATGATGCACCAATGCAGCATGTGGGCATGATGCACCGATGCAGCATGTGGGCATGATGCACCGATGCAGCATGTGGGCATGATGTACCGATGCAGCCTGTGGGCATGATGCACCGATGCACCATGTGGACATGATGCATCAATGCAGCATTGTGGACATGATGCACCGATGCAGCATGTGGACATGATGCATTAATGCAGGGTGTGTATGATGCACCAATGCAGCATGTGGACATGATGCATCAATGCAGCATTGTGGGCATGATGCACCAATGCAGCATGTGGATGTGATGCACCAATGCAGTATGTGGGCATGATGCACCAATGCAGCATGTGGGCATGATGCACCAATGCAGCATGTGGGCATGATGCACCAATGCAGCATGTGGGCATGATGCACCAATGCAGCATGTGGATGTGATGCACCAATGCAGTATGTGGGCATGATGCACCAATGCAGCATGTGAGCATGATGCACCAATGCAGCATGTGGACATGATGCACCAATGCAGCGTGTGGGCATGATGCACCAATGCAGCATGTGGACATGATGCGCCGATGCAGCATGTGGGCATGATGCACCAATGCAGCATGTGGGCATGATGCACCAATGCAGCATGTGGGCATGATGCACCAATGCACCAGTTGGAGATGATGCACCAATGCAGCGTGTGGGCATGATGCACCGATGCAGCATGTGGGCATGATGCACCAATGCAGCATGTGGGCATGATGCACCAATGCAGCATGTGGGCATGATGCACCAATGCACCAGTTGGAGATGATGCACCAATGCAGCGTGTGGGCATGATGCACCGATGCAGCTTGTGGATATGATGCATCAATGCAGAGTGTGTATGATGCACCAATGCAGCATGTGAATATTATGTAGTAATGCAGCATGTGGGCATGATGCACAAATGCACGATGTGGGCATGATGCACAAATGCACGATGTGGGCATGATTCACAAATGCACCATGTGGGCATGATGCACCGATGCAGCGTGTGGATATGATGTGGCAATGCATCATGTGGACATGATGCACAAATGCACCATGTGGGCATGATGCACCGATGCAGCGTGTGGATATGATGCGGCAATGCATCATGTGGACATGATGCACAAATGTAACATATGGGCATGATGCACAAATGCAGCATGTGGGCATGATGCATAGATGCAGCATGTGGGCATGATGCATCAATGCAGTGTGTGGGCGTGATGCATCGATGCAGCATGTGGGCATGATGCACCAATGCAGCATGTGGGCATGATGCATCAATGCAGCATGTGGGTGTGATGCACCAATGCAGCATGTGGGCATGATGCACCAATGCAGCGTGTGGACATGATGCATCGATGCAGCATGTGGGCATGATGTACCAATGCAGCATGTGGATGTGATGTACCAATGCAGCATGTGGGCATGATGTACCAATGCAGCATGTGGATGTGATGCACCAATGCAGTATGTGGGCATGATGCATCGATGCAGCATGTGGGCATGATGCACCAATGCAGCATGTGGACATGATGCATCGATGCAGCATGTGGGCATGATGCACCAATGCAGCATGTGGGCATGATGTACCAATGCAGCATGTGGATGTGATGCATCAATGCAGCATGTGGGTGTGATGCACCAATGCAGCATGTGGGCATGATGCACCAATGCAGCATGTGGATGTGATGCACCAATGCAGTATGTGGGCATGATGCAGTAATGCATCATGTGGACATGATGCACCAATGCAGCATGTGGGCATGATGCACCAATGCAGCATGTGGGCATGATGTACCAATGCAGCATGTGGATGTGATGCACCAATGCAGCGTGTGGACATGATGCATCGATGCAGCATGTGGGCATGATGCACCAATGCAGCATGTGGTACCTTCAGGTTAGGATTTACATCACTTCAGGTGAAGTTGCTCCCCGAAGTTTGTAACTTTATAAAGGCATCTTGACTTATCACTAATACAATCAGCTTACACCAGCTGAGGTCTGTGCAGCCCCCCCCCCTTCTGCAGATTCCGACTGTAAGGAGTTTGTTTTAAGGCAATACAGTTCTAAGTGTTACATATTCAGTACTGGATGTCTAAGTGTACAAGAGGACAGTCCTCCATCAGTCATTGACCTATTCTATTGGCTCTATTAGCTGCAAGGTCTTAAGAAGATCAAAAACGA
Source organism: Acholoe squamosa (assembly GCA_949317995.1). Taxonomy (NCBI): domain Eukaryota; kingdom Metazoa; phylum Annelida; class Polychaeta; order Phyllodocida; family Polynoidae; genus Acholoe; species Acholoe squamosa. Next base: position 91,870,018 of record OX439037.1, read on the forward strand.
CTGTGGGTTACACACTATTTAAGGACTGTGGGTTACATGTATTGTCATAGTGAGATGTGATCAATAATTCTGCACAGAATTTATTCATCTTTTTACTTTTCAAAAGAATTGTGCTGAAATCTCAAGTCTAGCTCTGATTGAATTATTAACTTTTCTCATTTCATGATTTCCCCATATCCAGGTTCTTATCCTCTTTCAGCATTTTAAAGAAGCGAGGGCAATCTTCCCCATTTTCACATCCTTCTTCACATAGTGGAATAAACATATCAACAGAATATACACTGCAAACTTGGTATTTGCTTCAAAACTGTATACACATAATAGGTTTACAAGTAACTCCAGTCAAAGAGACACAGGCAATAACCATATAGTGGCTCCTTGATACAGCACATAGAAGTGAATTTAATCAATTTCCCTGAAATACTACAATAAATCACACAGTAGCTGTAATGGCAACTGCTTGACCTTTTAGAAACTCGAAACTATGTTGTGACATGTGTAGTAAGTTACGTAGGGGTACATTTAGTGTATATTTATAAGTAAGTTAATGAGAGAGTGTCGTTGTTTGTAAATGTATGTCTACATTGTACATAATCTAACCATGCTCTGTTTACTATAGGCCACTATAGTGTATGGATAATTCCTGTGAACTGCCCCACCTTTGGGGGTCAGGGGCCAAACATGACAAACTCAGCATTACATTTTAAGACTTTATTTTATTGATAACCCTATATCTTGGCTGTATGAAAAGGTCCATTCAAGTCATTAACTCCCAGGATGTCAGTTTTTATCACAGTTGCAGTAAAAAGGTATAATTTGTGTAACACGCTTGATCGATATAACTTCTTATGCATAGAACTTCATCAATAATGTCTCTGTGATTACCATATTGCATGTCCAAACTTGTATAGTAGTTATGAATAAGTGTACCAAATATTAGGACTGAGTCTTGAAAACCTTTGAAAATATGAGACATAACTTCTTAAGAAAATTGAGATTTTTCAAAAATTTCTAACACAAAACCTTAACTTTACTCTCACAAGCTTAATATACATTGGTTATGCATGTAATTCAAGTTATTATGTCTTCATTGTCTATATTTTCTTAAACAATCATCATTCTTCCATTCCTACAGTTTTCCTTTATGTGAGCAGCTGTCCAAAATTGGCCAAATAGCGATCAAGTGCGTTACATACAGTCACTCATAGATAGAGGCTCCATAGAGGTACTTAGACCTTTCATATCATAATGCTGCTTTATACACAACTACTTAAGCAATGGGACTACTGTTTAACACCAAGAAATGTACATTTTATATCTACCTGGGGTCGCCCGTATGCCTCGGAAAATAAAATTGCACTTTTTTGCGACTAATTTTTTTACATCAATCAAACCAGAAGGTCCAAAAATTAACTAGGAGTATCCAAACAGGCCTAAAATACCAGCCACACATGTCTAGTAACATATTAGATAGCAGTAGTACAGCTCAGATAACTCTCAGGTTGCCCACAGCCAATGAAGCAATACCATAACAGATATTGGTCAAGCGCGTTACACGCAATGTCATGCAGTTAAACAATTCCTAGATGGTCTGAAACCTTTCATATCATAATGCTGCTTCATATACAACTACTTAAGCAATGGGACTACTGTTTAACACCAAGAAATTTACATTTTATACCTACCTGGGGTCTCCTGTATGCCTCGGAAAATAAAATTGCACTTTTTTGCGACTAATTTTTTTACATCAATCAAACCAGAAGGTCCAAAAATTAACTAGGAGTATCCAAACAGGCCTAAAATACCAGCCACACATGTCTAGTAACATATTAGATACCAGTAGTACAGCTCAGATAACTCTCAGGTTGCCCACAGCCAATGAAGCAATACCATAACAGATATTGGTCAAGCGCATTACACGCAATGTCATGCAGTTAAACAATTCCTAGATGGTCTGAAACCTTTCATATCATAATGCTGCTTCATACACAACTACTTAAGCAATGGGACTACTGTTTAACACCAAGAAATGTACATTTTATACCTACCTGGGGTCTCCCGTATGCCTCGGAAAAAAAAATTGCACTTTTTTGCGACTAATTTTTTTTACATCAATCAAACCAGAAGGTCCAAAAATTAACTAGGAGTATCCAAACAGGCCTAAAATACCAGCCACACATGTCTAGTAACATATTAGATAGCAGTAGTACAGCTCAGATAACTCTCAGGTTGCCCACAGCAAATGAAGCAGTACCATTACAGATATCGGTCAAGCGCGTTACACGCAATGTCATGCAGTTAAACATAGGTACAATACAATATATAATGAACTATAGCAGCCCACCAGTGTAGTGGGTCTGCTGTACAATGCTAATATACTTCGGGGTGTCTTCGGGGTTTTAGCTGCTTGTCTGAAGATTCATTCGGCGGTCGAAGGACTTGGCGGTGGCAAGCCGCGTCGCTGTGTGTTGTGCCCTGGAGAAGATGGGAAGATGTAGAATCGTCCATTGGGTTTCCTGGGTCTGCATCCGTCCGGGATCCTTTGATTGGGCACAGTTTGGGTCTTAGTTATAGTGGCCAAAGTAAAACAGGTGATAACCGGGATCAATGACATCTAACCAGTGCACTCGCTGCGGTACTTGAGAAGCTTCCGATCAGCCAGTTGGATGGTGAGGGGATCAAGTTTGTAGACAGCGTTCTCAGTGTTGCCATAACGACTTGGCTTGGGCAGAGTGACTCTGCCAAGAACGTTGAGGGGTGGACCCTAGCTGGGATGATCTCCTTCCCCCACTATCACCTTACCCATAAACCACTTGTCCTTTGAGCTGGTACTGGCCAGGCTGGCAGTGATAAGAATGTCACCTACATGGTACTCATCCTGCACCAGTACCAACTTCCCTACACTGTCCGTTGGTTGTACATCCTCCTGAGGGAGGGTCGTGGTCGGTGGATCCTGTCGTGCTCGCTTGGTTGTAGGGACGGCGACGGCACGCTCCGCGGCACTCTTTCATGCGGCACACGGGGCAATGTTCTCCTTGTCAGCCGTGGCAGGAGTTGGCACCCGGTCACTTGGAGTGCGCTTACATGCCATGACTGAGCCGTCCCTGGTGCGCTTGCAGACAGTGGTGCGCACAACAGGATCAAAATCAGGGTCGCCAGTGTGGGCATCCGCGTCGTCCACCTCTGCAGGGACACTGGCAGGCCGCGTTTTCTTCTGCCGTGTTTGCTTTGGTGGGGGAGGCTTCTCGTTCTTGGTGAAAACCAGCTCATGCTCAATCCATCCGGAGCCCTCTTTTTGAAGCCCAACATGTTTTCTCACAAATGAGACCATAAACAGGAAGATTGGTGGAACAATTTTTATTCTGGAGTCACATGTATCCAAAAAGACCCCAAAAACCCAAAGGTGGGGCAGTTCACAGGAATCAACCTTATGTCTGAACCTACTGACACATACACCTCTGTTTGGGAGGTGGCAAACCGGGGAAAATACCCAAATCAGTTGATTTGCATTATATACCCTGATGCCAGTTGTGCAGGTTTTTGTCAGACTTTGAAGTTGAAATGGTTAACATAAGCAAGGGTTAAAGTTGCTGGTTCTTAAAGAAATGCCCTTCTACCAAGGTGTGAGAAGGAAGCAGTGGTGTGAAGACCCGGTGTGAAGAGCTGTAACACAAACACCGTGCAACATTTACACAAGTCTGGAGATGAACAACATCCTTTACCAAAGGTCAGACTATCACTTCCTTACCTGTTTGAGGTTTACTGCTATTAGATTTGTGTACTTCACTCAATCTAAAAACCAATTGAATGTCTTTTCAAGTTCACAAATGGAAGGACTGGAAGAGAACAAGGGCTGCATTCACGCATCATGACATCAAATGGGGACGGCATTATTGCACCATGTGGGCATGATGCAATAATGCACATAGTATGTATGATGCACTATTGCACCATGTGGGCATGATGCACTAATGCACATAGTATGTATGATGCATTAATGCACCATGAGGGCATGATACACCATGAGGGCATGATGCACTAATGCACATAGTATGTATAATGCATTAATGCACCATATGGGCATGATGCACCATGTGGGCATGATGCACTAATGCACATAGTATGTATGATGCAGTAATGCACCATGAGGGCATGATGCAATAATGCACATAGTATGTATGATGCAGTAATGCACCATGAGGGCATGATGCAATAATGCACATAGTATGTATGATGCACTAATGCACCATGAGGGCATGATGCACTAATGCACATAGTATGTATGATGCAGTAATACACCATGAGGGCATGATGCACTAATGCACATAGTATGTATAATGCATTAATGCACCATGTGGGCATGATGCAATAACGCACATAGTATGTATGATGCATTAATGCACCATGTGGGCATGATGCACTAATGCACATAGTATATATGATGCAGTTATGCACCATGTGGGCATGATGCACCATGAGGGCATGATGCAATAATGCACATAGTATGTATGATGCAGTAATGCACCATGAGGGCATGATGCACCATGAGGGCATGATGCACTAATGCACATAGTATATATGATGCAGTTATGCACCATGAGGGCATGATGCACCATGTGGGCATGATGCACTAATGCACATAGTATATATGATGCAGTTATGCACCATGAGGGCATGATGCACCATGAGGGCATGATGCAATAATGCACACAGTATGTATGATGCAGTAATGCACCATGAGGGCATAATGCAGCATGAGGGCATGATGCACTAATGCACATAGTATGTATGATGCAGTTATGCACCATGAGGGCATGATGCACTAATGCACATAGTATTTATGATGCAGTAATGCACCATGTGGGCATGATGCAACATGTGGGCATGATGCAATAATGCACATAGTATGTATGATGCAGTAATACACCATGAGGGCATGATGCACTAATGCATATAGTGTGTATTATGCAGTTAAGCACCATGTGGGCATGATGCAATAATGCACTTAGTATGTATGATGCATTAATGCACCATGTGGGCATGATGCAATAATGCACATAGTATGTATGATGCAGTTATGCACCATGAGGGCATGATGCACTAATGCACATAGTATGTATGATGCAGTAATGCACCATGTGGGCATGATGCACCATGTGGGCATGATGCAATCATGCACATAGTATGTATGATGCAGTAATGCACCATGTGGGCATGATGCACCATGTGGGCATGATGCAATCATGCACATAGTATGTATGATGCAGTAATACACCATGAGGGCATGATGCAATAATGCACATAGTATGTATGATGCATTAATGCACCATGTGGGCATGATGCACTAATGCACATAGTATGTATGATGCAGTTATGCACCATGTGGGCATGATGCACTAATGCATATAGTATGTATGATGCAGTTATGCACCATGTGGGCATGATGCAATAATGCACATAGTATGCATGATGCAGTAATGCACCATGAGGGCATGATGCACTAATGGACATAGTATGTATGATGCATTAATGCACCATGAGGGCATGATGCAATAATGCACATAGTATGTATGATGCAGTTATGCACCATGTGGGCATGATGCAATAATGCACATAGTATGTATGATGCAGTAATGCACCATGAGGGCATGATGCAATAATGCACATAGTATGTATGATGCATTAATGCACCATGAGGGCATGATGCACTAATGCACATAGTATGTATGATGCATTAATACACCATGTGGGCATGATGCAATAATGCACATAGTATGTATGATGCATTAATGCACCATGAGGGCATGATGCACTAATGCACATAGTATGTATGATGCATTAATGCACCATGAGGGCATGATGCAATAATGCACATAGTATGTATGATGCATTAATGCACCATGTGGGCATGATGCACTAATGCACATAGTATGTATGATGCATTAATGCACCATGAGGGCATGATGCACCATGAGGGCATGATGCACTAATGCACATAGTATGTATGATGCATTAATGCACCATGAGGGCATGATGCACCATGAGGGCATGATGCACTAATGCACATAGTATGTATAATGCATTAATGCACCATGTGGGCAAGATGCACCATGTGGGCATGATGCACTAATGCACATAGTATGTATGATGCAGTAATGCACCATGAGGGCATGATGCAATAATGCACATAGTATGTATGATGCAGTAATGCACCATGAGGGCATGATGCACTAATGCACATAGTATGTATGATGCAGTAATGCACCATGAGGGCATGATGCAATAATGCACATAGTATGTATGATGCAGTAATGTGCCATGTGGGCATGATGCACCATGTGGGCATGATGCACCATGAGGGCATGATGCAATAATGCACAAGGTATGTATGATGCAGTAATGCACCATGTGGGCATGATGCACCATGTGGGCATGATGCACTAATGCACATAGTATGTATAATGCAGTTATGCACCATGTGGGCATGATGCACCATGAGGGCATGATGCACTAATGCACATAGTATGTATGATGCAGTAATGCACCATGTGGGCATGATGCACTAATGCACATAGTATGTATGATGCACTATTGCACCATGTGGGCATGATGCAATAATGCACATAGTATGTATGATGCACTATTGCACCATGTGGGCATGATGCAATAATGCACATAGTATGTATAATGCAGTTATGCACCATGTGGGCATGATGCACCATGAGGGCATGATGCACTAATGCACATAGTATGTATGATGCAGTAATGCACCATGAGGACATGATGCACTAATGCACATAGTATGCATGATGCAGTAATACACCATGAGGGCATGATGCAATAATGCACATAGTATGTATGATGCAGTAATGCACCATGTGGGCATGATGCATCATGTGGGCATGATGCAATAATGCACAAGGTATGTATGATGCAGTTATGCACCATGTGGGCATGATGCAATAATGCACATAGTATGTATGATGCACTATTGCACCATGTGGGCATGATGCAATAATGCACATAGTATGTATGATGCACTATTGCACCATGTGGGCATGATGCACCATGAGGGCATGATGTAATAATGCACATAGTATGTATGATGCAGTAATGCACCATGTGGACATGATGCACTAATGCATATAGTATGCATGATGCACTAATGCCCCATGTGGGCATGATGCAATAATGCAACATGAGGGCATGATGCACCATGAGGGCATGATGCACTCATGCACATAGTATGTTTAATGCATTAATGCACCATGTGGGCATGATGCACTATGTGGGCATGATGCACCATGTGGGCATGATGCACTAATGCACATAGTATGTATGATGCAATAATGCACCATGTGGGCATGATGCACCATGTGAGCATGATGCACTAATGCACATAGTATGTATGATGCAGTAATGCACCATGAGGGCATGATGCACCATGAGGGCATGAAACAATAATGCACATAGTATGTATGATGCAGAAATGCATCATGAGGGCATGATGCAATAATGCACATAGTATGTCTAATGCATTAATGCACCATGTGGGCATGATGTAATAATGCACATAGTATGTATGATGCAGTTATGCACCATGTGGGCATGATGTAATAATGCACATAGTATGTCTAATGCATTAATGCACCATGTGGGCATGATGCAATAATGCACATAGTATGTATGATGCATTAATGCACCATGTGGGCATGATGTAATAATGCACATAGTATGTATGATGCATTAATGCACCATGTGGGCATGATGCAGTAATGCACATAGTATGTATGATGCATTAATGCACCATGTGGGCATGATGTAATAATGCACATAGTATGTATGATGCAGTAATGCACCATGTGGGCATGATGCACTAATGCACATAGTATGTATGATGCAGTAATGCACCATGAGGGCATGATGCACCATGAGGGCATGATGCACCATGTGGGCATGATGCAATAATGCACATAGTATGTATGATGCAGTAATGCACCATGAGGGCATGATGCAATAATGCACAAAGTATGTATGATGCAGTAATGCACCATGAGGGCATGATGCAATAATGCACAAGGTATGTATGATGCATTAATGCACCATGTGGGCATGATGCAATAATGCACATAGTATCTATGATGCAGTAATGCACCATGTGGGCATGATGCACTAATGCACATAGTATGTATGATGCAGTAATGCACCATGAGGGCATGATGCACCATGAGGGCATGATGCAATAATGCACATAGTATGTATGATGCAGTAATGCACCATGAGGGCATGATGCAATAATGCACAAAGTATGTATGATGCAGTAATGCACCATGAGGGCATGATGCAATAATGCACAAGGTATGTATGATGCATTAATGCACCATGTGGGCATGATGCAATAATGCACATAGTATGTATGATGCAGTAATGCACCATGAGGGCATGATGCACCATGTGGGCATGATGCAATAATGCACATAGTATGTATGATGCAGTAATGCACCATGTGGGCATGATGCACCATGTGGGCATGATGCACTAATGCACATAGTATGTCTAATGCATTAATGCACCATGAGGGCATGATGCACCATGTGGGCATGATGCACTAATGCACATAGTATGTATGATGCAGTAATGCACCATGTGGGCATGATGCACCATGTGGGCATGATGCAATAATGCACATAGTATGTATGATGCATTAATGCACCATGTGGGCATGATGCACCATGTGGGCATGATGCACTAATGCACATAGTATGTATGATGCAGTAATGCACCATGAGGGCATGATGCAATAATGCACAAGGTATGTATGATGCAGTAATGCACCATGTGGGCATGATGCAATAATGCACATAGTATGTATGATGCAGTTATGCACCATGAGGGCATGATGCACTAAGGCACATAGTATGTATGATGCAGTAATGCACCATGAGGGCATGATGCAATAATGCACAAGGTATGTATGATGCAGTAATGCACCATGTGGGCATGATGCAATAATGCACATAGTATGTATGATGCAGTTATGCACCATGAGGGCATGATGCACTAAGGCACATAGTATCTATGATGCAGTAATGCACCATGAGGGCATGATGCAATAATGCACAAGGTATGTATGATGCAGTAATGCACCATAGTATGTATGATGTAATAATGCACATAGTATGTATGATGCATTAATGCACCATGAGGGCATGATGCACTAATGCACATAGTATGTATGATGCAGTAATGCACCATGAGGACATGATGCACTAATGCACATAGTATGCATGATGCAGTAATACACCATGAGGGCATGATGCACCATGTGGGCATGATGCACTAATGCACAAGGTATGTATGATGCAGTTATGCACCATGTGGGCATGATGCAATAATGCACATAGTATGTATGATGCAGTAATGCACCATGTGGGCATGATGCACTAATGCACATAGTATGTATGATGCACTATTGCACCATGTGGGCATGATGCAATAATGCACATAGTATGTATGATGCACTATTGCACCATGTGGGCATGATGCAATAATGCACATAGTATGTATGATGCACTATTGCACCATGTGGGCATGATGCACCATGAGGGCATGATGTAATAATGCACAAGGTATGTATGATGCATTAATGCACCATGTGGGCATGATGCAATAATGCACATAGTATGTATGATGCAGTAATGCACCATGTGGGCATGATGCACCATGTGGGCATGATGCACTAATGCACATAGTATGCATAATGCATTAATGCACCATGTGGGCATGATGCACCATGAGGGCATGATGCACTAATGCACATAGTATGTATGATGCAGTAATGCACCATGAGGGCATGATGCACTAATGCACATAGTATGTCTAATGCATTAATGCACCATGTGGGCATGATGCAATCATGCACATAGTATGTATGATGCAGTAATGCACCATGAGGGCATGATGCAACATGTGGGCATGATGCACCATGTGGGCATGATGCACTAATGCACACAGTATGTATAATGCATTAATGCACCATGTGGGCATGATGCAATAATGCACATAGTATGTATGATGCATTAATCCACCATGTGGGCATGATGCAATAATGCACAAGGTATGTATGATGCAGTAATGCACCATGAGGGCATGATGCAATAATGCACAAGGTATGTATGATGCATTAATGCACCATGTGGGCATGATGCAATAATGCACATAGTATGTATGATGCACTAATGCACCATGTGGGCATGATGCAATAATGCACATAGTATGTATGATGCACTAATGCACCATGTGGGCATGATGCACCATGTGGGCATGATGCAATAATGCACATAGTATGTATGATGCAGTAATGCACCATTAGGGCATGATGCAATAATGCACATAGTATGCATGATGCAGTAATGAATGTCTAGTGATTTGCTCACCAATAGGGTCGTTATGATACAGGAATGCTACATTCATGTATCATGATGATGGTCTGCATGATGCACTAACGAATGTCTAGTGATTCTGCTCACCAATAGGGTCGTTATGATACAGGAATGCTACATTCATTTATCATGATGATGGTCTGCATGATGCACTAACGAATGTCTAGTGATTCTGCTCACCAATAGGGTCGTTATGATACAGATATGCTACATTCATGTATCATGATGTTGGTTTGCATGATGCACTAATGAATGTCTAGTGATTCTGCTCACCAATAGGGTCGTTATGATACAGATATGCTACATTCATGTATCATGATGTTGGTCTGTTTGATGCACTAACAAATGTCTATAGTGATTCTGCTCACCAATAGGGTCGTTATGATACAGATATGCTACATTCATGTATCATGATGTTGGTCTGCATGATGCACTAATGAATGTCTAGTGATTCTGCTCACCAATAGGGTCGTTATGATACAGGAATGCTGCATTCTTGTATCATGATGATGATTGTAAATCATACAGAAATGAGAAGTGTCTAAAGTGTGTTCCATCCAGTCATTCAATCTCTAATGAGACAATGCATAGATACAAGCTGGGGCCCGCTTGAGTAGAGAGTTGACAGGTGACCCTAGTTACAACATACCAAACCGTGATGCTGGCCCGCACAGTGAATGATTGAATGGTGCAGAGGTCAGGTGGTGTATTTCATTAGAGGGCTGTGGGACCTGTGAGTAACAACAGGGTTAGATGGCGTGTAAGAAAGGGGCTAACAAGGTATGATACATTAGACATTCAGTCAAAAATACTTACAGCAAGAGTTATAGATATCCAAAGGTCATACATTATACACAGCCATATCCACAGCAGGGTCTTGCCAAAAGACAAACGTGAACCTAAAGGGAAAACGTGCACGTTTTTGTGTTGCTAAAAGGTTGTTTGGATAAACGTTTAGATGAAACGTGCACGTTTTCTTACATCTTAAAAATAGATTTCCATTGAGTCTGCTGTACTTTCTTTGTCAATACAATGAAAACGAGTTGGGCCATGCACGTTTTCCTCAGCACTCTCTGAACAATTTTACAGACATACATCCTCGTTTTCTTTTGGCAAGACCCTCCAGGATAGGCTGTGGGATGAGGTTGGCCTGAGGTGGTGCTAGTGGGCCATACTTTATCATAGGTAGTTTTACATGCAGAGGAACATAGTTGCATGTGTTGATGAATTTATAGGAAGTATTTCAGCTTATGTCATGATTTATTCTCATTAATGACAAATCCATGCCATCATCCCTTTTTTCTCCACTGCTTGGAAAGAATCAATAACTTATTCTAATCAAATAAATGAGATACCCCAAAATGTTGTAACGTTTCTTAAGGGACACATGTTTAAAGCCTTGCTCTGCACTTTCAGGAACCTACTTTGTTCAGTCCTACCTTCAGGGACTTGAGTAATAGGACAGACAACAAGTACAGTAGAGGTGCACTGCGTGTACCCATACAACATGCAGGTAGTCACATATATGTAGGAAGGTGTTTGCGTGTGTGAGGCAGCAGATGTATGCACTTTGGCAGCACCTACACACAGCCAACTGGAATAATGGTATGTGGGAACAAACCATATTGGCCACAATGTGCCCTATCTGACCATGATTTATGTTACTGTGCACTGAGTAGAATTACACTATTGAGGTAAACTAAGTTAGGAATTCCATGTAGGAAATGACCATGGACCTGACAAATACCATGCTTCATGTATCCCGTTAGACGTAGGTGTGATTACTGTTTATGCTGAAGCCGTCTTATGGCCACTGTCGGTGAATAAAAGACTCTATGGAGATACAAATACCTCATTTGCTAAAAGCATGACTTAGCATCAACCATTGAGCTGTGGAAGGTGCATAATATGTAGACCTCTCAGCACCTTCACTCTGTGCTCTGTGGGCTATAGATTTCTAAAAGCATCAAAAAAGGCACTCTTGTTGACAAGTTGCTATGTGCCTGGAAACTAGAAAATTGCAAGTCCTTTTTTCTGCATTATGTTAGCTTAACCTTAGACAAAGGGTCACACTTATAGTCTAGTCTCATAGTATGGAAGGGAGAAAGGATTATCTAAGTAGAAGATGGGACAGGGGGATTTTAATCATAGATTTCTTTAAATATAATCACAACACAACTCTGTTTTCATTTGTACTCTATAAGGCAAAAAGGTCCCCAAACCCTTAGATGCCTTGATCAGTGGGGGTGGATAAATGAGTAGCACTGAGGCCTTTCATTACAAACCAATGGGAGCCGTCTGTTCTTTGTGACCAGGAAGGTTCTCTAAAGGTCGAATCCCACATGGCGAAAAATGGCTGAAATATCTCTGCGATTTTGAATCTGTTGCGATTTTGGGGCCAACCCCAAATTCGCGAGGATACAGCTACAGTGGGGTGTATAGAACACAAGGGCACTGTTGCATTTATTCCTGTACTTTTGGGAGTATTTTGCTTTTGTTGATGTTTGCATTACACCCCACTGTAGTTATAACCTTGCAAATTTTGGGTTGGCCCCGAAATCGCAACAGATTCAAAATCGCAGAGATATTTCAGCCATTTTTCGTCATGGGGGATTCGACCTTATGGGAAAGGGTGTGATACATTAACCAGTCAGCCATGAATGCCTGCAGTAACAGTTATATATGGATTGTCCAAGGGTATGATCCATTAAACGTTCAGTCCTCTATAACCATACAGGGTTATGGATTGTTACAGGAATTTGTTGAGCTGTGGAAGGTAAAGGCAAGTGAGAATTCTTTAGCCTGTGATGGCAGATGCTGAGATTTGTTAAAGGTTCTCATATTTCAGCCATTGGTTGTTTGATTTGTATGTATAGACTTTACTGTTGTGGTACATATGCTAAAGAGTGCAACAGTGGAGAATTGGCTATGTTCTATCTCTCCATATTCTTTAATGCTGTTGTAACCATACTTAACAGTAGGAATCAGCAAAAGCAGACCGACTGTGGATCTGCTTAGTTTCCTTGCTATTGTGTCTGATCCAATATAGTTCTTGGCTTCTTCTGATCTTTCTTCTCATTAGTGCAGAAATCCCCTTTACATCAGCACCCGCCCTGAAATAACTAAAATTCTCAGAGAAATGTCATCATGTTACAGGGTCACGTAGCTGCCATTGTACCTCACACCTGCAGTCCTTGGCTCTTTCAGGCCTTTCATGTTGTGATATGTAGAGAACTCAACTGCTTTTACTCTATTAATATATTGTACATTATACCATTCATACTACATCCATTATCGCTCACTATGCTATACTCGCCTATAATGTATGCACTAGTACCACACCCTGCCACTAGGGGTGCTACACCTGATGGTCATTATGTATATACAGCCAGGTGCTAGCATACCTGCCAGCATTACCCACTAGCTATTCACTGAGTTAACATCTCTTCACCAAGTAATTTTGTACAATAAAGCTATCATCAATCCACTAAATGCCAGCTTCTTGTTATCACTATGTGCATATAGTAGCTGTAAATACCCATAGCTAGATATGACATGTGGTGGAGAACAATTGATTCTCCAGTGGCAGGGGCAGCAGTAGCTAGAGTGCAGGATGGCACAGATGCATATCAGCTAATGAGCTGAAGGCACAGGCTTCTGCTATAGACAATAGTATAGACTCCATCTGGTCAGTCAGGGATTTCATTACCAACATGGCAGATCAACTACCTAGAATGTTAGAGGATGCATTGGCATTTATTCAAGACTTACAGCAGAAATCAGCTGAAATCCAAGACAGAATTAACATTATCAGAGCATCAACACAGTGGTTTTGAATGCTTTACAACATAGTATAAAGAGAGAAGAAGATGAGAGAGGCTGTTCTAAGCATGAGTCTAAGAGTTATGGTGATAAAAAGCATTATTCTAAATCTAGCCATAGCTCTAGTTCTAAAACTGACAGTAAAATAAGTCACAGTCATTTTAATTTTGAAGAGGGAGATTTAGATACTATCCCATCTTCTTACTTGCATAATTTAAACAACTAAAGTCTAGCAGGTATTCCAGACTTAATCATAGAGTTGCTGATTTAAATGGGGCTAATTCATTAGAATATGTGTTAGAAAATGGCGCATTCAATTAAATATTTGTGGTTATAAGATACCAGCATTGGTTTATACTGATGCATCAATAAGTGTAATCTCTCATACGTTCTATCGGGCATTAGGTGAGAAATCATGTATGAAGACTGAGCCATGCCATATAGGAGTCTTTCTGGGCGATGGAGCGTCACAAGTTGCACATATAAAAACCAAGATTGCACTTGAAATTAACAATGTTAACTAATGTTGTGCCTACACTTACTAGAAGCTTATTATTAGGTGTTGATTTTCTATGTTGTACTAAGTGTACTATTAGTTTCAGGAATCTAGACCAGGATATTCTTACTATTAGAGGTAAGGATAATATTACAATACTACATAATTGTGAATCATATGTCAGACTATATATGATTGTTAAACTACTAAATCACCCTTTACAGTTAGAATCAGAAGGCTCTCTGGTGGTATATACAGCGCCCACTTAATACACACAGTGTGTGTGTCTGTACTGTGTTGGTGGAGTGAGTCAATATAATCCTTTGTAGTGTTTAGTGCATTGACATATCAACCAGCCACCCACAACATAAAAACAGACTTTGTGTGCACACTGAGAGGTGACTCCAACACAAGTGTGATTGTCACGGTCCTTGTAGGTGTTAGAGACAGAGGTGTTGTGTAATTAGCACCTTAATGGCTCACTTGTAGTATGTGAATGTTGTGGTAGGGTCTTTAATGGCGTATGTAGGATGCATTAGCCACCATAAGGTGCAAGTATAAACACACGTCAGGGGATTTAACCCACGCGCGCGTTAAGTTGTGTGTTATACACTCAGTGACATGTGGATGATAATCTCATTAAGGGGCGCCATGTGCACAAGGGCGCGCATCTCAGATAAACACTGAGATTGATTTATAATTGGCTACCATGCATACAATCATTTCATCTGATTTTATTCATTTTCTCACTGCACTATGCAGTCATTTTGACGTTGGGAATGAATTTCACAATTTATTTTCCACCACTGTTGTTTTATTATTTATTTGGCCTACTGTTATAATTATTTCAAAGTCACAGAAAACATATGTGATTTTGAAAATGTATTATTACTACAAATAAAAAAAATTAAAAAAAACAACCATGATGCATCCTCAAATTTGTATATTAAAATCATTCATGATGTGCATAGAAGTCATAAAAACCTGTATATGTATTACTATGGAAGATTTAAATTGTGGATTTGGTGAGTTTGCATTTCAATTTGGAGGGGATGAAAGGCCTTCATCACCCTCCTTGCTGACTCCTGTGGCTGGCAGGGGGCGCTTGATCACCGTCTCATTTAAGCCATGCCCCATGGGGTCATAAAACTGTCAATAAACCTAAGTGTGCCTCAGGTGACCAGTGGCGTTCTTGGTAATTACCACCCATTGGTCAGCTGCACACATTAAGCATGCTCTGGCATCGCGCTCCAGTGACCACCAGGGTAACTTAAGCTTGTGATACAGCCTCACAGTTTAATTCGCTCACACTCATCCACACACTGTTACCACTCCGGAAGAATTCCACAGCTATTCAAGTCCTTTATAAGGTTAAGTCGCCGACTTGCAATTACAATCGACCACTGTCAGTCTGTGATTTAGTATTCTTTCAGCTACTTGGTACAGCAGCAGTGATCATGTTGGCTTCAGCCGCCCTAGTTGCATTCTGGTAAGGTGGTTTATTTCCCACAGTCACACTTAGTGATGCATTTTGCAAATTTTGTGTATTTATTACAGCAGGAGTTCACATGCACACAGGAAAGCCAACAGTGCGTCTTATTCCATTTTTCAGGATATTTTATATCCTCATGCTTGCATGGACAGGTGACACAGTCCATACCCCTATTCTGAGACACAATTATGGTGTCTTAATTGAACCTTATCATCTATCTAAAACGTTGATAACAGGTTACGTTGATTTCAACGTGACTGAGACCATTACTTTGGACTCACCTAAGTACACGTGCACCAAGAGCTTCAATTCATCTCTCAGTGACTGCCTAGATTTGCTGAACGTTGAGATTGGCACTGTGATATCCATCATTAAATCAAAATTCGTTTATAGAAGACACAAACATGCATTAGATGCTACAATTCATGATGATAAACATTATATAATTAAATGGATATTTTACTTGCCAAACTGGCCCATTCTCTTACTAATTGGTAAATCTAGTCAAAATGCAAACCCAGGAAACCGAGAAAGTGTTTAATTATCAGGAGAACAATAGTCATGTCAAACCATTTTCAGTGGATTTTGATTCGTGAGATAATTCCAATTCATAAGCTACATATTGTCTTGGATGATTGGAAAATGATTTTGTTAAGAAATTTCACTTTATAGTTGGCTCATGAAAATGCCAATTATTATTGTCATTCAGAAATCGTTGAGGATTTCAGTCTCGACGCTGTCAAAGTTAGCATCAGAATTAAGGTACCAACGGCTGTAGATGAATTTAATTTTGACTTCTACAGTGCCTACAATGACACACAGTTTTAATGTTTTGGGTTACACTAAATTGCATAACGATGCTAGATACATGCTATCTAATGACATGCATTTCTCAACCACTTTCTTGCCTAGATATACTAAGCTTCCTGCTATTTATAGACATATAAATGCTACATTATGTTTGTCAGTTATATTCGTCGACACTGCCTATGACTTCATAACGAACTTGTGTAGATTTGATTTTACATCATAGAGAATGCCAGCTTTTGATCATATTCCAATCTCATCGAACATACATGTGCTAAACATGGCAGAACAAACAGCCTACATGAGGTGTCTTGGTAAAAATGACACGTTAATTACAATGGCTCCATTAAACATTGTGGATTTGCCTTGTCAGTGCCAACAAGTTACCACCACCTTCATTTCTAATGAAAATATGTTTATGTGTGAGATTGATTTAAATTATACCATAAACACCGGCATTAACATTCCACTGTTTCTCTTCATTGAGCTTAATTTCAACAAATATGGAGGGGGAGATCTATTTGACTTGAAAATCCCTGAATTGAAGGAACTTCGTGTTAATTTTTCAAAATATGTGGAAGATTTAAATACACAAGAGGGTTATGTGATAGATATTCTGAAAAATGCTGTACAGCTCATTATTAAGGATAGAGCTTACAGCAAGCCTTCCAGTGGATGGGATGCTAACATAGTTAAAATTTATGGCTCAATTATTAGTTGTTTTGCTTTTACTACTATATCCTTATGCATTTCATTCTATCTGCTTTACAGGCTCCATGGCTTGTTCACCTTGCTATTGAGGTTCAGATCCGCTCTAGGAGCTAATCTGACTCTCACCAAGTGGGAGTCAGAAACCATGCTCGACGACCTTGAGGTTTCACTAAAGAATCTGTCCATCCTTGCTGACCCTAATCCCAGTCCTGTGAATTCAATTGGATATGCAGGAAGAATCTTTCAAATCTGACTTGGCAATCGGATTAGCTAGATATGACAATGTCAACAAGACAATACTGGATTATTCATGGGGTGTTATATAAACACTGCTGAGCGAAGTCAGAGTGCATTATCCTGAATGCTGTGTTCTGATTGGCTGATTGACCATGCATTATTTAGATGGATAATGCACTCCAGCCAAAAGGAGTGTTAACTTCATCTCACCTTTAAACTTCACAATTGACATTCATGTGTTGTCATGTAGCTGATGGGTTATTTTTTCATTATTCCCTGAGTAAATCACTGACACCTATAGTAGGACATGCCAACCACGTTTATGCTCCTCCCTAAAATATACCCAAACACTTCACAACCTTCTGAACCTAAAGTCAAACGACACCCAGGGTTGGTCCACTGGCCAATACCCCTGGTTTTTTATTGCAGGCCTCAAAGGATTTGTAGTCATGCAGCTTCTGTTTGTATAGTGTGCTCCTGCCTGTGACCCAATTCTTTTTCTGTAATATATTGCTTAGAAAAAGCTGGGACCATCCTTAAAAATTTGGTTTACAGCTCATAGTCCCAGCACATTGTGATGCAGTGAATGAGTGAATGGTGCACTGTTTTTTTTTCATTATGAGTCAAAGGGAGCATTCAACTGGGAGTAACCAGGGTTAGGTGGTGTGCAGAAATAGGGCTAATTGGGTATGAAATATTACATCTTAGTGTCATGAATGCCAACAGAGGGGGTTATAGATCGTCATAGGTCAGAGCCATTTGATGCTTCCTCTGTGGTGGCAGGCAGTGAGTGATCTGTGTCTAAGGTAATTGGGACATTGCACTAAGCCATGACCACGGGGACGGGTGTGGTTGTCAGGAAACACATAATGGGACAAATACTAGTACATCATCAGGAGAAGTTAACTGTCTGTATGAGAACAATGTGCAGTAATTAAGATAGTAATGTATGTTGGATGGTTCAGAAATGGAAATGAGTTTTTTCAAACCTACTATAGAAAACATGAAATGTTGTGTGCTCAAATTACATGTTGGTATAAGAAACTGTCAGGATTCCCATCAATTCCATGCCTTAGCGTACTACATTTACAGTTACCTATTTTACTGTCATAGTCTGTGAATGAAATGCCTTTAGAATGATATATGAGTCTCATTTGCTAAAAGCATGGCTTAGCATTACCCATTGAGCTGTGGAAGGGAAATGCTATATAGATCACTCAGCCCCTGCATTCTGTTTATACTATCGCTGTATGCAGATCGTAAATTATCTGGCTTTGCAAAATGCTCCCATTGTCCTGTGATGACAAAGCCCACTAAACCTTCTTTCAATTCAACTACACACTGGGAGTGTAACTTGGGTCTAGAGAGGACCTGGGCTCTCGGAACTGCTGCTGTCTATATTACTCAGCTGAATAAAATAAATAGACTCAAAAAGGCCTGATTGGTGCATCAGGCTAACCAATGGGAATGATGCATTGCTGCATTGGATGCCCTTAGAGGGTTAGCTTCAAGTAGGTGTGGTATTTACCTAGGTTTTTAAAAAAGTTGTAAATAAATGATTTGTTTGTAAATTTGTGAGGCACTACGCCCGTCAAACAGGTGGGTGGTTATCATGTGCCATTACAGACGTCAGGCATCCATGATTTACCACACCGTGAATAACCCAGAATTGTCCTGTTGACATGAAAGGCAGGACAGAATGAGTGGAGCAAAATGGCTACTACGTTACCCTGAAATCTGAAGACATCGCTATTAGCTGTGGGTATCTTAGGCTGCTTTCTGCACTAATGAGAAGAAAGATCAATGTTAGCTCAACCCAGGCAGCAGCTGACAAAAAAGCATAGCAGAAGCTTTCTGCAGTATGCCTTTTCTGGTCTGTACCCGCAGCTTGGTTAAGTGTATGGTTCAATGACTGGATGTAAGTCTTATTGCCCTTGTACCAAAATTGAGGGATGGAGCTTTACCAATCTTCCACATGGCAAAATAAATAAGCAAATGTCCACTTCCATGGGTTTTTTTACATCGTATTCCCCGAGGTGGGACTGGCCATATAATGGCTTCATGGGATATGCCATGGCTTCATGGGATATGCCAGTCCCACCTCGGGGAATATAATGTAAAAAATCCCATGGAAGTGGACATTTGCATTTATGTCATGTCCTAGGGGGTTATTTTGCTTTTAAATGAAGAAAAACAGCTCAGATCTGTTCAAAATCCAAGATGGCTGACACCCATTGAATACGGACACATTGTATTCAATGCCCTCCATTGAATATGGCAGTTCTAGTACTTATCTATAGTGATGTTCATATCAGCCATGACATAAAGAGAGGTATCCCCAAGGTGAAGTCACCATCTTCCAGTTTGTAAGGCAATACAGAAACATATATATATATATATATATATATATATATATATATATTAATGCATCTCGGAGCCTTTTTCATAACGGCGGAACCATTCTGCCCTGTTACAATCCATAACCCTACCAGTCATTCTGCAATACATCTCTGAAGGCCGAATGTATCATACCCAGTGACAGCCATTCCTCTAGGCATGCACGGCATGACCCTGTCATGTATCATGTCCTGTTAGCCCCTTCCCTTTGCACCACCTATATTGCTGGTCACCATGAGTAGAAGGCTCCCACTGGTCTGTAATGAAAGGCCGTATGTAGCCTCAGGTTACTCATTCATCCCTCACACTGATGTAGGGGGTCAAAGATGGGGGCGCCTGGTGTCTAAGAGAGTGATACCCCTAAATGTAGACTGTATACAAGCTGGCCCCAGTAAGGCTACAGGTAAAATAGGCACATGAAGCTTGCCACTTCAGAGGGGTAAGAGTGAACAGGCCAGATGCATTGTTCCCAGCAAATTGTCGTGAGTCCTCGTCAACCTGTGTGAAGTGGCTCACACATGTCGCTAGATGGAACACGGCGTCGTTATAGCACAAGATCACCAGGAATAGCAATTGCTATGCCACGTGAGTCTAACACACAGTGGCGAAAGATGACGGAATGAGTTATCACTCAAAAAGGAGTCACCATTGATGACCAATCATGGCGACAGATGACGACAATTTGCTGGGTTATGTCTATCTGTTAGTCATCGCAATGAGTCCCCTTGATGGTGACGCGCATGGTAGGGAGAGAATGATAGTCAGTTCTGCAGCCTGTGCTCTTCATTCATACAAAGTAGAGGACGACCTTGATGATGGCAGACGGGCCTAGTACAGGCCTTTTCCCTGTGATGAATGTAGGATTTATGATGAATACTGACACTGGAGTAATTAGGTGGACACTGGTTAAATCAGCCTGAGAGGCCTGGTGTATATGTATACTGGTACTGAAGTAATTAGGTGGACACTGGTTAAATAGGCCTGAGAGGCCTGGTGTATATGTATACTGACACTGGAGTAATCAGGTGGGCACTGGTTAAATCGGCCTGAGAGGCCTGGTGTATATGTATACTGGTACTGGAGAAATCAGGTGGGCACTGGTTAAATCGGCCTGAGAGGTCTGGTGTATATGTATACTGGTACTGGAGAAATCAGGTGGGCACTGGTTAAATCGGCCTGAGAGGCCTGGTGTATATGTATACTGGTACTGGAGTAATCAGGTGGACACTGGTTAAATCGGCCTGAGAGGCCTGGTGTATATGTATACTGGTACTGGAGAAATCAGGTGGGCACTGGTTAAATCGGCCTGAGAGGCCTGGTGTATATGTATACTGGTACTGGAGAAATCAGGTGGGCACTGGTTAAATCGGCCTGAGAGGCCTGGTGTATATGTATACTGGTACTGGAGAAATCAGGTGGGCACTGGTTAAATCGGCCTGAGAGGCCTGGTGTATATGTATACTGGTACTGGAGAAATCAGGTGGGCACTGGTTAAATAGGCCTGAGAGGCCTGGTGTATATGTATACTGGTACTGGAGAAATCAGGTGGGCACTGGTTAAATCGGCCTGAGAGGCCTGGTGTATATGTATACTGGTACTGGAGTAATCAGGTGGACACTGGTTAAATCGGCCTGAGAGGCCTGGTGTATATGTATACTGGTACTGGAGTAATCAGGTGGACACTGGTTAAATCGGCCTGAGAGGCCTGGTGTATATACTGGTACTGGAGTAATCAGGTGGGCACTGGTTAAATCGGCCTGAGAGGCCTGGTGTATATACTGGTACTGGAGTAATCAGGTGGGCACTGGTTAAATCGGCCTGAGAGGCCTGGTGTATATACTGGTACTGGAGTAATCAGGTGGGCACTGGTTAAATCAGCCTGAGAGGCCTGGTGTATATGTATATTGACACTGGAGTAATCAGGTGGGCACTGGTTAAATCGGCCTGAGAGGCCTGGTGTATATACTGGTACTGGAGTAATCAGGTGGGCACTGGTTAAATTGGCCTGGAGGGTGTTGCTCCTATTGTAAAAGGAAGAGCTGGCTTAAGATGCCCTTGTTCCCAGTCCTTTCTTTTCATGTGGCTATAACTTGTCCCTTTTGTTGCTTACAAGTGGTCATTCAAGTGCAGTGCTAAAAAAGGGAGATTCGAGTAGGTACCTAGTTGGGAGAAGTCAGTAAGTATAATATACTATAGAGTGTGTGACATGAGCAGGTACCTGATAGTGCAGCTCTCTCTCTGTTTTAAACAAGGCAGGTGACTTTTCAGACTGATGTGGTGAGTGCAAGTTGAATGGTGAAGCAGTGCATGACTTGTTTTGAAAAGAGGGTACCTATTGACAGCTCTTTCTGCCATAGGAGCAGCACACTCCTAAGAGGCCTGGTGTAGATGTATCTGCACTAAATGTGAACTTTGTTCAGATTGATTTACATGACTGACAGAGACATACTTAGCCTGAGGGGAGGGATGCTATCTGTGAGCACCCTTTTGTACCGTGAAAACATAGTCTTTCCACAAAATGAGTTCGAATTGTAACTCATAGTGTGGCACTTAGTCAAATAACTTTAATTTTTCACTTTGCCCGCTGTAGAGGACTAAGACACAGGGAGTCCAGAATTAATACCATATAAGCAATAACATATTTCATTTCAGATTTAATGCAGCAAGACACCTCCACCAAGGAAAATGGTGTCCATCTAGGAAACTATTCTCATGGCAATGTGAAAACTTCTGGAATCAATATGCAATATGGCTGAGTGATATCCCTTGCTTCGAAGAAGCTTAAGTAGATTTGTTTTGCCCAGATATTATACCATCCTATTTGTCTTTCTAGAGATTGCAAGGAGCAGCAATTTCAAAACGGTATTTATTCATTTAGCCATCTTGTAACATGATGGCATTACTCTCCTTAATATTATAAGACAGTTTTTGTAATAGGGCAATAAGGCTTACATCATTACGTCATTGAATAATACACCAAACCAAGCTGGGGTACAGACCTGAAAAGGCATATAGTAAAAAGCTTCTGATGAACTTTTTATGCCTGTTGCCTGTGATCCCATATAGGTTGGAGCTTACATTGATATTTCTTCTCATTAGTGCAGAAAGCGGAAAATGAAGATGCCTACACCTCTAACAAGAATCCTGCCATGATATAGGTCACATAGTAGCCATTGTGCTCCCCACATGCTGTCATGCTTTTCATGTCAACAGGACAAAGCTAGGTTATTCATGGTGTTGTAAATCATGGCTACCTGATGTCTGTAATGGTATTTGATGACAACTTCCATTCTGTAACTAGGGTAGACTAACCTAAAGATGGCCGTTCCTGTGCAGGGTTTCAATAAGGGATTTGTGGTTGCTGATATCTCTGAGACTAAAAGAACCTGCATGCGGCTTCCCTAAGGTATTAAATGAAAGATAATTGTTTGGGCTGTCATGCCTCTCACACTTTGGATATCCTTGTGTACATCTAATCTGTAGTTTTTCACCCTTTCTAACAACATTCCATTCAGTCAAATTTAACCTTGAGACGTCCACTTTGCACCTTGAGGCGTCCACTTAAGACCCACCCTTTTAATAGCCTTTTGATTAAGCTGTCTATCAAAAAAAGGAATAAATGTCTCAAATAGCTATGTAATAAAATGGAATTGTTCAAGGTACTGCATCGTAATGAAAATGTATGATTTATAGTGGCCAGATTAGAATGAATATCTGAGACAATGTTATAAATATGGATATTGCAAATCTCAGTAAAATAGAAGTGATATTCCTAATCCTGTATTATAGAGGCTTTGTTATAGTGACACCTTAATGAACCTTAGATGTGCACTGTAATGTCCATGCCCTAGCCTAAATAATCATGATTTGAGTACCATGCTGGCTGCAAACCTTGTGATTCAATCCTACGTAATGAATGGTTTGATGGAAATCCAATGCATAAATAACCATATAAGAGGTGGACGGCTCCAGGTAAAATGGTGCTTGTCTCATGCTGAAATCTAGAAGTCCTACACTAAGAGTATCTAATATTTCTGACATTTTGCTTATGTTATCATTTAGTAATATTAATTATCTACGTCTGTAGTCAATATGAGGTACATGTGATCAATTTCAATGGTCAAAATATGCAACCAACTTTAGGATTGTTGATGGAATGGCCAGTTTAAAAAACAAGTGAAACCTGGGTACTTTAGTACATCACCATACAATGACAAATGATTGATATATCTCATTAGACAATTCAGTTGGTTTTATAACACCTCTATTTCAACAATATCAGGGTCCCAAGCCCAGGGAATACATGTAAATGTGAGAAAAATAAGGTGACAGGTGGACGACTCAAGGTATGTGGACGTCTTTAGGTTAGACTACCCTATGCCCTTTGTCTGAACCTTGGTTCATACCTCACCTACTTTAAGCTACCCCTCTAAAGGTTGAATCCTGCATGGCGAAAAATGACTCAAATATCTCTGCGATTCTGAGTCTGTTGCAATTCTGGGACCTACACCAAATTCGCAACGGTATAATTAGAGTACGGTGTATAGAACACTCTTTTGCGAATTTAGGGCAGAGAATCTATAGTGTGTAGAAGCAATCATCAATTAGTTTGAGTATTGATTGTTAGAGGGCAGCACCGCTTAGCTGACCCCATTCCAAGGTCAAGGTTACCACATTCACCTCCTCAGCAGTAGGACAGCACTGCCACCGGGATGGGGCGAGATTAATGTTGTGTGAAGTTTTGTTGTTTTTGAGGTGGAGAGGTGGGGATTGATTACAAGAGAGCAACAAGGGGTTAGATGGTGCACAGGAATGGGGCTAATAAGATATAATATGTCATGTTTATCTCCTTGCTGAATGCCTACAGTGGCATTCAGAGTGTCATCATTTTTAATACTCTTCTCCAACCCAGGTTGTATTGGTTGCTAAATCTGGGAAACAGCCCTGTCCTGATTTGATTTCATTAATGAGAAATTAAACACATTGCGTTCACCCTCTCCAACCCTGCTCACTACTTAATGTTGTAGGCCTACATGGTGTCATGGTTATCATAGATGTGTCAGATAACGCGGTATATCAATTGGAAAGAGAACATTTCGCGTAGATACTCTATTTGTCACTAAAGCAGAAGATTGACTCCCAGCCCTGTCACTGCCCTGCCCTGTATGAAAGACCCCAGCTTTGAATCGATACAGAAAGAGGGAAGCCATTTGACACTGTGTTTGAGCACTTTTGATCATGTATGAATACCACCAATATAAGGATAGCGTTGTTGTGCACAGGTCCCTAAGTAAGAGGGGCATGTGATGTAATTAGCAGACTGCTGCTTTCCTTTCTCCCTCCATCACACAGGAGATTTACACTCCTGAGAGTAGAAATGTAAACACCCACCAAACACTGTCTTGTACAGAGGTCTGTGTCCATTAAGTGACATGCTGTGTTAAAAGTTCATAGGTCAGCACCGAGTGATCCGGTGTTTCTGCAATTACTCGATACAAGAGGGAAGTAGGTCTGCCTATGTATCAGGTGAACATGTACCAGATACCCTGTAAATACCATGTAAATAATAGTTCCGACATACAACATCCATCACTGACCTTTTGCAACATGCATCTATATGTAATTATATATATAGTGGGTTGGCTAGTTTAAGAACCAGGGTCTTAAATAAGCACAGGGGTATTGAAATCAATCAATGAAACTCAAATAAAGGCCAAGAATTATTACAAAGGTATTTAATACAAGACAGAATGCTCACCTACATTTCAGGTATCCTGGTTTTAATTTAAAAAAAAAACAGAGAGAAAAATCTCTGCTGGCAAATGTTGTTTTGTGCTGTTTATTGCTTTTTCAAAGCCAGACAATTTCTGATCTACATGCAGCGATCAATATAGCGTATACAGAATACAGGGGCAAGAATCTATATAGCATTCACCTTCCACAGCTGAATGGGTAATGCTAGGCCATGCTTTTAGCAAATGCAGCATATCCACTATCATGAAAGCATTTCATTCACAGGCAGTGATCATAAAATAGCTGTAACAGTATTCATGCATAATCCTAATGGAATATATCAAGCTCTAATAGAGAACATTTCCTACACAAATGTTCTGGTCGCCTGTGTGGACTGCCTGTAGGTAACTGTGGAATTGATGAGATTCCTGAATATGCAATACATTTCCATTTCTGTTCCATCTAACATAGATTAATATTTTAATTATTGCATGTTTTTTTTTTCATATAGACAGTTCACTTCTGTTCATGCTGTACTAGTATTTTTCCCATTACAAATTTCCTGACAACCACACCCGTCCCTGTGATTAGGCCTTAGTGTAATGTCCAGATTACCTTAGACACATATCACTCACTGTCTGCACCCACAGAGGAAGCATCAAATGGCTCTGACCTATGACGATCTATAACCCTCTCTGTTGGCATTCATGACACTAAGATGTAATATTTCATACCCTATTAGCCCTATTTCTGCACACCACCTAACCCTGGTTACTCCCAGTTGAATGCTCCCTTTGACTCATAATGAAAAAAAAACAGTGCACCGTTCACTCATTCACTGCATCACAATGTGCTGGGACTATAAGTTGTAAACTCTTCCTTTAAGCTGGTCCCAGCTTCTTTCTAAGCAATATATCAAAAAAAAGAATTGGGTCATAGGCAGGAGCACACTATAAAAATAGAAGTTGTGTGACTAAAATCCTTCGAGGCCTGCAAGAAAATTCAGGGGTATTGGCCAGGGTGTGGTTTGACTTTAGGTTCAGAAGGTTGTGAAGTATTTGGGTATATTTTAGGGAGGAGTGTAAACGTGGTTGGCGTGTCTTACTATAGGCGTCACGAAGCAGTGCTTTACCACCCCATTAATAACCCGGTATTGTCTTGTTGACATAAAAGGCCTGAAAGAGCCAAGGTGCAGGTGTGAGGTACAATGGCAGCTATGTGACCCTGTAATGTAACAACATTTCTCTGAGACGTTTAGGTATTTCAGGGTGGGTGCTGATGTTAAGGGGATTTCTGCACTAATGAGAAGAAGATCAGTAGGAGCAAAAAACAATATGGGATCAGAGACAATAGCTGACAGGAAACTAAGTCGGTCTGCTTTTGCTGGTTCCTACTGGTAACTATGATTGCAACAGCTTTAAAGAATATGGAGAGAGAGAACAGAGCCAATTCCCCACTGTTGGTCTCTTTGGCATATTTACCTCAACTGTACAGACAAATCAAACAACCGATGGCTGAAATCTGAGAACCTCTAACACATCTCACATCTGCCACCACAGACTAAAGAATTCTCACTTGCCTTTGCCTTCCACAGCTCAACAAATTTCTGTAACAATCCATAACTCTATGCATGGTCATAGAGGACTGAACGTTTAACCCTTGGACAATCATAACCATGGCTGACTGGGTAATGTATCACCTTCCTGGCCACAAAGAGTATACATAGAAGACTCCCATTGGTTTGTAATGAAAGGCCTCAGTGCTGCTCATTTATCCACCCCCACTGATCAAGGCATCTAAGGGTTGGTGGACCTATGTGCCTGTAATGGTTAGATTACCAGTTCGGTGATTTTGAGTCTCGCTATTTGAAAGAAACACGAAGACAGTATTTCGAGTGTATGCCAATAGTTTTTTTGGGGTTGCACTTTCTGGCTGTAATTTTAGGGAAGCATGTCACAACATGTGTTATGTACGGAGGCCTACATGGCCTCTGACGTAGCGGGTGAGTGTGGGGCCTTATATAGGTACCCCAGGGTTTGTTGCTAGATGTCCCATAGGTTTGGATCAGTGCTGCCACCCATCCGAAGCCTCAGGAACACCCAGTGACAGGACTCAATCATCACACCAGATGGCACCAGACAATACCAGTTTAACTATATGCCTCTACACTACTCCCCCAGACAATAGGTAGGAGTTATAATTATTAGATACTATTTAGGGATAACATATTTGGTGATTCAGTGAAGGATGTTCACCAGAACCAATGAAATCACAAACTCAATATAACATGACTTTATTTTATTGAACGCCTTATATCTTGGCTTGTTAGAAAGGTTGATTCAAGTCACCAACTCCTAATGTGTCGGTTTTTATAGCCTGTGGTGTAAAACCATAGTTCTTTACCCTCACATATGCAACAATTTTAAACAAAAAGTCATAAAAGCTGTTAAATATCATGGCAGGAATCATCCATATATAACATCATGGTTTTTGCCCAATAAACGACTTTTAAAAAATGGTGCATTTTGTGCATCATGCCAATATGGTGCATGAATGCATCATGCCAATATGGTGCATGGATGCATCATGCCGATATGCTGCATGGATGCATCATGCCGATATGCTGCATGGATGCATCATGCCGATATGCTGCATGGATGCATCATGCCGATATGCTGCATAAATGCATCATGCCGATATTTTAGACCATGTAAATGATAGATGGATGTATCTTCTTACAGTCTGACCTTTGGTGAAGGATGTTGTTCAGCTTCACACCTCTGTGAATATTCATTTGTGTTTTTGTTACAGCTCCCGACACTACTGCCTCCCTTCGACACCTTGGTAAAAGAGCAATTCTTAAATAAACAGCAATTTAAACCCTTGCATATGTAAACCTTCTGTGACTTCCTCTGACAAAAAGAAGTTTTCTTTAAAAAGCAGCAGCTTCAACCTAACTTCAAAGTTTGACAAAATTAAGAAGATCTTAATAGTAAGTCAGTGGTTTCCACAGATTTACCTCTCCCAAACAGAGCTATGTTACAGTAGATTTAATCCACACCACAGTGGCCTATAGTAAACAAAGCAGGGGTTGATTATAAACAGTGGAGACATACATTCACAAACAATCACACTTTCACATTAACTCAGATCTGCACACTAAATGTACCCCTACATAACTTACGACACATGTCACAACATATTTTTGAGTTTAGAAGTCAAGCAGTTGAAGCACTAACAATGCCATTACAGCTACTGTGTGATTTATTGTAGTGTTTCAGGGAAATTGATTGAATTCACTTCTATGTGCTGTATCAAGGAGCCACTATATGGTTATTGCCTGCGTCTCTTTGACTTGAGTTACTTGTAAACCTATTAAACAGTTCTGAAGCAAATACTAAGTTTGCAGTGTATTTTCTGTCGATAAGTTTAATTCAACTCTGTGAAGTAGGATGTGAAAATGGGGAAGTTTGTCTTCACTTCTTTAAAATGCTGAAAGAGGATGAGAGCCTGGATATGGGGAAATCATGAAATGGGAAAAGTTAATATTCCAATCATAGCTAGACTTAAAAGTCCAGCACGATTCATTTGAAAATTGAAAAGATGAATAAATTCTGTGCAGAATTATTGATGATATTTATTTGCAAACTTGGACTTTTCAGACTGGTAATTGTGCCACCCCTTACAACACATCAAAGAAGGCTTTCTCACATCTCACTATGACAATACATGTAACCCACAGTCCTTAAATAGTTAAGGGGTGTACTATGAAATACAGCAGTAGAATGTTTTGATCTTCTCAAGACAGGTCAATGACTGATGGAGGACTGTCCTCTAGTACACTCAGAAAGCCAATAATGGAGGTCGTTGTACAAACAGCGAGCCCTTGTTCCATAAAAATTCATAAAAGAGTTGTCTCTGCCTTTTCACAACGAGAGTCCTTGTTATTCTCACCATCGTTTTGTCGCTGTAACAGCTGAATATGTAACACTTAGATGTGTATTGCCTTAGGAAGAGCTCTTTACCCTGAGAGTCTGCAGAAGGTGCGGGCTGCACAGACCTCAGCTGGTGTAAGCTGATTGTATTAGTGATAAGTCAAGATACATTACAAACATTAGGAAGGAACTTCACCTTAAGTGATGTAAATGTTAGACCTGTAAGTACCACATGCTACATCGGTGCATCATGTCCACATGCTGCATCGGTGCATCATGCCCACATGCTGCATCGGTGCATCATGCCCACATGCTGCATTACTGCATCATATTCACATGCTGTATTGATGCATCATGCCCACATGATGCACCGATGCATCATGTCCACATGCTGCATTGATGCATCATGCCCAGATGCTGCATTGGTGCATCATATTCACATGTTGCATTGGTGCATCACGTCCACATGCTGCATTAGTGCATCATGTCCACACGCTGCATTGGTGCATCATGCCCACATGCTGCATCGGTGCATCATTCCCACACGCTGCATTGATGCATCACGCCCACATGCTGCATCGGTGCATCACGTCCACATGCTGTATCGGTGCATCACACCCACATGCTGCATCGGTGCATCACACCCACATGCTGCATTGGTGCATCATGCCCACATGCTGCATTACTGCATCACACCCACATGCTGCATCGGTGCATCATGCCCACATGCTGCATCGGTGCATCACGTCCACATGCTGCATCGGTGCATCACGCCCACATGCTGCATCGGTGCATCACGCCCACATGCTGCATCGGTGCATCACGCCCACATGCTGCATCGGTGCATCACGCCCACATGCTGCATGGGTGCATCACGCCCACATGCTGCATGGGTGCATCACGCCCACATGCTGCATGGGTGCATCACGCCCACATGCTGCATGGGTGCATCACGCCCACATGCTGCATGGGTGCATCACGCCCACATGCTGCATGGGTGCATCACGGCCACACGCTGCATTGGTGCATCATGTCCACGTGCTGCATTCGTGCATCATATCCACATTCTCTGTCAATGCATGTCAGGCAATAATAGACAAAGAAAGCTCATTGAAAATCATTGTAAACCTAAACCATGTAAATGAGTGATGGATCTATCTTCTCACAGTCTGACCTTTGGTGAAGGGCATTGTTCAGTGTCGCACTTGTGTAAATGTTGCATAGTGTTTGTGTGACAACTGTGAAAACTACTGCCTCCCTCCCACACCTTGGTAAAAGGGCATTTCTTTAAGAACCGGCACGTTAACCTTCCCCAACGCCAAAGTCTGACAGAATTATGAACAGCTTTACACAACCCATCAGGATATTTATGCAAATCAACTGAGTTAGATGTTTCCCCAGATCAACTATTCCCCAGTAGGTTTAATCTGTCATAGTGGCCTATAGTAAACAGAACATGTCTTGATTATAAACACTGGAGACATATCTCCATAAACTACTTGTACTCCTATATAACTTTATACATGTGTATCAACACAGCTGTGTAACCTTGCAGCTTAACAGTATTTAGCACCCTTAAGCCCAAGCACTAATAATCCCATTACAACCAATGTGTGATTTCTTGTAATATTCTGTGGAAGGTTATAAAATTCACTTACAAGTAGGAGCTGCAATGTGGTGCCACCAATTCGGTGCCATCACAGAGATGGATTATGACACTTGTTTCCAACACCATAATGGTAATGTGTGATATATTATGTCTGGGGAGGAGTCACGGTGTCTGTTACAAACATTGGTCATATATCATTCAGATACATCATAATACATAGAGGTGTGACTAAGAATGCTGCCAGCTTTAATAACCTTAGCTCTTCATCGAGTCTTCAGGGAGTCCTGTATTCTAACATCAGACCAGAGAAAAGATCTTCTAACACGTATTACAGCAGCTGCCTTCAGCAAATAGTGGCCGTCAGGGAGCTTCTAACTGTAGGACCATAGCAACCATAAGGTTTGAAGTCACTTCCTCAAATTACATAATTTTTACTGCAGTCACTATACACCTAAAGGAAGAACTACCAGCAGGGTGAAGCAGCCTGGTGACAACACTAGAATCAATTAATGCTACTTATTTACTGGAAATTATAACCAATAGCACTATATCCCCAGCAAATATCTGATCATTTTACTATGACTCACTAATTGAAAATTGAAAGTTGGTATTTGTATAGATGTTCTTTGCATATTTTGAGAATCTTGTTGATAAAGAAAAATGACAACATTGTAAACATTATGCTTTTCCTATTTGTTTCCATAGCTAGGACATTGATACCTATATGTTTCTGCCATAGAAGTAATAATTTGTGTTTTCCTTTTGCATTTTTCTTTAGTTAATATAAAAAAACAATTATCATATAATCCACAGTTATCACTTCCAATAGTTGAGCCTAACCTCCAAACCTGTCAATATGACATTCTTAAGCCTTTTATTAAGAGGCTTCTCTCAATAAAATGGTGATGATGAACATCTCTTAATGTGACATAGCCTGGGGAAGTGACATGTCTCACTACTACATCAAGCCATACACGTAGTACCTGGAGTAGTGATTAGTTTCTGACTGTCACCTCCTCCGCCCAGTGCTGCATCCACCATTAAATGTTTTCCCTGATAAATCAGACACAGGCTCAAAATGCAATTGTGACTGCCCTGTTAATGGTGGTATAGAGGTCGGCGAAAACATACTTGGAATCACTAGGTTTCAAACCCGGGACCTCTCAACTTGCAAGTGAGTGCTCTACTACTGAGCTATATCCCCAGACCTGACGTTTCCTACCTTTCACCTACACCTGGATCGGTATGATACACAATTGGGGCAGCTTACACTGGCAACCGGAACAGGGCAGATAGCCTACCGCCATGGACTAGCCAGAGCTAGCCCCTACAGTGGCTAGGATTACTGATAGATATGAAAAGAGCTAATGCGGATCTGTCAATCTGGTATCCTTGTACTCATTGGTGCATGACAACAGGACAATTGGTACAGGAAGACATAAGGCATTATGCAGTATTAAATTTGTGAAGAGATTTGAACATGGTGCCTCTTCTACTGAAGGACTTAGGATACTGAATGAGTAAGGTATTACTTCATACATCATATATCACATGATTTAGCAGGATCTTACAGTAATAGTAACCCATGTTGTAAATATCTAACATATCCTGACATTTAAGTAATCTGACCTGAGGAAATTGTCCTTTATTGGAAAAGTTGGATGTGGATATTCCAATAAATCTATCCAAAATATCATATTCCGATTCTGCTGTGGGGGTTTAATGCCAATTATTCAGCAGATATTACCAAAAAACAATATTTTCCACATTAGAAACATAATCTATCTACACCTTTCTAATATGAGGTACGTTGTAATAAGTGGGCAGCTAAATATGCTTAGTACAAGAACACTTTGGTTAGGTACTGTCAGCAAAATAGAAGTCAAAGGTACAAAGTACACTGGCAGGAAACTTTAATTCTTGAATTATTGGTTGCCTTGTCATCTATTTTTTGTACTAATTTAAACATTTGAATTCCTGGCCAATAGACCACCCTAAACAATGACCAAAACAAATGTAGTCCAAAGGCAAACACTAAATCTACATACCCTTAAAACATAAAATAGTGAATGCCTCATTGTAAAAACACATCCTTAAAGTTGTGTGTAATTAACAAGTAACTATTGTTGACTTTATACAGTGGTGTTATAAATAAATAGGTAAGTCTATATATACACAGTTCGTATTAAATATAGAACATTTAAGGGGCATTATAAGTTATATGTACATAATAAGGCATCATCGTATATAACCCGAAGTGTTTATAAATAATAACAAAAATAGGAAGTGGCCCCTTATGGACCATCGACCTATGGTGATAATGTTACACGTGTGTTATTATTAAACATGAGACGCGACGAAGAATATTCGATGTGTAGTAAGGTGATATTGAAAAATTTTTACAATGTTTTTACCGACCCGAGGTGGGGTAAATAACCCGAAAAAAAATTTTGACTTTTACTTACAAGAATATAATATAAGATATAAAAATAGATTTATACAAAATATGAAATATAGGTGTCCTACCAGGGTAGCAGGATCACCCTTACAATATTCCGGACTTCCGGCGAACCTGGAACGACTGGTTTCTGCAGCTCCATCCGGCGACATATGTGTGGTGGCAAACCACGTTGCTGTTATGATGTGCCCTGATGAAGATGGGAAGATGGAGACCCGGTTAGATGTTGTAGTCCATTGGGTGTTCGGGTTAGCGTCCATCCTCGCTGCAGGTTACGATCCAGGTATCAGGAGTCCAGCGTAAGGAACAGTGCCTCTGGCATATTAAATGCATTTACCCTCGGGTACAAGGAGACACCAACAGATGGACACTCAAAGATCTTCAGGATCTGTGTCCATCTTCTCAGCCGGCTCCACTGAGGCAGATGGAGCCGAGCTGCTACAGCTGCTCGTAGAGAGCGCCGCTGAAGCCTCGCTGGGAGTCTCGCTCCCCAAGCTCAAGGCCCTCATCACTGCGGACGGACTGTCCATTGCCTCGGATGCTGGTGCAGCAACCGTGGCAGTTGGGACAGCCCGGTTCCAAGTGGGGGGCGGGAGCAAGAGAGCTGCCGGAATCGGCGGAGCAGCCGGGACCGGTGGAGTGGCCAGGACCGGTGGAGTAGCCGGGGCTGGCGGGGCATCCGGGGGTATCTCTGTTATGTTAGACCTGTAAGTACCACATGCTACATCGGTGCATCATGTCCACATGCTGCATCGGTGCATCATGCCCACATGCTGCATCGGTGCATCATGCCCACATGCTGCATTACTGCATCATATTCACATGCTGTATTGATGCATCATGCCCACATGATGCACCGATGCATCATGTCCACATGCTGCATTGATGCATCATGCCCAGATGCTGCATTGGTGCATCATATTCACATGTTGCATTGGTGCATCACGTCCACATGCTGCATTAGTGCATCATGTCCACACGCTGCATTGGTGCATCATGCCCACATGCTGCATCGGTGCATCATTCCCACACGCTGCATTGATGCATCACGCCCACATGCTGCATCGGTGCATCACGTCCACATGCTGTATCGGTGCATCACACCCACATGCTGCATCGGTGCATCACACCCACATGCTGCATTGGTGCATCATGCCCACATGCTGCATTACTGCATCACACCCACATGCTGCATCGGTGCATCATGCCCACATGCTGCATCGGTGCATCACGTCCACATGCTGCATCGGTGCATCACGCCCACATGCTGCATCGGTGCATCACGCCCACATGCTGCATCGGTGCATCACGCCCACATGCTGCATCGGTGCATCACGCCCACATGCTGCATGGGTGCATCACGCCCACATGCTGCATGGGTGCATCACGCCCACATGCTGCATGGGTGCATCACGCCCACATGCTGCATGGGTGCATCACGCCCACATGCTGCATGGGTGCATCACGGCCACATGCTGCATGGGTGCATCACGGCCACACGCTGCATTGGTGCATCATGTCCACGTGCTGCATTCGTGCATCATATCCACATTCTCTGTCAATGCATGTCAGGCAATAATAGACAAAGAAAGCTCATTGAAAATCATTGTAAACCTAAACCATGTAAATGAGTGATGGATCTATCTTCTCACAGTCTGACCTTTGGTGAAGGGCATTGTTCAGTGTCGCACTTGTGTAAATGTTGCATAGTGTTTGTGTGACAACTGTGAAAACTACTGCCTCCCTCCCACACCTTGGTAAAAGGGCATTTCTTTAAGAACCGGCACGTTAACCTTCCCCAACGCCAAAGTCTGACAGAATTATGAACAGCTTTACACAACCCATCAGGATATTTATGCAAATCAACTGAGTTAGATGTTTCCCCAGATCAACTATTCCCCAGTAGGTTTAATCTGTCATAGTGGCCTATAGTAAACAGAACATGTCTTGATTATAAACACTGGAGACATATCTCCATAAACTACTTGTACTCCTATATAACTTTATACATGTGTATCAACACAGCTGTGTAACCTTGCAGCTTAACAGTATTTAGCACCCTTAAGCCCAAGCACTAATAATCCCATTACAACCAATGTGTGATTTCTTGTAATATTCTGTGGAAGGTTATAAAATTCACTTACAAGTAGGAGCTGCAATGTGGTGCCACCAATTCGGTGCCATCACAGAGATGGATTATGACACTTGTTTCCAACACCATAATGGTAATGTGTGATATATTATGTCTGGGGAGGAGTCACGGTGTCTGTTACAAACATTGGTCATATATCATTCAGATACATCATAATACATAGAGGTGTGACTAAGAATGCTGCCAGCTTTAATAACCTTAGCTCTTCATCGAGTCTTCAGGGAGTCCTGTATTCTAACATCAGACCAGAGAAAAGATCTTCTAACACGTATTACAGCAGCTGCCTTCAGCAAATAGTGGCCGTCAGGGAGCTTCTAACTGTAGGACCAAAGCAACCATAAGGTTTGAGTACCAAAGTCACTTCCTCAAATTACATAATTTTTACTGCAGTCACTATACACCTAAAGGAAGAACTACCAGCAGGGTGAAGCAGCCTGGTGACAACACTAGAATCAATTAATGCTACTTATTTACTGGAAATTATAACCAATAGCACTATATCCCCAGCAAATATCTGATCATTTTACTAAGACTCACTAATTGAAAATTGAAAGTTGGTATTTGTATAGATGTTCTTTGCATATTTTGAGAATCTTGTTGATAAAGAAAAATGACAACATTGTAAACATTATGCTTTTCCTATTTGTTTCCATAGCTAGGACATTGATACCTATATGTTTCTGCCATAGAAGTAATAATTTGTGTTTTCCTTTTGCATTTTTCTTTAGTTAATATAAAAAAACAATTATCATATAATCCACAGTTATCACTTCCAATAGTTGAGCCTAACCTCCAAACCTGTCAATATGACATTCTTAAGCCTTTTATTAAGAGGCTTCTCTCAATAAAATGGTGATGATGAACATCTCTTAATGTGACATAGCCTGGGGAAGTGACATGTCTCACTACTACATCAAGCCATACACGTAGTACCTGGAGTAGTGATTAGTTTCTGACTGTCACCTCCTCCGCCCAGTGCTGCATCCACCATTAAATGTTTTCCCTGATAAATCAGACACAGGCTCAAAATGCAATTGTGACTGCCCTGTTAATGGTGGTATAGAGGTCGGCGAAAACATACTTGGAATCACTAGGTTTCAAACCCGGGACCTCTCAACTTGCAAGTGAGTGCTCTACTACTGAGCTATATCCCCAGACCTGACGTTTCCTACCTTTCACCTACACCTGGATCGGTATGATACACAATTGGGGCAGCTTACACTGGCAACCGGAACAGGGCAGATAGCCTACCGCCATGGACTAGCCAGAGCTAGCCCCTACAGTGGCTAGGATTACTGATAGATATGAAAAGAGCTAATGCGGATCTGTCAATCTGGTATCCTTGTACTCATTGGTGCATGACAACAGGACAATTGGTACAGGAAGACATAAGGCATTATGCAGTATTAAATTTGTAAAGAGATTTGAACATGGTGCCTCTTCTACTGAAGGACTTAGGATACTGAATGAGTAAGGTATTACTTCATACATCATATATCACATGATTTAGCAGGATCTTACAGTAATAGTAACCCATGTTGTAAATATCTAACATATCCTGACATTTAAGTAATCTGACCTGAGGAAATTGTCCTTTATTGGAAAAGTTGGATGTGGATATTCCAATAAATCTATCCAAAATATCATATTCCGATTCTGCTGTGGGGGTTTAATGCCAATTATTCAGCAGATATTACCAAAAAACAATATTTTCCACATTAGAAACATAATCTATCTACACCTTTCTAATATGAGGTACGTTGTAATAAGTGGGCAGCTAAATATGCTTAGTACAAGAACACTTTGGTTAGGTACTGTCAGCAAAATAGAAGTCAAAGGTACAAAGTACACTGGCAGGAAACTTTAATTCTTGAATTATTGGTTGCCTTGTCATCTATTTTTTGTACTAATTTAAACATTTGAATTCCTGGCCAATAGACCACCCTAAACAATGACCAAAACAAATGTAGTCCAAAGGCAAACACTAAATCTACATACCCTTAAAACATAAAATAGTGAATGCCTCATTGTAAAAACACATCCTTAAAATGACATGTATGTGGATGAGTTATTCTATTCATCTATGCTAATTCATACCATATTCTGTCATAGTTATAGACTTTCCTTTTCAGTTAGTTCTATTGATCTTTTCCTATAGAGACCACTGTTATATCTGAGAGCAGAGGACAAGGTCACCAGAAGCACACTGGTGAGGCATAGTGGAAGTGAATCAGTCATTTCATAATGCCTCCATGTAGGACTGGCTAGTCACTCACTACCACAGCAGACAGCAGCAAAACCTTCTCCATGGATAACCGCACAGTGTGCAGGTTATCCATGGATAACCGCACACCTTACAAAATTGATGTCACAGCCTAAGGGAGTGCAATATCAACAGCTATGTGCATGGGAATATCCAGCAATCGTGGTATAATAAGAGAGTAATGAATGGGCTATCGGGCACCGAGTTCAGTGTATCGTAGAATATCGTAACGAGTGGCCGTAGGCCACGAGTTACGATATCCTACGATACACTGAACGAGGTGCCCGATAGCCCATTCCTTACTGTCTTTATTACACGATTAATCAATAAAAAATCAATAAATAATCAATAGAATATCAATAAAAACAAGTTGAAAACAAAAATCCTTCCCCGGGACACGAAGCCTGCCATAGTGTTTCTACACGATCGGTACACACAGCTCGGCGCCCGGCAGCGGACAGCGACAGCCCCGTCTCAGCTATACCGTATATCCTCGTGTTAAGGCCTGGTCAATTTGCCACTTAGTAAGGAGGTTTAGGTACTAATACATGCATGGGCGTATAAACGGGGAAATATGGTATGTAGCACACGGCGAAAAAAAGATGCGTTTAGACCGGGACGCGATCCACGGACCTCTCACGGCTGAGCGCAAAGCGCTAACCGCTAGACCACCGCGTCTCCTCTTCTCGCGGTTATGTTTGTGTATAATACACCTCCTCGCCTGGCAGCGGACAGCGACAGCGCACACGGCTTCGTATCATAGGAAGACCTGGTTCTAACCGAGTGTATCTCGTCAGTCCCTGTGGCGCAATGCATAGGGAGTTGGATTTGGGATGTGAGACTGCAGGTTCGATCCCTACCCTGGCCTGGACTATTTCGTGGGTTTTAACATGTGACATATGACATGTAAGGTGTGCTGATATCCATGGATATCAGGCACTAGTGCCTGTTATCCATGGATATCAGGCACACCTTACAAAAGTCATGATGCATGCATCATGGTGTGCAATATCGACAGGTATCAGCATGGGGATATCCAGAAAAAGCACCCAAAATCCAAGAAATCGTGTAATAACAGCTAATAATCTACTTCAAACACAGCTGGTCAATACAACACCATAGGGGTCTGAGCATTCTACCTTTACACAATGTTCTTGATAACTGAGACTGGGTGGAATCAGGCCTAAACCCAAAGTGGTCTACTTCATATATATTAGTGTGAGATTGAAACATTTAAAAGGTACACAATGCATCATTAATACTTTTATTTGGCACAATAATGATTATGTAACAGAAGTCAGCCCTTACAATCCACTGCCCTTGTTTTTTAGCTAGATGCTAGACATGCCTGCTCAATAGAGTAGTGAGGGGAGGTGATGAACAATCCACTTTGTACTGAGGTTAGTATATATGTGGCTTGACCTCTGAGTAATCAACATCCATCAAAGAGGAATGTTAGAAGGCAACTGAGCTTGTATCTGCATTATCAGGAAACAGGGATGACAGTAGGTGGAGGATAATAGCACAGCTTACATCTTGAAGTTCCATCAAGCAATAATGACTATAAAGTCATTACGCCATTTACAATCTCCTGCCATATGCTGTGAGCTTCACATCTTTCTTATATAAATATTGTTGTTGTAAAAACTTTGATTTAGTGAATAAAGTCATCATTCATTTCAAATAAACCTGGTTTCTGATGATGACAAAGCACAGAGTGTGGCAGGAATGGCATCATGTTTAGCAGAAGAGAACATTTATTTCACACTAATGCTGATGTAGCACCCATCAGTAAATCTATCAGTTTAAATCACAAGTCACAAACTGAAAGTGGTACTTAAATAATGGTCCCTTTAACATTTAATTCACACTAATGCTGATGTAGCACCCTTCAGTAAATCTATCAGTTTAAATCACAAGTCACACAGCTGAAAGTGGCATTGAAATAATACCACCTTTAATGAATCCCACCTCTGAGGAATTCTAACATCAAACAGGATCATGATCACAGGGAAAACGCCTTGAATAAACACAGGTCCTAAGGCATAATTATTGGGGTGTGAGAGCAGAATTTAGACCTGTGCAAAGGAATTTCTCAATAAGGAAGCGCAGTTATTATCTTGGCATCTTTAAATCTGTAATTACCTAAATGATACATAAGCAAAGGTTCACGAGTTGGAGGAATGTCGGTGGGTTAGCGCACGCGCCGATCAGGTGCCGTATCGCACGACGCCCACAGGGCAGAGTGCGATGCGGCACCTGATCGGCAAGTGCGATAACCCCCGGACATTCCTCCAACGAGTGTGCCTTTGCATTTATTTCATGTTATTTTCATCTAAATCAGATAAATAGAATCAAATTTACCAGAATGACTCCCCGTGCGCACTGTTTACATCACCATCTTGGAGCTATGACGTCACTAAATGGTCACTTGACCTCGGCGTGTGATATTTTCGTGGGTTATCGCACGGGGGGTGTGCGATACGGCCGATCGAGTGCTGGAGCTATGGGCTGTCAGTATCTCTGGCATATCAACATGAAATAAAATGAAGATCCTTACAACAGCCTCACAGACATGTATTGTGTTGTAAGTACACTTGTTAATTAGGCACGTTTATAAGTATTTGTCTGACATGGGGCTGCACAGTTCTGAGTAAATATAATTGTAGGATTGACATTGTCTTACAGAGAAGATTTATCTGGTGGAGATACGTTGAACGATAACTCAATAATATAGTGATCTTGCTTGAACATACATAATATCTTTAATGTATCAAAACTGATGCCAAATATTGTTGGCTCAGCTTTTCACTCATGTGTGGTGGTAGAGTAGACTACTGGATAAATGCATATCGTGTAAAATAGGTAAGATGATCTGATTGAAATATCCAATCTTGTACAGGTAGAATATCTGACAGCAATTTGATGTGCAAGGGTCTTTAAAGCTGTTATGTGCAGATATTAATAAGACATTTCAACCCCCTTTCTTCGGGTATCTTCTTCATAAATTGAGAGCCAATAGTCAAATTCCCTCATCAACCCCCTGATACCTTAGTATAAGCGAAGTTGATGAGTCTACCTGTCTTTGGGTACCACCTCAAACTATGCATTTGGGTCCAAAAACATGGAAAAATAAAGCCCAAATTGGGGCTCCAAGAATCCTTATAAAAATCCATAATAGGATCATGAATGTGGGTAGTAATATTCATTTAGGGCATATAGAGATGACCAAAAACAATAATGTTGCAGTCAAAAGTGTATACGCTGCCCTGCAGAAGGTGCTCCCGATATTAGGTGGTCCCGATGTTAAGTGGTCCCGATGCTAGGTGGTCTGGATGTTAGGTGACTGGATGTTAGGTGGTCTGGATGTTAGGTGGTCCCGATGTTAGGTGGTCCTGATGCTAGGTGGTCTGGATGTTAGGTGGTCTGGATGTTAGGTGGTCTGGATGTTAGGTGGTCTGGATGTTAGGTGGTCTGGATGTTAGGTGGTCTGGATGTTAGGTGGTCTGGATGTTAGGTGGTCTGGATGTTAGGTGGTCTGGATGTTAGGTGGTCTGGATGTTAGGTGGTCTGGATGTTAAGTGGTCCCGATGTTAGGTGGTCTGGATGTTAGGTGACTGGATGTTAGGTGGTCTGGATGTTAAGTGGTCTGGATGTTAGGTGGTCCCGATGTTAAGTGGTCTGGATGTTAAGTGGTCTGGATGTTAGGTGGTCTGGATGTTAGGTGGTCTGGATGTTAAGTGGTCTGGATGTTAGGTGGTCTGGATGTTAAGTGGTCCCGATGTTAGGTGGTCCCGATGCTAGGTGGTCTGGATGTTAGGTGGTCTGGATGTTAGGTGACTGGATGTTAGGTGGTCCCGATGCTAGGTGGTCTGGATGTTAAGTGGTCTGGATGTTAGGTGGTCTGGATGTTAGGTGGTCTGGATGTTAGGTGACTGGATGTTAGGTGGTCCCGATGCTAGGTGGTCTGGATGTTAAGTGGTCTGGATGTTAAGTGGTCTGGATGTTAGGTGGTCTGGATGTTAGGTGGTCTGGATGTTAGGTGGTCTGGATGTTAGGTGGTCTGGATGTTAAGTGGTCTGGATGTTAAGTGGTCTGGATGTTAGGTGGTCTGGATGTTAGGTGGGGGGTTTTGGATGTTAGGTGGTCTGGATGTTAGGTGGTCTGGATGTTAGGTGGTCTGGATGTTAGGTGACTGGATGTTAGGTGGTCCCGATGTTAGGTGGTCCCGATGTTAGGTGGTCTGGATGTTAGGTGGTCCCGATGTTAGGTGGTCCCGACGTTAAGTGGTCTGGATGTTAGGTGACTGGATGTTAGGTGGATCGGAGGTTTGGTGGTCTGGATGTTAGGTGACTGGATGTTAGTTTGATTAGATGTTAGCTGACTGGATGTTAGGTGGATTAGATGTTAGGTGGTCTGGATGTTAGGTGGTCTGGATGTTAGGTGGTCTGGATGTTAGGTGGTCTGGATGTTAGGTGGTCTGGATGTTAGGTGGTCTGGATGTTAAGTGGTCTGGATGTTAAGTGGTCCCGATGTTAGGTGGTCCCGACGTTAAGTGGTCTGGATGTTAGGTGACTGGATGTTAGGTGGATCGGAGGTTTGGTGGTCTGGATGTTAGGTGACTGGATGTTAGTTTGATTAGATGTTAGCTGACTGGATGTTAGGTGGATTAGATGTTAGGTGGTCTGGATGTTAGGTGGTCTGGATGTTAGGTGGTCTGGATGTTAGGTGGTCTGGATGTTAGGTGACTGGATGTTAGGTGGTCCAGATGTTAGGTGGTCCCGATGTTAGGTGGTCTGGATGTTAGGTGGTCTGGATGTTAGGTGGTCCCGACGTTAAGTGGTCTGGATGTTAGGTGACTGGATGTTAGGTGGATCGGAGGTTTGGTGGTCTGGATGTTAGGTGACTGGATGTTAGTTTGATTAGATGTTAGCTGACTGGATGTTAGGTGGATTAGATTTAGGTGGACTGGATGTTAGGTGGTCCAGATGTTCGGTGGATTAGATGTTAGGTTGATGTCATGTTACCTTGACTTCATTTCAGGTTAATGTCATTTCAGGCGATGGATGTTTAATGAAAAAAAAAACACATTTTCAGTCAGATCATTTGGAGATATTGAAAAGGGGAGGAAGATAGTTGTGCTGGATGTCAGAAAATGACCTACATTCATGAGGGCTTTAATTCAGGGTGGCTGATTGTCTGGGGGCTGGTTTCCTGGAGGGCTTAAGCTATGGTGGCCACTCTTCAGGGGGCCACTCTTTAGGGGGCCAATATTCCCCAGTATAAAAATTAGTATAAAAATGGTCCAATAAGGTGCCCGATTGCAGTCTAGTGGGTTGTTGAATAAACTGGAATAACTCACTATTAGTACAAAGATTATTTACAGTGGAATCATCATTGTCTTTTTGGCGATTAACATTAAAATCGCCCAAATAAAATATTTTTCGATTTGTTTGTGACCTTAGGTTTTAACAATGAAAGCTAGTTATAAATGGCTCTCTTATTTCATCTCTATTAGGGAATCTGTCTAGTCTGAAAAATTGATTACCAGGCACCTCAAGGTCTATGTTTTTGCACCCTGGGTGCAACCAAGTTTCAACTATACCTGCTATATGTACTGACCTGACAAGAGTAAAAGAATTGGCTCTAGCATTAAAACACATCATCACCAGACCTTTTTTAGCTATATATATATCATCAAAAAGTTATAGGCTCAGTTACAATTGAGCATTTTATGCTGATACGTGTTGAATGTAGCAGTGCATATAAAGATAACAAAAATGACAAACAAATACAAAGATTAGCAGGTCAGAATATACCACGGTCCTGCTTTGTATATGTAGCATGTTATGACAGCCTTCAGTGTGGCACTGAGTCAATGTAATTATGTTGCTTCCAAAGACCTGTTAGCTCTACTTAAGCATAGGTCTATAAATAGATTATCTAACTCCATGTTCATTTCATAGTCAGCTGTGTGGAGACTGGTTTGCACGGTTCAAAAATGATTCAATAGAGTCTACA
Source organism: Acholoe squamosa (assembly GCA_949317995.1). Classification (NCBI taxonomy): domain Eukaryota; kingdom Metazoa; phylum Annelida; class Polychaeta; order Phyllodocida; family Polynoidae; genus Acholoe; species Acholoe squamosa. The sequence goes on from OX439037.1 coordinate 91,914,593, forward strand.
GCTCTAACTATTTCAATTCTATATAACATATCGACCTAATAATAAGTAATTAAGTAAAAGTGGAAGTGTTATTTGTGAAATCAAAAGAAAGTGGAGATGTTTATAAAAATACATAGTAATCAATACATAGTAATCATGTGGCCACTATGTTTACTTCTTATGAGTAAGGCCTTTTAGTGGCCAAAGAATTTCACCTGAAAATGCTCAGTCTCTGGTTTTACTGATTTTTTGGTTTTGTCTTTGTCTTTTTTCTTCAATGCCAACTGTAGTGGGGATACTGGAGATGGGGTGGATGCTACTGGTGTGATAGCTATAGTGGCTGAATGGCTCGGTGCTGGTGGGCTCACAATTGTGGACGCTATCTCACATAGGGACTATAACATTTTGCTTATATTTTAACATGTTCAACTCCTCTACCAGAGCCTCATCATGGTTTTTCCATGAAGGGCAGACAACTTATTTTGCTGTGTTCTTAGCCTTCAGACCTGTGTCTTTAATTTTCTGAGCCCTACTTGATTTTGCGCAAATTCAGCTTTTTTTGAAGCACAGGGCATGCTCAATTGATGAGAATGTGTATCCATCAATTATAATGCTACAAGAGAAAAAGTTACTGAAGCGTTCATGTTCCGATTGGTATGCTATGTAGTCCTCTCCTATCACAGTCTTTGCGTTAGCCAACTGAATATCAGGGGGGAGCTAATTGAGACGCTCATGCTTAAAGTATTTCCCATTATAATTTATATAATATCCCCCTGCCTCATGCTTTGGCATCAATACGCCTCAGATGCTAGTCTAGCTACTGTCACAACATCTGCTCTTTGTTTCATGAGGTATCGATTAGCATCCTCAGAGATGAAAACCTTGCTGTACATTGGAAAGTTTTTAAGCTCGCTCTTTTTCCCCAATATTTTGTCACGACTGGCACATTAAGTGAAGATTACAGTTATATTCCTGTGAGATGATATGGCTGTGCCTTGTCTAAATGCTATATCACTTTCAAAATAGTCAAAGGAGGAGTCAATAGCAGATAAGAGTGCATATACTTTGTGCTTTGGCTCGTCGCCTTGGGTGAACGGGAGGCCTTCAATAATAATGCTTTTGCATTTTTGAATGTTGTCAATGATGCTAATTTCCTCCTCATGTTCCTTTATCTCATCTGTGTTGATTTGTATTTGTCATTCAGCGCTGTCAAGCCTGGCCACTATGGCAGCCACACTGTTGTTATTGACATCACTCGCCTGCAGAGCTGTCACATCGTTCTCAGTGTACTCCAACAAGGTCTTGTACTCACTTAGCTTCTGGTCAACAGATTCTTTCTTTGCCATAAGGAATTTTAGAGCCACGCCTATCCTTTGCAGATGAGGGTCTGGTTTTGGCATTGACTAGATCCTCAACTGCTCTCTCTGCTTCGTCAGCAGTTGGTTTGTTATCTGCCATGTTGGAAAGTCAGGTTCAGAAATTCCTTAGTGAGGTATGTATTATGATATTCAGCAATTATCAAATCTCGGGTCTCTATAGACACATCCTGCTGGGTCTGGATGTATTCACACTGATACTGTGCCACATATAGTACAAACTGGGCCTTCAATCTCTTATTATTGAGAAAATTCAGGGTGCGCTACACCTAGAGTTCTCTACTCAGCTTTTCCTGCCATACGCTATATGAGAATGATTAGTCTGAATGACAGTGATTTTCTATACATGTATTTATTTTTACATGTTTAGTAAGATTCTGGACTCCCATAGACTAACGCACGGTAAAGCATATTGTGATTATTTACGATATATGGGTTCGTATTTGCCAAAAAGTTATTTGACATTTCGACTGTATTACCCCTCCTTCCGGCCTCATCACTCGGCGCAGGAATCTATATCCAGCATTTGAATTTTTTTTTCCCACATACCTGATGTTTGCAGACCTCTTTAGCATAGATTTCAATGGAGCCTGGTGGAGTTATTCACAGGAAAACATTGTTAGCCATTTTGTATTAATTTCTTACCTGAAATCCAAAGATTATAGCCAGGAGAATACATTTTGTAAAACCAAGCGATACGGCCCGGGTCCGCTCTGCGCGAAGCCATTGTTTTTGTTCCTTGCCGGGAGAGGTACCGCCGTGTTTACAGTCACTTTTCGTATGGAATCCAGCCATGACATGTTATAATATTAAAATCCCAAGAAGTATTCGATCCATAGACAAGGAATGCGTGCTAATTTTCTCCATTTTCTTCGATATAAATAAGAATCCATTGATTTTCCCAAAGTACGCGAGTCGCGGTCCGGCTTTCCCACCCGCCTCCTTGTCCGGCGAAAGTGTGTCAGTGTCCCGGATGTAGATATAGGTCAACTGCTCGTCGTACAAGAAAGACGCCGAAAATTTCGGACCGTTTTGAAAAATCAATGGATTCTTATATATAGACGAGTAATGCGTGCTAATTTTCTCCATTTTCTTTGATATAAATAAGAATCCATTGATTTTTTATGATCAAATACTGACACTACTTTTTCTGCGGAGTAGTCCTAACCAGAAGTAAATAACCAAGATGGCGGGACCTGCCCCAAAAGTTCAATTAAACAGTGAGTTTTTGTTTGATTTCATCGCTTCCCTGTGCCTAAACATGTAAAAATAAATATAGGAATGACAAATTTTGTGTATCGAATGTTTGTATTGACATCTCGAGCCGGTCACATTTCCAATGCATGGAAATGTGACCGGCTCGAGATGTCAATACAAACATTCGATACACAAAATTCGTCATTCCTATATACTTATTTTTATATGTTTAGGAAGATTCTGGATTTGCATAGACTAAACCATTGGGATTCGTATTGGGATTGTTTACGATATATGGGTGTGTATTTGTGAAAAACTTATTTAATATTTTCTCTGTATTGCCCCTTCTTCCGGCCTCATCACATTGGGGTAGGAATGTCAACAAAGGCAGGGACTACTTCTGTCGTCTGCAAACCACACTTCCAAAGTATTTTGGTCCACATTCTTTCAAAAATCGATGTGAATAACCTATAATAGCCCTTATGGCTTGGTAAATACCTTATATATTGACCTCCTGAGCCAGTGCTAGCTGTACACTTTTGGTTATCTCATTTAATCCAGCCAGGTAGGCTACGACATGTTTAGATTTCAACTTGTTTTGGTTCATTTACACTCGGTGACAGGGCGTTCACTTTCCAAGGAAAGGTTTAGTCTATTACAGTACTTTAACCAACTGAAACATCTGTTAGGTGAGTGTAAACGACCTTGCTGCCACCTTGTGTCAACTTAGGAACAGCAGGTCGCCAGCTAAAAATGTACAGATGCCTACACAGAATCGACCTAAAATTCAATTCTATAAGGTTTATAATGACTCCATAACCTTGATTTCAATTCAAATAACAAACAAAAGGTGATTAAACGCAGTGAAAGGTGAATTTAAAGTAAGATGATTGATTTTTGTATAGGGGATTATTTTTTTGGAATGATTTTTCAAGAGGGAACTATTTTTTCTGCGACGCAGTCACAAACAGGAAGTAGGTAGTGATCGGACCCTACTGGGTCAGTTCATGTGTAGAGGACCAGCAGGCTCCCAGTTCCTTCTAGGATCTCTCTTAAACTGCACTGGCACAAAATAACAAACAAATGTTAAGTAGATTGCATCATTCTCTTCTAACAAGGTTAGATATTCATTAAATCACCAACAACCACTTCTTGCTGCTGTCAAACGTGCCCGACAACCTCACTTGTCATTCTGCATGACAAGCAATATGGCCATTACCATGACAATTAAATGAGGTATTTTCTATTGTGTAAGAAGGAAACAGTATAATGGCGATGACAGATGAAATGTCATTAAAGATGTAAATACAATGGATAATATGGGAAGAGAAGAGAGTGTTACATGATTTTCCGATGGAAGGACATGTCAATGAACTCTATTAGTCATAGGTTTAAGCATTCCTGAATACTAAAAGAGTTCTTGCTCCTGTCAGAGAATTCATAGGTTTGCTCGGCAGCTTAACTTAATATTCTACTGGACAGGTAATGTGGCCATCATTTTTATATCAATAGAGTTTCTTCGCCACTAGAGTTTGAAGCAATAGTATAAGGGAAACTATGGCTTGTATTCATGAGAATCCCACCCCCATATATACCACCGCCCCCACCCCCACCCCCACCCACTCTATCAGTGCCAACTGGAGCTTCTGCTGTTCAGCACAGCCCCCTGGTGTCTTACACTAGAAGCGCTCAAGTTAGTGGCGCTTAACTTAGCAAAGATATCATAGCAACGCCAAACAAATTTACACTCTCCCAGCATATTCTCTCAGAGGTAAGTTTTTTCAGTAAATTAAGGGTCTATCTCTGGAACTACCAGACTGATTTTAATGTATGACCTATCTAATTGAAGATATTAGCATGTAGAGTCCAAATTAACCATTGACCGCCAGATTCCATTAAGAATAAAGTCAGGGCAGGTGCCGATATTTTTGAATCAATATCCAAGATGGCGGTAATTGCAGTCTAAATGAAGAATTTTGAGGCTATAAAACATTTGCCAAAGAATATTGATAAATCAAATGTCAATTATGAAAAATTAAAGTCAGTCAAATATGTAACTAATAACCTATTCATGAAAATACTTTTGCCATGATTTTTAGATAACAGGTCGTTGAGTTAGCTGGCACTTTTCTACCTGGTTCACAGCCTGAAAATTTTGCTTCATCTGGTACTCCAAGAGTACTACACTTTGAAGTAGTCAAAGATTGATTATTAATAACCAGCGGTGAAATAACCCATTTATATATATATATATATATATATATATATATATATATATATATATATATATATATATATATATATATATATAGGGTAACTAGGAATATGAGCAGTCAAGAGGAATTATGTCACTATAGGGCTTGATGAAAAATAAGATGTTATTCCAGATGTAAATACCATGGGTAATGCTGTGAATGCAGGGCGGGCGTACTACTTATTGTGCTTTTCAAAGGGTCAATTGTCAATGATACCATAATTAGTGACATAAGAATAATAATGGATACTTGATATGGTACATCTCAGAGTTCATTATTCATCATATACATTAATGGAGCTGTTGGTATTGCCTGTGAATGGATGATAATGAAAGTCTAGTAAAGTTGACTGCATCTTTTAGCATGCAAAAGATGTCTATTGTATGACCTGCACTGTAAAGTGAACACCATGATGATACTAGAATTTGTGTAACAGAATAGACTAGTATTTGTAACTGCACAGAGCTACTGCAGGAGGTAATTGAGGCACCTACAGAGACGCAGTACAGAGCTGCTGCTGGAGGTAATTGAGGCACCTACAGAGATACAGTACAGAGCTGCTGCTGGAGGTAATTGAGGCACCGACAGAGATGCAGTACAGAGCTGCTGAAGGAGTTTATTGAGGTACCTACAGAGACACTGTACAGAGCTGCTGCAGGAGGTAATTGAGGCACCTACAGAGACGCAGTACAGAGCTGCTGCTGGAGGTAATTGAGGCACCGACAGAGACGCAGTACAGAGCTGCTGCAGGAGGTAATTGAGGGTCCTACAGAGACACAGTACAGAGCTGCTGCAGGAGGTAATTGAGGCACCTACAGAGACGCAGTACAGAGCTGCTGCTGGAGGTAATTGAGGGACCTACAGAGACACAGTACACAGCTGCTGAAGGAGGTTATTTAGGGACCTACAGAGATGCAGTACACAGGTGCTGCTGGAGTTAATATAGGGACCGACAGAGACGCAGTACAGAGCTGCTGCAGGAGGTTATTGAGGCACCTACAGAGACACAGTACAGAGCTGCTGCAGGAGGTAATTGAGGCACCTACAGAGATGCAGTACAGAGCTTCTGCTGGAGGTAATTGAGGCACCTACAGAGACGCAGTACACAGCTGCTGAAGGAGGTTATTTAGGGACCTACAGAGATGCAGTACACAGCTGCTGCAGGAGGTTATTTAGGGATTTATAGAGACGCAGTACAGAGCTTCTGCTGGAGGTAATTGAGGCACCTACAGAGACGCAGTACAGAGCTGCTGCAGGAGGTAATTGAGGGTCCTACAAAGATGCGGTACAGGGCTGCTGCAGGAGGTAATTGAGGCACCTACAGAGACGCAGTACAGAGCTGCTGCTGGAGGTAATTTAGGGACCTACAGAGATGCGGTACAGGGCTGCTGCAGGAGGTAATTGAGGCACCTACAGAGACGCAGTACAGAGCTGCTGCTGGAGGTTATTTAGGGACCTACAGAGACACAGTACAGAGCTGCTGCAGGAGGTAATTGAGGGTCCTACAGAGACGCAGTACAGAGCTGCTGCTGGAGGTAATTGAGGGTCCTACAAAGATGCTGTACAGAGCTGCTGCAGGAGGTAATTGAGGCACCTACAGAGACGCAGTACAGAGCTGCTGCTGGAGGTTATTTAGGGACCTACAGAGACGCAGTACAGAGCTGCTGCAGGAGGTTATTTAGGGACCTACAGAGACGCAGTACAGAGCTGCTGCAGGAGGTTATTTAGGGACCTACAGAGACGCAGTACAGAGCTGCTGCTGGAGGTTATTTAGGGACCTACAGAGACACAGTACAGAGCTGCTGCAGGAGGTAATTGAGGGTCCTACAGAGACGCAGTACAGAGCTGCTGCAGGAGGTAATTGAGGCACCTACAGAGACACAGTACACAGCTGCTGCTGGAGGTAATTGAGGGTCCTACAGAGATGCAGTACAGAGCTGCTGCAGGAGGTAATTTAGGGTCCTACAGAGAAACAGTACACAGCTGCTGCTGGAGGTAATTGGGGCACCTACAGAGACACAGTACACAGCTGCTGCTGGAGGTAATTGAGGGTCCTACAGAGACGCAGTACAGAGCTGCTGCTGGAGGTAATTGAGGGACCTACAGAGATGCAGTACAGAGCTGCTGCTGGAGGTAATTGAGGCACCTACAGAGACGCAGTACAGAGCTGCTGCTGGAGGTAATTGAGGCACCGACAGAGATGCAGTACAGAGCTGCTGCTGGAGGTAATTGAGGCACCTACAGAGATGCAGTACAGAGCTGCTGCTGGAGGTAATTGAGGCACCTACAGAGACGCAGTACAGAGCTGCTGCTGGAGGTAATTTAGGGATCTACAGAAACGCAGTACAGAGCTGCTGCTGGAGGTAATTGAGGCACCTACAGAGACGCAGTACAGAGCTGCTGCTGGAGGTAATTGAGGGTCCTACAGAGGCGCAGTACAAAGCTGCTGCAGGAGGTTATTGAGGCACCTACAGAGATGCAGTACAGAGCTTCTGCTGGAGTTAATATAGGCACCTACAGAGATGCAGTACACAGCTGCTGCAGGAGGTAATTGAGGGTCCCACAGAGATGCAGTACAGAGCTGCTGCTGGAGGTTATTTAGGGACCTACAGAGATGCAGTACAGAGCTGCTGCAGGAGGTAATTGAGGCACCTACAGAGATGCAGTACAGGGCTGCTGCAGGAGGTAATTGAGGCACCTACAGAGATGCAGTACAGAGCTGCTGCAGGAGGTTATTGAGGCACCTACAGAGACGCAGTACAGAGCTGCTGCTGGAGGTTATTGAGGCATCTACAGAGACGCAGTACAGAGCTGCTGCAGGAGTTAATATAGGGACCTACAGAGATGCAGTACAGAGCTGCTGCAGGAGGTTATTGAGGCACCTACAGAGACACAGTACAGAGCTGCTGCAGGAGGTTATTGAGGCACCTACAGAGACACAGTACAGAGCTGCTGCTGGAGGTAATTGAGGCACCTACAGAGACACAGTACACAGCTGCTGCAGGAGGTTATTGAGGCACCTACAGAGACGCAGTACAGAGCTGCTGCAGGAGTTAATATAGGGACCTACAGAGACGCAGTACAGAGCTGCTGCAGAGGTAATTGAGGGACCTACAGAGACGCAGTACAGAGCTGCTGCTGGAGGTAATTGAGGCACCTACAGAGACGCAGTACAGAGCTGCTGCAGGAGGTAATTGAGGCACCTACAGAGACGCAGTACACAGCTGCTGCAGGAGTTAATATAGGGACCTACAGAGACACAGTACAGAGCTGCTGCTGGAGGTAATTGAGGGTCCTACAGAGACGCAGTACAGAGCTGCTGCAGGAGGTAATTGAGGCACCTACAGAGACGCAGTACACAGCTGCTGCAGGAGGTAATATAGGGACCTACAGAGACGCAGTACAGAGCTGCTGCAGGAGTTAATATAGGCACCTACAGAGACGCAGTACCTTAAGGTCTCTCACACAGCAGTACCTCCAATCACATGGGACAATAAACCACTAATCAGTGTTTTACATTAATCTCGCTACTTCCGTTCTAATCAGTATTATTTGTATTTAGACCAGATGAATTAGTGAAAAACAGATTCATAAAGACCTTCTGTCTCAATATTTAGAATGGAAATGAATTGATAGTTAGGGCACATGTAGTAATGGGACGCTGCACATGTACTGCACATGTTAGGATTTGTCTCCTACATGACATGTGGGAAGGCAAGTCAAGTCAGGTTGAGGCTTGCACATATTGTATGTCAACTTGACATGCCTAGCGAACACATTTCCTGGTTCATGCACCTGAGTGCCAGGTATTACTGTGTTACAATTGGGGCAATGGCAGTCAATAGCTGTGTACCAGTGGTGCAATTAAGGTATATGAGGTAGGGGATATTACCCAGCAAATTGTTGTGACTCCTCGTCAACCTGTGTGAAGTGGCTCACACATGTCGCTAGATGGAACACGACGTCGCTATAGCACAAGATCACCAGGAATAGCAATGGTGGTGATCACATGGCCTCACCTCAGATGGCGAGGATGGTGATCACTCAGACTCACCAGGGATGGCGACGCGGGTGATCACTCACCTCGCTAGATGAAACACGCACCTCGTCATAGCACATGTTCACCAGGGATGGCGAGGATTGTGATCACTCATCCTCACCAGGGATGGCGACATGAGTGATCACTCATCCTCACCAGGGATGGTGACATGAGTGATCACTCACTTCGCTAGATGAGACGCACACCACGTCATAATGCACATTCACCACGGATGGCAAGGATTGTGATCAGTCACCTCGCTAGATAAAACGCATACCTCGTGATAGCACAGGTTCACCACAGATGGTGAGGATCTTGATCACCCACACTCACCAGGGATGGTGACACGAGTGATCACTCACCTCGCTAGATGAAACGCACACCATGCCATAGCGCATGTTCACCGAGGATCGTGATGACTCACACTCACCAGGGATGGCAAGGCGGTTGATCACTCACCTCGCTAGATGAAACACACACCACGTCATAGCGCAGGTTCACCATGGATGGCGAGAGTGGTGATCACTCAGACTCACCAGTGATGGCGACACTGGTGATCACTCATCTTGTTAGATGAAAAGCTCATGATCATCGACATTGGTAATCATGCAGCCTCACATCTGCCAGATCAAAGTATGTTTTGCCAGAGAAGGTATTGCCATATGTATCTTCCCTCTAACCACAGACATGTTGATATTTCCCTATGTATTTTTCCTGTAACCAGAGAAAAGGTGTTTATGGATAGTTGCTTTCATTTTAGAGATACCTCTATCTAAATTCAATTGATATTCTCTCTATATAATCTTGTTTGATTCAACTCTGAAGTATTACATGGAAATCAGTGTGAAACAAAGCACATTTGATACGTATGGGACTTATACTTCATGCCCACACTTCCTAGATAGGCTACATGTGGAACAGTGGTGCTGTCTCAACACCTTTGGCAATGGTGGTGATAAGTTGCCACTGTGAGTGAGAGTGAGTGACAGATGATGCAATCCTCAGAGAGCATTGACTTGGAGTGACACAAATTCACGCATTGAGTGAGACAAAGGCTGGCAATGGTGGTGATAAGTTGCCATTCTGAGTGAGAGTGAGTGACAGATGATGCAATCCTTAGAGAGCATTGACATGGAGTGACACAAGTTCATGCATTGAGTGAGACCAATGTTGGCAATGGTAGTGATAAGTCGCCATTATGTGTGAGAGTTGATGCCAGTGGCACGGGAGTGGTACATAATCACACAGTGAGTCAGATCCATGTTGGCGATGCTTGTGATAAGCCGCCATTCTGAGTGAGAGTTGACAGGCAGTGGCACATACTCACGCAGTGAGTTAGATCCATGTTGGCGATGGTGGTGATAAGTCACCATGCTTTGTGAGGGATGACAAGGGGTGGCACATACTCACGCAGTAAGTGAGATCATGTTGGTGACTGTTGTGATAAATTGCCATGCCATGTGAGACTGACACACAGTGGCGAAAGATGACAAGGACATGGAGTACATGGCAATGACATGTCTGCATGTTTTGTAGACATTGAGGCTATGCATTGTACATTGGGGGCATAAAACCTTTTGGTATTCCTCCTGGGCCACAGTTAAGGTGTCTGATCTCTCCTGTTGACTTTAGGTCCGCAGGTTGAAAATGCCTAAATCTTCAACTTTAGGAGGTTAAAAAAGATGACTTTAGGTCGTCATCCGGATGACCTAAATCATCAGTTTGACAATAATGACAGTACAGAGTTGTTGCACTTAGGTCATCAGGATTTTAGGTCGTCATTTTGACCACCTTAAGTAGTAGTTTTAGATATTTTCAACCCGAGGACCTGAAGTCGTCACCACTGACGAGTATCAGACCTTCCAGGTTTTCAGTGTAGTGGTAGGCAGCTAATGAAATGAATGTAGTACCAGACCCCTGTCAGATTATCAAGCAATCTAAAGAGATGTTAGAGGGTAACTTACTCTGCTGATATCTACATTATCACCTGATCACTCTGTATTCTTTCTGAAATATTTACAGATTAATTTCAGTACAATCCAATTGTGCCATCTGATCTGACTGCTGTGATGACTTCATGTACATAGGCATGAAATTTAAATTCGACAACAATGATACCGCCAGGAAGATACTAACAGACTCTGCCCCCCACAATCTGATGACATCCACACCAGGTTTTTTACTGGACAGATGGATTTGCAAAAGGAAATCCCATATATGACAACCCGGATGGCTATGCCTCAGCTAAAAAGAGGGGCATGAATAAGGTTGGACAATTATTGGTGAAGCTAGGAACCACCTATCTTTCTGAACGCCCCAACCAAGCACCCGACACTGGTGCCAACAATGAGAACCTGACAGCGGGGTAACAAGCTGCGGCTGCAGCTGGTGCCAAACGACCACTGGTTAGTAGTGTCCCAGCTAATCAGTGGAGGATAAACAGATGTCAAACCAGATCGTGCGGACAGACAATTCTGTAAACTGATTATAAAAGAACTGCTAGGTAAGCCATGGTGCTGGACCCCTCCACCTAAGTAACCCTCAAATAAAGATAACCGATGAATACTTTCTGGTGTCGATAAAGGAACCTACACTCCCAGTAAGACAGTGCCAATCATCAGCCTGGACGAGTGGATGATAATATAGTAAATTGCTATAAGGCTACTACTTGAACTATCCTCCGTCACTTACAGATGTCTTCAATGTCAACTGAAGCGTTATGCACACACTGCTGATCAGTGATGACCTAATTGGAGCCATGCAGAATGAGATGACCAAAACCACCGCAACCGTTACTGGCTGGAAGACCGTCAGTGGAGCAACCTTGACTACCATTAAAGAATGACTGATTGATCCAACCAACTTCAACAAAATTCCAACACAAAGACTATATGTCCCTGAAGGCCAGAAGGTGTTAAATTCAGGTGTAGGCATGAACAAGAAGCCGAAAGCTGTATAAGTTACTCCGTGAATATGAACACGCTAATTGAAAAAGTGAATGAAAAATATCACAAGGTGGCCATTATTATGTGTCTAATACTTGTATTCTATGTGCATGCTCACAACAAAAACAGAGGTTCAACTCTACCCGCCCTACCACTCGTACAACAAATGTTAATCGTATATAGCAGGCAATGATTGTATAGTAGCATGCAACACTGTGGATGGGTGGTCCACCCCCAGGTATGATAGGAATATGTTCAGGTGGAACTGCTATAAAAAGGACTAAAGTGTACTACATCAAGCTAAATAAAGAAGATCACATGACCACTGATAACATCTCTAGAGGACACGTGATTGATAAATTCCATAAAGCAATGAAAACCAATGCTATTAAGTAAAAAAGAAATAGTACGGGCATAATGTCCAGAAGTGCACTATTTAGGTAGTAAACCATGGCCTGATAAATATACTAGTTTTCTATCTATCTATATATCAAAATATATGATATATGTTAGGAGTTTGTGTTTTCTAACATTAATGTCTTCGGTAGATCCACATCAGAATGTAGAGTTTTCTTAAATACACTTTAATAATAGTCGTAATGTAGAGGTACTGGCCTGTATGAGTACATACATGTACATGTACAGTAAGTGATCCTGTATATTTACACTGTATACAGTATGCCCAAGGCCAGCAAGTCACCCTGCTATGGGGAGTACATAATTATAGCAGGTACTTGACCCTACAGAGGGTTTACCTATTAATTGATACTGTAAACCATGCATGGCTAATGAACACAAAAGATCCAAGTCTCCAATCCCAATACAGTGGCATTATTGAGGGTGGTAGAAGTAGAGAACTATCTCCCCCAAACCATTTGATGGTCATTCAGTTTTAGCACTGAATTGACCTAAAGGCAGGTAGGCCTATGTTAGCTACAACCACATGGTCCAGACACTTGTATTTCAGATTTAGACACAGTTGTGGTGTCATCTATGCATATCATTAGTTGTTCCTAGTTTCTTCGCAGATAACCTTGTACACTATCATTTGTGCACAATGCTAAATTGAACCTATTGAGGTCATTATCATATTGCAATTGATTGATAAGCTCTGGGGTCAGTATTGGGTTGAGATGGGCACTATATGAATCTACATACTGAATAGATGGTTATACTACTGCCCTCTGGTGGAAGAACCTACACAGGTAAGGCTAAATAGGGGCAGATTCACTGAGCAATGTTTGGGCCTATTTTGAGAGGATCTTAGCTTTGGGGAGCTAGAGTAAAAAATGTAGACTACTATTCTTCATTATTTTAGTCACAACTGATAGAAAACATCTTGAGCTGTAAGTAGAGGGCAAATTTATGTATATCGGCCTATAATTTGACAAGTTACGGAGGCTCGAAGTTGGACAATACACCAAAAATGTCCTTTTTTGTCCAATTTCCATCATTCCCACCTATATATTGTTAAGCTAGGCAGTGTTAGAATGTGATAAACCCATTTTGCCTTTGGTGAGGGGTCATAGCTATCTATTAAAAATACTTTGGCCATGTCCCTACCTCAACTGGCTTTCACACATGTGTTATAATATCGAACTGTGAGCATCCTCACATACATAACACTTTTTTATGTCTTAAACTTCTTTGCTCACAAAGTACATCCTCACTGTTCTTATTACCTGTGTTGAGAAGGGTCCCTAGGGGGGATTTGATGGTAAATAAATGAAAGTGCTGGTTTGCTGCAGATACGAGCTAGGTCTCATGAACCAAAATTCAACTCCCGAAAACGTTATGTATGTGAGGTACACTTTTATACATCTGTAGGCTATCTAAATAAATAATTCTTTATTTCTAGTCTATTCTAGTGTAGTATGTATATGAATTGAATGATTAAAACAAAAATCATGGCTCAAGTCTGCATAATACCATTTGGTATTGGTGTGAAAATCCTCACATACGTAACAAAAATATGTGGGGGAGAAAGGAAATGTTTCCAGTTGCCCTGGCAGAAATGACTGACGACTGGAAGTTACTCAGAGTGATTTTGCAGCTCCATTTACACTGAAATTTCTCAAAAAGGTAATGAATTTCAATCAAATTCTCATGAAATAGTGTGTGTTATATATGTGAGGGTCTGGAAGTGTCTTAGATTGCATGGAAATGATGAACTTTGTGTTATATTGAATTGAAAGTCCCAAGTCATAGACTGGCCATAGCAGCTTGGTTATGCCATTTAATCTGGCCAGGAAGCCCCATACTCTTTAAAAGCTTGATTTTCCTCACATATGTAACGTTTTCACTGGGGAATGGAAATTGCCCTTCCTAAGCTACTCCTGCTGTATATTTATCCCCAAATCATTGTTATTTGTTGAAATTAGGGCCTACCTTTACTGCTAGGGTTCATTAGGTCCAGTTTGAATATTTTGAAATGACACCCAAGCCTGTCTGGGGTGAGAAGTATGGATTATTTTTCGAAATTTTCACCTCCCACATCCCAAAAGTGAATTATTTTGTGAGATTACCTGCTCTTACCATTGTTTATTTACTCCTAGACAAACAATCAATCATTTCAGTACATATAACCTCTCTTTTGGTATGTACTTTGCCAGCAGTATTCCTCTTCTCACCCTTCTCGGCATTTCGTTACATATGTGAGGTGTTTACTATATGTGTTGCACCACACACCTCCAAATAGAATTTTTCAAATACATTGGTTGATAATCTTATAATAGTGTCCCTATCTAATATCCTGGATAGAATTAAGGCACTTACCATTTAAATTTCTGCAAGTTTCCCACAAATTTAAAAACGTTACGTATGTGAGGTTTTGTTCATTTTGGTTACAATGTGTACTTCAGACCCACCCGGCCTATACATAATTCACCATTAAATGCGCATATGGTTCCCCAAACTAAAATAGTAGTGAATGGTTGCTATATTCTAGGGTAAGGCTGCAAATTCTTTGAGTTTCCTGATGACCTCACCTTTTCAATGGAATAGAAAACACATGTTAATGCCTAACTTCCCAACTGATTCTTCTCTCCCCTCTCCTTTTTCTTCTTTTTCTCATATAGTAACCATATCAAAGCCTCAAATACTCTCAGACCATACATACCCTAGTAACAGTAACCTATCCTCATATTCACCTCTGCCCCTCAGACAGCCTCAGATAACCCTTAGTAACCATGACACAGACTCACATACCCCCTAGTACCCCTAGGGAAGTTGGGAGTACCCCTCATCCATCCTCATATACACCCTAGTAACCATAAAACAACTTCATATGATACTCGCTAGTAGTGCCCCTGCAGCCTCACATATCCGTTAGTAATTCTCAGGCAGCCTCATACACCCCTTAGTAACTATAACACATCCCAATATAACTCTTAATAACCCTCCTTAGTAACCAAAACACAGCCTCATATATAACCCATAGTAATTCTCAGGCAGCATCACAGACAGCCTTACATACACCTTAGTAACCATAACACTGCCTCATATAGCACCTAGTTACCCCAGACAGCCTCAAGTATGCCCTAGTACCCTAGTAACCATAAAACAGCCTGATTGGACCCTTGGGATATTGTCAGACAGCAGTACTTCAGGCACCTTTGATCATTTTTGCTGAAATATCACATTTTATTTGGTTGCTAGGTAGATCCCTTCTGTTGCTGGGAACCTTTAGGCATAGCGAGATGAATGTATCATTTTTATTACACGTGGGTCACTTTAGTCACATCCAAAGGTGTTAGACAAATCTATAAAAGATATTTCTAGTGGTTGCTATGGATTTTATTACAAAAATTGCTGTTGCTAAGCAACCACTCACCCTAACAACCGACACTGATGCCCCCTCAAGCCTTTAAAATAACTTGGGCTTTTGCAGCAATATAAGTAAATTTCATTGGTTGCTAAGCAACAATAAACATTAAGACCATCAACATTAAGACCATGGCGATTAATCTAAATAGAGAATATATGTGTAAATTACTGTAATAAATGATTTTTTGACTGGTGTTTGGCTGAATTATGACATAAAATGCCATGTTGCTAGGCAACCGGTTACCCTAGCAACACAACATTAATTCCATTGAAAAGCTAGTAGTTGATTTAGGGGGGATAGGTAGTCTTCAAAAAGTCCCCTAGGCAACCAAAATGCTCTTTTTAGAGCAAAAACTAGTTTTTAGAGAAGGTTGCCATGGAAACGGTCATAACAGCCAAACGAGGTTGAACCCCATCTGGAACTCTTTTTAGGGATGACAGTAAGTCATGTACATTAAGAAAAAAAGTATAATATCTTACTCAGGGATGGTGAGGGATGAAGGGAGATTGAAAAAGTGGAAGGAGTTTAGTATTTTGTCATAGTGTGATATTTTGATACATCCTGAAGTATAATACCTGCAGCTCATAGAGACTCCAGTACACTCAGGTTTGGCTCGATCAGTGCTGGAAAATCTACATATATATATGTATATATATATATATATATATATATATATATATATATATATATATATTGCTGTTGGCACAGTGACATCAACATAGAAACAGAGATAGAGGGAAGCAAAAGAAAATTATCATGAGGAAATAATGTAGTACTGTGCCTGGAGAATTCAACTAAATATATGGTATTTTGAAAAATAAGATGAGTATAGTGTAATGATATGTAAGTGTGCATAGTGTGAATATCAGGCATAGTATTAATACTACATTACCAAAAAAACCTCTTATCATAGGAGAAAAGCCCATATCAATCTTGAGCATAAATGTAGGTTCACCATAATGACTGTGGTAATACCACTTGTCATACCCTAGGATCAAAATGGAATGCAATATTAAGGACATAGACATAGATATGGAGAAACAGTAAAACAGTGATAATATCATAGATAATACAGCATGAAAAGACATAGATAATGACACAATGAGCAGTGGTAAATACCAGCTGCTGCAATGGCAAATTATAAGATTATTGTCTAGAAGTGGTAATACCAGCTACTAGACTTACCTGAACCAGTCTGTATCAATTGGTATAAAATAACAATTTGCAAAATCTTTTTGGATTGTGTTTTTGAATAATTCTTTCTCCAGAATATTAGTGTATTTTGCACAAAGGTTATTCCCGTAGTTTATCGCTCTAAACCTGGCTGATTTACCATATACAGGATGTTTGATACGAGTGTAACGGTACCTTGTACCGTCAAAACGCCTGGTTGGTAAATCCCTGTTGTCAATGAGATCAACATTAATTTTTAGATCATAGGCATAGTAAATTAGGTGAATATACCTTCTCTCTCAGACTTTTGACATTGGCCCTATCATGAGTTTGTCTTGTGGTCATGCTTGGGTTAGGTCCAAGCCTTACATTATATACTATTCTCAACGCCTTGTTTTGAAGTTGGTCCTTAACACAAGATATCAGGGAAGCCATAGTAGACTGACAGAACCTTATGATTGATTATTACAATACCAGTAATGTGGAATATTTCAAAAAGGCTAAAACAGTCGGATGTAGAATTACACAACTCACTAAAGACGCTAAAGGGGGGCAAATAACTGAAGCATATAATAATAATAAGGAAGATGGCAGGAAAGATTTTTGGGAAAAAATAGCATCACTTTTTATACCAAAGTCCTCATGCACCACTGCAGAGTTCATTCATCGTGACACTCTAGAAAAAGGACCCACAGATGATTGTACTGACTATTTTTATCAATTTTTTGCCTCTGTAGGGGAAAAGGTGAGTAATAATATGGGTGTTAATGCTGATAAAACGCCAGATGTAATTTATCATGTCGAAAAGGATCATCAAAGGATCAACTTTACCTTAGATACTGTCACAAAACTTGTTAAGTCCATCAATGAACATAAATCAAGTAGCATAGATGGTATTAATGCGTGCATTTTGAAGGATGCTTTCACGGTACTCATACCACAGTTACAACACATGTTTCAAATTCTATAGATAAAGGAATTTTTCCTGATAAATGGGCAACCAGTATGGTAGTCCTCATACCCAGGACTGGCCAGCTAGATAACTGGCAACTGTCGCCCCATTAATTTACTACCCTGTCCAGGAAGACTCATGGAGAAAGTAGTACATGAAAGCATAATTCAACACCTCTTAGACAATAGATTATTGACCGATTGTCAATATGGTTTCCAGCCAAATTTTGGTACAGCCGATGCAATATTTAATTTTACAAATTATGCTTATGATAAATCAGATAAAGGGAAAAGTATTACTGTATGTTCCATCGACGGTTCCAAGGTGTTCGACAGTATAAGCCACAGCCTTCTTCTACAGAAATGTAAAGCCTTAATATTATCTGGTCAACCTTTTAACTGGCTAAAGTCATGTCTCAATAATAGATGGCAAGTCAATTTGCTTAATGGTGTGAAATCCAAAGAGAATACAGGCTTGATAAAAGGTAATACAATGCCAACAGTGGACTGGGGAAAAAAGGTTGACCATATATATATGACCAACGTTGGCTCCAGAGATTTGGTATCTGGCCTGACTGTACGCATTGTTGGTCATCAATTAGAAACAGTGAATAAATATAAATATTTAGGTGCCACTGTAGACAAAAGGTTTAATTTTAAATCACAAGTAAACAACACAATTAAGTCTATGAACCATTTATTAGGTCATTTTAGCAGATATCTAGCAGAATCACAAAGTTTTCTGATATATAAGCAATTGGTTGTACCGTACACCAATTTTTTTAATTGATTATAGCAATCAGAATCTCAATGATAAATTACAGAAATTACAAAACCGAGGTCTTAGAATTTTTAAATACAATAACAGATATGAAAAATCATCCGCCAGCTTGCTTCATGAATATTTTGATATTGAATGCCTGTAACATAAACGTCTATTGCTAATTATGATGTGTAAGAAAGCGCAAACACTTGGCTTTCAAGTAGAAGAAGGTCTGAGAAGAACCAGGGGAGACTCCAAGATTAAATTTCCACCCATTAGAATTAACTTTGTGACATCTCATAAGAGCCTATGGGTTAGGGGGGGGGGTCAGGCTATGGAATAAACTAACAGCTGAAACTCAAAAACTAGTTAAAAAAGGAAAAAGTGTGGGAACTCAACCTGGTTCAGCTCAGTAAAACCAGGTAGGTATACTGGACGTGGACTTGCGGGATATCTGGGGTCGACTGATATCAGTGGCACTGGTTACTCGTGAGCCCATCTCCAGTGTTGCTAACGCTGCTCTAATTCATTATTATTATGTACTCATGGATTCATTCATTCATATGTACTACAATTATATTTACTATGCCTGACTGTATGCTCGTGTATATATGCACGTACAATGTAACAGCTGTCAGCTCACATTCTCAAAGCAGGGAGACCATCCCTTCGTGATGCGAGAATAAAGATTGTTAAACTCAAAACTTAAACTCACTAACCAGCCTCTTTCGATATATGGCTGTATCTGTAATAACATGGCATCTTTAAATGTAAAGACCAATTAATTCAACACTAGGACAATATGTTATAAGACACCACAAGTCTGATACTTGATACCACAGAAGGCAATAAGACTATTTATAACAACACCGACCTGCTGCAGGGATAAATGTTAGATTAATAGTTCTCCATCAAAGATTCTCACACATGAGTCCCTCCAATCACATGGCAGAATGAACAAGACTAATTAAGATTTTACATCAATCTTACTGCTGACAAACCTAGTCAGCACTATGTTGTATTTACACCAACATCTGCCAGATTAGCAGTTAGTGTGAAACACAGGTTCATAACCATCTTCTGTTCAGTATTCAGAGTAGAAATTAGGAGAATTGTTTTTCACACAGTTGGTTATGGAAACCTAACAAGAGGACAATTGAGCAAAGAAACAGACAGACATAGACATGTAGTTGTTCTCCATCGAATGGCTTCCAAAAAAGGACTGCATGTCTGAAATCCTCTGAAAGCCGACAATAGGACCCCACAATGCCTAGTGGTGCAGAGGTTATTACAGAGTCACATGACTCTGTAAAAGGTTGCTGATTGGCTGGATCTGTATCAGTAAAGGTCACATGTTAGGGCAGGTCATTGACACCGACCACCACCAGAGGGCACCACAAGACTGATACTAGAATTGTGAGCTGATGTATCTTACCTTTAGTGCCAATATCTGCATATCATAAAGCTATCATAATAATATACCCTTTTCTAGCTGGTCATGCAAGAAAAGGTATTCTCTGAAGGTGCGTTCACAGTAGTACAATTCCATGACATTCCCTGACTTCCCCTGACTGCTTATTTTTCTCACTCATTCTATCTCACCCACAGAAACCCTGTTGAAACCCTGGTGAACAAAACATATGCACCTCTCCCAAACCAACAGTATGTTCTTTCCAAAGTCACTCTCATTAAACCCTGGCTAGTACCTTTGACCTTCATCTATCTTTGTGCATAATCATTTACATAATGTTTACTAGTACACATCATAGAATAAACAAACAATTCTTCCCTTGCACACAGTGGAAGGCTTAACTATTGCTGAAGTTTCTAACTGCTTTGTTTCAATCTCCATTTCGCAATCAAATTGCTTTCAAGGACCATTGTTGTTACATTAAACCTTCAAAATGTGAACCATTAAGAAGCCCTCTGGAGGCGTGAGCGTGATGGATTGGGTTCCACACAATGGCCTCAATAAGTAAATGCTGCACATCTTTTCGTCCAGAGGAAAATCAAGGGTCACATGACACAAAGTGTGCTTAAAGAGATCTTTATCCAATTTAACGGAACATATTGAATTGCCTCAAACTGAATGAAGTGGAAAATCAAGGGTCACAGATCTGATGGAACCCCATTACTGATCCTTCCTTGCCTAAAGTGTCAATCAACCTTAATCCAAAATGTCAATGTGTTAGCGCTGAGTGCATGCCTTGTTAGATTTAGGAGAGGAGAATTAGTGCACAGATTCAGACAAACAGGACAATTTGTCCAATATCTTGGATATACCATGCCTCCCTTGTCACATATATCCTTCCATAACCAAATATTACACACATATAACTATTTGAGAGGGATGCAATGTGATGCAGTAGTGTAGAAATAGTAGAACTGCTGATCAATACCTTTGTCCTTGATACCTTTTAGTCTCTGACTGTCCTAAAATCAGTTATTGCATGTTGTTGACAGATGGATTACAGACAGAAGTAGCGCCAAAGGACAGATGGATCACACAATCTTAGGTTCTGTGTATGACTTTTGTAAGGTGAACAAGAAATATGTCAGAAGTGTCTGCAAGGCAGCAATGGCTGATGCCAGATTAAGATTCCAACGTTATGCCATTAATAGAGCCTCCAAATATGATAACAAATGATTAATCTGTCTTTGTTCCAGGCTTCCCATAGGAGAGGATTTATTTGTTTCCCTCTTCTGCAGCTGAAGGTGGCTTTATCTCAGTGAACAGCTGAGGACTCAAACTGTGTGAAATAGACAAAGTGTGTTTAGATGTTAGAAACAAGAATCTTTTTATGTAGGGTTTCTCAATGGTCTACGATACACAACCTTTGCCAAGTGCCTCTAATCCAACAAATAGCAGGATATCTACCATGCTTAGCATAATTAGCGTGTGGTGTACTTAAAATATGTTTTAAATTACATTCCCAATAGTTAAGACTTTAATTAAGCTTTAAAACCGGAAACTTTGGGTCATCTAAAAAATCAGGAAGTGTGCAGTTACCAGGAATTGCGCACTCTCAGTAACTATTTATAATTTCAATTAATGACATTCTGTAATATATATTCTTTGTATTGATTTACATTTAGGAAGGAAAAGTGTGACATTAAGGGAATTTAGTGCAAAAGATTTCGTATGGTACCTGTGGTATATCACACACCCTCTACATGATGCCAGGAAGATATGGCTAATCGTGTGGAGCCTTCTCTGTGTGTGTCGATGTAGTTTAATCTATGTCAAGACTAATCATGTGGAGCCTTCTCTGTGTGTGTCTATGTAGTTAAATCTATGTCAAGATGTACTTAGATATGACTAATCATGTGGAGCCTTCTCTGTGTGTCTATGTAGTTAAATCTATGTCAAGATGTACTGAGGTATAACTAATCATGTGGAGCCTTCTCTGTGTGTCTATGTAGTTAAATCTATGTCAAGATGTACTGAGGTATGACTAATCATCTGGAGCCTTCTCTGTGTGTGTCTATGTAGTTAAATCTGTGTCAAGATGTACTGAGGTATGACTAATCATCTGGAGCCTTCTCTGTGTGTGTCTATGTAGTAGTTAAATCTATGTCAAGATGTACTGAGGTATAGCTAATCATGTGGAGCCTTCTCTTCGTGTGTTGATGTAGTTAAATCTATGTCAAGATGTACTGAGGTATGGCTAATCATGTGGAGCCTTCTCTGTGTGTGTTGATGTAGTTAAATCTATGTCAAGATGTACTGAGGTATGGCTAATCATGTGGAGCCTTCTCTGTGTGTGTTGATGTAGTTAAATCTATGTCAAGATGTACTGAGGTATGGCTAATCATGTGGAGCCTTCTCTGTGTGTGTCTATGTAGTTAAATCTATGTCAAGATGTACTGAGGTATGGCTAATCATGTGGAGCCTTCTCTGTGTGTGTCTATGTAGTTAAATCTATGTCAAGATGTACTGAGGTATGACTAATCATGTGGAGCCTTCTCTGTGTGTGTCTATGTAGTTAAATCTGTCTCAAGATGTACTGAGGTATGACTAATCATGTGGAGCCTTCTCTGTGTGTGTCTATGTAGTAGTTAAATCTATGTCAAGACTAATCATGTGGAGCCTTCTCTGTGTGTGTCTATGTAGTTAAATCTATGTCAAGATATACTGAGGTATGACTAATCATGTGGAGCCTGCTCTGTGTGTTTCTATGTAGTTAAATCTATGTCAAGATGTACTGAGTTATGGCTAATCATGTGGAGCCTTCTCTGTGTGTCTATGTAGTTAAATCTATGTCAAGATGTACTGAGGTATGACTAATCATGTGGAGCCTTCTCTGTGTGTCTATGTAGTTAAATCTATGTCAAGATGTACTGAGGTATGACTAATCATGTGGAGCCTTCTCTGTGTGTCTATGTAGTTAAATCTATGTCAAGATGTACTGAGGTATGACTAATCATGTGGAGCCTTCTCTGTGTGTGTCTATGTAGTTAAATCTATGTCAAGATGTACTGAGGTATGACTAATCGTGTGGAGCCTTCTCTGTGTGTCTATGTAGGTAAATCTATGTCAAGATGTACTTAGGTATGACTAATCATGTGGAGCCTTCTCTGCGTGTGTTGATGTAGTTAAATCTATGTCAAGATGTACTAAGGTATGACTAATCATGTGGAGCCTTCTCTGTGTGTCTATGTAGTTAAATCTATGTCAAGATGTACTGAGGTATGACTAATCGTGTGGAGCCTTCTCTGTGTGTCTATGTAGTTAAATCTATGTCAAGATGTACTGAGGTATGACTAATCGTGTGGAGCCTTCTCTGTGTGTGTGTCTATGTAGTGAAATCTGTGTCAAGATGTACTTAGGTATGACTAATCGTGTGGAGCCTTCTCTGTGTGTGTCGATGTAGTTTAATCTATGTCAAGACTAATCATGTGGAGCCTTCTCTGTGTGTGTCTATGTAGTTAAATCTATGTCAAGATGTACTTAGGTATGACTAATCGTGTGGAGCCTTCTCTGTGTGTGTCGATGTAGTTTAATCTATGTCAAGACTAATCATGTGGAGCCTTCTCTGTGTGTGTGTTGATGTAGTTAAATCTATGTCAAGATGTACTTAGGTAAGGCTAATCATGTGGAGCCTTCTCTGTGTGTGTCTATGTAGTTAAATCTATGTCAAGATGTACTGAGGTATGACTAATCATGTGGAGCCTTCTCTGTGTGTGTCTATGTAGTTAAATCTATGTCAAGATGTACTGAGGTATGACTAATCATGTGGAGCCTTCTCTGTGTGTGTTGATGTAGTTAAATCTGTGTCAAGATGTACTGAGGTATGAATAATCATGTGGAGCCTTCTCTGTGTGTGTCTATGTAGTTAAATCTATGTCAAGATGTACTGAGTTATGGCTAATCATGTGGAGCCTTCTCTGTGTGTCTATGTAGTTAAATCTATGTCAAGATGTACTGAGGTATGACTAATCATGTGGAGCCTTCTCTGTGTGTCTATGTAGTTAAATCTATGTCAAGATGTACTGAGGTATGACTAATCATGTGGAGCCTTCTCTGTGTGTCTATGTAGTTAAATCTATGTCAAGATGTACTGAGGTATGACTAATCATGTGGAGCCTTCTCTGTGTGTGTCTATGTAGTTAAATCTATGTCAAGATGTACTGAGGTATGACTAATCGTGTGGAGCCTTCTCTGTGTGTCTATGTAGGTAAATCTATGTCAAGATGTACTTAGGTATGACTAATCATGTGGAGCCTTCTCTGCGTGTGTTGATGTAGTTAAATCTATGTCAAGATGTACTAAGGTATGACTAATCATGTGGAGCCTTCTCTGTGTGTCTATGTAGTTAAATCTATGTCAAGATGTACTGAGGTATGACTAATCGTGTGGAGCCTTCTCTGTGTGTCTATGTAGTTAAATCTATGTCAAGATGTACTGAGGTATGACTAATCGTGTGGAGCCTTCTCTGTGTGTGTGTCTATGTAGTGAAATCTGTGTCAAGATGTACTTAGGTATGACTAATCGTGTGGAGCCTTCTCTGTGTGTGTCGATGTAGTTTAATCTATGTCAAGACTAATCATGTGGAGCCTTCTCTGTGTGTGTCTATGTAGTTAAATCTATGTCAAGATGTACTTAGGTATGACTAATCGTGTGGAGCCTTCTCTGTGTGTGTCGATGTAGTTTAATCTATGTCAAGACTAATCATGTGGAGCCTTCTCTGTGTGTGTGTTGATGTAGTTAAATCTATGTCAAGATGTACTTAGGTAAGGCTAATCATGTGGAGCCTTCTCTGTGTGTGTCTATGTAGTTAAATCTATGTCAAGATGTACTGAGGTATGACTAATCATGTGGAGCCTTCTCTGTGTGTGTCTATGTAGTTAAATCTATGTCAAGATGTACTGAGGTATGACTAATCATGTGGAGCCTTCTCTGTGTGTGTTGATGTAGTTAAATCTGTGTCAAGATGTACTGAGGTATGAATAATCATGTGGAGCCTTCTCTGTGTGTGTCTATGTAGTTAAATCTATGTCAAGATGTACTGAGGTATGGCTAATCATCTGGAGCCTTCTCTGTGTGTCTATGTAGTTAAATCTATGTCAAGATGTACTGAGGTATGACTAATCGTGTGGAGCCTTCTCTGTGTGTCTATGTAGTTAAATCTATGTCAAGATGTACTGAGGTATGACTAATCATGTGGAGCCTTCTCTGTGTGTTGATGTAGTTAAATCTATGTCAAGATGTACTGAGGTATGACTAATCGTGTGGAGCCTTCTCTGTGTGTTGATGTAGTTAAATCTATGTCAAGATGTACTTAGGTATGACTAATCATGTGGAGCCTTCTCTGTGTGTGTTGATGTAGTTAAATCTATGTCAAGATGGACTGAGGTATGACTAATGGCTACATAAAAACATGAAGGTGTGGGAGTGTTCCCACACTCAGTGTGGATAATTTGGTGGAGCCCTCTTTAATGATGACAGCAGACTATAGTTTTTTCTGTCTTGGTTGGTTTTTGCTCACGCATGGTAATGGTCCAATGGTAAAAACTGACGTTGTTTAAGCTCCTCAGATCACCTGACATTCTTTTAGGCAGTCTGACAAATTATGCCAATCTCATGCAGCACTTGGGTGTCTGGTGTTTCTTTCTGCAAGGGACACTCTTTGCTTCCAAACTGGCAATGGCGCTTTTTCATTTTTCCTCTAGGCTGATTCACACCGGGTCTTAAATCACAAAAGGTTCGCAGATAGGGATTTTGGAGATATTTCATTCCCTAGCCTTAGGGATTTCATTTTTCCCCACTATTTTGGGCTCAAATTTTAGGGCTCGATGAAATCTTCCTGTTACATATGGGTTTTACTGATGAAATATTGATATTTTGGGTTCCAGGGGCTCAAAATAGGCCATTTATAACCCGACCCAAAGTCGATGAAAAAGTCCATGAAATCAACCTATTTCATAATATATTCAGGAAATGGCACTAGATATGTGTTTCGGCCATCTTTTTCATCGATATTATAGAGAAATATGGAAAATTTGGATCCATGATTGCTTACCTGGGTCAATTTTTTATATATCGTAGAGGATTTTGAAACTTTGTGAAATGCTTTGTCCTCCCGAATTTCTACCCCCATTAGGCTCCCCCTTTAAATATCTGTAAGGTATATGGGCTAAAAACTGCCATTAAAAATTAGAGGTAGCTGATATATTCTGAAAAATAATATTTGGAATTCATATTTTATCTTGTCTGTGAGAAAATCATGAGTAATATTCTGGAGAATAAAATCTGTTTCTCGTACAGACAAAAGAAAATAAGGTTTCTCACGATTCTATGCACATATCTAGCCTGGACAAAAATCATTGTTCCTGCCCCTCCTGTGTATAACTGATATATCTAACTATCCCAACGTATACCCAGTTGTCCAGTGTGCAAGAAGTTAGGTTCTGCCTCACGATTTTGAATAAGAAGGGGAAATGTTTAAAATGTCCTCCCGAATTTCATGTGCGGGCGAATGACCCTTAACTACATTGTCATGTTCAGGGATTGATTTTATACATAAATAATTGTCATATCATCTTGCAATTCGGTAGTCTAGACCATTTTGGCCTCTTTATTACAGGACATCTATTTTTAGTCATGTCAGAAGTGTCTCTCAACATTATAAATCATGTAAACATGGATAAACTTCGCAACTTTCTTTAACATATCTCCTCCGGACAATAATCAATATTCCTACCCCTCCTTTGTGAAATGAGTGTATTAAGCTAATCCCACCATGTTGGTTATTTAGCCCCAACATATATCTGTATATTCAGTGCATAAGAAGTTAGCTTCTTTCTCAAGGTTTGGAATAGCATGTGGAAAAGACCAAAAATATCTACCCTAGTGACATCTCTGGGCGAGTGACATTTGAGTCATATGCCATTTTGGGACATTGATTATGAGGTGTTCACATGTTTTTGAAGCTAATATATGCACGCATATAAGTAGTGATAAATTAACAGGAGCAGTTCCTAATTGTATCACCAGATGTCACTACTATGTACAGGTATGGGTTATGTTACAGGTACACTCACTGGTGGCCTTTGTCGTCGGCCCTATTGGGTGCACTACACTAATTGTTTTCTCCCTATATTTCTATATAGAATTTGGGCCGAAATAAAATATCCCTGCTGTTCATTGGGCTTAGCTACTATGATTTTCTTATAGCCACACATTTTTCCTAAAAAATTAGACCTGTTTACATGGTTGCTTTGTGACTTAATTTTTTTACAGGCCATTTCCTGCAGACATACCCAAATCATGCACTTTTGCAGTGAATATTTTGCATTAAATCAATAATTCCTTTTCGCCTCAAAGGCCCAATCTAACATCAAATTCCATCTTAGATACCACTCAAACCTGTTAGTATACACTATAAGGATTAATTTGATGCCTCATTTACATTTCCACTGTCGATTTTAGACCAATAATCTTTGTACAACACCCTTCAGTGCAGGTCTAGCTTGTGTGACTTGCTGCCACCTAGCGTCAATTAGTGTAGTGCAACCTAGAGCCTAGCCCCAGGAAGGACCACCTTACTCACATTGGAGATTTGTTATATACACGTTATAAATTTCACCATTTATTGCTACTTTCATAATTGTCACATATCTAAATAATAAGCCACATGGACGTCTTAGTGTCATGTACAACGGTACATCATAACCTGGGTACACCATATATCGTGTAAACCTCTTAGTGTCACGTACAATGGTACATCATTACCTGGGTACACCATATATCGTGTAAACCTCTTAGTGTCATGTACAATGGTCCTGTTATATCATAACCTGGGTATACCATATATTGTGTAAACCTCTTAGTGTCATGTACAACGGTACATCATAACCTGGGTACACCATATATCGTGTAAACCTCTTAGTGTCATGTACAACGGTCCTGTTATATCATAACCTGGGTATACCATATATTGTGTAAACCTCTTAGTGTCATGTACAACGGTACATCATAACCTGGGTATACCATATATTGTGTAAACCTCTTAGTGTCATGTACAATGATACATCATTACCTGGGTACACCATATATCGTGTAAACCTCTTAGTGTCATGTACAATGGTACATCATTACCTGGGTACACCATATATTGTGTAAACCTCTTAGTGTCATGTACAATGGTCCTGTTATATCATAACCTGGGTACACCATATATTGTGTAAACCTCTTAGTGTCACGTACAATGGTACATCATTACCTGGGTATACCATTAATTGTGTAAACCTCTTAGTGTCATGTACAATGGTCCTGTTATATCATAACCTGGGTACACCATATATCGTGTAAACCTCTTAGTGTCATGTACAATGGTACAATCATAACCTGGGTACACCATATATTGTGTAAACCTCTTAGTGTCACGTACAATGGTACATCATTACCTGGGTACACCATATATCGTGTAAACCTCTTAGTGTCATGTACAATGGTCCTGTTATATCATAACCTGGGTACACCATATATTGTGTAAACCTCTTAGTGTCATGTACAACGGTACAATCATAACCTGGGTACACCATATATTGTGTAAACCTCTTAGTGTCATGTACAATGGTCCTGTTATATCATAACCTGGGTACACCATATATCGTGTAAACCTCTTAGTGTCATGTACAATGGTCCTGTTATATCATAACCTGGGTACACCATATATCGTGTAAACCTCTTAGTGTCATGTACAATGGTACATCATTACCTGGGTACACCATATATTGTGTAAACCTCTTAGTGTCATGTACAATGGTACAATCATTACCTGGGTACACCATATATCGTGTAAACCTCTTAGTGTCACGTACAATGGTACATCATTACCTGGGTACACCATATATCGTGTAAACCTCTTAGTGTCATGTACAATGGTCCTGTTATATCATTACCTGGGTACACCATATATTGTGTAAACCTCTTAGTGTCATGTACAACGGTACATCATTACCTGGGTACACCATATAGTGTGTAAACCTCTTAGTGTCATGTACAACGGTCCTGTTATATCATTACCTGGGTACACCATATATTGTGTAAACCTCTTAGTGTCATGTACAATGGTACAATCATAACCTGGGTATACCATATATTGTGTGAACCTCTTAGTGTCATGTACAATGGTCCTGTTATATCATTACCTGGGTACACCATATATTGTGTAAACCTCTTAGTGTCATGTACAACGGTACATCATTACCTGGGTACACCATATAGTGTGTAAACCTCTTAGTGTCATGTACAACGGTACATCATTACCTGGGTACACCATATATCGTGTAAACCTCTTAGTGTCATGTACAATGGTACATCATAACCTGGGTACACCATATATCGTGTAAACCTCTTAGTGTCATGTACAACGGTACATCATTACCTGGGTACACCATATAGCTTGTAAACCTCTTAGTGTCATGTACAACAGTACATCATTACCTGGGTACACCATATATTGTGTAAACCTCTTAGTGTCATGTACAATGGTCCTGTTATATCATTACCTAGGTACACCATATATTGTGTAAACCTCTTAGTGTCATGTACAATGGTCCTGTTATATCATTACCTGGGTACACCATATATTGTGTAAACCTCTTAGTGTCATGTACAATGGTCCTGTTATATCATTACCTAGGTACACCATATATTGTGTGAACCTCTTAGTGTCATGTACAATGGTCCTGTTATATCATTACCTGGGTACACCATATAGTGTGTAAACCTCTTAGTGTCATGTACAACGGTCCTGTTATATCATTACCTGGGTACACCATATATTGTGTAAACCTCTTAGTGTCATGTACAACGGTCCTGTTATATCATTACCTGGGTACACCATATATCGTGTAAACCTCTTAGTGTCATGTACAACGGTACATCATTACCTGGGTACACCATATAGTGTGTAAACCTCTTAGTGTCATGTACAACGGTCCTGTTATATCATTACCTGGGTACACCATATATTGTGTAAAGCTCTTAGTGTCATGTACAATGGTACAATCATAACCTGGGTATACCATATATTGTGTAAACCTCTTAGTGTCATGTACAACGGTCCTGTTATATCATAACCTGGGTACACCATATATCGTGTAAACCTTTTAGTGTCATGTACAACGGTCCTGTTATATCATAACCTGGGTACACCATATATCGTGTAAACCTCTTAGTGTCATGTACAATGGTACAATCATAACCTGGGTACACCATATATTGTGTAAACCTCTTAGTGTCATGTACAATGGTCCTGTTATATCATAACCTGGGTACACCTATATTGTGTAAACCTCTTAGTGTCATGTACAACGGTACAATCATAACCTGGGTACACCATATATCGTGTAAACCTCTTAGTGTCATGTACAATGGTACATCATTACCTGGGTACACCATATATCGTGTAAACCTCTTAGTGTCATGTACAATGGTACAATCATAACCTGGGTACACCATATATTGTGTAAACCTTTTAGTGTCATGTACAACGGTCCTGTTATATCATTACCTAGGTACACCATATATCGTGTAAACCTCTTAGTGTCATGTACAATGGTACAATCATAACCTGGGTACACCATATAGCGTGTAAACCTCTTAGTGTCATGTACAACGGTACAATCATAACCTGGGTACACCATATATTGTGTAAACCTCTTAGTGTCATGTAAAATGGTACATCATTACCTGGGTACACCATATATTGTGTAAACCTCTTAGTGTCATGTACAATGGTCCTGTTATATCATTACCTGGGTACACCATATATCGTGTAAACCTCTTAGTGTCATGTACAATGGTACAATCATAACCTGGGTATACCATATATTGTGTAAACCTCTTAGTGTCATGTACAATGATCCTGTTATATCATAACCTGGGTACACCATATAGTGTGTAAACCTCTTAGTGTCATGTACAACGGTATATCATTACCTGGGTACACCATATATTGTGTAAACCTCTTAGTGTCATGTACAACGGTACATCATTACCTGGGTACACCATATATTGTGTAAACCTCTTAGTGTCATGTACAACGGTCCTGTTATATCATTACCTGGGTACACCATATATTGTGTAAACCTCTTAGTGTCATGTACAACGGTCCTGTTATATCATTACCTGGGTACACCATATATCGTGTAAACCTCTTAGTGTCTTGTACAATGGTCCTGTTATATCATAACCTGGGTACACCATATATCGTGTAAACCTCTTAGTGTCAAGTACAATGGTCCTGTTATATCATTACCTGGGTACACCATATATTGTGTAAACCTCTTAGTGTCTTGTACAATGGTCCTGTTATATCATAACCTGGGTACACCATATATCGTGTAAACCTCTTAGTGTCATGTACAACGGTACATCATAACCTGGGTACACCATATATCGTGTAAACCTCTTAGTGTCATGTACAACGGTACATCATAACCTGGGTACACCATATATTGTGTAAACCTCTTAGTGTCATGTACAACGGTCCTGTTATATCATAACCTGGGTACACCATATATCGTGTAAACCTCTTAGTGTCATGTACAATGGTACAATCATAACCTGGGTATACCATATATTGTGTAAACCTCTTAGTGTCATGTACAACGGTCCTGTTATATCATAACCTGGGTACACCATATATCGTGTAAACTTCTTAGTGTCATGTACAATGGTACAATCATAACCTGGGTATACCATATATTGTGTAAACCTCTTAGTGTCATGTACAACGGTCCTGTTATATCATAACCTGGGTACACCATATATCGTGTAAACCTCTTAGTGTCATGTACTATGGTACAATCATAACCTGGGTATACCATATATTGTGTAAACCTCTTAGTGTCATGTACAATGATACATCATTACCTGGGTACACCATTTATTGTGTAAACCTCTTAGTGTCTTGTACAATGGTCCTGTTATATCATAACCTGGGTACACCATATATTGTGTAAACCTCTTAGTGTCATGTACAATGATACATCATAACCTGGGTACACCATATATCGTGTAAACCTCTTAGTGTCATGTACAATGGTACAATCATAACCTGGGTACACCATATATTGTGTAAACCTCTTAGTGTCATGTACAACGGTACATCATTACCTGGGTACACCATATAGTGTGTAAACCTCTTAGTGTCTTGTACAATGGTCCTGTTATATCATAACCTGGGTACACCATATATTGTGTAAACCTCTTAGTGTCATGTACCATGGTACAATCATAACCTGGGTATACCATATATTGTGTAAACCTCTTAGTGTCATGTACCATGGTACAATCATAACCTGGGTACACCATATAGTGTGTAAACCTCTTAGTGTCATGTACAACGGTCCTGTTATATCATTACCTGGGTACACCATATATTGTGTAAACCTCTTAGTGTCATGTACAATGATACATCATTACCTGGGTACACCATTTATTGTGTAAACCTCTTAGTGTCATGTACAATGATACATCATTACCTGGGTACACCATTTATTGTGTAAACCTCTTAGTGTCATGTACAATGATACATCATAACCTGGGTACACCATATATTGTGTAAACCTCTTAGTGTCATGTACAATGGTACAATCATAACCTGGGTACACCATATATTGTGTAAACCTCTTAGTGTCATGTACAATGGTACATCATTACCTGGGTACACCATATAGCTTGTAAACCTCTTAGTGTCATGTACAACAGTACATCATTACCTGGGTACACCATATATTGTGTAAACCTCTTAGTGTCATGTACAACGGTCCTGTTATATCATTACCTGGGTACACCATATATTGTGTAAACCTCTTAGTGTCATGTACAATGGTACAATCATTACCTGGGTACACCATATATCGTGTAAACCTTTTAGTGTCATGTACAATGGTACAATCATAACCTGGGTACTCCATATATTGTGTAAACCTCTTAGTGTCATGTACAACGGTCCTGTTATATCATAACCTGGGTATACCATATATTGTGTAAACCTCTTAGTGTCATGTACAACGGTACATCATAACCTGGGTACACCATATATCGTGTAAACCTCTTAGTGTCATGTACAACGGTCCTGTTATATCATAACCTGGGTACACCATATATCGTGTAAACCTCTTAGTGTCATGTACAATGGTACAATCATAACCTGGGTACACCATATGTTGTGTAAACCTCTTAGTGTCATGTACAATGGTCCTGTTATATCATAACCTGGGTATACCATATATTGTGTAAACCTCTTAGTGTCATGTACAATGGGACAATCATAACCTGGGTACACCATATATCGTGTAAACCTCTTAGTGTCATGTACAATGGGACAATCATAACCTGGGTACACCATATATTGTGTAAACCTCTTAGTGTCATGTACAATGGTCCTTTTATATCATAACCTGGGTACACCATATATTGTGTAAACCTCTAGGTCTGATGTACATTGCCTCCATGTAATGTTGACTACAGCTCATGCTGACTAATCAGTCCTTGCAGATTAATCAGAAAACATACTGATGAATCATGAAATAAGAAAGAGCCAAAGCTATGCATATGCTTTTTTATGGCTGAACACCTTAGCAATCTCAGATTGAACCAGAACTATCTTTTTGTATGCAAACTCATTTGTCAAATACTCTATACTTTCAATCAATTTTTCTGTCACATAAACATAGACAGAAGTTCACACCAGGCAAATTTCCACTACAGAGATTTGGTCCTACTATCATAACAGAACGACACAAACAACAGACAGGCACAGTTCTGTGTTAGTGATGGAGGGATATATCTGGTACATAACATAACGACACAAACAGACAGGCACAGTTATGTGTTAGTGAGGGAGGGATATATCCAGTGTAATGCAGAGACCCAATAAAGTTTGCCTGCCTTTGGAAGGAGCATCGTACCAACAGTAAGAGCTCTAACAAACTCAGTGTATCTGGAGGCCATTTCTTAAGGTACTACGACTACATATCACTACTACGATTTGAGACTGCAAGGAATAAGACAGGTGGTCGTAGGTACTGCCCTACGACTGCTCTGTATGATTAGTACCTATGCAGTAATTACACAGGGCTTGGTAGAGCAGTCGTACTGGTGCAGTCAATTAGCACCCAGCAATACACAACACTGTAATGGCCTTATTTTAAGGCCTATCACTACGATTTGATATACAGCAGTCATAGTTTGTTAAGAAATGGCCTCCTGACAAACATTGTGGGAGGAATCTGACATTTCTAACATAACCACACACACACATAAGTGGACATGTCTATGTTAGTAAGGGAGAGACATATCCTGTGCAGTGTAGAGACCCAATAAAGTTTGCCTGCCTTAGGAAGGCGCAGCGTACCATTAGCGGGAGCACTCACAGACTCAGTGTTTTTATTTGTAAGCTGACAGATAGCAGGAGAGTTCTTAGTTTTGTCACAGAACAACACAAACAGGAACCAAGGTCTGTATTTACGGGAGAAGGAGACTCTGTAATGTGAAGAACCAATAACCACTGTCTACTGCAGGAACTGGCTCTGTGAGACGTTTGTCTGTGAAGCCACCAGGGGAAATATGACTATGAGGGTCCGAGGTCTGTACCGAGGAAGGTGGGTCATTCGGCAGCAGACTGAGCTTTCCATAGATCTTTGAGCAGTCAGATGGAAGGAAATGCGAAGTAAGGCAGGCCTGTGTTATTTTGGGGTATTTAAGCTGAACCTTTCTGATGTTCCTATAGACCTTGATTGCAAAGCCCAATCCTCCATTGAAATCTCTCTGCAGCTTCAAAGTATTGAGGTCTGGACTGTAGTGTTTGCAGTGGGTGAAAATGTACATAACTCCAGTTCTGTACCCAGCTCTGTGAGGGGGGAACACAGTGGCTGAATAGATTGAGGTGTTTAAAGGTGTTTCATGTTTAAAAACATGAAGCAAATGTTTTGTGGAGGGAAATAGAGGTTGAAGACTAACATGGTCGTAATAAGCGCACTTCAAGGAATGATAGAGGAGGAGAAGGGTAATAAAGTATCCGGGTCTCTGGGATCTATCTGCCGCATGGGGTGTGAGATCTGTTATAAACAGCTGCTTCAGCCCCTACAGACCCAATGTTGGTCAATGTACTGCCCTCTCCGACCCAGCCCTGTATGGGTAAAAGACAGAGCTGACTGCGCTCACTTCACACCTGGGTAGTCAGGGCTCATCCCTATCTGGACACACGTGACCTGTGTACAAAACAGCTTGACTAGCTATTAGACATACAAGACGCCTGGTATTGACTACAGACGTCTTTTTTTTAGGGATCTTTAAAACAAATCACCATAATCCTTTAGTGTTTCTCATATCAACTACCTTCATTGACCTGGGCCAATAACAAATCAGCATAATAATAGTAAGAGCTCAATGTCTCCTTCTGTAACCTGACACGCAGTGGGAGAGGTCTGACATTGCTAACAGAACCACACAAACAGGCTGCACAGGTCTGTGTTAGTGAGGGCAGATATTCAGTATGAGGTAGAGAACCAATAACAGCCTCCTACTGCAGGAAGGGGATCTGTGAGGTATTCATCTGTGAAGCCATCCAGGGAAATATTACGGAGTATGTGCGTTGGAGATGTGTAAGATAATTTGAGAAGTTGGCTCAACCGGTGGCAGACTCAGTATTTCATACCTCTATGGAAAGTGATATGGAAGTGAGGTAAGGTGGGCATGTCTTATTGAGTATTACTGATAAATCTTTCTGACATTTGTTTATTGCACAGTCATAACCTCATGGAAATCCATATCCTCCATTTACTGATGATATTATAGGTTTGTAATTATGTTTGTGTAGTAGGCAGAATATTAACAAGACTATAATACATATAAGTGTGTGAAAAGATGCAATTAGGAAGAGAGTATGGTGGATGACAGTATTATGGAATGAATAAGGTAGATAACAGTACACAATGGTATGACATCAAGCAATGTTGGGTGAAAGGATAGGAGGGTGGAAGGGTATATAAAGCCTAGTTATCTAGTATGTATGTAGCCAAAGTTGCACTGCTAGTGAATGGACTAACAACCCCTACTAACACATCAACGACAGAGCTGAATGAACACACTTCACACATACAGTATGGGTCAGATAAAGGACTGATGGCTCCCACTTCACACATACAGTATGGGTCAGAGAAAGGACTGAGGGACTCCACTTCACACATACAGTATGGGTCAGAGAAAGGTCTGATGTCTCCTACTTCACACATACAGTATGGGTTAGAGAAAGATCTCATACATAGAGTATGGGTCAGAGAAAGGACAGATGGCTCCCACTTCACACATACAGTATGGGTCAGAGAAAGGACTGATGGCTCCCACTTCACACATACAGTATGGGTCAGAGAAAGGACAGATGGCTCCTACTTCACACATACAGTATGGGTCAGAGAAAGGTCTGATGTCTCCCACTTCACACATACAGTATGGGTTAGAGAAAGATCTCATACATAGACTATGGGTCAGAGAAAGGACAGATGGCTCCCACTTCACACATACAGTATGGGTCAGAGAAAGGACAGATGGCTCCCACTTCACACATACAGTATGGGTCAGAGAAAGGTCTGATGACTCCCGCTTCACACATACAGTATGGGTCAGAGAAAGGACTGATGGCTCCCACTTCACACATACAGTATGGGTCAGAGAAAGGACTGATGGCACCCACTTCACACATACAGTATGGGTCAGAGAAAGGTCTGATGGCTCCCACTTCACACATACAGTATGGGTCAGAGAAAGGTCTGATGGCTCCCACTTCACACATACAGTATGGGTCAGAGAAAGGTCTGATGGCTCCAACTTCACACCCGGGTAGTCAGAGCTAGTTCCTGCCTGGACACACAACGTGCCCTGTGTACTGATCTACTCTGTGTACATGTGGACTAACAGTGAAAGGCTCGGTATTGATTCTTTTTTCAGAGGGTTCTTTAAAACCTGCTTCTTTAGATCTTCCTAAAAAGCATGATTTACAATGAAGATGAAAAAGACTCACTTTTATTTTTAAATTCCTGTAATTCCAGTGTTTTATCAGCTCAATCTGTGTTCCATGGTTAGGACATTGGTCAAACCTTCCTGTGTGAATCACCTGACTGTAACTCACCCAAAGAAAAGATGTGTATGTAAAATGCGATCAGTGTTAAACACATGATACCAAAACAAGAAACACTATAATGTCTGTCAGTTAGAGGGCGGGGAGTTAGCCAATGAGATATTGACCTGTCTCTGTTAAGGGGTTTTGGAGACACCCGGTCCCAAAAGATATATTGAGTGTCAGTCTGGATGTCACTGTCCCTTGTAATCCAGGTCTCTAGCCGGGATCACAAGGCTCCACTCACTGTCTTGGGTCTCTATCGCTCATTCAACCATGTAATCCAGGGTCACAATCAGGCCCCGGGGAGGCATCAAATGACCTCCATGTGACCTTACTGTGGAATAAGTCTGTAATGGGATGGTGCAGGGTGAGACACATCACTTAAGGACCTTTGTATGTGGATTCTGATAACTGAGTTTACATAGGAATTATCTAAATTCTGTGTATTGTTTGTTTACAGTACAGCATGTATTGATGTTACCACCTAGCCATCAGATTATCATATAAGCTGTATATCCCCATGGGAAGGCAATGCTCTGTTAGAATAAAAGCTTCAATATTTCATCCAAATCAAAGACATAATCGAATGTTCCCCCACATAAGTAATTGGTCTCTCAGGCAGTACCCCCCATTTCTTAATCACCTAGTTTTCAGGAAAATTGGGGAGTCCTTTTTTCACAACCATGATGAAGGTTACAGGATATAGTATTTCTAGATTATTTGATAACAGCCTCATGGAGACCTTAAATGACATGTTTGTATCTCATCATTTACAAATACATCCATTGGAGCCCTTAACAATAACAATGAGACTAAACATAGATTATCAAAAATCACATGGGTGGTAAAAGGTGTGCTACATGTGCAGTAGGTTGGTGGTTCAAACCCCACACTGCAGTGGTGTCCTAGTGGTAGAAGGCATGCTACATGTGCAGTAGGTTGGTGGTTCACACACTGCAGTGGTGTCCTAGTGGTAGAAGGTGTGCTACATGTGCAGTAGGTTGGTGGTTCAAACCCCACACTGCAGTGGTGTCCTAGTGGTAGAAGGTGTGCTACATGTGCAGTAGGTTGGTGTTTCAAACACTGCAGTGGTGTCCTAGTGGTAGAAGGTGTGATACATGTGCAGTAGGTTGGTGGTTCAAACACTGCAGTGGTGTCCTAGTGGTAGAAGGTGTGCTACATGTGTAGTAGGTTGGTGGTTCAAACCCCACATTGCAGTGGTGTCCTAGTGGTAGAAGTTGTGCTACATGTGCAGTAGGTTGGTGGTTCAAACCCCACATTGCAGTGGTGTCCTAGTGGTAAAAGTTGTGCTACATGTGCAGTAGGTTAGTGGTTCACACACTGCAGTGGTGTCCTAGTGGTAGAAGGTGTGCTACATGTGCAGTAGGTTGGTGGTTCAAACCCCACACTGCAGTGGTGTCCTAGTGGTAAAAGTTGTGCTACATGTGCAGTCGGTTGGTGGTTCACACACTGCAGTGGTGTCCTAGTGGTAGAGGGTGTGCTACATGTGCAGTAGGTTGGTGGTTCAAACCCCACACTGCAGTGGTGCCCTAGTGGTAGAAGGTGTGCTACATGTGCAGTAGGTTGGTGGTTCAAACCCCACACTGCAGTGGTGTCCTAGTGGTAGAAGGTGTGCTACATGTGCAGTAGGTTGGTGGTTCAAACACTGCAGTGGTGTCCTAGTGGTAGAAGGCATGCTACATGTGCAGTAGGTTGGTGGTTCAAACACTGCAGTGGTGTCCTAGTGGTAGAAGGTGTGCTACATGTGCAGTAGGTTAGTGGTTCAAACCCCACACTGCAGTGGTGTCCTAGTGGTAGAAGGCGTGCTACATGTGCAGTAGGTTGGTGGTTCAAACACTGCAGTGGTGTCCTAGTGGTAGAAGGTGTGCTACATGTGCAGTAGGTTGGTGGTTCAAAGCCCACACTGCAGTGGTGTCCTAGTGGTAGAAGGTGTGCTACATGTGCAGTAGGTTGGTGGTTCAAAGCCCACACTGCAGTGGTGTCCTAGTGGTAGAAGGTGTGCTACATGTGCAGTAGGTTGGTGGTTCAAACACTGCAGTGGTGTCCTAGTGGTAGAAGGTGTGCTACATGTGTAGTAGGTTGGTGGTTCAAACACTGTAGTGGTGCCCTAGTGGTAGAAGGTGTGCTACATGTGCAGTAGGTTGGTGGTTCAAACACTGCAGTGGTGTCCTAGTGGTAGAAGGTGTGCTACATGTGCAGTAGGTTGGTGGTTCAAAGCCCACACTGCAGTGGTGTCCTAGTGGTAGAAGGTGTGCTACATGTGCAGTAGGTTGGTGGTTCAAAGCCCACACTGCAGTGGTGTCCTAGTGGTAGAAGGTGTGCTACATGTGCAGTAGGTTGGTGGTTCAAACACTGCAGTGGTGTCCTAGTGGTAAAAGGTGTGCTACATGTGCAGTAGGTTGGTGGTTCAAACCCCACACTGCAGTGGTGTCCTAGTGGTAGAAGGTGTGCTACATGTGCATTAGGTTAGTGGTTCAAACCCCACATTGCAGTGGTGTCCTAGTGGTAGAAGGTGTGCTACATGTGCAGTAGGTTGGTGGTTCAAAGCCCACACTGCAGTGGTGTCCTAGTGGTAGAAGGTGTGCTACATGTGCAGTAGGTTGGTGGTTCAAACACTGCAGTGGTGTCCTAGTGGTAGAAGGCATGCTACATGTGCAGTAGGTTGGTGGTTCAAACACTGCAGTGGTGTCCTATTGGTAGAAGGTGTGCTACATGTGCAGTAGGTTAGTGGTTCAAACCCCAAACTGCAGTGGTGTCCTAGTGGTAGAAGGCATGCTACATGTGCAGTAGGTTGGTGGTTCAAACACTGCAGTGGTGTCCTAGTGGTAGAAGGTGTGCTACATGTGCAGTAGGTTGGTGGTTCAAACCCCACACTGTGTCCTAGTAGTAGAAGGTGTGCTACATGTGCAGTAGGTTGGTGGTTCAGTAGGTTGGTGGTTCAAACCCCACACTGCAGTGGTGTCCTAGTGGTAGAAGGTGTGCTACATGTGCAGTCGGTTGGTGGTTCAAACACTGCAGTGGTGTCCTAGTGGTAGAAGGTGTGCTACATGTGCAGTAGGTTGGTGGTTCAAACCCCACACTGTGTCCTAGTGGTAGAAGGTGTGCTACATGTGCAGTAGGTTGGTGGTTCAGTAGGTTGGTGGTTCAAACCCCACACTGCAGTGGTGTCCTAGTGGTAGAAGGTGTGCTACATGTGCAGTAGGTTGGTGTTTCAAACACTGCAGTGGTGTCCTAGTGGTAGAAGGTGTGATACATGTGCAGTAGGTTGGTGGTTCAAACACTGCAGTGGTGTCACAGTGGTAGAAGGTGTGCTACATGTGCAGTAGGTTGGTGGTTCAAACCCCACACTGCAGTGGTGTCCTAGTGGTAGAAGGTGTGATACATGTGCAGTAGGTTGGTGGTTCAAACACTGCAGTGGTGTCACAGTGGTAGAAGGTGTGCTACATGTGCAGTAGGTTGGTGGTTCAAACCCCACACTGCAGTGGTGTCCTAGTGGTAGAAGGTGTGCTATATATGCAGTCATGTAATAGTGGCAGAACCATGCGCAAAATCCCATTCTGTAATATGTGCCATCTACTACAACCCTCCTATATAAAGGTGATATGACCAGAGTGGATGGTGACTATTGCTGACATCAAGTGTCAGGATATTGGAGTGAATGTGTTAGTGAAACATAAAACGGGTTGTATTACATAAACAAGGCTTAATATATAACAGGCAATAACTTCTTGCCAGGTCATATTTCTGTGCCACAATCAGATTGCATTGTCCTCTGGCTGATTCATGTATTGATGCAGAAAGTAGATCCCACAGTGTGTTATAATCCGATCAGTTAAAAGTTAATTAATTGATTGACGGGTTTTAAGTTAATTAACTGTTTGAGTTTTTAAGTTAGTAACATACAATCTGCCAACCTATGAATTAAGTGTTTCCTGTCCTTGAACCTCACACCACAGGACAATCATCACATGTAGAGATATAAGTGTTCCTGTACTTAAACCTCACATCACATGAAACACATCACATGTAGAGATTTAAGTGTTCCTGTCCTTGAACCTCACATCACAGGACACACATCACATGTAGAGGTTTAAGTGTTTCCTGTCCTTGAACCTCACATCACAGAACACACATCACGTGTAGCGATTTAAGTGTTCCTGTCCTTGAACCTCACATCACAGGACACGCAGCATGTGTAGAGATTTAAGTGTTTCCGGTCCTTGAACCTCACACCACAGGACACACATCACATGTAGAGGTTTAAGTGTTTCCTGTCCTTGAACTTCACATCACAGGACACACATCACATGTAGAGGTTTAAGTGTTTCCTGTCCTTGAACCTCACACCACAGGACACACATCACATGTAGAGGTTTAAGTGTTCCTGTCCTTGAACCTCACATCACAGGACACCCAGCATGTGTAGAGAT
This sequence comes from Acholoe squamosa, assembly GCA_949317995.1. Taxonomy (NCBI): domain Eukaryota; kingdom Metazoa; phylum Annelida; class Polychaeta; order Phyllodocida; family Polynoidae; genus Acholoe; species Acholoe squamosa. The sequence goes on from OX439037.1 coordinate 91,956,186, forward strand.
TTAAGTGTTTCCTGTCCTTGAACCTCACACCACAGGACACACATCACATGTAGAGGTTTAAGTGTTTCCTGTCCTTGAACCTCACACCACAGGACACACATCACATGTAGAGATTTAAGTGTTCCTGTACTTGAACCTCACATCACAGGACACACATCACATGTAGAGATTTAAGTGTTCCTGTCCTTGAACCTCACATCAAAGGACACACATCACATGTAGAGATTTAAGTGTTCCTGTCCTTGAACCTCACACCACAGGACACGCAGCATGTGTAGAGATTTAAGTGTTCCTGTCCTTGAACCTCACATCACAGGACACACATCACATGTAGAGATTTAAGTGTTCCTGTACTTGAACCTCACACCACAGGACGCACATCATGTGTAAAGATTTAAGTGTTCCTGTCTTTGAACCTCACATCACAGGACACACATCACATGTAGAGATTTAAGTGTTCCTGTACTTGAACCTCACACCACAGGACACACAGCATGTGTAGAGGTTTAAGTGTTTCCTGTCCTTGAACCTCACATCACAGGACACACATCACATGTAGAGATTTAAGTGTTCCTGTACTTGAACCTCACACCACAGGACACACAGCATGTGTAGAGATTTAAGTGTTCCTGTCCTTGAACCTCACATCACAGGACACACATCACATGTAGAGATTTAAGTGTTCCTGTACTTGAACCTCACACCACAGGACGCACATCACATGTAGAGATTTAAGTGTTCCTGTCCTTGAACCTCACACCACGGGACACACATCACGTGTAGAGATTTAAGTGTTCCTGTCCTTGAACCTCACACCACAGGACGCACATCACATGTAGAGATATAAGTGTTCCTGTCCTTGAACCTCACACCACGGGACACACATCACGTGTAGAGATTTAAGTGTTCCTGTCCTTGAACCTCACACCACAGGACGCACATCACATGTAGAGGTTTAAGTGCTGCCTGTCCTTGAACCTCACATCACAGGACACACATCATGTGTAGAGATTTAAGTGTTCCTGTCCTCAAACCTCACATCACAGGACACACATCACATGTAGAGATTTAAGTGTTCCTGTACTTGAACCTAACACCACAGGACACACATCACATGTAGAGATTTAAGTGTTCCTGTCCTTGAACCTCACACCACAGGACATGCAGTACTTGTAGAGATTTGCAACAAACACTGTCCCTAATCTTATAGGAGTGCACCAAAATTCTGAGTCTACAAATTCTACAGCAGTAACATTACTGGGTGGATACAGGCGTAAAGGGCTACCATGATGCAAGGCTCCCTTGTCCATTGCAATGTTGGATTATGACAAACAAGGTTGATCTCATTGTGCTCTTCTGTAATGGCATTAAATCGCAGAAAACCACTTCAAATTTCACGGTCTGCCTGACACTCTCACACACCATTGTACTCATGTAGATCTATGGCTGCTTCCATAACAAGGGAGATACAGTAGTCTTAATGGTACAAGAAGAAAACATGAATCTTAATGTTAATTTTTGTTTTATTATCATCAATGATAGTGGAAGAAACATTAATGTCATCTGCATCGTATGGGTTTAATTGTTCAGTAAGCTACTTCTTTTTGACGTTGTGCTGTAATATTTCACGGTCTGTCTGACAGCCTCAATCCTCATTTTGCTTACTTTGAATTACAGGCAGCCATTTTTATATCATAAGGTGGTTTCTATGGTACCAGAATTTAATCAGTTTATAGTAATGACAATTGAGGTCAGTATTATAGTGTTTATTTTAGGTTTGAAGGTATTTATTGTCAGGTAACCAGTTAAACCATAAGTGATAAAGCCAGTAATCCAGTAAAATACATATGGATGATGATGTGCTAAAATCGAGAGCATCTCTTAGCATGGATGCCTATTGTATGAACTGAACTGTAAAGTTAATATGATTAATATGATTTTGCTACATAAAATAATTCCTGTAATGGACTATTATTCAGAGTGGGGCTACAATCGTACCTCTTTGGATTGGCTCAATAACAACACAGAGCTGCTACAGGAGAAGGTTTAGGGCTGTTTGATGAACATTTCATACATGGGGCGCTCCCTCAGAGATTCTCACACATCAGTAACTCCAATCACACAGCACAATGGACCCAATTAATCAATCCATCCCATGTCTCAAATTATAGTCAATATTATTTTGTATTTACACAAATATCTGCCATATTAGCAATTGCAGTGAAACACAGCTTCATAAAGACCATACATGTACGCACAATATTTAGAGTAGACATAAAAGGTAATTAATTTCACAAAACTGGTAATGGAAACCTGAGATAGTTGAGCAAAGACACAGACACTCACATGCAGTTGCGGTACATGGAATCAGTCCCAAAATACCACCGAAGATTGGACATGATCTGTGAGCTGAAAACAGGACCCCACAACTCCTATAGGTACAGAGGTGATCTGTAGTCACATGACTCTCATTCAGGTTGCTGATTGGCTAGATATGTATCAGTAAAGTTCACATGTTAGGTCAGGTCAATGATGCTGAGTGTAGCCATAGGGCACTTAATGATAGCTATAGGTACTAGAAATGTGAGCCAATTTGTATCTTACCTTTACAAGCAGTATATTTATATTATAAGTCATTATAAAGCCAATAGTATTAAGACTTGACCACAGGCCATTGTCCTAGCATTGTTCTGGGCTGTAAGATGATGAGCAATACACATGCATCCCCATCAACCAACAGTGCAATCCTTTCACTGTCAATCTTATTACAACAGTGACTAGTACCTTCAAGCCCAGATTACAGAATATATATAGGGAGCGTAAATACAAAATTATCTCCCTTTACACTACAGAAGGCTTATCTGTCTCAGCAGTTTGTAACTGCTTTGTTCCAAAGTACATTTCACAAACAAATTCCTTTGATGGAGTATTGTTATTTGAGGGGAATAACACCTTATAACCCTCCATGACCCTGTGGACCCCTGCTAAAGTCATAATAAATCCAAAAGATGAACGAAAAACATTTGACGTCGTAGCCATAATCCATGTTCAACGAAATTACTCCACTGATGTAATTCTGAATTGTTGAGTACTTGAGACTTCTAGCAAAGCAACACATGTTGAGTATCAGTTGGAAGGGCCGGTTTGAGAATGGAGTTACTGAACTTGATATAACACTTCCATCGGGAAGCTTTCATCCTCCAAGTCCCTGGGGCCTAAGCCGATGCTTCCAAATGCAGTTAACACACCCGCTGATTAACGTCTACGACAAAGAAATAATTCTTGTAGACGTTAATCATTGTCACTTTTGCCCTTGTTAATAGTGTTCATAACTTGCATATTGTCTGTGACACAATAAATTTTGTGATCCCTCCAACAGGGACCCCAGTACTCCACCGCTTCATATATAGGTAAAGTTCCCTGACATTAATATTAGCTGGTTTGTCCATGTTGGGTTTATTACTGCAATGTCCATGGATGTCATTCTCTAACACCAGCTTGTCAAACCAATGACCACAAAACCAGTCTGATCCATAGATAGCTCCGTAACCTATGCCTGAAGCATCTGTATATACAAGTGAGGTGAATTCTGGCAATGTGATAATCTTAACCGAACCATTCAACCATGATGCAAAATCTTTCGACCATTTCAGATCGTCATGGAATGAGTCAGATAAAGTAATATAGCACTTCTAAGCAGTGAACACTCAAAGCATAGCAATGACCCTGTGGGAGAAAGTCCTTCCTCCCCAAACTAAAGTTGAACAATGACTTAGCACACCACAAAGCTATGGCGACTGTCAAAAAAGCAACGCTCTGTGTGGAGTGTATCCAATATGTCCTGGGGTAAGCCGAGTGTCATGACAAGTGGGTTCAAACCACCCCTAGATATCGCTGAATTTGAGCAGGTAATTGAACTTTCTCATACACAATATGGAAGCCTAGCGAGCCTATGGTAGCATGTAGAAAAAGATGAGCGTTCTTACAGCCATTAGCATTAACGTAGCACACTATGGCATCTGAGATACTGTTGAAAATATAAGGCGCAGTTCTCGTACCTAAACTCATGAAGTTATCCTTGCAAAAAGCAGTCTTCACCATCAAGATACCAACATAAACCTTGGTAGGTACGATCTACTGGCCTAATTAAAACTGTACGATATGCACTTTTTAGGTCTGAGACCGCCATGAAGCAATTAGGCTGCATCAGCTCAGAAACATTGTCAATCTATTTATAGCTAAAGGAGCAAAACGTCCCATTTATAAAATTGTTAATGTTACTGTACACTGGGTGGCTAGTATCTGTGATAGGCCTATAACCTCCGCTGGACTTTCCCACAGCTCCTAAAGCAAGTACACATTTGGATTGAACATTCACCAATGAGCTTATTCATGTCTAGTAGATATATTCATGAGCGTCCACATCTACTTCTTCTTACAAAAATAGCCATTAATGAGAGCTGCGGTATCTACCAATTAAAAGCCATTGCACACCCCATCTAGCAAGTAATGGGCATTGTAGTCCCAGCAGCCTTCAACTTAAACTTGAGCAAGACCTCCCGAAAGCATATTTCGCCAGCCACAAATATTAAAATGCGTCCTGATGCCCACCAGGTAATGGGGCAAAGATGCATCCCAGAGTGGGGCATAATCACTATAGCTTGTGAGTAGTTCAACAATATTAGCTGAGCAATTTACAGAATCATAAGTATTGGGCCACAGATTCGACAAACTGGAATCTACGGCAAAACCTGTATAAGCAGTGTTACCCAGTCACTGACATTGGTTCTGGCTCTGTTGAGTGCCGTGCTGTTGAGAACCTTCTTGTGTGGACCTTTGCATGTGGCGCATATGTGTTTCTTATAACAAAGGTCATACACAGGCGAGTTCCATTTCCAACATACATCACTGGGCCAATCAGAACCTGGCTGGCTTCCGCTGGGTTGACGGTTACGGCAACGTCTGTTGTTGCCGCGGTTGGATCTTGTTTCGGCAATAAGTTCTCCACCACTGACATGTGTTCAGTGCTGGGGTATGCTTCTACAGCAGGGATGTGACCAGAAATGAAGTTCTCTAATTTACCCTCAATCACATCGTCAACTACCTTGTGATCATATTTTGCCAAAGTCTTTGCTGGGAATGCTCCCCCTGGGCTTTTAGGAAAACAAACCTCATATGAGAGTGGTAGCCATCTAAGGTGACACAAGGTAAACCTGCAGTATTAATGACTTCAGCTACACACTTCATCCCATTAACTAGTTCTTGCAGACAATCAGGCCTCAATTTATTGTTTGAGCGGTTGCGTTATGAAGTATCAGAAAACATTTTAAAATTGTTAAGCCAGTCCAGATCCGGCATACCTGATTGAGTTGGAGCGGAGAATAAGCTGCTAGCATTGTCTCCTAGAATCCCCAGGGATGTTGGTGACACTCCTGCACTGGCCAAACCTGTCTGAATGGTGTGGTGGGCTGACTGTCCTGCTCATTGTTGCACAGAATTCGGGACAATTTCATATACGGTAACTTTGTGGAGAATACGCTAAGGCAGGTCGTATGAATGCACTGACTGTAAAGGACTCCTACCCTCCCCCAGGGGCGTGGGTCCTTCTTTCCCACCTGGCGGATGAAAACCCTGGGGTGTAGCAGTACTACCCTTATTTGCATCAGTATTGAAGCTCACATCCAACCTACTTTTCCTCCAAGCAAGGTACTCTTGAACTGAAGGCTCTCCGCTGAGCGTTAGACCACTGGAGCCTTTGTTGACAACCCGACCTCCAGTAAGCGATAACTCTACTGTGCTATTTTGACCCCCCTGAGGTACATTTTGGCCAGTTATTTCATGAAACACACCAAATGAGTCTCTGTATTATATTTTTCATCAGTTTGGGCTTGCAAGAGGCATGTTGCATGAAGCATGTTTGGCCCATTTGAACTCTTTGGCCCTGCTGAGGCGAATAGTCTGTGACATTTGGACTATCTGATGGATCATAATTATGTACCCTGGGCAATGGCAGAATCATTGGGGCCAACTGCACCTACTGGACACTTCACACCATCAGCGTAAATTGACATAGCATCCTGCCAAGCCCGTACTCCATCATTTAGATCTCTTAAGATATGTTTGTTTTCCGCACGAATGGTGGCTCACTCTAATTCTAGCCCACATCTTATAGAGATACGCTCTATATCATCCTTACGGGCTTTTTCATCAGCAATATGGGCCTCTCTCTTTCCCTCTGTTTCTCTCTGTCTCTCTCTGTCTCTGTCTATCTGACTGTCTGTGTGTCTCTCCATCTCTCTATCTCTCTCTCCCTGGCCCATAAATCAGACTTCACAAAGCCTGTCTACAACCTCCCTCCCCCACCAGACTCACACATCACAGACAGGTTGGTTAGTGTCCTTATGGCCTGACGAGGTGCTGCACACAGATTGGGGAGGGTTCGGTAGCTGTAATTAGTTTCATTTATATCTTCTGATGGCTTAAAAATGTTAAGCCCTGCAGAGGCATGAAAGTGACGGATTGAATACCACACAATGGAATCAATGGGTTAAATTTGTCCAGAGGCAAAACTTGGGGTCCTATGACACAAAATGCTTTTAAAGGGATTTTTGGATAATTTAACAGCAAATCATTAAACTGAACTAAGTGGAAAAATCAGGGTCACAGATCTGTTGTCAAACTGCATCTAAACTCCCCCACCTTAAGTTGCCTTCAACCTTTGATAGTGATGTGTTTAGGTTAATACTGAGATACACACACACACCCTGTTAGAATTCAAGAAAACTGAATTCAGACAAACAGAATCATTTGTCAAATTTCTGAAATTTCTCCTTTTCGTGCCTCTAGATATAAATATATCTATAGAGAGAGAGAGACAGTCGGGTAGAAATACAGACATTTGGTTCAGTTTTCACCTCACATTACCAAACAATCCCAATCTGAAATAGCTGACACAGCTATGGCAGAGATGCTGGTTCCTGTTCCACTATTATGCCTTCAAGATAACCTCCAAACATGATTACAAATGGTTCATCTGTCTTTGTCCCAGGGTCCTTATGGGAAAGGATTTCCGTGTTAGTCTGTTCTGCAGCTGAAGGCGGCTTTACCTCAGTGAGCAGCTGACGATGCCAACAAGAGTGTAAAATAGACAAAGTGTGTTAAGGTGATGTATGGAGAATTTAGAGAAGACAAGTATTTTACAAAGAATCTCCATTTGAATATATTTCTTTTGTAAATTTACACAAACCAATACTTTTGTGTCATATTTTAACTGTTTCCCTCATTTTCCTTTCTCTCTCTCTCTCTCTCTCTCTCTCTCTCTCTCTCTCTCTCTCTCTCTCTCTCTCTCTCGCTCTCTCTCTCTCGCTCTCTCTCTCTCTATGTGTCTCTCTCTGTCTCTCTCTATCTCTGTCTCTGTCACATTGTTTGTGGCACTCTCTAGTTTAACGTACGCACTCTCTCATTCTCTCTTACTTCCTCCCCTCCACCGTTGGCCCCCATATCTCTCTCTCTCTTCTCTCTCTCTCTCTCTCTCTCTCTCTCTCTCTCACTCACTCACTCACTGTATCTGCCTCTCCCATCAATCATCCTTTCTTCAGTGCCACATAACAGGTGGATGGTGGATGGGGTGCTGCATACTGATTAGGGAGGTTGGGCAGCTCCTGCTGTCATTCACGCCAACTGATGGTAGTAGGGGTGCAGGGCTGTATGACTTTAGGCATTAGATCAGGCACAACACAACATTTTCAAGATATAGACAGAGGTTCACGAGATTTCCTCCAAACTGAACGTTTCTTCCATCATTAGCCTCAAAGCAAGAATCCATGAGGTGGTGGAAATGTAACAAGAGGACAAGTCTATTAGACAAAAAAAAAAAATTTATTCCTGCTAACTCTGAGCAACTGTCTCTGATGACAAGGCACAGTAAACCTGACTAATCAGTCTCATAGCTCAAAATCTATTTGATATTATTTTGTTTTTATTCCAATATCTTCCAGATTAGGATTTAAAGTGAAAGACTTTGTGAATATTTTCTGTTTCAGAGCAATATTCAGGGTAAAAAAAATGAAGGGATATGATTTTGACACAATTATGGAAACCTAACAGGAGGATAATTGATCAAAGGAACAGACAGACACAAACATGCGCTACATTGGATCTGCCTACAGGACCTAGAGGTGCAGAGATGATGTGGTCACATGATTCTGTTAAAGGGTGCTGATTGGCTAGATGTGTGACAGTAAAGGTCACATGTTAGGGCAGGTCATTGTCACCAAGCAGAGGGAACCATCAGACAGACACCTAAATGTACTAGAACTGTGCGCTGACTCGTATCTTATTACCTTTAGTGACAGTATACAATTGTATGCCTATGTTCTACCTGGTTATGTTAGAAAATATATCTTCTGCATGGGGATACACTATACAATTCCATGAGGTTCCCTGACATTCACTGACTGTTCTATTCCCCTCATTCATTCTGTCCAGTTCAAATGTACCCTGGTGTGTGTATACAATCCTGATGATAAAGCTCATGCACCCAGTCAATCAACAGTGCATTCTTTCCAGCATCACTCTCAGCAGTGACTATTTCTTTGGATCTTCTCTATTTGTGTGTATATCATTCACATGACACAAAGTGTTCCTAAAGAGTTCTTTGGGCAGTTTAACAGGAAATAAATGAACTGCCTCAAACTAAAATAAGTGAGAAAGTTGAGGGTCACAGATGTCATGCTATGGAAATGTCCACAGCTTAAAGTGTCCTTGAACTTCCAACCATAAGGTGATTGTATCGGCACATACAGTAAGAGCAGAATTAGCTGAGGGATGGAGAGTAATATGTTTTATTTTATGTGAATAACTTCGTCCCGTAGAAATAGCATTACGGAGCCGATCCGCACACCCCCAGTGGCGTAACGTGTGCCGATCCACCACAGCGGCTGATCCACCACTGCAGCCTCGTTCTGGGTGCATGTAGACATTCAAAATGGCGGACCGCCGCTCGTACGGGGGACTACGGTAACACATTTTGTTAATTTTCAGTTAATTAAAGACTCTAAAAACATAAAATAAATATAGAACTAAACTCCCCCTGGTGTCCTCGGTGGCCGATCCACCCCTCGTGGTGGATCGGCCAACTTGTACACCACGGTCGTTTAGTTCTATCTATGAATCTCCTTAATTTCTTAATACACAAAGGCATATAATCAATGATACCTTGCTCTTATGTACATTTCACCTTCCATACCTATGATATATTATATACCCATGAATATTGACACAGATGCACTGTGCCTTACAGCAGTAATGCAGAAATAGAACTGCTAGCACCATTGTCTTTGCTACCTTTTAGACTCTGACTGTAACTGCATTGATGTTGACATCTGGATCAGTTTTCACCACTCGTTGCCAAAAAAATCAGTGTTCAAGGACAAATGGATCATGCAGTGTCGATTAGGTTCTTAGTAAAGAAAAGAAATAACTCAGAAAAAGGTGAAAAGATGGCTGTCTTAGCTGAAGCCGCTAAGGCGAAGATGCCTGATTTAGGTTCTACCATTATGTCATTGACAGACCCTACAAACACAAATAGTTCATCTGCCTCGGCTCAATGGGAAATGATTCCCTTGTTCTGCAGCTGAAGGGGGGTTTATCGCAGTGAACAGCTGACAATGCCAACAGTGTTACAAAGTGGGTTTAACAATTTCACGAAGAATCTCAATCACCAAATGGATAGTTCCAAAAGCTGAACTCCCTGTTATATACTGTATGAGAGATATTTTATGCAGAGTTTAACATATTTGGAACAGATCTTTGTCTCATATTTAGAACAGATCTATGTCTCTGACTCCATGCCCCATAAATCTATGTCATTAACACAGGTAGCATGTCTTTCTCCCCATCTCCCATGCCCATAACCCTGGTGAATGATGCACAGAGGTAGTTTAGATATGGCCTTACTGTTTGTCTAAAACAAGTAGTGCTGTCAACTGCATTCTTGTATATAGCAATGCAGTAGACTGCACTAAAACAAGTAGTGCTGTCAACTGCATTCCTGTATGTAGCAATGCAGTAGACAGCACTAACACTAGTGCTGTCAACTGCATTCCTCTATGTAGCAATGCAGTAGACAGCACTAACACTAGTGCTGTCACTGCATTCCTGTATGTAGCAATGCAGTATACAGCACTAACACTAGTGCTGTCACTGCATTCCTGTATGTAGCAATGCAGTAGACAGCACTAACACTAGTGCTGTCACCTGCATTCCTGTATGTAGCAATGCAGTAGACAGCACTAACACTAGTGCTGTCAACTGCATTCCTGTATGTAGCAATGCAGTAGACAGCACTAACACTAGTGCTGTCACTGCATTCCTGTATGTAGCAATGCAGTAGACAGCACTAACACTAGTGCTGCCAACTGCATTCCTGTATGTAGCAATGCAGTAGACAGCACTAACACTAGTGCTGTCAACTGCATTCCTGTATGTAGCAATGCAGTAGACAGCACTAACACTAGTGCTGTCAACTGCATTCCTGTATGTAGCAATGCAGTAGACAGCACTAACACTAGTGCTGTCAACTGCATTCCTCTATGTAGCAATGCAGTAGACAGCACTAATATTGTTTCACCTATAGGAGTGTCACCAGGCCAGTTCCTTCAGCCTAAGTGTTCTACATTCACATAACGTTCAACCACTTTTCATACAGAGAAACCAATCAGTAAAAGTGGCCTCTCCTCTTTGATGACAAATTTCAACAGAACTAACTGGATTTGCCATGAATAAACTGAGCTGGAAACACACTATTTCAAAATGAATATTTCATCCAGCTGATTTGACGTAATCTGATCCAATCCAGGATTCGCTGCGAGCAATATCATTGTGTCCAATCAGGCTGTTACCTGAATTCTTCTTCCTTACTCTTGTGAAATTCCTTTATGTTTACTTAATACAATTTGATATTGAGTAAGAAGCAGACTGTGTAAGGGTTGGTTTGTGTCCGAAAAGTTTCACGTCTGTATTAAGCTGAGAGTGGTAGGCATTAGATCTGTGCTAATAGTCTGACATTCTGTGAGTTTCTCATGTCCCTGATACCTTCAAGATAAAGATGGATCCTTCATGTAATGGACTCATTAGTGCATGCAGAATTAGGCTATCCAATTACCGACTTTGGCAGTTAACCTGGTTCTTAGATTGTATCCGCAGCATGCAGCCATTTGGTTTACGGCCAGTAAAAGAAGCTACTGCTGCTGTAGATGGTGCAGTAATTGACACAGGAGGTGCTATCACATCTCACAACCACCACGTTAATATGTAATCAATGGATTATAATTGGTTCATGCTGGGTAGTCTGTGTGATAACCTTGTATATATTCCCAGTAACAAGACCCGGTGACACTGAAGGTGATGCAGTGATAACGACTGAAGGACGAGTGGGTCCAGGTTCATCATCCATGGGTCCCCCAGTTCCATACAACCCCATTTCTCTGACCAGGAAATAGTGAATCTAACTGTCTATAGATAATAAAAAAACATCATCTTTTATGGCTATATAGGACATTGAAAGTTATGAATTCAACAAATTCTAGTTTTAGTCTTTATGTAAACATCAAAAGTGCCACAAATTACATGTACTGTCAGCAGGTCAGATATTTTAACTGCTGATTTCCCAAATACATTGGTGTCCTGTCCCATCCAACTTATAACATGGGGTTACAGCTGAGTGGGGGGGGGGTAACTTTCATTAAAAGGATAATTATAGTAATTGATGCGAATCGCTGTTGGCATCATAAGGTTTCATATTATGATGGCTATTTATGACATATAACTATCTGTATATAGTCTGCCGTTCATGATTGCTTCCTTATATTGTTGAATAGTGAGACCAGGGCTGTGTGATCTGAGTATATTGTGAAGTGAGAGAATTCTGTGTAATGCTAGAATTTACTGATTGCATACACAACACCTATCATTTCGCGGTCTGTTGTGTAATATTGCATTTGCTATAATGACCTTTATCAAGTTGTTATCTCCTTTTGGTTTGACCATGATGTGTTTCAATACATAGTCCTTTTCATGATGATTGTTTTCGGTTATCCCTATCACTCCTGATAGATTCATGTGTGAAGCTACAGTTCCTGTTGTTTGCAGTTCCGAGTTTGGTGGTATGATGGTATTCTTCATCAACATAATATAAGTTGATACTTGTTCCCTTGAATCTATGCATTTGATTGAACCCCTGTATTTTCTGATGAAGTTTAGTCCTAGTATTATTGGTAGGTTTACTTCTTCCATTATGTTCAGTAAAAAAATTACTGTTTCTTTGCCGATTTTCATGTTTATTATCACTGCTGACTTTGCTGTTACTTTACTGCAGTCTGCTAATTGAAGTTTCATGTTGGCTGGTTGTCTGTTTACATTTGGGTTCTTTTGATGTATTTTGGGATACATGGCTTTAGTGATAAAACTTAGCGTTGCTCCTGTATCTATCAATGCATTTGTTCTGATCCCTTCTGCTTCTAGATCTAGGACTCCGTTTTCTAATGGTGCTTGGATCTTGACTGCTGGTCCGCGTTTATGTACACGTTTCTTCAGTGTTAGGAATAATTTATTTTCATCTTCACTTTCCGTATCCGAATCATTTTGGTCTGAGTCTGAAATGTCTGTTGTGGTTGTAGAGATTTCATCAAATTGTGTGGCATTGAACATGTTCATGCCCATTGGGGATCCATCGGTGGGTCTCTTGCCGATTCTCCCTGAAAACTATTTGTCATTACTTTTTTCTTGAGTGTCATCCTCGCTGTAATAATCACTCTCATCTCGTGTATTCTGATTGGCATTTTCAGTTTGCATATTGTTGAACCTTCTATTGTATTTTCTGTCTTTGTCTGACTTATCATGATCGTCATTGTATTTCCTGTTATTTTCTTGCTTGTTGGAATTTCTGTTTTGGTTGTTATTTCCTTTGTTGTTATTTCGTCTGTCATCATTACTATATTAACCCTTTTTTGTTGTCCCTTCTTGAATAGCGGTGATTCTTGTTGTCATATTCTCTATCGTTGTTGCAGCACTGTTGCGGTCTTGATATCTTCCTGCTGATCTTGATCTAGATCCCTGATAACCTTGGTTGCCGGATCTGGATCTCGAGTCTGAGTAATAATCTCTGTTTCTGCTTCTTGACTGGCTGTAGTCATTTCTGTTTTCATACCTGTCGTTTGACCTTCCGTGTCTGTTGTTATCGCGCTGTCTGTCATAGTCTAGATTCTCAAGGTTTATTGTTGTAATTCTGATCTCTTCTGTCATATTTTCTATTGTCGTTGTAAGGACGGTTGTTGTCTCTTGAAGAGTTCCAGTCTTTCATCTGGTTTAGTCTCTTTTCTTCTTTTCTCTTTGATTTAATGAATTTCAGTTGGGCTTCCTGTTGTAATTCTATTCTTACTGCTGCCCTTTCAACATCCTCTAGGGTTTTGATTCTTGTGTCAAAGCACAGTAAGCTTGCATTTCGTCTCCTAGACCCTTAATCATGGCTTCTAGCTTACCTGCATTGTTCTGGTCACTGTTATTCAGTAGTATTGTGCATTTCTGTGCAGTATTGGGAGATTGTTTCATCGGGTTGATGCTTTCTGTTTCTCCAGCCATCCATGATGCTTTGTGGGGTCTCGCCCTTGTAGTGTGCGAGAAATTCAGTGTAGATGATTTTTGGATTGTTCAGCTTGTAATCGTCATCTCTGGCATTGATAGCTAACCATGCTAGTGCCTTGCCATCTAGGCAGCTTCTCAGTATGTTTCCATGCTTCTTTTCGTCTCCTTCTGCTATTGCCTTTAGACAGAATTTGAAATTCTTTATGAATGCGTCCGTGTTCATAGCACCTGTTGTGTGTGAGAATTTGATCTGGTGGTTTGATATGATTAGATATGCGGTTGTTGGTTGGTGTTTCTAGGTCCTTGTTGATGATTTTCTGGCTTTCCAGGACTTCTACTCTGCTGGTTGGGGCATCCCAGATTGCCACTTATGACTGGGGTACCTAGGTACACGTTGTCATACACCGCGCCGTGTTTATAGCTTTCGGTGATGTGGTCTCTAAATCGTCTTGGTTGCATGCCGAGGCGCGACCAAGGTTGTACATAGGGTGTGGGGCATTGCATTCCATCATTTCTAGGACTGTGGTTATCTTTTCCTCCAGATTACCGATTTTGCCATTTACGGTACTCACTTGAATGGTTGTGTTTTTGAGCTTTTCAGCCAGACTGTCAATGCTTGATCTGGTTGTATCAAACATTGATTTAGTTAGGGACCTTTCATTTTCTTGGTCTCCCATGATTCTGCTATGTAAGCTATCCATTGTTGACTGTAAGTCAATACGCTGCTTTTCTAGAATTGTTTCTGTTGTCTCTCTTTGGCTGCATAGAGTTTGATGTATATTTTCTAATTGTGTGTTTTGGCTTTTGATTGATGATTGCAGTTTTGAGCATTCCAGCTTCAATTCTGCTCTGATCTTGTTGATTTGATTGTCAGTGTATTCTGTCAAGTGACTGTCTAGATCTCTGATTCTGTCATCCATGCTGGCTATTTAAGCGTTTCCGATTACCTCCAGTTTAGCCTCTCTCTTCCTTCTTCTAATGATAGATTTGTGTTGGTACCTTTCTCTGTATGTTGCCTTATGGGATTAAATTTAGCTTCTGCACCTGTTCCTAGGTTTATATAGCATTTCTACATTACCAATTGTTGGCAATCTTGCTGTATAATTGTTGTCTTTTGGTCTTGCGCCTGTGCCTATGTGGACGATATAGCCATGTACAATATATCTAAACATTATCTGTCATGGTACCAAGGCGACTATTTCCTCAACATGGTAATGGTCAATTATATGTATTCATGCTGGATGATTTTGATTGGCTACCTAAGATATTGGCTCATTATTGGTTTGCATTATTGATGAATTTGATTGTGTTTGCATGCAGTACTTTGGACACTAAGCAGGAGTCAGTGATTGAAAGGGAGGATTATGTCATAAATAATATGGAACCTTAAGATGCCAACAGCCATTCGCATCAATTACTATAATTATCCTTTTAATGAAAGTTACCTCCCCCACTCAGCTGTAACCCCATGTTATAAGTTGGATTTGACAGTACACCAGTGTATTTGGGATATCAGCAGTTAGAATATCTGACATTTATTCCACGATTTCCGGGATTCTGAGTGCTTTTCCTGGATATTCCCATGCACATACCTGTCGATATTGCACACCATGATGCCTGCATCATGACTTTTATAAGGTGTGCGGTTATCCAAGGATAACAGGCACCCAGTGCCGTTATCCATGGATTACCGGCACACCTTACATGTCCCTACATGTCATATGTTCCATGTTAAAACCCACTAAATTTCATGGCCAGGGCAGGGCTCGAACCTGCAGTCTCAGATCCCAAATCCAACTCCCTATGCACTGCTCCACAGGGACTGATGAGAGGTGGTTGGCTAGAACCAGGTCTTGATACAAAGCCCGGGGAGGTCACTCACATATAACTACTATACATCCAAAGTGTGAAAATCCCCAGCAGTCTGGGTTGTGACCCCCCAGCTTTGTCGCTACTGCTCACATAATGGCGGGCTGTCCGCTGCCATAACCGCGAGACGCAGAAGCATTCAAACCAAACCAAGCCAGGACAGGCGCTGTGGAGGGAGACGCGGTGGTCTAGTGGTTAGCGCATTGCGCTCAGCCGTCAAAGGTAGGCGGGTCGAGTCCCGGTCCGGGCGCATCTTTTTTTGCCATGTGCGCTGTAGCTGCCATAACCGCGAGACGCATTCAAACAAAGCCAAGCCTAGCCGGGCGCCGAGGTGTGTGTACCGATCGTGTACATACATAACCGGGGTCCGGGCGTATCTTTTTTTCGCCGTGTGCCCGCTGCCATAACCGCGAGACGCATTCAAACAAAGCCAAGCCTAGCCGGGCACCAAGGTGTATGTACCTGTACACACTATGGCTGGCTTCGAGTCCCATGGAGGGGGAACAATTTTTGTTTTCAACTTGAATTTATTGGTATTCTATTGATAATCTATGGTATTGTGGAATAAAATAAGTAGTCAATGGATAATTCATGACTTGTGTGTGTTATCAAAGGATAATTACACGAGGGCATAGCCTGAGTGTAATTATTCTTTTCTAACACACACTCGTCATGAATTGTCCATTGATTACTTGTTCAATAGGATATCAGCATCTGAGATATCCGACAGAGGGCCGGTGCATGTAATATGTATTTATAAAGCAGCATACCCTGCATTCAGTGCTCAGTGTGCTCAGTGTGTACAACACACAGAGAAGAACACTGGTCGCTTTGACACATACTGCACAGGTCATGATTTGTCTCCCACATGACATGTATAAAGGCATGTTGAATAAGGTTGACGCCCTCATATTTAGTTTGTCAACTTCACTTGACGTGCGTAATGAAGACAAGTCACATATTCCTGATCCATGCACCTGAGTACTAGGTAATACTGTGAGACAATTATGTAAAGGTCAAGAGCAGTCAATAGCTATGTACCAATGGGTCAATCAAGGCAGGTCTATAATAGAAGGCAGGGGATATCATAGTCCCACAGGCCTGCAACAACAAGGCACTTTTTCCTATCTACTGAACTTCTCCTTGCCTGAGGACCTCTATGCAGTTCATAAGACAAGGGCATGGATGTGCATGGCAATGCCATATGGCTCCATGTACTGTAGATACTGAGATTATAGATTGTGGGTTAGCATACAATCTTTTGGTATTTTCACCGACCCACACATGAGGTTTCTAGCCTCTCCTGTTGAAGAAATCAGGATTGTGGGTGTCTAATTTTATATTTAATAACAAATGCAAATTCAACAATGAAATAAAATTCACTACCATTCATTGGTGGTATTTACAAACTTAAGGGATCTATTCTTCATGAAAAAATAAATGACACAGATACATCAAATGCCTCAAGTTTTGGTAGTACCTCTTAATAGTGATTAATCCTGGTACCGAAGTGGTTGTTTGCTCCATCTAGTGGAATATCCTAGAACAATTATGTATGTCAAACCATCACATGTCAAGTGCCTTCAACATGGCCATGACCCTAGTCAACTCACAGATGACGTGGTATTTTAAGGCATGTCAAATCATATGAGGATTACCATGTCTTACAGTTGTCATGGTGACATATGTGCACATGTCCCAATGACGTGTGCTCTCTGTGTCAAATCAAGTTGACATGGGTATACATGTCACTTTGTCAGGAAGACTTTTTTCAGTGAAGGTGCTCTGTGGGTTCAGAGCACCACCACCAACTAGACCTGTCACCACTCTCACAGATTCACACACTGTACTATACCATACAAAGTTATATAAAATGTTGAAACCATATTTCTCTGACTCTTGTTGTCTCTTCATCAATGTCATCGGGAATCATAAAAATGAATCTCTCCACCCGACAGGAAGCCTACTTAGTTGCTGCACGAGTCTAGGTAGGACCAAATACCATGAGGAGCCTTACCGAACCATCACAACTATATTCTGAACTTCTACCATATGTGGTGGTTAAAAGATCATCAAAGTAAAGGGTAGATTCTCTGGAAAATTATTTTCACATCAATGTCAAACACTGACATCCAAGTACCAACAGAGCTACATAAATGGATTACCTTCTACAAGATCTGGTGATTTCAAGGTAATCTAAGGATAAAAACATTTCACAATACCATCGACAGAGAAAACATGTTCTTAGGATGTCACAATTTCAGACTCATCATGACCGAATAATAAAAAAAACAAACAAGTGAAAGTAATAAGATCTTACATGTTTGTGACATTGCCAAATAGCCTACAAGTGCACACATAGGGCTCCCATTCCCTAGTCGTCCTATCCTTGTTGTTAGAGGACATCCTATATATGCATTGGTCCTTGAAATGAAACGCCCTGCTTTATGACCCGGTGTATTGTTATGGCCATGAGGGGACCCCTGGACCCAATATGATAAAAACAAGCTATAAACAAGCCTATGATGTTATGGCAATACTAATAATGTAATGGTAAAAGGACTGCGCATGTACATTTATGTATCTGCTATCTGTGTGGTATGATTGGCCAAATCTCCACATTCTGTGTCACATAAATGTACTGACTGATTCTTCTAAATGGACATTATGAGCCCAAGAGTCATTTGGGTAATTTTTGCTTGTACAACAGTATGTTTGTAAAATGGCAAGTTGAATTGGAATATAATACAGATAGAGTCGGGTCAGTTTATCAGCCTATGAAAACTCCTCTCATCAGCCTCACTTATTCAGCATATGATTGACAATTTTGATCAAATTAGACAAGGACCAATATATATTATCAAATTTCTGTTTTAGGAGACCTGCCAATTTCTATCTTAAACAGCCTTGCTTATATTGGTCACACTGTGGGTTCTTTGACCAATGGAGGATGTGGGGCTATATAAAAGACTGATGACACAATAATACAAGAGAACCCATGTACTTCTAGTAGCTTTCAGAGGGGAGGATTCCTAGCATCATTATGCAATAGGGGAAGTTTGCAGGTTCAATGGAATGACGGTGCTGTGATGGGCTTGTGTCAGTTTCTTTGGCTATGTATTGTGTAAGGGGTTGTGGCCTTACGGACCTGGGGGTTCGGGTCTTACGATTCGGAAAGAAAGAGTAAGACAGTGTTTCAAGTGTATGCCAACGGTTAGATTTATTACTAATGCACACTCACGGCTACCCGATAGTATAGAAGGGGCAGCTAATAATGATTAATAGTGGTGTACATTCTTCGGAGGCCAGAAGGGCCTCTGACGTAGCGGCTGAGCCCTGGGCTTTATATAAGGACCCAGGTGTTCATCATCAGATGTCCCCACAGACCCGGATCGGTGCTGCCACCTATCCGGAACCGCCACGTCAGACGGTACCCAACTCTATGGTTAAACAATACGTACCTCTACAATTGCTTTAGCCCCCATTTAAAACACGGATTCTGTTACTCAGAACATCGAAATGGAAATTATAAAATAATCCATGTGTAGAGGTCGGCGGAAAACGTCTTGGAGAAACCGGGAGTCGAACCCGGGACCCTCCAACCTGCAGGCGGAAGCTCTACCGCTGAGCTACTTCCCCGTCTGACATTCTCTACCTTCCACCTACATCTGGATCGGTATAATACACAAGGGGGGCAGCTTATACCGGCTGACCAGCCCCTGAGGGCTGGTGCAACCGGAACGGGGCAGATGGCCTACCGCCATGGACTTACAGCCAGAGCTGGCCCCTACACTCCTCCCAACCAGCTTCAACCATGGCCAACCAGCACCAAGCATTCCTCCCAACCAGATCGATTGGGCTTTATCAAGCAGTGTGAGGCACTCCTGACTTCCCAGTTGACCTACCAGTACACAGTACTGCCAGGGTCGAAGCGTATTTGTATTATACCGTTCCAGGCACCTACACCTGGATTGGTATGACACACACGTAGGGGGGGGCTACCACCGGATGCCAGCCCCTGGGGGCTGGGATCTCCAGAAACGGGGCTGCTGGCCTTACAGCAGAGCTGGCCCCTACACTCCTCCCTACCAGATTCAATATAGGGTTCAGTACCCTATAGTTACCAGATACCCGGGACTAGTACTGAGTCGCATACCGGCCACCTGTTTCCAAGTCTCCCCAGTACTAGCAAATTGAATCGTCATTCGTGTCATACCAGCCCAGGTACCGAGTTCTCGTAGTCCCCCCTCACATGGGTCAGGACCAACTCGGTTTCTCCACCAATGTAGAGGTTGGCGGAAAACGTCTTGGAGAAACTGGGAGTCAAACCCGGGACCCTCCAAACTGCAGGCGGAAGCTCTACCGCTGAGCTACTTCCCCGTCTGACATTCTCTACCTTCCACCTACATCTGGATCGGTATAATACACACGGGGGGCAGCTTATACCGGCTGACCAGCCCCTGAGGGCTGGTCAGCCGGTACGGGGCAGATGGCCTACCGCCATGGACTTACAGCCAGAGCTGGCCCCTACACATGTACATTATAACACTGAGGCCAAAAGGCGTTACTTTGACTCTGACATTGATCATCATTCAAAATTGTATTGACATAATAGGCTTATGTGGGCAGTTCTGGTCTGCCATGATTTGTCTTTGGTATATTGAGAATCCTTACTTACATATAGAAAAACTATAGGAAGACACCTTTTTACCTTCATTCTATTCAAATCATACTCCAAATTGATTTCTACTTTTTATCACAGCAATTTCAGATCCTGTTTAAGCATGTGTTTAAGACAGTGTGTCTTTGTTTGAGACATCTCCTCTATTCAAGAACCATTTCAGTCCTTTCCATAGACCAATTTTATACAGCCTTCCCTAGTCTACTTACAAAGGGTCTATATCTCCTCTTTCCTATATATGCTCGAATATGTGTGGTGCATGGATACTGCCACATTTCTCTGTGAAATCTAGTTTTCACCCTGAATATGACCTTAGCTGTTGAAAATGGCGTTAAACATCATGTCAACATTATCCCGGGCAAATGCTGACATGAGGTTTCCCTTTGTAGCTCTGCACCTATACATGGCACAATTGTGAAATTAGGGATGAACATAGGGGGTATATGGGTGCACAAAATGGACGTACAGTAGTTTGTTAAATCACAGAATTGTACCTGTGCTGCTAGTAGGTACGACAACTGAGCAAATGTTGACATGAAACCAAATTGCAGTGGAAACCATGGCAACTGGAGGAGCAGCACAGGGGGCCTCTGGGGTCATTTAATTCATAAGATTACTGATAGCTATAAGTTGTTTTTTTATGTTGTCCAATGTCTCTGGGTATGGAAAAGTAAGGTTTGACCAATAAAAGCTCGTGCAGTCACTGAGAAATCTGCAATTCTTTACAACCATCTCTTCAAGTTTTAGCCTCATTTTTAAGAGCGAAAATACACATTGGTCTACCTGTTCTGGCACTAATATTCATCTTACAGCAATTCTATGATACCTACTCCTCTAAATTGGACCCAAAGATCACATTGCAGCCAACCATTTGTTGCTAGGACAAGCGGTTACCTAGCAACAGCTGATTTTAGCTAGCAACGGACCCTTTCAGAGACAAAGAAAGACCTTTCCTAGGAACGACTTACAGAATGGAGATCATGATCATTGTGAAGTTGGTTATTATTTAGAAAGTACTAGCTTTTACATAGCAAGTAGCCTACCAACTGACACCTAGATGCTCCAGAAATGAAAAGATATCCGCCAGGTATTCTAGTGATCACAGGGGTTTTCTACCAAAGACGTCTATTGCTGGGCAAGAGACATCATGAGTGTATTGTTTGTAAACCAACCACATTCCAAGGACCATGTGATAGCCAAGTTCATGTACATGTGTATATGTAGATTCAATGAGATGAGATTCAAGTATTAATAAGCTATATTTGTTTGATATATATGATCCTATCTCAAAATGTCCCCATAGAAAAAAAATCACCCAGCAACTCATTTCCTTTTTCTATTTTGGAAAATAATATTAACCATACCTAGCGGCCTACAAATATTCAGCTTACTACTATTCTATAGTATGGTACTCCCATTTATAAGCTGGACCCTGAATCAAAGTAATATACTTTGAGCTACAGCCAGAGCCTGAAATGACCTATAAACCACACCATATACAGGGGCTTCATGCAAGTTCTGCAGACTTAAATACAAAATCAACTGTCACTACTTTGGCTCAAGATAAAGCAAAGTATCATTAAAAGCAGCTTATGTATCGGTTTGAGGTGACAGGTCAATCTGTGATTTATTTGCATCTCATGTGAGTCTCAGAACACAGATGATATCTTAATATTTCATTAGTTGTCATTTGGTAACCTGCACTGAAAAAAGTCTTCCTGACAAAGTGACATGTATACCCATGTCAACTTGATTTGACACAGATAGCACATGTCATTGGGACATGTGCACATATGTCACCATGACAACTGTAGCACACAGTAGTCCTCATATGATTTGACATGCCTTAAAATGCCATGTCATCTGTGAGTTGACTAGGGTCACGGCCATTTCAAAGGCACTTGACATGTGATGGTTTCACATATATAATTGTTCTAGGATATTCCACTAGATGGGGCAAACAACCATTTTGGTACCAGGATTAATCAGTACCAAGAAGTACTACCAACACTTGAGGCATTTGATGTATCTGTGTCATTTTGTTTTCATGAAAAATAGATCACTAAGGTCTGTAAATACTATCAATGAATGGTAGTGAATTCTATGTCATTGTTAAATTTGCATTTGTTATTGAATATCAAAGTAGACACCCACCATCCTGAATACTTCAACAGGAGAGGTTAGACACCATATGTGTGGGTCAGTGAAAATACCAAAGGACTGTATTCTAACCCACAATCTATAATCTCAGTATCTACAGTACAGGGAGACATATGGCATTGCCATGCACCTCCATGCCTTGTCTTATGGAGTGCATAGAGGTCCTCAGTCAAGTAGAAGTTCTGGAGATAGGAAAAGGTGCCTTAGTGTTGCAGGCCTGTGGGACTATGATATCCCCTGCCTTCTATTATAGGCCTGCCTTGATTGAACCATTGGTACATAGTTATTGACTGCTCTTGACCCTTACATAATTGTCTCACAGTATTACCTAGCACTCAGGTGAATGGATCAGAAATATATGACGTGTCTTTATTACGCATGTCAAGTGGAGTTGACAAACCAAATATGAGAGGGTCAACCTCATTCGACATGCCTTCATGCATGTCATGTGGGAGACAAATTGTGACCTGTGCAGTATGCGTCAAAGCGATCAGTGTTCTTCTCTCTGTGTGCCATACCTTAGTAATTGTTGTTATAATAAGTGTGACATGAAGTCTATGTGCTTGATCACCTACTGGTATCATTCCATTCCTGTCAAGGAGAAGTCAAGGAATGCTTCCAACATTAACATGTCAAGTCAAGTGGCTATCAAGAGGTATATTAACCGTAGATCCAATCAACCACAAGGCATATACCTCTCTATACAAAGTCATATCAAATATACAGACTGATTCAAATTACCTACTGATAATGATCAAAGCTCTCCCACCAAAATGGTAAGGTTAAATTAAATATTGCCCCTATGTGATGTTACATGTCATCATACATAACACATAATCACCATCTTGATAATTAATCCTAATAATTAATCCTTTTGAGTGATATTTAGCAACACTATTAGAATAAATTAACGACCAAGGATTAGAATTATAGGAACTTTAACAAGAAGGGACTCCTTATGTACCTAATACTACCATAGAATCATGTGTAAATGGCATGGCTTCTACATGAGTCCTACCCTTGTCTTGTCATATACAATGTAGGATGCCCCTGTGCCTCGTAGCCTTAGCCTCAAGTCAATTACCTTAGGCCAATGCTAAGAGTATTGGTCTGTGACTTTGGGTGTGTGTAGAGGGTGTTGAAATTACCTCCTTATGGTCATTTAATGCCTTCATATGTCATTCTTCTCCAATGAAATGCTGGTCAGTCTTTTGCTACATCGATGTATCATGCCACCCCTTCAGAATATCTCAGTACCAACTGAGAAGGTGGAGTGTAAAAATGAGTATTCAAATGCTAAAGCATATTATGAATGTACATATGGCAATGCCCTGAAATATTTAGGCTATAGTAGTTCCATCACTTCACTTTGAACATATCTGGATAGAATGTTAATTGTTTTATGGATGTTTTTCATCATCTAGATGATGATCACTGGTGACAGACAGATGGTCTATGTCTTTTTAACTTTTTCCAGCTGGCTAGTGTATCAATGCACTACCAGGTCAAATATGGCTAGTGCAATAATGCACTATGATGAGAGCATTTATAGTTTCTAATAACATTATTCTGGGTCCCATCAATAATTATTTTCAATAAGTAATGCCAGGTATCATGGTATCATATGAAAGGAAATTACATACAGATTACAAATGAGTCATCTTTGTATACATTTCGCAAACATTGGTTCTATTCCCGAGGTCACCCTTACATCATGTATCAATATATATTCACCTGGGACCTCAATTTGCTGTATTTTAGGGACTTTTAACAATACTAGAGCCGGCTGGAAAGAGTTAAGAACATGTCTATTGCCTATAGAATTGCAGATTTCTCAGTGACTGCACAAGCTTTCATTGGTCAAACATCATTTTTCCATACCCTGAGACATTGGACAACATAAAAGAAAAACAAGCTATAGCTTTCAGTAATCTTACGGATTAAACTCCTAAAATATGGTTCTTTTAATGAACTTGCTGTTTACATATTATGGGTGTGGACCACTAAATTTGACATGGTGACATGGCAATTTCTTAAAATCGACATGTGACATGAGAGGTTCTTAGAGGTGACATTTGACATGGGGATTTAAGTGACATGTGACATAACCATTTCTTAAAATCGACATGTGACATGAGAGGTTCTTAGAGGTGACATGGGACATGGGGATTTAAGTGACATGTGACATAACCATTTCTTAAAATTGACATGTGACATGGGGGACCCCCCATCCACACCCCCCATATTTAAGAAAACTTACCAGTGCAGTAGTGACCACCCACACCAATAGTATGCCCATAAAAAGAGAAATCATCCTACTACAAATATATATCTCTGAGACCACCCAACCCCTCAAATGCATCAAATTCGCAAAACCAGGTCGACTACTAGGGCATGTTGTAGGCACATAGAGAGGGGACAGTGAGGCTACAACATACAACATAACAGTATCCAGGACAGTGATATAGCCCTGAGTACACTGGGGACTACAGGGGCATGTTGTAGGCCCATAGAGAGGGAACATGGACAGCGGCTCACTGCAGTTGCACACAGATCGTCTCCTGCCGCAGCCACCTGCCGGGAGGAAAGAGCTGCTGAGGCCGCCTCCACTACATGTCACACGCTGGTCTGTTCCTCCATCAGACCACAGCTCACCCAGCCTGGTTCTGTAAGGGTGAGCCACCATACAGGACTAGGTGTTGGTGTCACACTAGGAGTAAAGACCACAAATGTCACACGGACATATATAAAGCATGGCATTACAGAATACCAGACTGTTCATACAGACTTTGTACCCCCAACGCGAAGTTGTTCTCTCACAACTTGAGTTGTAGAATAAATTTTTGTTTGGATGCAGGAAAAGAGCAAAGGCAACCCATCAACAACTTTATGCCAGCAGATTTTGAAATGGGATTTCTGAAAAGGCATTGGAAACTGGAACTAAGCTGGCCTGAGCCAAAGCTGATTACGGATCTGGCTGATATTAGAATGCTAAGTCAAAAGACAACTTTCCAAAATGCAGAGCTGTTATATGTCCCGATGCACTTTACTTAAACATTCTGACTGACAGGCACTGAGCTACCATATACACACCATGGTCTACTTAACCACCTAGCAACGGTTAACGGAGGTAGCAGACAGCTGACAGGGAACCTTTATGTTATTCTGTGTATTCAGTAAAAGAGAAAACATTTACACCATCTCTCTGATATATTGGTATAAGTGAAAATCATTTTGTAAAGTTGTGTTATAACAGAATGTGGGTTAAAGCCTCTTTCCACCACTAGGCCTAGAACAATACACAGAGCAGTGAGGTTGCTTCCTTATATTGGGCACTTACAGGACTCCCAACTCACAGCCACATACAAAAAGAGTACTAGCAGTGTGGGTGAGAGGACTTAGCCCCCACACATCACACCCACATACACACAGGGCATTCTAGTGGATGGTGCAGGACTCCCACCTTGCACCCACATACACAGACGTCACTGTAACTGGTATTTTAGGGTAGCAGGAGTTAGTTTCAGACCACAGAGCAGTCTGGCCGCTGATGTAGAGGGAGCCACTGAGAAGGTTGCAGCTGGAGGAAGCTGTAGGTAGGATACCAACAGGTTGAATCCCCCACAGTACCCTGGGTGATAATACAGTGTGAGGTGGGACTACCAAGGAGCACGGAGGATTATGATTACGCACTCAGGTGTTTATGGAGTTTTAGTGATTCTGTGGGCAGAGAGCTAAGGAAAAGGTAGGAGGCCCATACCACTATCTGCACCACACTGGGATGTTTGTGTAGTTTTATACCGTCTTTAAAGCACAGCAATACAGGGACTATTGTAGCTATGTATAACCCCTGTACTCTATGATACAACCATCATTATGAGACACAGAGACTAATGGCAGTATATACAAACTGTGTTGTATGACAGCAGGAGGTGAGGCAGGCGCCCCCTTTACCGCGGGATATATCAGATGTACCATGCTGGCAGTTTTAGGAGGGCAGAGAACTGAAATATGCCTCACACTGTACAATCGTAATGGCAGATGAAAGTTTGTGAACATTTCTAATAAGACAGCATTAGAGGTGTCTAAGAGACACACATAAAGCTGAAGCCTCCTTGTACGTGTAGCACCTAATAGCCACAGGAGGACATGAACTCTGAGAGGGTTGGCTCCTTGTACGTGTAGCCCCTAATAGCCACAGGAGGACATGAACTCTGAGAGGGTTGGCTCCTTGTACGTGTAGCCCCTAATAGCCACAGGAGGACATGAACTCTGAGAGGGTTGGTATGAAACAGCCATTGTCAGAAACCAAAATCTGGGATATATACATGTGTGGAGGGTGCAGTGTAGAGTTTTACACTGCCCTTGCAACTGCCACATGGGCTGGTACAGACACAAGGCAGTACCCTAGGACTGACTGAGGAAGTGTGGACCCGTCAGCAGATAGCCTGCTGGTGTTTGAGTGAGGTGTTTGAGGGGTGATAACAGCAAGCAGTAATAAGGTGACAAGGTCTGCACACATCCTCCACCCCCGTAACCTGACTATTAAAGACTCAGGGATATATCGGCTTCACACCACTCCCTAGTAACACTCATATCGCACCCACTGATCTAGTGTGGGTGAGTGGACTACTCCTACAGTGAGAAAATAGGGAGTTGGAGTTGGTGGTGAAAAGGTCATCACCATGCCGCCTCAGCCCCTTCTCTGTGACAACTAAGCCTATACCAGTGATGGGTATACAAAAAGGACACCATAGCACTATAGGAGAGTGGCAGCAGGGACTCCTGATAAGTCAGTCTGTGCTGGGTGTGAACCATGGACTACTGGTGTAGGAGTGCAGTAGGAACAGCGGTCTGAGGAACTGAGCAGGAAAAGCTGCCTGCGCTAGGTACATATACCATAGCAGGCTGGGTATAACACACGAGGCTGGGACCTAGGGACCAAGGACCCTCAGCACCTACTTAGTGAGTATTAGGTCTAATAACATTAGGATGAGATACGGCTGTCATTATACAGATTCCGTTACAATTACTGACACCCCTCAGGCTATAGGACACACTACCAGCAGTCTGGGTATAGACCATACTAGGATGGGAGTACTGAGATGAGAAGGACTCTCAGCATCTACTTAGTAAGTATTAGGCCTAATGATATCAGGATGAAATAAGGCTGTCAAAGAGAACTATAGGATACACTTCCAGCAGCAGGCATTGTCAGCCTGATAACAGAGATCTGGAGTTTGAGGTGGTTAGGGCAGATAATCAGTCTGAGCTTCTGAGGTGATAGTAGGCTGGTGCCAAATCAGCACCAAGCCCCCCCACCACCTTCCCTAAACTAACTCAATGAGGGTTCAGCTGGTGCCAAATCAGCACCAAGCCCCCCCCCCCCACCACCTTCCCTAAACTAACTCATTGAGGGTTCAGCTGGTGCCAAATCAGCACCAAGCCCCCCCCCCCCCACCACCTTCCCTAAACTAACTCATTGAGGGTTCAGCTGGTGCCAAATCAGCACCAAGCCCCCCCCCCCACCACCTTCCCTAAACTAACTCATTGAGGGTTCAGCTGGTGCCAAATCAGCATCAAGCCCCCCCCCACCACCTTCCCTAAACTAACTCATTGAGGGTTCAGCTGGTGCCAAATCAGCACCAAGCCCCCCCCCCCCCACCACCTTCCCTAAACTAACTCATTGAGGATTCAGTTAGTAGCAGTGACACAGGAGTACTGTGTATTTCAGCAGTACATTAGTTGATGCAGTGCATGGTATAAAACACCATCATATTACTACTGACTCATGTGTCAGGATAATTGATCCCACTATTGGGTTATTCTAACATGACTGTACATATTAACATACTGCACCAGCTCCCATGACCTCAGTTAGGTCACTTTGTGTACAGATGGAGTTTGTAGGTTCTGTATTAGATAGCTGATATGAAACCAATAGAACTAATACACCACACGTGTAATGCGCTACAGATGATAATGATAATAACTCTTTAAAGAGAGGATTTGACAGTGAAATTGCACTGCATAATTACCTACCAGTAGAGTAGGAGTCGATATGCCCCCATGAATAATTCATAGTACTGTGACAAATATGGATGACCTATATGGCCATATGGATTCATAAAGTAAGTGTTGCATTTGAAGTATTAATCTGAATATATTCTGATCCGGTACATAAGTCTTAAGTCAACTTGACTACTTTCACCTATAAATGAGAGGATAAGAAAACAAACCTGACTGTGAGACGGTGTTACATTGTATCAAATCACTGGAAGTGGTGCTGTGTGAAAGTGAGTGTCCCAACTTACAAATCCAGAGCCTCGTCGAAAATCTTTTGGGAACCAGGGTAGTCTGGAACCAAAAACTTTTCACAAAAATAAAGTGTCTTGTAGGAGTCTTGTACAACCCCTGTATGACTGGAGTTATACTACATCCACCATGTCATCAATAAAGCAGGCAGACCTTGTACAGGCTGGTAACACCCTTGTTGTACACAACAACAACAACAACCTGTCGGCCATCTTGTCCCCCACTGTAGACATTACAAACCTGACGGTGCCCACACCGTACCCATACTGGAACCTGACAGATGCACAGAAGGAGTTCTGTGCTGATGTTGATACATTTAACAAGGTGAGACTATACGTAGACCTGGGACTAATCTTACCCCTGTGTTTAGCTGGTATAGTTGGTAACCTATTAGCTATATTAGCACTACGACTGGATCATTCTAACCGTACTGTGACATTCCTGTTACAAGCCTTAGCTGTGGCAGATAATGCTTACCTCATTAGTTCCTTATTGGTACAAACCTTGAAGTCAGTCACCGAGTGTACAACATGGTTACAGGACTTCAAGACAACCTACGCCCACTGGGAGGTGTTTCTATGGCCGCTCGCCTCTATAGCACAGACGAGTACCGTATGGCTGACAGTACTGGTGACAGTGGATAGATATGTTGCCATTTGTCGGCCATTTGAGTCAATGCGTCACCAAGTTAGTAATCGTGCCAAGCGGGCAGTGTATATAATAGTACTTACTGCTGTGGTGTACAACATTCCCCGGTTCTTTGAGAAGGAAGTGAAGTATAAACCAGATCACTGTAAACGTATACACAAGTTCTTTGCACTGAACACAGCTCTACGTAACAACAGTCATTACAAGTTGATCTACAAAACTATCTTCTTCTTAGTGTTCAGGATGGCTGGACCTTTAATTATTTTATTAGTACTCAATATCAAACTAATTGAGACATTACGCCGTGCACGGAAAGACCACGCTCAGTTAACACAGACCAAGAACCAGCACACCAACAACTACTTTAATCTGATACTAGTCGCTGTTGTTACTGTATTTATTATATGTCAAACACCAGACTTCATTATACGTATCCTTGTAGTGATAAAGACATATGGTGGGTTCAAGATTAACACATACTGGCCCAATATCTTCACTAACCTCATGTTGACTGTGAACTCATCAGTTAACTGCCTGATTTACTGCCTCACAGGGCGTAAGTTCAGACACATCCTGTACCGCTTACTCTGTAAGTGCCAGGGGTGCTGTAGGAGGACTAAACATAACGAGGTACGCTATGCTAATGGTGAGACAAGTTGTTCTGTAACTAACCACCGACATGTCACTCTGCCATCTGCTGTCAATGAAACCTGCCTTTAGGGCATGGGGCCACAATCTCTGTCTGAGAGTGTTGGTAGCACTAGAGCTATGGTGGAGAGTGTAGGTAATTCTAGATCTCTGATGGAGAATGTAAGTAGTAAGATTTAAGGCTTTACCAAAGACTCCATAATTATAATTCTAAGTCTCTACCTAAGAGTAGAATGCAAAGAAAGTTGTGATGTGCTAATAATGACTAAAAGGCAAGACCTTGAGTAAGTTGCAGTTGTATTTATTCCAGCATATTGTACAGAGTCTTAATGGAAACTATATAGTGTATCGGTAGGTGGCCTATGCTGGTCTGAGGATACAGGTAGGACACAGCAAGTAGGTAAGGTAGTAATTAGGATGACCCCTATGACCGGTATGTGTAACTAAGTGGGATGTGTGTGTACAGTGTACACATAGTGCCATGATATACAATGAATAGCGATAAAAGTATGTATAGAGTTATCATGTATATAAAGATTTCCATTTTTAACAAAAGGTCTGTACCAAAGAGTAAAGGACAAAGCATGTCTCTGGCTGAGAATGTAGATAATGCTGTGTATGTGTCAGAGGATGTAGTTAAAGCTTTGTCTATGTAGGAGAGTGTGGATATTGCTGAGTATGTGTCAGATGTCTATGGTGGAGAGTGGAGATAATGCTGTGTTTGTGTCAGAGGACATAGTTAAAGCTATGTCTATGGTGGAGAGTGTAGATAATGCTTTGTATGTGTCAGATGTCTATGGTGGAGATGGAGATAATGCTTTGTATGTGTCAGAGGACCTATTTAAAGCTGTGTCTATGGTGGAGAGTGGAGATAATGCTGTGTATGTGTCAGAGGACATAGTTAAAGCTATGTCTATGGTGGAGAGTGTACGTAATACTATGTATGTGTCAGAACACCTAGTTAAAGCTATGTCTATGGTGGAGAGTGTATGTAATGCTGTGTATGTGTCAGAACACCTAGTTAAAGCTATGTCTATGGTGGAGAGTGTACGTAATACTGTGTATGTGTCAGAGGACCTATTTAAAGCTATGTCTATGGTGGAGAGTGTATGTAATACTGTGTATGTGTCAGAGGACCTATTTAAAGCTATGTCTATGGTGGAGAGTGTATGTAATACTGTGTATGTGTCAGAACACCTAGTTAAAGCTATGTCTATGGTGGAGAGTGTATGTAATGCTGTGTATGTGTCAGGACACCTAGTTAAAGCTATGTCTATGGTGGAGAGTGTATGTAATGCTGTGTATGTGTCAGGACACCTAGTTAAAGCTATGTCTATGGTGGAGAGTGTATGTAATGCTGTGTATGTGTCAGAAGAACTATTCAAAGCTATGTCTATGGTGGAGAGTGTACGTAATACTGTGTATGTGTCAGAACACCTAGTTAAAGCTATGTCTATGGTGGAAAGTGTATGTAATGCTGTGTATGTGTCAGAACACCTATTTAAAGCTATGTCTATGGTGGAGAGTGTATGTAATACTGTGTATGTGTCAGGACACCTAGTTAAAGCTATGTCTATGGTGGAGAGTGTATGTAATGCTGTGTATGTGTCAGAGGACCTATTTAAAGCTATGTCTATGGTGGAGAGTGTATGTAATGCTGTGTATGTGTCAGAGGACCTATTTAAAGATATGTCTATGGTGGAGAGTGTATGTAATGCTGTGTATGTGTCAGGACACCTAGTTAAAGCTATGTCTATGGTGGAGAGTGTATGTAATGCTGTGTATGTGTCAGGACACCTAGTTAAAGCTATTTCTATGGTGGAGAGTGTATGTAATACTGTGTATGTGTCAGGACACCTAGTTAAAGCTATGTCTATGGTGGAGAGTGTATGTAATGCTGTGTATGTGTCAGAACACCTATTTAAAGCTATGTCTATGGTGGAGAGTGTATGTAATGCTGTGTATGTGTCAGGACACCTAGTTAAAGCTATGTCTATGGTGGAGAGTGTATGTAATGCTGTGTATGTGTCAGAACACCTAGTTAAAGCTATGTCTATGGTGGAGAGTGTATGTAATACTGTGTATGTGTCAGGACACCTAGTTAAAGCTATGTCTATGGTGGAGAGTGTATGTAATGCTGTGTATGTGTCAGAACACCTATTTAAAGCTATGTCTATGGTGGAGAGTGTATGTAATGCTGTGTATGTGTCAGAACACCTATTTAAAGCTATGTCTATGGTGGAGAGTGTATGTAATGCTGTGTATGTGTCAGAACACCTAGTTAAAGCTATGTCTATGGTGGAGAGTGTATGTAATACTGTGTATGTGTCAGGACACCTAGTTAAAGCTATGTCTATGGTGGAGAGTGTATGTAATGCTGTGTATGTGTCAGAACACCTATTTAAAGCTATGTCTATGGTGGAGAGTGTATGTAATGCTGTGTATGTGTCAGGACACCTATTTAAAGCTATGTCTATGGTGGAGAGTGTATGTAATACTGTGTATGTGTCAGAACACCTATTTAAAGCTATGTCTATGGTGGAGAGTGTATGTAATGCTGTGTATGTGTCAGGACACCTAGTTAAAGCTATGTCTATGGTGGAGAGTGTATGTAATACTGTGTATGTGTCAGGACACCTATTTAAAGCTATGTCTATGGTGGAGAGTGTATGTAATACTGTGTATGTGTCAGGACACCTATTTAAAGCTATGTCTATGGTGGAGAGTGTATGTAATACTGTGTATGTGTCAGGACACCTAGTTAAAGCTATGTCTATGGTGGAGAGTGTATGTAATACTGTGTATGTGTCAGAACACCTAGTTAAAGCTATGTCTATGGTGGAGAGTGTACATAATACTGTGTATGTGTCAGAGGACCTATTTAAAGCTATGTCTATGGTGGAGAGTGTATGTAATACTGTGTATGTGTCAGAGGACCTATTTAAAGCTATGTCTATGGTGGAGAGTGTATGTAATACTGTGTATGTGTCAGAACACCTAGTTAAAGCTATGTCTATGGTGGAGAGTGTATGTAATGCTGTGTATGTGTCAGGACACCTAGTTAAAGCTATGTCTATGGTGGAGAGTGTATGTAATGCTGTGTATGTGTCAGGACACCTAGTTAAAGCTATGTCTATGGTGGAGAGTGTATGTAATGCTGTGTATGTGTCAGAGGACCTATTTAAAGCTATGTCTATGGTGGAGAGTGTATGTAATACTGTGTATGTGTCAGAACACCTAGTTAAAGCTATGTCTATGGTGGAGAGTGTATGTAATGCTGTGTATGTGTCAGAACACCTATTTAAAGCTATGTCTATGGTGGAGAGTGTATGTAATGCTGTGTATGTGTCAGGACACCTAGTTAAAGCTATGTCTATGGTGGAGAGTGTATGTAATGCTGTGTATGTGTCAGGACACCTATTTAAAGCTATGTCTATGGTGGAGAGTGTAGGTAATACTGTGTATGTGTCAGAGGACACAGTTAAAGCTATGTCTATGTTGGAGAGTGTGGATATTGCTGTGTATGTGTCAGAGGACCTATTTAAAGCTATGTGTAAACAATAAGATGTCTACAGTGGAGAATTTACGTAATGCTGTGTATGTGTCAGAGGACACAGTTCAAGCTATATCTACACCCAAAGGTGTAAACAAGAAGATGTTCCTGCAGATTGATGTAAACAATACAATGTTAGCAATAAGTGTACATTGTTGATTGAATAAAACCCTGGGTCAGGACAAAGTGTCCACAGGGTGGTGTACAAAATAGCGCTACATCTCAGTCACATAATATCCAGAGTAACACAAAGCCTCAGCTGGAGACCTAAGATAGTATGTATATGTCTGTGAAGGAGATTGTGAGGGTACATGGGAGTGGTAATGGAGTGTTTGATAAGTGATATCTTTACCGAGGTATACACAAGGTTTGTGAACGATGGGTTAACATGCACTCAGTGTGTGTACAAAAGGTATAACAGGTGGTCTGTGGAAGGCTGTGTTGCAATGTGTGCTCTTAGATGCAATGAAGTTGTTATTGCTAATTAGCCTAAAACGGTTTATTAACTAACGGCTTCACGGTAATGAACTAAAGATACAACTTACAAAGTATATAAAAACTGACCCTATCAAACAGACAGGAATGAACTTTTTTGTTTTTGATTTTTGACATTCGGGAATTTTGATATCCTTTGTTTTTTTGTAATGATTTCTCCAGAACTTACTCATTTTGACCTCATCACAGACCAGCTCATACAAGTACATACAGGTACTTCACAGGTGATGCATCAATAAGGCTGGAAATAGGTTTTATTATGTGCATGATGGCTGTGATGTTACTCAGCTTCTTTACACCTGAGGCTAGACCCATATTACAGTCTTGTCAGAGACTAACACTAGTGATAAATCTATATATGATGAGCCCCTGTGCCATGACTCTGTCTGCACAAAGCTCTATAATATACACGTATTTAGTAGGCTCCTGCACCCTAACTCTGTCTGCACAAAGCCTTATACCAGTATTTAGTAGGCTCCTTCACCCTGACTCTGTCTGCACAAAGCCCTATACCAGTATTTAGTAGGCTCCTGCGCCCTGACTCTGTCTGCACAAAGCCTTATACCAGTATTTAGTAGGCTCCTTCACCCTGACTCTGTCTGCACAAAGCCTTATACCAGTATTTAGTAGGCTCCTTCACCCTGACTCTGTCTGCACAAAGCTCTATAATATACCAGTATTTAGTAGGCCCCTGCACCCTGACTCTCTCTGCACAAGGCCCTATACCAGTATTTAGTAAGCTCCTTCACCCTGACTCTGTCTGCACAAAGCCCTATACCAGTATTTAATAGGCTCCTTCACCCTGACTCTGTCTGCACAAAGCTCTATTATATACACGTATTTAGTAGGCTCCTGCACCCTGACTCTGTCTGCACAAGGCCCTATACCAGTATTTAGTAGGCTCCTGCACCCTGACTCTGTCTGCACAAAGCCCTATACCAGTATTTAGTAGGCTCCTGCACCCTGACTCTGTCTACACAAAGCCCTATAATATACACGTATTTAGTAGGCTCCTGCACCCTGACTCTGTCTGCACAAGGCCCTATACCAGTATTTAGTAGGCTCCTGCACCCTGACTCTGTCTGCACAAAGCCCTATACCAGTATTTAGTAGGCTCCTGCACCCTGACTCTGTCTACACAAAGCCCTATAATATACACGTATTTAGTATGCTCCTGCACCCTGACTCTGTCTGCACAAGGCCCTATACCAGTATTTAGTAGGCTCCTGCATAAACAGTAGAAACTTTCTTCCATAAAACCTTTAGGCACAAATAGCCATCACCAGTAGCTGACGTGCCGTAAAACACTAACTAACTAACTAACTAACTGACTCTGTCTACACAAAGCCCTATAATATACACGTATTTAGTAGGCTCCTGTACCCTGACTCTATCTGCACAAAGCCCTATAATATACCAGTATTTAGTAGGCTCCTTCACCCTGACTCTGTCTGCACAAAACCCTATACCAGTATTTAGTAGGCTCCTGCACCCTGATTCTGTCTGCACAAAGCCTTATACCAGTATTTAGTAGGCTCCTGCACCCTGACTCTGTCTGCAGAAAGCCCTATACCAGTATTTAGTAGGCTCCTGCGCCCTGACTCTGTATGCACAAAGCGCTATACCAGTATTTAGTAGGCTCCTGCACCCTGACTCTGTCTGCACAAAGCCCTATACCAGTATTTAGTAGGCTCCTGCACCCTGACTCTGTCTACACAAAGCCCTATAATATACACGTATTTAGTATGCTCCTGCACCCTGACTCTGTCTGCACAAGGCCCTATACCAGTATTTAGTAGGCTCCTGCACCCTGACTCTGTCTGCACAAAGCCCTATACCAGTATTTAGTAGGCTCCTGCACCCTGACTCTGTCTGCACAAAGCCCTATAATATACACGTATTTAGTAGGCTCCTGTACCCTGACTCTGTCTACACAAAGCCCTATAATATACCAGTATTTAGTAGGCTCCTGCACCCTGACTCTGTCTGCACAAAACCCTATACCAGTATTTAGTAGGCTCCTGCACCCTGACTCTGTCTGCACAAAGCCCTATACCAGTATTTAGTAGGCTCCTGCACCCTGACTCTGTCTGCACAAAGCCTTATACCAGTATTTAGTAGGCTCCTGCACCCTGACTCTGTCTGCAGAAAGCCCTATACCAGTATTTAGTAGGCTCCTGCGCCCTGAATCTGTATGCACAAAGCGCTATACCAGTATTTAGTAGGCTCCTGCACCCTGACTCTGTCTGCACAAAGCCCTATACCAGTATTTAGTAGGCTCCTGCACCCTGACTCTGTCTGCACAAAGCCCTATACCAGTATTTAGTAGGCTCCTTCACCCTGACTCTGTCTGCACAACACCCTATAATATACATGTATTTAGTAGGCTCCTGCACCCTGACTCTGTCTACACAAAGCCCTATAATATACACGTATTTAGTAGGCTCCTTCACCCTGACTCTGTCTGCACAAAGCCCTATAATATACATGTATTTAGTAGGCTCCTTCACCCTGACTCTGTCTACACAAAGCCCTATAATATACACGTATTTAGTAGGCTCCTGCACCCTGACTCTGTCTACACAAAGCCCTATAATATACCAGTATTTAGTAGGCTCCTTCACCCTGACTCTGTCTACACAAAGCCCTATAATATACCAGTATTTAGTAGGCTCCTGCACCCTGACTCTGTCTGCACAAAGCCCTATACCAGTATTTAGTAGGCTCCTGCACCCTGACTCTGTCTGCACAAAGCCCTATACCAGTATTTAGTAGGCTCCTTCACCCTGACTCTGTCTGCACAACGCCCTATAATAATCACGTATTTAGTAGGCTCCTGCACCCTGATTCTGTCTGCACAAAGCCCTATAATATACTAGTATTTAGTAGGCTCCTTCACCCTGACTGTGTCTGCACAAATCCCTATACCAGTATTTAGTAGGCTCCTGCACCCTGACTCTGTCTGCACAAAGCCCTATACCAGTATTTAGTAGGCTCCTGCACCCTGACTCTGTCTGCACAAAGCCGTATACCAGTATTTAGTAGGCCCCTGCACCCTGACTCTGTCTGCACAAAGCCCTATAACAGTATTTAGTAGGCCGCTGCACCCTGACTCTGTCTGCACAAAGCCCTATACCAGTATTTAGTAGGCTCCTGCACCCTGACTCTGTCTCCACAAAGCCCTATAATATACACGTATTTAGAAGTCTCATTCACCCTGACTCTGTCTGCACAAGGCCCTATACCAGTATTTAGTAGGCTCCTGCACCCTGACTCTCTCTTCACAAAGCCCTATACCAGTATTTAGTAGGCTGCTGCACCCTGACTCTGTCTGCACAAAGCCCTATACCAGTATTTAGTAGGCTGCTGCACCCTGACTCTGTCTGCACAAAGCCCTATAATATACACGTATTTAGTAGGCTCATGCGCCCTGACTCTGTATGCACAAAGCGCTATACCAGTATTTAGTAGGCTCCTGCACCCTGACTCTGTCTGCACAAAGCCCTATACCAGTATTTAGTAGGCTCCTGCACCCTGACTCTGTTTGCACAAAGCCCTACAATATACACGTATTTAGAAGTCTCATTCACCCTGACTCTGTCTGCACAAAGCCCTATACCAGTATTTAGTAGGCTCCTGCACCCTGACTCTGTCTGTACAAGGCCCTATAATATACCAGTATTTAGTAGGCTCCTGCACCCTGACTCTCTCTGCACAAGGCCCTATAATATACACGTATTGAGTTGGTTCCTGCAGACTGACTCTGTCTGCACAAAGCCCTATACCAGTATTTAGTAGGCTCCTTCACCCTGACTCTGTCTGCACAAAGCCTTATACCAGTATTTAGTAGGCTCCTTCACCCTGACTCTGTCTGCACAAAGTCCTATACCAGTATTTAGTAGGCTCCTGCA
The DNA here is from genome assembly GCA_949317995.1 of Acholoe squamosa. Classification (NCBI taxonomy): domain Eukaryota; kingdom Metazoa; phylum Annelida; class Polychaeta; order Phyllodocida; family Polynoidae; genus Acholoe; species Acholoe squamosa. Next base: position 91,994,107 of record OX439037.1, read on the forward strand.
CCCTGACTCTGTCTGCACAAAGTCCTATACCAGTATTTAGTAGGCTCCTGCACCCTGACTCTGTCTGCACAAAGCCCTATAATATACACGTATTTAGTACGCTCCTGCACCCTGACTCTGTCTGTATGAACCCCTATATACACATAACTCAGACAGCTGAGAACCTATCAAATACCTGGTACACAAACTTTAACTTGAGCCACTGCATGGTATATATCTTATGCAAAGGTAATATAAGAAGCTAAGAGGCAAAATACATCTACATTTACCTTTCAGTGGGATCTTTAAACAATTCAATGTGGTAGAGCTTGCATACTTGAGAGAATAAGGTGTCGTTATCTGTGCACTGATGTATTCAGTCTGTATAAAATCATAACTTGCATGTAGCATACTTAAAGAGGACTGCTGTAACATACCTTGACCTGTGTATATAGTATCTGGAGAATATGTTTATCTTAATTTGTGAATTTAGTACCTCAGCATGTTTAGCACCTCTCATGGTATCACTCAGGCCACCCCATTATAATTACTTGGATAACAGGATTCTGTAGCTGACATTTCAGTGGTCAGAGAAGGGGGGCATGTAAAATGACTATTTTGGCTATCAAATGTAAGAATATTTTAAAATGTTGATATGATGAAAGGCAATTTTTGAGGTTTACTTGTTCAGTGTGTACTCTTCTCAAAAGTGACCTTTTCTGGTGTCAGATCATGAAAAATCCCAGCTGCCAGGCTAAATTTTTTTCCCCCAAAATGTCAAAAGTCTCAGCAGTGGGCTTGTAATCCAAGTCATGAGAATGAGATTCCCTTACCATGTTATAATGACACAGCTGCAATGTAACAATACGATATGACAGCACTTATTGTATCACTGTTGATGCCGTGCACCGCTGCACATTATGACTAAATCCATGTAATACCACAGAATTCCCTTGCACTACCATGAGTCACAACAGTATCCTGGGTGTGACATTGATTGAGCCTGTTGGTGGTCTGTTCTCCTTCATTGCACACAGGGTATAAGGCAGCACAGACAGTGTATATAATAGAGGTTTATCACTTTTACCCTGCTCCTGTACACCTCACGGAATAAGACACCAATATAATGTAACAGTTAGTTTAATTGCTCCATTCCTATATATTTCAATATTCCTCTTCTCCAGCCCATATTCAAGATCGCTTATTATGTGACTCACACAAGTCCGTTAAGCTAAATATAATAGCAGTGGAGAGACTTGAGAGAACCTCCGTTTATACAGTGTATAACAGGTAAACCACTGAAGGTTTATTTAGGACACATGACTAGATAATTGAAGGTATTGTAGATACATTTGTATAAGCCATGCAATATGCATTAATGATTTTGTGGCATTAAACAGTTTGATGTGTATAGGATATGGTGATATACAAGTGGACATATTCCGTCATAATGGTTTGGACCATGCTGAGGTGGTTCAAATGTGTGCAACATCATTTAAATTGTTATAGTATTGCTAACTTCAACTCTGTGTTGTTGCTATGTAGTGATCTAGTAAATGTACTAACTTGACGCTTATTAAGTGGTATTGTGGCCACTGGAATAGTAAAATGACCATACAAAAGTGGTATACTGTGCTATTAATGTAACTGGATATATTTGGTGTAACAATAAAATCTTCATCTTTTCATGAACCAAAGACAATGTACCTGTGTCTTCCTAGTCGTCCGTGTTATTATATATGGTGTTTCAGTGGTAGACATGATTACAAATATATAAACAAATGCCAATGAGCAGGGGATAATTTAGCATCGTATTCCCCGATGTGAGTCTTTGTATAACGTTTTCGTTGAATACGGGCAGACTCACTGAGGAAAGGGTTCTCATGTAATGTACTGAGTATGTCTGTGGGGTCTATTTCAATAGTCAGAAATTCCATCAGTCTGAGTGCGTCATGAGGTGGTAAAAGGGGGTGCTGTTAAACATCCACTAGGTAGGAAAGGTCTGTCACTGTATAACCATTGTTTGTATCAGAGAGAATTTCCACAAAGCTGGCACCACATGCCATAGCAACAACATACCCTTTAGCACCAACCTATACAAATAACATATAACTACAATTATCCCTCGGAAACCTAAGCGTTCCTGGAAACCTACAAGAGGTGGAGTCGCGCATGCGCAGTCAGTTATAGGATTCACGCAGTAAACAACAGTTGGTACTGAGCCTACAGCATCAGAATTATCTGGTAAGTACCGGTTTTAATGCTTCAATTATCTTCCCACTTGTTGGGAAGCATTATGAATGTGTCCTGCAGCCTTGGTTCCCCCTGCAGCCACTGGCATTCTGCACATTTATAGTTATTTGGGAGTTTTTAGGCCACCCGCCTTAGTCCTGGAGCTACACCAGGAACTAGGTCACAGTGGCGTCCTTCTCCCGGGCCCACACGGTATTGAACTAACCTGCACCCCCCAGTGCAAAAATGTTCAGATTTTGCATGTTTTGGCCCCCCCCTGGTTGATCTGTTGCCCCATGGCAGCTAATAGACCAGGGTTTTTTGAGTTATTCGCTCTTAAAGCTACTGAATCGCTCACAAATTGCTCAAGCATCGCTCGGTAGACCTGTCCGCCGATCACCTACATTGGAGCTACATGCCTTACGCCCGGCTGGACCAGACTCCTGCCACAGTGGCCAAGTGGGCTGGACTAGTTACGCCCGACGTACTCGGCGGGGCCTGGCACCACTGTACATCTAGAAATCATGGTTTTGTCATAGGACGACGCCGAGGACGCAGGTTCGAATCCTGCTTGGGGCGCACGTTTCATCGCTAAGTTGACAATGGCTTTGGGAGATCCCCAACAATGCTGGCCTCTATCATACCTCCACTTCTGAGGATGGCGTATACAGAGGTCGGAACAAAATTAATTCTGCTGGAAATGACTTGATTCTTATGTATATGAGAGCGTACCTGTTTAGGGCCATTATTTCTGCCGGTTTTATAATTATGAAAAAATTACCTTCCTTCTCTCTTTCTCTTACAGAAAATGTGACGCGATCTGTGAAAAGGGACCTTAATTCAGGGGGAACAAGGTCCCTTTTCCCAGTACAGGTCACAAATGAGTGGAAGAAAAACGAACAGGTATATTCCTTGAACCACTAGGTTCCCTTGGTATAATCTTAATTATACCTCAACTTACTGGTAAGTCTCGAATAATTTCAAAAATAGTCTGTACAGGATGAAATTCCCACTCCAAGCTGGCTTCACAGGGAATAATAGTAATGGAGCTGTTGAGAGGTTGTTTCAGACCTAAAGCAGCCCCCCATAGTTAAAAGTTTTGTGCACTATGGGGGAGTGTGGAGTGACTCACACATTGCTCCACACTAGGGAGTTCTTCTACAGTGTTCAACAAACATGGAGAGGGGCACCAGGTCCCTGACATATTACAGGCTGACCAAATCCCTCCCCTCCCTCTCACCACCACACATTCAACAATCTCATACTGTTGGCAGAAGAAGGTACGCCATTGCTATAGCTATAGCTATAGGTAGTAAACCCAACCCTACAATGCTATACTCTGGCATCAACTCAAACAATTCCTCATCACCTTCCACCTTCATGAAGCCCACTGTAGACCTCATCAACACCAACAGAAGTCCATATCTACTTAGCAACAAGAACCTGGAGGCCATTTCCTTGCACTCTGCAGCTCTGACCTACCAAACCCCGTCATTCTGTACCCCTAGGCTTATGGAAACATACTCCCTCAGTCAACTGAAAATTCTCAGGTATAAAGTAAAAGGATATTTTCTTAACAACAATACTAAACTGCCCACAATCAGGATGCGCCTCAAAGCATTTCCTCCCTTAAGGGTGTGCCACATGTCAAAGTGTCTTACCGTGTCTTACCATGAGTTCTTACCGTCAGAGCAGTGCACGTGTTGAGACACCTCTCCTCAACAACTCTAATCTACACAACTCCATCATGGTATCACTGTCAGCATACATACCCCGATCTCTGGCACCAAACCTACACATAATATATAACTACAAATAGCTATACCTACACAGCTCCATCATGGTATCACTGTCAGCATACATACCCTGATCTCTGGCACCAAACCTACACATAACTTATAACTACAAATAGCTATACCTACATAGCTCCCTCATGGTATCACTGTCAGCATGTACATACCCCGATCTCTGGCACCAAACCTACACATAATATATAACTACAAATAGCTATACCTACATAGCTCCCTCATGGTATCACTGTCAGCATACATACCTCCATCTCTGACACCAAACCTACACATAATATATAACTACAAATAGCTATACCTACATAGCTCCCTCATGGTATCACTGTCAGCATACATACCCCGATCTCTGGCACCAAACCTACACATAACTTATAACTACAAATAGCTATACCTACATAGCTCCATCATGGTATCACTGTCAGCATACATACCCTGATCTCTGGCACCAAACCTACACATAACTTATAACTACAAATAGCTATACCTACACAGCTCCATCATGGTATCACTGTCAGCATACATACCTCCATCTCTGGCACCAAACCTACACATAATATATAACTACAAATACCTATACCTACACAGCTCCATCATGGTATCACTGTCAGCATACATACCCCGATCTCTGGCACCAAACCTACACATAACTTATAACTACAAATAGCGATACCTACACAGCTCCATCATGGTATCACTGTCAGCATGTACATACCCCGATCTCTGGCACCAAACCTACACATAATATATAACTACAAATAGCTATACCTACATAGCTCCATCATGGTATCACTGTCAGCATGTACATACCCCGATCTCTGACACCAAACCTACACATAACTTATAACTACAAATAGCTATACCTACACAGCTCCATCATGGTATCACTGTCAGCATACATACCTCCATCTCTGGCACCAAACATAATATATAACTACAAATAGCTATACCTACACAGCTCCCTCATGGTATCACTGTCAGCATACATACCCCGATCTCTGACACCAAACCTACACATAATATATAACTACAAATAGCTATACCTACATAGCTCCATCATGGTATCACTGTCAGCATACATACCCCGATCTCTGGCACCAAACCTACACATAATATATAACTACAAATAGCTATACCTACACAGCTCCATCATGGTATCACTGTCAGCATACATACCCCGATCTCTGGCACCAAACCTTATTATTCTATTATCATTTCATCTTGTATTAATCTGCATTTATTAAATGCAATAGCCCTGGTCTCATGACATTACCTCACGATTCTTAAAAATTGGAGGTGTTGGGACAAGCCATAATTAGTTACCAATTACACAGCCAGCTACATAGATTTAAGTTTGTGTTGAGTAATGGCAGACTGTGTACCTTGGTCTAAATGTTCACGTGCTCAATAGTGGGATACAACCAAGGAGTGGAGTCAGTAGAAAAACACAATAATATTTATATCATCTTGCTTGAACATCCTTAACAATGGTCCAAGCACGATTACTCATGTATTTTTTTCCCCTTTCCTTATCGTCACCTGTTCATGATTTCATACAGCAGAAGGAGCATTCTCAACTTGCCCAATGCCAGAAAACCATTACCGTATTCGTTCTAATAAGCGCACATGTGCGGAAAATTAATTGTTAGTTGCTCAAAACCTTACAAGAAAATTAATTCTAATAAGCACACCCCCAAAAGCCTAAAATTGTTGTTTTTTGCCCTAAAAATCTTTATTTTTACATTTCATTTGACTGATTTTACACCAGGTTGGGTTCCAAAAAGGAGGGGTGTGCGCTTATTAGAATGAATACGATATGTTATTTTTATTTTTGTTTTTTATATGTTGTATTAATATTATCAATTTAACCTTGTTTTTAATTTTCACATAACGGCATGTGCAGGAGGCCAGAAGAGCCCAACCCTGCACATAGCCAAGAGTTGGATACCGGTATTTATGTCATTAAACGCAGAGGAATGCATTGTGACCATGGGGAGGGGATGTAATGAATGACAATTTATTAGCGGGGAATGAGAGATGGAGAGACATTATAAATCTCAACTGTAGAAGTATTAAGAATGACTTTGATAAGTTTAATGTAAGACTAGAAGATTACGATTGTGACATTATTACATTGTGTGAAACGTGGTTGGATGAGAGAGATCCGGATTGTAATTTTAACATTCCAAATTACAAATCGTATAGATTAGACAGGAAATTGGGCGAAAGGGTGATAATCTCTATATGCAAAATATATGAAGAGACTGAATTTATATACAACATTTGCTCTCATTTCCAAACAGTGCCTTTCAGTAACTGTTATTTCTCCCTCATGGAAATGATTGTATTTCTCTCCTTTGTGTCTTTTTCACATGAAATAGCACTGAGTGTAATTCTTATAATGAAGCTCAGTGTCTTTTTACCAATGATCGGAATTCCAATTTATTGTATTTTTGCACCAGGACATGATAGACAAATCGTGTACAGATGTGATCTCTCAGATTAGTTTTAAGTCCTGTTGTGTTATCTTACCTATATTTTGAGCGGTCTAAAAAGACAATATTGTTACCCGGAAGGTTGCTGCCATAAATGTCCTGCACACGCATAAAAGCGGCCTGCCTTTGTTTCTTACGTAAATGTGACAAACATACATGTATCAGCTATGACTATACAATTCTATGTGAGAAATAAAGGCTATCAAATCTCAATGTCAATCTCAAATCTCAAACCTGCACATTACTTATAACTATAAATACCGCATTCATTCTAATAAGCGCACATGTGGAGAAAATTATTGTTATATGTTCAAAACCTTATTAGAAGAATCAATTCTAATAAGTGCACCCCAAAACCCTAACCCCAAAAGCCTAAAGACATTGTTTTTGCCCTAAAATCTAAAATTGTTCACACTTCCTTTGACTGATTTTACCAGGGTAAGACCCCAAAAAGGGGGGCTTATTAGAGCAGGTGCACTTATTAGAATGATTATGGTAACTATATCTACACATAGTATGCATATGGCATCACTAAAAGCATACACACCGTATATCTCTGGCACCAACCCTATCAACATATGGTCAATTCTCACGAAAATGGAGCACAGGGTCACCATAACGTTCTTGTGTCACAAACACTTAATAAGGGGGGGATGGCTTTGTTGTGCATACTTTTAAATTACTGTCAGTAATATCTTGCTGTGGGCACATACTTTTGCTTGTCTACCATCAGTATCTATCCCAATATAGGGTGAAATGTGTGGATTTTGAATGTTTCAAGGTGAGAAAAAAAAGGATGAAATACATAAGATGTCATATCTAAGATAAATACAAGGTGTTACTTTAGTGTGGCCGATCTGGACACCTCCTGCTCAGGGCTGACAGTTGTTACCAAACTGTGCATGTAAATTCCATCAGGAACCAGGCATGTTTATATCTACCAAGGTCATGACCTAGCCTCAAACCCACTGGTACCCACTATGTTTTATTAACAAGCCTAGTAGAAGAAGGCTGACCAAAGAAAACATTTTATTCAATTAAAGAAAATAGGGGCTCCCCAGCTCTCCCTGCCCTAGACTAGCCATCTGAACTTCTGTACACTGAACCGCACCTTTATTTAATCTCACAATGTGTGTGGGTGCTGGAATGTCTGTGAGAGTTTCACTTCATCTGAAATTCAATTTAGGGTAAATCATTTCACTTAGATTGAAAAACATTCACTATAGGTTACAAGGTATAAGTGAGCAGTATAGAAATATATATTTCTTTGATTGGTCAAAAGCTCCAGCCTTAGCTGGGGTCAGCTTTTTAGTACTGCTTAATAGATTAGCGTCCACCAGCATGCTTCAGACCAAGTGTACTTATCTATGTTCGGTATAGAGCACTCCACGTCAGATATTGATATCCCTCTGGACTCCTGGTTATTAGAAACCACCCTCTACAGTAGACCGAATGAGAGCCATCACTATTTACAATATTACTCTGAACACCCACACCACATCCTCAGGACACCCACACCACATCCTCAGGACACCCACACCACATCCTCAGGACACCCACACCACATCCTCAGGACACCCACACCACATCCTCAGGACACCCACACCACATCCTCAGGACACCCACACCACATCCTCAGGACACCCACACCACATCCTCAGGACACCCACACCACATCCTCAGGACACCCACACCACATCCTCAGGACACCCACACCACATCCTCAGGACACCCACACCACATCCTCAGGACACCCACACCACATCCTCAGGACACCCACACCACATCCTCAGGACACCCACACCACATCCTCAGGACACCCACACCACATCCTCAGGAGCATACCCTACTCATAATCTCTAAGGCTATGGCGGATCTGTTCAGGAATGGTTGCCTTCAAGTGAGGCATCATAATACTCTACACCCAGACTTCCCACAGAGGGATACCCCTGACTCTAAGTGTTCAAAATACTCTACACCCAGACCTCCCACAGAGGGATACCCCTGACTCTAAGTGTTCAAAATACTCTACACCCAGACTTCCCACAGAGGGATACCCCTAACTCTAAGTGTTCAAAATACTCTACACCCAGACTTCCCTCAGAGGGATACCCCTGACTCTAAGTGTTCAAAATACTCTACACCCAGACTTCCCTCAGAGGGATACCCCTGACTCTAAGTGTTCAAAATACTCTACACCAGACTTCCCACAGAGGGATACCCCTGACTCTAAGTGTTCAAAATACTCTACACCCAGACCTCCCACAGAGGGATACCCCTGACTCTAAGTGTTCAAAATACTCTACACCAAGACTTCCCTCAGAGGGATACCCCTGACTCTAAGTGTTCAAAATACTCTGCACCCAGACTTCCCACAGAGGGATTCCCCTGACTCTAAGTGTTCAAAATACTCTACACCCAGACTTCCCACAGAGGGATACCCCTGACTCTAAGTGTTCAAAATACTCTACACCCAGACTTCCCACAGAGGGGATGCCCCTGACTCTAAGTGTTCAAAATACTCTACACCCAGACTTCCCACAGAGGGATACCCCTGACTCTAAGTGTTCAAAATACTCTGCACCCAGACTTCCCACAGAGGGATTCCCCTGACTCTAAGTGTTCAAAATACTCTACACCCAGACTTCCCACAGAGGGATTCCCCTGACTCTAAGTGTTCAAATACTCTACACCCAGACCTCCCACAGAGGGATACCCCTGACTCTAAGTGTTCAAAATACTCTACACCCAGACTTCCCACAGAGGGGATACCCCTGACTCTAAGTGTTCAAAATACTCTACACCCAGATTTCCCACAGAGGGATACCCCTGACTCTAAGTGTTCAAATACTCTACACCCAGACCTCCCACAGAGGGATTCCCCTGACTCTAAGTGTTCAAATACTCTACACCCAGACCTCCCACAGAGGGATACCCCTGACTCTAAGTGTTCAAAATACTCTACACCAGACTTCCCACAGAGGGATACCCCTGACTCTAAGTGTTCAAAATACTCTACACCCAGACTTCCCACAGAGCGGATGCCCCTGAGTTCAAATCCTTACTTAGGACATCCGGCATTCGTGTAACATCAACAACCACCAGGAGGTATTACCCACAGATTGAGAGACAGTGATACACTAAGTGGATCCTTCCTGTTCTATGATCTAACACCTTAACCCCACACAGGCAACTCAATCCTACTGGTTCACTTATACAGAAGTGCACCATGCTAGTGTCAATGGTTGACATGGAGCTGTTTTATAAATAAATATGATATGATAGTTAACCCTGCATGGACCCATAATGTATTGGTGCATCAACCTCACTGGTTGGCATGATAGACTCTTTGGTACAGTAAAGGTATTTTCAAGCTAACTATGGGACTAAATGAATGTGTGACATAGATGATTGCGGCTCACCAGCAGGCTGTTGCAAAAAAGATTTGGAAACGATTTTGTCAGAGGTGGTATTCCCAAAATGGAACTGACTGACCTCAGGGAATCAATTCCCTGTTGGGTTGCCAAAAGATAATTGGTCATAGAAGTACTTTAGGAGTGGTCAGGAACTGGTGAATGCTTCCTTATCGAGAACCAATTCCCAGACAGTTCCTTTCTCCAATTCCCTGGCCTTTCGACTATGGGAAGCATTCAGGTGGAATTAATCATTGAACCAGTTTCTCAACTTTTTACAATGCAGTCTAATTCAGAGTAAGTCAATTCCATTACAGTATAAGGTGGGAATTGGTCTCCCTGGGTGGAGAATCGGGAGGAACTGGAAGATGCATTAGTTACAGTGAGAATTGAATTCCAAATCTTTTTGCAACAGCCTCCAGGGCTGCCATGTATCTAAAGCATTAAGTAACATGCTGTGTGTTATGTGATCTCCAGGGTAGTAGGAGAGCTGCTAGTTAACATCCTGATATGATGCAGTGGTCATGTTAGGCAGTCTATAGCCAGATATGATATGTTGCACCAATGAAGGCACTATTATTGTCCACTACGTTGACCTATGGGCATCATGACTTCATTAATAAGCTGCTGTTAACATGTTACCCAGTAAAGGCAGATGTCTTATCACCCTCACAACATACAAGGTGGGGGAGGTGGCTATTACTATGGCATCAATTGTTTATAGTTTTAGTAGTACCAGTGAATAATCAACCATTTACACGCTTCTTTTTTTAGGATAGTTTTAGTAGTACCAGTGAATAATCAACCATTTAGACGCTTCTTTCTTAAGGATAGTTTTAGTAGTAACAGTGAATTATCAACCATTTAGACGCTTCTTCCTTAAGGATAGTTTTAGTAGTACTGAACAAGTAACCAATGGATAATTCATGACGAGTGTGTGTTTGCTAACACACACGAGTCATGAATTATCCATTGACTACTTATTTTATACCACGAAACCAATAAATAGAATACCAATAAATTTGAAAACAAAAATTATTCCCCCTCCCCAGGATCGAAGCCAGCCATAGTGTGTGTACACAGGTACATACACCTCCTCGCCCGGCAGCGGACAGCGACAGCCCCTGTCTCGGCTAGCCTTGGCAGCGGCACATGGCGAAAAATAGTGTACATACACCTCCTCGCCCGGCAGCTGACAGCGACAGCTCACACAGCGAAAAAAGATGCTTCTCTTGGTTATGTTTGTGTAGAATACACCTCGTCGCCCGGCAGCGGACAGCGACAGCGCACACGGCGAAAAAAGACGCGACCCGGCCAGGATACGATCCGCGGACCTCTCACGGCTGAGAGCAACGTGCTAACCGCTAGACCACCGCGTTTCCTCCATTCAACGCGTCTCCCGGTTATGTTTGTGTATAATACACCTCATCGCCCTGCAGGGGACAGCAACAGCGCACACGGCTTTGTATCATATCCAGACGTGGTTCGAACCGAGCGTTTCTCGTCAGTCCCTGTGGCGCAGTGCATAGGGAGTCGGATTAGGGATCTGAGACTGGAGGTTCAAGCCCTGCCCAGGTCATAAGATTCCATGGGTTTTAACATGTAACATATGACATGGAAGGACATGAGAGGCGTGCGGTTATCCATGGATAACCGCACGGGGTGCGGGTTATCCATGGATAACCGCACGCCTTCCAAAATTGATGTTACAGCCTATAGGGTGTGCAATATCGACAGATATGTGGATGGGAATAGCCACCAAAAAGCACTGTGTAACCCAGAAATCGTGGTATAACAGTGAATAATCAACCATATAGACGCTTCTTTCTCAAGGACATTATTATTCCGTGCCCATGGAACCAAGTGATGATGAGCATAATGTAGTTGACACCTACAATAATGTCATAACCACAAGACAGACTGCTTAGCCTTCAGGGGGTTCTTTTCAAGATTGGGCATCTTCAGGGAACCAGCTGGGAGTGGCATGGTTCTATAATGACATCCTTCACCAAGTTGCTGGTATAATGGCCTCCGCAGGCACCCACTGCATGGCTTATTGTAATCTCTGAGATCTGTCATTGACACCATGGTTATGGCTGGGTAGACGCAGGATGAGGTAAAGTGACTGGGGGCTAATCTGCCATTTGGCATTAAGGGGGATAAGACAATAACACTGTACGACCCTCGCAATAAGCCTGTGTAGAAAGAACACTGGAGCTGTAACAGCAATAACCCATAACAGGGTTTTAGTATGGGTAGTAGAGATGTGTTGAGGAACAACCAGGGAGCTGAGACAGGTAGACATGACATTTGGTCACTAACAGTAATAACATAAGACATGTGTACAACTACCCTGATATGGGTGAAACCCATTATAGGGTGTCTGTGGCACCTATAGATACAATATGTTAATACAATAGGCAATGTCCACATGAATCATTACAGCTCATAAAGTGCATTTGTTCTGGTATGTGAAATGGTATACTGTATGTAGTTGTACATGATCTGTATAAATAATGTATAAACCTTGATACTGCGTGATGCACATGAAGTGATCAATAGCTATATGTTTTGTCCTATATTTTATGTCCAGGATATTATATACTAACTGAGTGTGTTCTTTTATCCACCAGTCGACTAATGAGATCATTCTGTATTCTGTGATTTTTGAAATGTTAAGGATCACACATGGGAATTTGCATCAACTTTGCACCACATGAAAAAAGAAAGTGTCAAACCAATATGAGGCACTCTGCTCTGAGGCCTTGTTTCCTGCAAGGGGTGTCACTCAATGATCTGTTTCTATTATCTGCTTCAGCAGATTTGCTAAACTCCTTAGGCATTTAAAGCAATGGTGTGAATCCTGTGCAAGATGAGAAAATCATCATATCTTACAAAAAGGCAGCAACTAGAATTTTCATTGTCCTGCTCTGACAGACTCCCACCAAGCACGTACAACTTTACATAGCATAGAACATACTGCTGTCAAAGATGCATGCCTGCAAGAGTCAAGTCAATAATTGTGACATGTGACTAGTAGAATAAAACAAAAAAGTAAAACACAAAAAAACCTGTCTTATACCAATTTCACATGAAACCTCCATCAAAATGGAGCCAGTAAAGTGCAGGCCTTACTTACCAACAGCAGAGCCCCTGGTGGCAGCCGGAGAAACTATTATCTGGGTGAATGTCAGAAAAAGTGCACATATGTGGTGCACACAGTACAGAAAGATAAAACTCAAAATAACATAACAAAAGTTTATTATATCGATAATGCAATATCTTGGCTTATGAAAACCCCTGGTGGACTCCAAGAACTGCAGTTTTTATTCATGCTCAACCGGATATCAGTTAAATTTGTGAGGCGTCTGTGATGAAAACTCTAGGATTGCTCTAAAACAAGGACAATCACAGCAACTTGAAATATGGGCTGCAGTTACCTATTACTAACTGGATTAAGCATACATGAATTTAAAAACCGTATGTGAGAGCCAAAGACATAATTATCAAAATATTGAAAAATTGGACATTTTTTGTTTTCGAATCACTAAATTTACTGCCCTGGTTAGCTCCAGAATTGTTCTTATGAATCCTCATTATGTCTAGTTTCGGGAAAATGAAAGAGTAGAGGGCTCAATAAAAACAATTTTGTACAATTGAGTGTTGAATATCTGCTGATAATGCTGAGAAAAATGAGGAAAATCCAAATTTCACACAGGTAACTAAAAATGCAATAAATTTAGATAAATATGCTGGAAATGTAATTTTTAAATGTCAGGACATCGAACAATAATGTATCATAGTCTACCAAGAATAAATATTGTATAGATGATGCTTTGCAAGATTACAATTTCATTTCCGTCGGAGGCGTCTGTGACGAAAACTCAAAAATAATTGGGGCACTTCATTTCTGCACATTTCAATCCATTTTTGACCTTAGGGCAGCATAAGGTGCTCACCAGAGAGAATTTTGTTCAACTGGAGTTTTCATCACAGACCCCTCACGAATATGAGTCTGTACCCAATATCACCCAAAATGAACATGGCATGCACCTGCCCAGTCCAAGCGGCTTGCTGATTCAATCAAACTATACTGTTTCCATCAAAATGAGGCCAACTTTACCTAATTTAACCAACCAGATATAACACTTATTTGACAAAAACAAGGCTCCCTGAGTAATTGATTTCCACTGGGTAACACCAGATGATTCAGACTTTGCAACAAACAAAATTGTGAGGCGTCTGTGACGCAAACCTCCCATATGAAAAATGGTACTCAAAATGCTACACTGCAGGCCCACAGCCTACCAATGCTTGTCAGAATTGATGAGCAAGCTGTGTTGGTTGATATGACATGTAAGAAAAGGAAATGGCTAATTAAATAAATTAACAACATCATAACATGTTGTTGAGGCGTCTGTGATGAAAACACAGTCCACATAGACATTCTGACCCACAAATCAGGGACCATTTGACCGATGGCTAAAATCTTTGTACCAACTTCATCCCCTTATAAGTTCTTTATGTGACATATATATCACTATTATTGATAGAGTTATTCTGACCTAAGAGTTATTGTCACAGACGCCTCAAAGAGTACAATTCCACACACGAGTGACCATAGTGAAAAACTTTCAATCAACATCCACCTAAACATAAATAGTGTAGGCCTAACATATGCCTAATACCACAGGAAATTTTGGATGGGTTTAAGTCTTTGAATGGACAATAGGACATGTGTAATTACCAAACTCTGAGAGTAACTGGTGTATATTACCAACCTCTGGCAGTAACTGGTGTAAATTACCAAACTCGGGGAGTAACTGGTGTAAATTACCAAACTCTGGCAGTAACTGGTGTAAATTAGCAAACTCTGGCAGTAACTGGTGTAAATTAGCAAACTCAGGGAGTAACTGGTGTAAAATACCAAACTCTGGCAGTAACTGGTGTATATTAACAACCTGTGGCAGTAACTGGTGTAAATTACCAAACTCAGGGAGTAACTGGTGTAAATTACCAAACTCTGACAGTAACTGGTGTAAATTACCAAACTCTGGCAGTAACTGGTGTAAATTACTAAACTGTGTACGACTAGAAATATGCATCTTATTATGAAAACACTCAGTAGCAAAACAGCTACCGTGTTAAATTGGATAAGATAATTACAATCTGAAAACATCCTTTATCCATGAAAAGATTGCCTCAGCGTATCAATACAGATAAAATTGTTAGTCCTGGAGGTGGTATAATGGATTGTATTAATTACTGCAGCAGTCCTGGAGGTGGTATAATGGATTGTAGAAATTACTGAAGCAGTGCTGGAGGTGGTATAATGGATTGTAGTAATTACTGCAGCAGTGCTGGAGGTGGTATACTGGATTGTAGTAATTACTGCAGCAGTCCTGGAGGTGGTATAATGGATTGTAGAAATTACTGCAGCAGTCCTGGAGGTGGTATAATGGATTGTAGTAATTACTGCAGCAGTCCTGGAGGTGGTATAATGGATTGTAGAAATTACTGCAGCAGTGCTGGAGGTGGTATAATGGATTGCAGAAATTACTGCAGCAGTGCTGGAGGTGGTATAATGGATTGTAGAAATTACTGCAGCAGTCCTGGAGGTGGTATAATGGATTGTAGTAATTACTGCAGCAGTCCTGGAGGTGGTATAATGGATTGTAGAAATTACTGCAGCAGTGCTGGAGGTGGTAAAATGGATTGTAGTAATTACTGCAGCAGTGCTGGAGGTGGTATAATGGATTGTAGAAATTACTGCAGCAGTCCTGGAGGTGGTATAATGGATTGTAGTAATTACTGCAGCAGTGCTGGAGGTGGTATAATGGATTGTAGTAATTACTGCAGCAGTGCTGGAGGTGGTATAATGGATTGTAGAAATTACTGCAGCAGTCCTGGAGGTGGTATAATGGATTGTAGAAATTACTGCAGCAGTCCTGGAGGTGGTATAATGGATTGTAGTAATTACTGCAGCAGTCCTGGAGGTGGTATAATGGATTGTAGAAATTACTGAAGCAGTCCTGGAGGTGGTATAATGGATTGTAGAAATTACTGCAGCAGTCCTGGAGGTGGTATAATGGATTGTAGTAATTACAGCGGCTCTATCCTGCCTGCGCTGGGTGATGGTTAGTTACGCATTGTTTGCTGGGTTTACAGTTGCCTAATAGAAGTGCTCCATGTTAAGGTAATGAGTTCATTCTATATTCTGTGTTTTAGAGTGCCAGACCAGGGTAGGGTATTAGCATGAAATCATGTGTCCAACTCCCAGCAGTATAAAATTACTCAGTAGCACTTAATAATCTATAGGTATACATTTTGCACCAGCAGAGTCATTCTTCATTCAAGGGAAGTGAAGGGCATTGCGCAGATATGCAGACCAGTAGTACCCTTCATACACCTGCCTATTGAACCCGTGTACGGCTGATGGTGCATTTAAGGCGTACATTGATCATCATAATCAACCAGTGCAGCACGGGCTGGTTCACTCCTTGGTTTACATGCATACTGGATGCTACAGAATTGACAGTGGCGGATCCAGTGGGGTGGCGGGGGGGGCCTGGCCACCCTGCCCCCCCCACCACAAAAAAAAAGGAGAGGGAAAAAGGAGAAAGAGGGGAAAAAGAGAAAAGATAATTGTAGAGGGGGCCCAAACCGAGGACATCAGGCTTGTGGTGATCGGGGCCACATATAGTACCTCATCAGCTCTCACCAAGTCTTGCCCCCCCCCTCTTCTAGACAATGCTGGATCCGCCACTGGAATTGATCCTGGTGGGTGGCATGATGCACCAATGAAGTGCTGGCAAGGACACTACCAAGCACTTGTCTGCTGCATCATGACCAAAGGGTGTCATGCATGACTGCAATAGAACCCCTTGCTTTTTCTGGATATTCCCATTCTGATACCTGTTGATATTGTATGCCATGATGCATGCATCATGACCTTTGTAAGGTGTGCTGTTATCCATGGATAACATGCACGCCTTACAATATGTCACATGTTAAAACCTACGTGAATTCTATTGCCAAGGGCAGGGGTCGAACCCATACCCTACTGATCCAAAATCCAACTCCCTATGCATTGAGCCACAGGGACTGACGAGAAATGCTTGGTTAGAACCAGGTCTGTACAAGGGCCAAATTTTTGAAAGCGGTACTTTTGGCCCTGACAAAGCAAAAACAGTGAAACTCAAATTAAGTTAAAAAAACTTAATTACATTCAAAGGGCGATGTCTTGGCTCCGTAAAAACACCTGACATACGCAGCAACTCCTAGTGGCTTCATTTTTTATAAGCGTTCAAAGATGCTAAATCTCACTCTCCTGTCCCTCAGTTATCAAAATGTGTATATATGATATCCTGATAATAGATTATACACTCCTGCATCTTCTTAGAGTATTTGGTTATGATCCCAATACTTTAAATGTCTGTTTGAGTGTGGAAATTCCAAAAATCTACATCGGACCCAAAGATTTTTCCCACTTTTTCATATCTCATGTCCCTAATATTGATAGGATTACTGTATTTTTTGGCTTTTATGATAGATGTACCCCACACTTATTCAAAACATGTGTTATATGTTACCTACATTCAGTTATTTAGCCCCACTAACCCAATCAATGGTGGAATTTGAATTTTGAGCAGAGAGTAACACTCAATAGGAAAATGTTGTAATTTTTTCACGGAATATCCATCAAACTCCACATACTACTGTTTCATTTGCTTGTTATGGAGTCCCCCTAACCTATTTATGTAGATTTGTGTACATAATTTACATTTTGTGCTATTTGGGGAGTAAAATTAATTTTGGGGTCCAACTTGTGACCAGTTCTATCACAAACTACTGCTAGATATGGAACAGATGGTAGTTGCATATTAAAGTATACATATTGAAATTAATATAGATGGATGTTGGTGAATAATTGACAATTTTTTACATAGCTAGATGAAAATTAGGGTTTTAGAAAAAAATTTCTCAGAAAAATCAGTCAATGACAAAAGTTCAATATGTGATATCTGGAAAAGTTTTTGAAGGAACATATTCATCTTTGGAATCGTGATACATACTTACTAGTAGATTGTTATGAATGGATTTAGGAGTCACTAGCATATAGTTAAGAGGTATATCCAGAGGGTCTCTGAATTCCAAGCAGGGAGTAACACAAATTACAATAGATTGGCAGAATCTATTTTTGAGCAGGGAGTAACACACATTGGGCCCAGGCAGTCGATATGCTTCAGCCCCATATAATGCCCAGTCATTTAGAAACAGTGACAAAATTCCACCACTCCCCGATGGACAACATGGGTTTTTGTCAAAATAAAAGCAAATGGACCCCAACATAGTACATCAGCATGTGTGAAAATTGTATTTTTTCAGCAAAGTACACACTTTTTGGTCTCTTTTCAACTCTGTAGACCCATAACTCAAAAGAATTATGGTCGATTTAGCTAAAGTTTACACTCATTTGAAAGTTTAAGATGTTTTCTCTTGAATGAAACCAAAATACACCTGGCTAGTGCATAGGTTTTGACCCTATTGGAGGTAAAGCGTAAAAATCCTGTAAAATGCTAAAAGTACCATTTTCAGAACTTTGGCCCACTTGTAAGTCAATGACAGGCTGCAGTACCGTAAAACCTCACCTATAAGTTAACCTCACATATATGTACTTCATGTCGGGTTCAATATCCAAAATGTACAAGGTCCCTAGATGCTCTAATCACCCTGTTTTAGAAATCTCCCCATTGGCTTAATGTTAACAGTATTCTTCAATTGCGTGCCTGTACCAAGCCCCATACAGCCCTGGTTATAAGTTTAACAAGTTTTAGTGCTAAAAGATATACTTACATTTCTATTGTAGCAATATGCCTATTCACAATACCCCTTGTTGCTCTAGTCACCTTGTTTTTGACACACTCCTTATTAACCTCACCATTAGACCCCTTACACCAACCACCCATTCCAGGAACCCCAGAATGGTGTTGACATATACAGCCATGTGGTCTAAACACCCACTGTGTGGATAATTGTAATCTCCTGCTCACACTGAGCCTAGAGTAGGGCTGCACTTGACACCTAGATTATTCCCCGACTCAGATAGAAGGTGGCCAAAGTAGACAACCTCCACCTGTTAAAATCAGCTTCAGCTCACTACATGCAAAGTGCTACGTAGTGCAAGGCAACTCAGGTACCTAAAGAGGGCACGAAGGATTTATCTTGCAGATGATGAGCCATGATATCTCTGTGAAATAAGAGGTAAACTGAGGCAAATTACAAGTCACTGTAGAGATAATGATGTACCAGCATACTGCACAGACAAAGGTATAATCATAGAAGGCAAAACATACACATTCTGAGACTTGGATACCATCCCTACTGAATCTCTCCCAGATCACATCATCAAAGATCAAAAGAAATGCTCCAGTCAGAAAATGTGGATTAAAAAAACACAAGCTCCCCTAAAAGAGAACAATGCAAAACAGGAACAACAAAAGTATGATGGCCTAAATATTGGCAAAGATGAGAGGATCTGTAAAACCAAGTCTGGTTATGTATACAATGACCAGACAGCATTTCTCAGCAACCTCTACAAATGTAAAATTGAAGATACTATAGATGGCAAAACAATAGTATTCAACAGTGTGGGACAAGCCTATGTTTACATAAAGTGTTTGAATGGTGATCAAGAGAAGGCTGCACGTTTGATGAAATCAAGTACTCAGATGGAAATCAAAGACATAGGAATTGAATGTGAAGTCCTACCCGAAAGGCAACTGGATGGATTACAGAGAGCATGTCATATTTGGTTACATGTATATGAAATACACTCAAAATAAAGCACTGAAAAAAACATTTGTAAGCTACGGCACCCTGCCATCTCATTTTACAACCACACTACCAGAGGAATGGGGGGTTAAGGCAGGTTTCAGCAGTGACAGTTATGATCTTGTAACTTATGAGGGGAAAAATAGACAAGGCAAAATATCTGAAGATGTTTGAAACCACATAATGTCTGAGATAGGCAGCAAGATGCCAGAACCACAGAAAAAAAGAGGATGCGGCAAATGGAGCGGATGTCAGCGATAACAACTGAGCACTGCTCTTTTTTTTTGTTTTTTCCCCTTTTTTTTGTTTAGTTTAGGGAGGTGAGTTGTAAAGACTCACAAGAGGGTGATAAGTGCTTGAAACCGCTCCCCTCAAGTCACATAACTATAAAACATCATTGATTTTCAATCAATTTTGATTCTGTGAAGTGTCCTTGAAAGAGAAAGGAGTGAATAGTTTATTTCTCATCAGCTAAACCAAAGATCGATAGAAAAACTTATACCCGTATCTGAAATGACAATGACCACAACTGGTAATATTCTTATGATCAAAGCAGTCCTACTCATAGCCAATTGAACTTGAACACAATCTCCGCAGCATAGTTGCGCAACATGAAACATGGAGAGACCTATTAATTTAGGTCGGGCCTCTCTTATTGTTTGAACTCAGTATAGAGGAAAAGATGTCCTGCCACTAATATGCAAAGTCACATATCTATTTCAGTTACACATACATTTACTTAGGTCTATTTTATGTAGTATCAAAAAAAACATTCTGAAAGTATTAAGTAGTAAGTATCATTGCTGTTGATTGGATATGCTCTGGAGCCCTGAGCACATAAGGTAATGTATTATAAACTTAACACAATCAGACCCACTAGGCTCAATCCAACATGGGAGTCATTCGTTCAGATCTATCACCCTGGCTTGATAAAAAATTCTGAGCAGGGAAATTGTACACTTTTTGATCATTTTTGCTTAGGTAATTGGTTTCATAATACGCTCCTTGTCAATCAAATCAGAAAGAAAACATTAACAGAAGGTAAGGAAGCTGAAACAGAAAATGGAAAGAAGTAACAAGAATGGTAAAAGCACAGATAAGGGTGTGAGTTTTGTACATCTAAACTGTAGAAGCTTTTATGCTAAAAGGGATCAACTGGAAACAGAATTTCAGGACCATGATGTAATAGCACTATCAGAATCTTGGTTAAACAAGAATCATGATGTAAGTATGGCAAACTGGCAACACAAGAAATTCTTCAGGCTAGACAGAACTTGTAAAAGAGGGGGAGGAGTGTTGTGGTATCTCTGTGGAAAGTTGCCTCCATACTGTACTATTGTCCCTGAATTAACAGTAGCAAATCTAGATATTGAATGCCTCACTATCAGATTCAGAAAACCAAATAACAAACTAATGACACGTTGTACTGTTTATAGGCCACCAAAAGGGAATATGAATGCATTTAGGGAACACTTTGAGAGACTGGTGGAAAATGTAGAGAGTGAGATTTTCATTATGGGAGATCTTAATATTGATGTCAGGAAAGCAGACACACCTTAATTCAAAGGATTGCTGCCACTCTATAGATTACAGGGGTGGTCTTTTCGGATTGATAAGATAACCCGGTTAAACAAAAAAAGGCGGCACCGCTACTGATAACATAAGTACAATTAGTGCACACATCATGGAACAAGGGGTGATCAATAAGTTGATCAGTGACCATTTCCAGTATTCTATGTGAAGAAGAAACTACCTGAGAAATATGTGATGAAAAAGGTTTCAGGTTGGACATACAGAAAATATGATAAAAATGAACTCAAAGATTGCTTGTGAGAGCAAGACTGGGATGCTTTCTAAATGCTACCAACAGTTGAACAAAAATGGGACTTTATCCTTAGTGCATTCATAGTGTATCTTGATGAAAAGTGCCCTATCAGGACCTTCACTGTCAAAGACAGAAAGAATTGATGGACAATAAGGTGCTAGAGGTGATGCGTGACAGGTATGACTTAGTTATTGAACATAAAAGACATCCATCTGACTTATTATGGCAGGAAGTAACTAATGCTAGACAATATGTGAACATTTGATTGTGAAAAAGAAATCCAACATTGTTACAGATAAGCTGAAAAACTGTGAACAGATTTTTGGAAACATCTTAATAGTCTACTTAAAGTCCCAAAAACCTCAGAAACTCCAATGCTAAAATACAGTGTCACACAAGCCTTCTTGGAAGCACAAAGTGTGCCAGAGTGCTAATAATTTTAATTATGTTAAACATGATTATAAGTTGCCAAGTGCAAGAGAGTATACTGTACAAAAGAATGGTTCAGAAAAAGTTAAGGTAAATCCAGCTGATGTATTAGGGCATGTAAAAGACATTGATACTAGTAAGCCATCAGGTATACCCACAATTAGTACAAGGGTTTTTAAGGATTGTTTCTTAGTGGTTGTACAACAATTAGTAAATATATATTCCAAACATCTGCAGACCTAGCAAGTTTCCCGTTACAATGGGGAAAGGCGCAGCCTCTGTTTGGAAAGATGATGGAAAAGATAAAGCATAAATACATGATAACTCACATTGATTCAAATTTCCAGTATGGTTACCGGAAAAACAGGGGAACAGGAGATGCAGTTTTTCATTTTGTCTCTGATTTATTCATGTACAAACATATGTCACATGTCACAGCAGCCTGTTTCAAAGATATGGGCAAGGCATTTAATTCCATAGATCATAACATATTATTGCAGAAAATTGACCTCAGGTGGAGGTAATAGAAGTAAAGTATAAGACAGTAAGACCCCAGGTGGTGGTAATACAAGTACAGTATAGGACAGTTAGATCCCAGGTGGAGGTAATACAAGTACTGTATAGGACAGAAAGACCCCAGGTGGAGGTAACACAAGTACAGTATGGGACAGTGTGACCCCAGGTAAAGGTAATACAAGTACAGTATAGGGACAGTTAGACCCCAGGTGAAGGTAATAAAAGTACAGTATAGGGACAGTTAGACCCCAGGTGGAGGTAATACAAGTACAGTATAAGGACAGTTAGACCCCAGGTGGAGGTAATACAAGTACAGTATAGGACAGTTAGACCCAGGTGGAGGTAATACAAGTACAGTATAGGGACAGTTAGATTCCAGGTGGAGGTAGTACAAGTACAGTATAGTGACAGTGTGACTCCAGGTGGAGGTAATACAAGTACAGTATAAGGACAATTAGACCCCAGGTGGAGGTAATACAAGTACAGTATAGGGACAGTTAGACCCCAGGTGGAGGTAACACAAGTACAGTATAGGGACAGTTAGACCCCAGGTGGAGGTAACACAAGTACAGTATAGGGACAGTTAGACCCCAGGTGGAGGTAACACAAGTACAGTATAGGGACAGTTAGACCCAGGTGGAGGTAATACAAGTACAGTAAAGGAGAGTTAGACCCCAGGTGGAGGTAATACAAGTACAGTATAAGGACAGTTAGACCCCAGGTAGAGGTAATACAAGTACAGTATAGGGACAATATGACCCCAGGTGGAGGTAATACAAGTACAGTATAGGGACAGTTAGACCCCAGGTGGAGGTAACACAAGTACAGTATAAGGACAGTTTGACCCCAGGTGGTGGTAATTCAAGTACAGTATAGGGACAGTTAGACCCCAGGTGGAGGTAATACAAGTACAGTATAGGGACAATATGACCCCAGGTGGAGGTAACACAAGTACAGTATGGGACAGTTAGACCCCAGGTGGAGGTAATACAAGTACAGTATAGGGACAGTTAGACCCAGGTCGAGGTAATACAAGTACAGTATAGGGACAGTTACACCCCAGGTGGAGGTAATACAAGTACAGTATAAGGACAGTCAGAGCCCAGGTGGAGGTAACACAAGTACAGTATAGGGACAATATGACCCCAGGTAGAGGTAACACAAGTACAGTATGGGACAGTTAGACCCTGGTGGAGGTAATACAAGTACAGTATAGGGACAATATGACCCCAGGTAGAGGTAACACAAGTACAGTATGGGACAGTTAGACCCTGGTGGAGTTAATACAAGTACAGTATAAGGACAGTAAGACCCTAGGTGGAGGTAATACAAGTACAGTATACGGACAGTTAGACCCCAGGTGGAGGTAATACAAGTACAGTATAGGGACAGTAAGACCCCAGGTGGAGGTAATACAAGTACAGTATAAGGACAGTTAGACCCCAGGTGGAGGTAATACAAGTACAGTATGGGACAGTTAGACCCCAGGTGGAGATAATACAAGTACAGTATAAGGACAGTTAGACCCCAGGTGGAGGTAATACAAGTACAGTATAGGGACAGTTAGACCCCAGGTGGAGTTAATACAAGTACAGTATAGGGACAGTTAGACCCCAGGTGGAGGTCATACAAGTACAGTATAGGACAGTGGGAACCCAGGTGGAGGTAATACAAGTACAGTATAGGGACAGTTAGACCCCAGGTGGAGGTAATACAAGTACAGTATAGTGACAGTGTGACCCTAGGTGGTGGTAATACAAGTACAATATGGGGACAGTTAGACCCCAGGTGGAGGTAATACAAGTACGGTATAGAACTATTAGACCCCAGGTGGAGGTAATACAAGTACGGTATAGAACGATTAGACCCCAGGTGGAGGTAACACAAGTACAGTATAGGGACAGTTAGACCCCAGTTGGAGGTCATACAAGTACAGTATAGGACAGTTAGACCCCAGGTGGAGGTAATACAAGTACAGTATAAGGACAGTTAGACCCCATGTGGAGGTAATACAAGTACAGTATAGTGACAGTGTGACCCCAGGTGGTGGTAATACAAGTACAATATAGGGACAGTTAGACCCAGGTAGAGGTAACTCAAGTACAGTATAGGGACCGTTAGACCCCAGGTGGAGGTAATACAAGTACAGAATAAGGACAGTTAGACCCCAGGTGGAGGTAATACAGGTACGATATAGGGACAGTTAGACCCCAGGTGGAGGTAATACAAGTACAGTATAGGGACAGTTAGACCCAGGTGGAGGTAACACAAGTACAGTATAGGGACAATATGACCCCAGGTGGTGGTAATACAAGTACAGTATAAGGACAGTTAGAAGCAAGGTGGAGGTAATACCGGTACAATATAGGACAATATGACCACAGGTGGAGGTAACACAAGTACAGTATAAGGACAGTTAGACCCCAGGTGGAGGTAATACAAGTACAGTATAGGGACAGTTAGACCCCAGGTGGAGGTAATACAAGTACAGTATAGGGACAGTTAGACCCAAGATTGAGGTAACACAAGTACAGTATAGGGACAGTTAGACCCCAGGTGGAGGTAATACAAGTACAGTATAAGGACAGTTAGACCCCAGTTGGAGATAATACAAGTACAGTATAGCATAGTGTGACCCCAGGTGGAGGTAATACAAGTACAATATAGGACAGTTAGACCCAGGTGGAGTTAATACAAGTACAGTATAGGGAGAGTTTGACCCCAGGTGTAGGTAATACAAGTACAGTATAGGGACAGTTAGACCCCAGGTGGAGGTAATACAAGTACAGTATAGGACAGTTAGACCCCAGGTGGAGGTAATAAAAGTACAGTATAGAACAATTAGACCCCAGGTGGAGGTAATACAAGTACGGTATAGAACGATTAGACCCTAGGTGGAGGTAATACAATTACAGTATAGGACAGTGTGACCCCAGGTGGAGGTAATACAAGTACTGTCAACGGACGGTTACATGTGGTGAAGTGAATGTACACGGAATCCAGGGAAGTTCAGTTGATCCTTTTATTGCATAGCTGACATGAGTGTTTCATAAAGGTGGTAACAATGATAACACTCGCCAAGATCTAAGCTCTGCCCCTGATCCTATAGCTCAACCTGTCGTAGGTTCTAGGTATAGGTGTAAGGTGTAAGTTGGGAGAGATGATCTTGGAAAGGATAGCTTAGAATAGATGGAGAGGGAGCTGCTCAAGCTACCTTATATACTAAGGGCTTGAGCAGCTCACAGTGTTGTGAAATGTTCTGTACATGTGGCTCAATAGAATAGTGACACATGTCATAAGGAGAGAGTGCCACCTGTGGGTAGATTATGTTAATGAGGATTGAGAGGAGATTGTGAAATATCCTCTCATTCCAAATATGGCACCACAGGTGGATCGCACTTCCTCCAGTCAGACTGTGTGTGTGTAGATAAGGTTGGAATGTTATTACATCCTTGTACCTTAGGTCACAGAGTGTCATGGAGGAAGTGTGTTTGTGATGAGTAATGGATCCTGGTTCCTGTTGGGGAATGCAGGAGATTATTGAGTGTAGATCATGGGCAGAGCTTAGGTTTTATATGGCGAAGAAATTAGTAAATATGAAAAATAGTTATAATACCCAGAATGGTCCATTGACAAATCCCCACATTCCTACTCGTCTCTGCACGAGTGTAAAGGGAGAAAAATAAGCAGGAAAATAAGGCTTTGCCAAGTCCATTGACAATTATGGGTATTATGATACAAATACAGGATTTTGGTGAAAACCTGATGTGTTGACATTATATGTGGTATAAAAAAAAGGTTTCTTTTATGGAATTACAGAAATACAGTTTGTGTGGATCAAGTGACTTAATCTATGTATACAGGTTATAAATGCAGGGATATGTAAATGCGTAAAATATATATGTACCGGTTTGTTATTGTGGGAAAATGAAAATTTTCCTGGTATGATAACATTTTTGGTTTTATACATTAATATGCAAATGAGATATATCCAGATGAAAGTTAACCAGTTTGGTGATTCTTGGTATCGTGGGGTCAACAATCAACACAAGGGTGGTGATTTTTGGCTCCACGTTACCAAGGCTTATAACTGAAGTTGTGTAGGGTCTGCTACACAGTCGGGTACAAGGTATAAGTCTAGGTGGTATACAGTGGTACTGTTGACTAGAAACATGGTAATTTTCATGAGAATATACAAAAAAATGGGATATATGCAACCTGTTGCTTAGGGATAACTAATTTGACTAAAACTCATAAATACATGTCATAGTTGAGCTTGAAAAACAGTGGTGAAGGTGATGAATTTTATAGCACCTAGAGAGGCAAGCCAGAAGGGTATTTTGGTGTGTCTCTCATAAAATTCATCAAAAATCATAAATTAACGTCACAATTGTGTCTCAGCAATTTGGGTTTAAAATATGGTTATACAAAAATTGGTTTTGAAAAAGTGTCTATTTGTGTCTCTTGAAATGTCAATTTGGGTGCTGTTGGGAAATAGGCTTTGATGTCCTTATGGTGATATTGTCATTTGTGGCCTGAAAAGTGCCATGGCGAGCTACTGGTTATAATTTGCCATGTTGTTTTGGTGTTGCTTGTTTCCGGACTTGATGGTACTGGTCCTTTCTTCTTGGGTTTGGCCTCTGGCACTGAAGGAAACGATGCTCTGTTGGTGGTAGGCCTGTTGAGGAAACAGCAGGAAGAGGAGACAATTCATCGACCTATAGTTTGTCTGTTATAGATTGCAGACAGGCCACGGTCAATACAGAAAAGGGACGTGAGATCAATATCATTTTGTTAACGTACAAAACCTAAGTACAGAGCTCGATTGATTTATTTTGGCTTAGCGCGGGTCCTGTATCCAGGGACGCTATGGTTAGTTTATCTAAATTCCACCAGGTTGTAGTAGCGAGCTGGCGCTGCACCATACTGGCGAGAATCAGATAAGTTATGGGGATTAATACGGGTATGACCTGCTCAGGTCGACTTTTACCTGTCTCAAGTATGCTGAGAATGAATTATGTTGATGTTGATTGAAGGAAAATTTATTTTTGGTTCGAAATGGGGGGGCGGAGAAAAAAGAATTTTCTTTCCTGTGTCGCCAAAATTTTGATCCAGGCTGCTATAAAAAGGGGACTCATCCATCTGTGAAGTCATAATGTTACATAATCGCCGCCATGGAGGTGTATGAGGTGCACCTCATTATGCCTAATGTGGGACCCAACTCCACCTCACGATCACCATGTCGGGCAGATTGTAAGTACATTCTGATTTACAAATAGGAGATACCTGAATTTTGACAATTTTGAGGGTCAAGACGTGGGGCATTTTGGTCTAATTCGCTTTTTGGATTGTGTTTCAGCATCACGCAGATCCAGTGGGTGCGGGATGCCCAATTAGTACTGAGGTAAGTTCCATCTGAGCAAGTCAAAGTTTGAACATGTGCTAATGTTGTTGTTGTGGTAGAGATGCCACGTGCGGGTGTCACATGACCGATGGTAGTCATGGTGACGGTCGTGACGTCCGTCAGTTTCGGTAATTAAAACGAAACCAAGATGGCGCCGGGCTGCCACATATGGCGCGAAAGTTGTCGGACCAGACGCTGCAGCCGGTGCCAATACTGATGAACATTAGTGTAGGCCGTTCTATTGTGTTAGTTAGGCTTAGCTGTGGCTATGATGTTGTTTAGCTCATTATGTTTGATGATGGCTGTGTATGGATATGTTTTGGGCATCTTGCGGAGGCAGGAGGGGGCTCGATGTGGGGAGGGCGGGGGTCTGATGGGTAGGCTGGATGGGGGGGGGGCGATCCCCACATAAGCGTCTTTGCGGCGTGGGTGTAAGGGGTACCTGCCATACCCACATAAGTGTGATGTTACTTCCAAACGCCACTGATATTTGGGTATAACCTCAGGACATTGTGGGGGTGGCCGGTAGTTAATGAGGTGGGACGGTGATTTCCATCATGAACCGAAGCCGGCCATGTTGGAATGGTGAGTCGAAGTTTTACCTACCATAGACTATGTATGTGGCCCTCTCAGCCAGGTTGAGTTTAAACATACATAGATAGTTGGAGCACTGGGCTTCTTGGGGTTTAGCATACCCATATTGCTTTGCCGCCGTTTGGGCCCGAGCTCTCTATCTGGTATGCTCTCCTGGATCGGGGGACGATGCCGTGACTAAACTGGCCGGGCACTCACTATTACAGCGTGGGGACACCTGTTCTATAAATAGAGCGGGTGATTCCCCCGTTGTTGTGGTTACGGGTATACTGACAAAAACGGTTTGTTTTGATTCTGCCAGTGCACATGTACTCTACTGTAATAGTGATCCATACAAATTTTTTTGGGGGGAAATAGGGCTTGGGTCGTTAAGTGGGTGGGGGGGCTTGGTTTTGTGTGAGAGAGAAGGGTGGGGTGTGGGGCGCAGTGAATTTTTGGGAATTTTGGGTTGGAAAGATGAAAGGTTTTATACAAAATTTTGGGGGGGTCTGCATGTTTGGGGTGTGTTGCTAATAGGACACTGGTAGGCATAATTTCTAAAATAGACTAGCTTGTTAGGTTAATCTATGGCTAGTAATTGATGTATTTTTACCCTGACTTTTGTAAGAGGTTTAGTGACTAGTGAGCTAAGATGGTTCAATACAGTGGTGGGGGCGTTTGGCTTGATAACAGTGAACAGCTTGCCAAAAAGATCCATGGCCTTGCTCCTATTTGCCATGTGGGCCTAGAAGGCTATGGATGGGCCACCCTGGGTTGAGTCTATAGGATCAGGCTTTGGTGCCTTAAGGCCTAAAAATTAGTAAGAAATAAATGGGTAATTTGAGGTAGGATGGGTTGTTTTGTGGGGCGGGTGGGGTGGGTGGGGTGTTGCCAAAAGGTTGATAAGTAAGATCTAAAGTGGTCAGGTCGTTGTAGAAAGGCATGAACTGGACTGCGAATTAAACTATCACATTTTACAAAGCACTCTGGGCGCACACTACCATTGGCATGTAATGGGTATCTGGGTCACATGATGGCATAATCCATCATTGTCATGCTAGAACGATTGATGACGCTACTAATGGACACATAAGACAAAAACCTACCTGGGCTGGTTGCATGGCAGCCTCGGCATTTGGCCCTGTGGTCTCCGGATACTTGCTCCATATGGTGACTAGGTTTGGTAAGTTTGGTGTATTGTTTGGGAAATGGATAAGATGGGGGTGGTGTGAGGCTTATAAGCATTTCATGAGGTTGGCTAATTCCTCATTACATGCCTCCCGATGAGGTATGTCTCACCCATATATGGCACGGGGCCTAGCTATTGGTTGGGTTGCATACACTTGGTCACTGTGATATGCAAATTTAATGGACCTTTATGGGGTGCGGATGATCATTGGATGATCTGAATATTGTAGTTGTGAAAGGGGGGTTGATGGTTGTGGCGCTGAGATTAGTCAGCCTGCTGGGGTGCACTTGTTCCTGTTATGTTAACACAGCAGGGAACTGTGCTGAATTATTTGATTAAGTGTCTCACCAAACATTCCAGTACCAATGGTAAACAGAGGTATAAACACGGATCAGGATGCAAGAGAACTGCGCTCCTACAGTAGGCCGTCATTTGGTAATACCTTAGGGTATAGAGGAGCCCTGAGCTTGTAACAAACCGGCGCATGCATGCCCCAATTTAATGGGACACAAACCGAGCATACGCTGTGACCGTGGGTAATTTATGTGGCGTGCCAACCAGATCATCCAGTTTGCGGCTGCCTGAGCCTTCAGAAAATTAAATAAAATTTTTGGCAATGTCACCCACTTAGTTGTAGTACTAAGGTTTTGATGTGTTAGTGGGATTAATTGGAATTTTGTGGAAAAATAAAACATAAAAAAGGTGAATTTGGTGGTTCTAATGAGTACTCTCCATTGAAGTAATGTATGGGAAATGGAGAGGGAACATCTATTACACGAGGAAAATATGCCTATAGTGTCTAAGTGGTTCTATGTATGTCTGTTTTGAGGGTGGTAAGAAGGTTACCATGGGTGGGTTTGTTAGGAATAATAGATTGGGGTGTAGGGCTGGGGTGGGGCATGGGGGGGGGGGGCAATGCCTATACTCTGACTATGGACATTGTAGGGTGTTTTTGGAGGGAAAAGGGGTTTTATCAGCCAGTAACACTGTGAGTCTAAGGTTCCTAACATATTTCGAAATGTGTGCTTGCTATTCTATCAACCATTTCTGGTTAATAAAAACAAAACACGGAGGCGCCAGAATCAACGAGAGCTCTATACAAGTGGTTGTCCATGTTAACAGATACTGCACTCTTAGTCAATTCTGTATCAACGAAAATGGCCTTACCTTGCTGTCCATGTTGACCAGACTTGCTTTTAGGCTCCAGAATCGAGGTATCCTGGCTGTGCTTTTCATCGTCAGTGCAAGAGTCCTGGAGGTGTGAGAGTCAATTGAGAGTTAACTTCTGCTTCAGTAGTAGGAGCAGGAGTAGTGGTGGGCGGTCATGTGGTCGGTTCCTGTAGGGTGGGGGTCGGGGACTATAGGTGCTGTAGTTCCGTTCCCTGAATCCTAATTATTGTGACTGTTCCTGGGGCTGTCGCTGTTGGCGTCAGGTTGTGGCGCTGTATAGCTCCTACCAGGGGTGGTGTTCCTTGGGGTGTTGGGTGGGTATAGCTGGGTCATTTTGAAGGCGTCAGGTGATGAAGTTTGCCTCTGGAGGTGGTGTGTAGTGTCACTTGTGGATTGGTTGGGCGCGTCTAGCCCAGGTGATGTAAAGGTGCGTTGTTCTGAAGCTGGCTCCTTAGGTGATGTCTCTCTATTGCTCATGTTTAATGAGAGGTTGGTAGTGGGATATTCTTGGAGGGTTCATCCACCATCGTGTCAACGGACGGTTACATGTGGTGAAGTGAATGTACACGGAATCCAGGGAAGTTCAGTTGATCCTTTTATTGCATAGCTGACATGAGTGTTTCATAAAGGTGGTAACAATGATAACACTCGCCAAGATCTAAGCTCTGCCCCTGATCCTATAGCTCAACCTGTCGTAGGTTCTAGGTATAGGTGTAAGGTGTAAGTTGGGAGAGATGATCTTGGAAAGGATAGCTTAGAATATATGGAGAGGGAGCTGCTCAAGCTACCTTATATACTAAGGGCTTGAGCAGCTCACAGTGTTGTGAAATGTTCTGTACATGTGGCTCAATAGAATAGTGACACATGTCATAAGGAGAGAGTGCCACCTGTGGGTAGATTATGTTAATGAGGATTGAGATTGTGAAATATCCTCTCATTCCAAATATGGCACCACAGGTGGATCGCACTTCCTCCAGTCAGACTGTGTGTGTGTAGATAAGGTTGGAATGTTATTACATCCTTGTACCTTATGTCACAGAGTGTCATGGAGGAAGTGTGTTTGTGATGAGTAATGGATCCTGGTTCCTGTTGGGGAATGCAGGAGATTATTGAGTGTAGAACATGGGCAGAGCTTAGGTTTTATATGGCGAAGAAATTAGTAACTATGAAAAATAGTTATAATACCCAGAATGCTCCATTGACAGTACAATATAGGACAGTTAGACCCAGGTGGAGCTAATACAAGTACAGTATAGGACAGTTAGACCCCAGGTGGAGGTAATACAAGTACGGTATAGAACAATTAGACCCCAGGTGGAGGTAATACAAGTACAGTATAGGGACAGTTAGACCCCAGGTGGAGGTAATACAAGTACAGTATAGGGACAGTTTGACCCAGGTGGAGATAATACAAGTACAGTATAGGACAGTTTGACCCCAGGTGGAGGTAACACAAGTACAGTATAGGGACAATATGACCCCAGGTGGAGGTAATACAAGTACAGTATAGGGACAGTTAGACCCAGGTGGAGGTAATACAAGTACAGTATAGGGACAATATGACCCCAGGTGGAGGTAATACAAGTACAGTATAGTGACAGTGTGACCCCAGGTGGAGGTAATACAATTACAGTATAGGACAGTGTGACCCCAGGTGGAGATAATACAAGTACAGTATAGGGACCGTTAGACCCAGGTGGAGGTAATACAAGTACAGTATAGTGACAGTGTGACCCCATGTGGAGGTAATACAAGTACAGTGTAGGACAGTTAGACCCCAGGTGGAGGTAATACAAGTACAGTATAAGGACAGTTAGACCCTAGGTGGAGGTAATACAAGTACAGTATAGAACAATTATACCCCAGGTGGAGGTAATACAAGTACAGTATAGTGACAGTGTGACCCCAGGTGGTGGTAATACAAGTACAGTATGGGACAGTTAGACCCCAGGTGGAGGTAATACAAGTACAGTATAAGGACAGTTAGACCCCACGTGGAGGTAATACAAGTACAGTATAAGGACAGTTAGACCCCAGGTGGAGGTAATACAATTACAGTATAGGACAGTGTGACCCCAGGTGGAGGTAATACAAGTACAATATAGGACAGTTAGACCCAGGTGGAGTTAATACAAATACAGTATAAGGACAGTTAGACCCCAGGTGGAGGTAATACAAGTACAGTATAGGGACAGTTAGACCCCAGGTGGAGGTAATACAAGTACAGTATAGGGACAGTTAGACCCCAGGTGGAGGTAATACAAGTACAGTATAGGGACAGTTAGACCCCAGTTGGAGGTAATACAAGTACAGTATAAGGACAGTTAGAAGCAAGGTGGAGGTAATACAAGTACAGTATAGGGACAGTTAGACCCCAGTTGGAGGTCATACAAGTACAGTATAAGGA
This sequence comes from Acholoe squamosa, assembly GCA_949317995.1. Lineage (NCBI taxonomy): Eukaryota > Metazoa > Annelida > Polychaeta > Phyllodocida > Polynoidae > Acholoe > Acholoe squamosa. The sequence goes on from OX439037.1 coordinate 92,027,378, forward strand.
CAGTTAGACCCCAGGTGGAGGTAACACAAGTACGATATAGGGACAGTTAGACCCCATGTGGAGGTAATACAAGTACAGTATAGGGACAGTTAGACCCCAGTTGGAGGTAATACAAGTACAGTATAAGGACAGTTAGACCCCAGATGGAGGTAACACAAGTACGATATAGGGACAGTTAGACCCCAGGTGGAGGTAATACAAGTAGAGTATAAGGACACTTAGACCCCAGGTGGAGGTAATACAAGTACAGTATAGGGACAGTTAGACCCAGGTGGAGGTAACACAAGTACAGTATAGGGACAATATGACCCCAGGTGGTGGTAATACAAGTACAGTATAAGGACAGTTAGAAGCAAGGTGGAGGTAATACAGGTACAATATAGGACAATATGACCCCAGGTGGAGGTAACACAAGTACAGTATAAGGACAGTTAGACCCCAGGTGGAGGTAATACAAGTACAGTATAGGGACAGTTAGACCCAGGTGGAGGTAACGCAAGTACAATATAAGGACAGTTAGACCCCTGGTGGAGGTAATACAAGTACAGTATAGAACAATATGACCCCAGGTGGAGGTAACACAAGTATAGGATAGGGATAGTATAGTGAGGGATTGCTCATAAAGCTTTGCAGATGCTTAATTATTACACAAATTCTCCTCTTACCATATTTCACAATCACTGTTTAGCTGTCGCAAAGAGAGCCTCTCATTTAGTAATTTCAGGACTAAATTCTCATTGTGGTAGATGAATAGTGAAGAAGTGATGACTTTTATGATGTGTGATGTCACTTTCACAATGTACATGTGTTTCAAAGCAACAAAGCATCAAGTATAGGACATTTGAGCAGAGTTCTGACAACCTGACATTTCATTCATGAAGATACCCTCGACTTTTCTTTTCAGTTCAGTCGTTGAATAGCCTGGAGTGAATAGTCATGTTCTTATAAATCATGCTACAGGAAAATGCAATAACAACCATTGTGAAAACCAGGACATATTGCACATGGGAACATTGTGGCAATAGATTATGTATCACACCCTCACCTGCATTCAGGTTAAACATTGCTGATCTCACAGTCTGGGTAAGATCCATAGAGTCAGGGATCAGGGTGACCTGTAATGTTTAAGCTAGCTATATTTAGCAGGGTTGTGGCCACTGCCCATGGAGCTGCCTCGGGTGAGGTCTTGGTCAGCATTCACCAAGGGTACAGTGAAACCTCCCCAATAGGGATTTTTATTATTAGGAGGCATTGCTAATATGCAGCAGATTTTCTTGTCCTAAGTTTTTCTGTAATAAGATGGCATTGAACTTAGTGAGCTAGTTAGCCTACCCTCTTCTCTGACTGTAGGGACGAAGTTCTATGAGCCTAAAATATTCCTTATAACAAAGTTCTATTGTATGTGCAAGTGGATATATTTAGCAGGGGTTGTTGCCTGCAAAGGCTACCCTCCTGACACCCATGGGCACACACACATGCATGCTATATTTAGTCTGTGCAGCCTGCAGGCAAAACCCAACCTGATACTACTGACTGATTTCTTGGGAGCGGTCATTATTAGGGCTGAATACATTTTCTTAAGTTATTGATGTATTCAAGTGATGCCACATCACAAGCCTCTTATTGAGCCCCCACCCCCATAACCTCAGCCTTTATCTCTTTGTACACACCTATCCTGGCTTTCACTACATTACTTAACCCTTTAGACCCTAAAGAATGGCATAACATAGACTTTCATTCAAAATTTTACCCAAATATCGGCCCCTTTTCAGAAAACTCCATCTCATTTTAAACCTTTGTAAAAAATGCTTAGATAATAACATAATTTTGATTCTCTGAGTGAACAGTATCAAACAAAAACAACTGTTTTTGACTGTTCTAAGGTCTAAAGGGTTAACTCTAAATAGTCTGCTCAAAAGTTTGCTTGACACTCTTTCCATTTAAACCTTACATCACCTTTAATAGGTGGGATTTATGCTAGGTCTGCATGCCATACCCTAAACCCACCCCTACTACTGCGGTTCCAAACTTACCACTCCCATAGCTGGCAATGAAGAGCCTAGCACCAGGTTGTCACTAAACACTCTTCCTAATCATCAGGTCAAGGTTTCTATGGAGTGCACAGGACACTGTATAGATAGTGAACAAGTAACCAATGGATAACTCATGATGAGTGTGTGTTAGTGAAGGATAATGACACGAGGCCATAGGCCGAGTGTTATTAGCCTTTGCTAACACACACAAATCATGAGTTATCCATTGACTACTTATTTTATACCACAAAACCAATAAATAATCAATATGATACCAATAAATTCAAGTTGAAAACAAAAATTATTCCCCCTCCCCGGGACTCAATGCCAGCCACTGTGTGTACACGATCGGTACATACACCTCGGCGCCCGGCAGCAGACAGCGACAGCCCCAGTCTCGGCTAGGCTTGGCAGCGGCACACGGCTAAAGATTTCAATGCGTCTCACGGTTATGTTTGTGTAAAATACACCTCGTCGCCCGCCAGCGGACAGGCAGCGGCACACGGCTAGAGATTTCAATGCGTCTCGCGGTTATGTTTGTGTATAATACACCTCGTCGCCCTGCAGCGGACAGCGACAGCGCACACGGCGAAAAAAGATGCACCCAGACCGGTGCTCAATCCACGGACCTGTCACGGCTGAGTACAACGTGCTAACCGCTAGACCACCGCGTCTCCTCCTTCTGCGCCCGGCAGCGGACAGTGACAGCGCACACGGCGAAAAAAGACGCTTCTCACGGTTATGTTTGTGTATAATACACCTCCTCGCCCAGCAGTGGACAGCGACATTGCACACGGCTTTGTATCATATCCAGACTTGGTTCGAACCGAGCGTTTCTCGTCAGTCCCTGTGGCGCACTGCATAGGGAGTTGGACTAGGGACCTGAGATTGCAGGTTCGACCCCTACCATGGCAATGAAATAGTCTGTTGGTTTTAACATGTAACATATGACATGGAAGGACATGAGAGGCAAAAAATTGATGTTACAGCCTATATAGTCCAAGAGCCCAGACACTTTTACTTTTGTTTTTGTGACCAAAAGGTTTGAAGGTTGATTCCTATGTAGAACTTTCTGCTGATTTCAGAAATGCAAGTCTTACAAAAATCCGTTGGGGCGTTCTCCGGCAAAATTAGGTCAAAGTCAGTAACCTCATGTTCTTTCAGGAACTGATTTCATTTCTTTTGTGAGTTGGAATCATGTGTATATTCATATAACAGAGGTCTCTATACCCATCTATTCTAGGGTCAGGCATCTGTTTTTGCTACTCATATATTCAGTGCGCACATTTTCTCGAAATTTCCAAGATGGCCACCATAAAACCATTGAATTTGTACTATTTCAACTTAAGATATTATAAAAATCTTCTTACCTGTCTGTTTTCTTGGATCAAACTGTTGTCAAATCATCTATCAAAGCTTTAGAGATGTGTCAGGATTGAAGATAATCAATATCAGATGGTCTGGTGTAAAAATAAAGTTAGTCCACCAGTACTGTTTGTCAATATGTAGATGTTCGTAATTCCTTTGTCCGAATGCTTATGAATATCAACCATTGTGCACTGTTGTTTACTACCATATATATATATATATATATATATATATGCAAATGGCTTTGTACTTCATATAAACAGAGCTCTTCTACCTCTAGTTTAGGTCCTTATGGCAAGAGGTTTCATAACAGGTGTTTCATATGAGAGAAATGTATATAGATGAATAAATCACTAGTCTTCATCACTCTCTTCTCCCTCCGATTCATCTCTTCCGTAGCGGTTTTCTCCTCTTCATCGACATCACCAATCTCAAGTGAACCTTCTACCAGGATGTCCTGCACTGACCTGGGAATCTGAGTACAGTCATACCAGTGTATTTCATAGTGTCCATTGACCATCTTCCACCCATAGTCCACAGGGTCTAATCTCATGGGGTTCGGACTCCATGCCCATTTCCACATGGATGTTACTAGATGTGCTCTTTGTACCTGTTTTGCCAAAACAGCTTGGCTTGGTGGAAAATTACTGGGATTTGCCCCTTTCACTAGCTGTAGCAATTCACCCTTATCTTTTGGCTTGTATTTTTCCTCAAATACCGCAAACCTGGCTTTATTAACAGATTTTAACTTTGGCTTTCCATACAGAGCACACACCCAGGGTTGTATTTCTTTTGTGAGACTGTCAAGGTTCACATCATCCTCACCAAGCTTTGCTAAGGTTGCAGTGTAATCTTTGCTTTTGAGCATGAGAGAAAGTGGCCTGACCTTGCCCTTGTGATTAAATGCAGGTGTATAATCACTGCCTGTGATTGCATGTAGTCCTAGTATGGCATTCACCATGCTACATTCGAGATCTCTAACCATGGTGGAGATGCTTATCATTCTCCTGGTATTGTTACTGGACAATCCAGCATCTAACCAGACTGTTGGAATGACATCTTGAGTCATGTAGTACCGATTCACATGATACAATAACAGGAGGAAAATGTCTGTATCATTGGCGCTCACTGTAACTGTGGCAAAAGGAGTGTCAGCAAGTGAATGTGTCAAATGGAATACTATCCTAGTATCAGCCTCTTGATAGCAGCATTCAAGTTCATCAATTCTCTCTCTGGTGATTTTCCCCTCTTTCACACTGAATTTGAAACATTCCTCCTGGGTGGTGGGATACAGCACATGATCATTAGGTCTAAAATCACAGAAGGTGTGCAAATGGGAATTTTGGTGAAAGTCAGCCCCCTACACTTAGGATTTTGATTTTTTCCTAATTTTTTTTTGGGTCATATTTTTGGGCTCAATGAGTTCTTGATGTTATATATGGGTTTTAGTGGATCAATATCAATATTCTGGGCTCCAGGGGGTTGATCATACCTTAAATTGACCCCTTTCAGCTTGGAAAATCAATAAAATTGACAAATTTCATCATTTTTTTGTAGAATGAGGACTAGGTATGTGTCTGTCCACTTTTATCATGTAAATTATAGTGTCTTGTGGTGAAATAGAAGCAAAAATTATGTTCCTGGTCAGATTTTTTCTATTCTTCTGGAGCATTTTACTTTTTGTAAAGTGGTCTGTCCGGGCGATAATTTGGTCACTTGGCCTCCCCCCATTAAATAACTAAAAGTGAAATGGGTTCAATTATGCCTTAAAAGATTTGCTACATATTGGGGGTAAAGTATGTTGAAAACAAAATTTGATTTCCTCCATAAACTTCACTGTGAGGGGGCAATAAGTGATTTTCCTTGAAAATCCCCCTTTTTCCTTGTCCGGGCGAAAAATCATGTTCGTTCCCCTCCTGTGTAGGATTAACACATTTAACTATCCTAACTAAGTCAGTTATTTACCCCCTATATATACCTAAGTGCCCAATGTATAGGGCAATGGATTACTCTCCATCCTTTGCAGTAGCAGAGATGGGAAGTGCTATTTTGTCCGGGCGAAATCGTGTCCGGGCGGGTGACCATTGAATAACATGCCATGTTGAGGGGTTGATTTCCTACAGAAATTAAAATTTTATCTTAATGAAAATAACAGCTCTAGACCATTTAGACCTGTAAATTACAGAAATCACATTGTTATGTATGTCAGATGTGTCTTTTATATCATGAAATGAGTGTAATTATAATAAATGTTTGTAGATATTCTTGGCATATGTCCGGGCGAATGACATTTGAGTAATAATCCATGTTGAGGGCTTGATTTTCTACAGAAACAATTGTCATATTACCATGACAATCTCAGATCTAGACCATTTTGACCTGTAGATCATGAAAATAACATGTTTCTTTATGTCAGATGTGACCTTATTATCGTAAAATGAGAATACTTTTAACGATTTTTATCATGATTCTGCCTTCAATTCTTGTCCGCACACAAAATTCAATATTCCTGCCCCTCCTCTGCACAATAGGGATATTCAAATATCCTAACTATGCCTTTTATTCACCCCCTACATATACCTTAGTACTCAATGTATGGGACAATTGATTGCTGCTAAACCTTTGCAGTATCAGGGATGGGAAGTGCTTTTTTGTACAGGTGAAATTGTGTCCGGGCGAGTGACCATTGAGTAACATGCCATGTTGAGGGTTTGATTTCCTATAGAAATAATTATTTTATATCATTGAAGATCACAGATCTGGACCATCTTGAGCAGTAGATGATGGAATTCACATTGTTATCTGTGTCAGCTGATTCCTTGCTGTCATAAAATGAGCCTACTTTTAATGGAATTTGATCACAATTCTGAACATAATGTCCAGGCGAGTGATGAACTACAAGGTATTTTGAACAGAAATTACAGATTTTTCCCCCATCAAAACTATATACCACCTGAAAGTACATGCCGTGGGCATTGTATTCCATATAATCAATAGTTCCTACCATAGTCTGTTCAGCTTTTATATAGAACAGAAAGAAATGAATATCTTAGAATCTGAGATTTACTTGAATTTCAGGCTAGGCCCTATAGGAAAATGACCTGAGGGAAAGGCAAAAAGCCTATTACGTCTGACTACAATACTCCAAACCCATCTATTAGACCCAGTACTACAAGCAAAATCATAATAACAGTGGACCAGAAGCATATCATAGGTCATTTTGAATCAATAAAGGGAAAATACCCCGAATGGTCACTCGGGAGGACATCGTTTCCAGGTAGATAGGTTCTGGGCATTGCCATAGCAACGGTTTTCATATTTAACTCATAATATTTCATGTGCAGTTACCCCAAGACCTATACACTATCCACAAAAAATATTTTTGAGATACTACATAATTTTTTCTCAGACCTCTCAAAACTCCACCAAGGCCTATTTGCACACTTTCTATGATTTTTGACCATTAAGGATTCCTTGGTAATAATCTCTCACCCATTCTTGCGATAAGAATTTTACAAGAGAAGTTTTGAAAGAGCCAGACTTGAGGTGTTGTTTGGGACCAGTTATTTGCACAGTCACTTTACCTTGCCTTTCTGTCTCTCTCCTCTTTGACCGTGTATGGTCTTTAATTGTTGGTGTGTCATACTGATCTGAAATCAAATGCACAGTAGCAGACAATTTAGTACAGAAGAATTGATTCATCAACAAGTGTAATGTCAGTGCTGCCTGGTTCGATCTCAGTTTTGGCCATTTCCTCAAGTTTGTGTTGTAGAATGGCTTTATTGGTCGATTTCATACAGCCATCTACTGAACCTAGCGACAATGGTACAGGTGTTAATGGATACTCAATGATCTTTTGGAGATCAAGGTCCTTCTTAGTGCTAAGGAACAAGAGGTTTCCGAAGAGATCCCTGGTACCTTCCAGTTCTGTGATTTTTGCATCTTTCAATTGGAGTCTTACCTTCATGGCTGCACTTGCAAAATTCTTGATCTTTTGACGCTTTATTGGTTTCTCAAATCTATCGGCATTGGCAAAGCAGGCTTCTTTAAACTCCTCCAGCCACTGCTTCCCTTTGATATTCCACTGAAGAAGTTTAGTCCTGATATTATCTTGGGCAGCTTTACCCGTAGATAAGCAATATAGGGCTTTCTCTGGTTGTATATCAAAAGGGTTTATGTATTCACATAATATCTGATTCATTAACCTTTCATTAACCTTTAACGATCATGTGCTGTATCTCACCACCCAGGAGGAATGTTTCAAATTCAGTGTGAAAGAGGGGAAAATCACCAGAGAGAGAATTGATGAACTTGAATGCTGCCATCAAGAGGCTGATACTAGGATAGTATTCCATTTGACACATTCACTTGCTGACACTCCTTTTGCCACAGTTACAGTGAGAGCCAATGACAGACATTTTCCTCCTGTTATTGTATTATGTACTAGATGACTACAAGATGTCATTCCAACAGTCTGGTTAGATGCTGGCTTGTCCAGTAACAATACCAGGAGAATGATAAGCATCTCCACCATGGTTAGAGATCTCGAATGTAGCATGGTGAATAGCTAGGACTACATGCAATCACAGGCAGTGATTATACACCTGCATTTAATCACAAGGGCAAGGTCAGGCCACTTTCTCTCATGCTCAAAAGCAAAGATTACACTGCAACCTTAGCAAAGCTTGGTGAGGATGATGTGAACCTTGACAGTCTCACAAAAGAAATACAACCCTGGGTGTGTGCTCTGTATGGAAAGCCAAAGTTAAAATCTGTTAATAAAGCCAGGTTTGCAGTATTTGAGGAAAAATACAAGCCAAAAGATAAGGGTGAATTGCTACAGCTAGTGAAAGGGGCAAAACCCAGTAATTTTCCACCAAGCCAAGCTGTTTTGGCAAAACAGGTACAAAGAGCACATCTAGTAACATCCATGTGGAAATGGGCATGGAGTCTGTACCCCATGAGATTAGACCCTGTGGACTATGGGTGGAAGATGGTCAATGGACACTATGAAATACACTGGTATGACTCTACTCAGATTCCCAGGTCAGTGCAGGACATCCTGGTAGAAGGTTCACTTGAGGTTGGTGATGTCGATGAAGAGGAGAAGTCATTTGGAGAAAACCGCTACGGAAGAGATGAAGAGGTAATAAGATTTTTATAATATCTTAGGTTGAAATAGTACAAATTCAATGGTTTTATGGTGGCCATCTTGGCAACTTCGAGAAAATGTGCACACTGAATATATGAGTAGCAAAAACAGATGCCTGACCCTAGAATAGATGGGTATAGAGACCTCTATTATATGAATATACACATGATTCCAACTCACAAAAGAAATGAAATCAGTTCCTGAAAGAACATGAGGTTACTGACTTTGACCTAATTTTGCCGGAGAACGCCCCAACGGATTTTTGTAAGACTTGCATTTCTGAAATCAGCAGAAGATTCTACATAGGAATCAACCTTCAAACCTTTTGGTCACAAAAACAAAAGTAAAAGTGTCTGGGCTCTTGGACTAATAATAGGGTGTGCAATATCAACACATATGTGTATGGGAATAGCCACCAAAAAGCACTGAGTAACCCAGAAATCGTGGTATAAACATTTATACACTGGGATGTAGCTGTCTCCCGGATATACCTGTCTGTTTACATTACTAGTCATCCTCACACTTTTGAGGGTGCATGCAAATAAAAGTCAGTAATAATAAAGCAAATACTATATATACTGTCTCATAAAGTATTTACTAGGTATGAACTACTGGCATCCAGTTATCTGTACATGCTATGTAACATGTGTCATCAGTATAGAGATTCTGGTTCCCCCTCATTGGAGAAATGATATAAACATCACCATAAAGCTCCCTCAGCAGCCAGCCAAAAACTTGGAATTTGGGCCCAAATTTGGCTTCTAGAATTCTAATAAAGTGGGGGTAGGCTTCTGAGGAAGGATTTGATTACATTGCTTTTAGCCGTCTCAATTTGGTCAGAATTCAGCTCATGTAATTCCCTCAGGTTAGGGGGTTGGCTTCTGAGGGAGGTTTTGTATTTTAACTGCATGTGTCTGTATGCATGTTACTAGATTGGACCAGGCTATTGGTGCCTCCACTCATCCATGACTGCAACTACAAATTACACAACTCTAGCTCAGGCACGGGGCAAACTTTAGATGGATAGTCAAGGTCCTCCCTGATGACCCATGAATGACCTAGTTATACTTGGTAGACCTCTGTTGAATAATATTTGAACTAATTCTGGGTGTGGCTTCTGTAGCCCCTGGTGTTCAAAAGTCCCATGCCACTCTCCCTTTAATGAAGTCTGTCCTTCTAAAAGCTGCCCGTGTAAGGTCAAGGTTAAAGGTAGACACATGGTTCCGTTTAGCTGTCTAGCCATGTAAAAGCCTTTCATGACAGACTCATCTCCTAGAGCAATATGATACCTCTAACACCTAGGGTAATCCCATGTCCTTTGTTTAATGTAAGCTTGGTCAGGGTCATTATGAAAAAGATAAAAAGCAGGAGAAATAAAGAAAAAAACAACAATAGGAAAGTGATTTTGCACAGCATCCACAGCAGGGGGTGGCTGACAGGGCTTGTTCCTTGGGGAGGTGAGTATATATACAGCCATTTGTGAGAAGGTGCTCATGTGCCACATTTACCCCTCCTCTCCCTGACTCAAGGACAGGGTATAGAGACACAGCTATGTATACTGCTGTAAGAAACTGATTACACTCAGCCCACCGAGTCACTATGATAATCTTGAAGGAAATAAGGCAAAAATAAACCAAGGAAATCCATTAGGCCTACATCCAATACACACCCGGGGGGTTAGGGCTCCTTTCTTGCGGAGGTAAGTATATAATACAGCCATTTGTCAGAAGGTGTTCTCCTGCCACATTCACCACTCCTCCCTCTCACTCACAGACAGGGTGTAGAGATAAGGCCGGGAATAGAATCGGGATAGGATTCAATCTCAGCCTTGCTTGACCTTATCAGGCTCCATCTGTGTGGTTCATATAGGTTCTGTATAGGGCTATCTACACAGCCCTAGGTTCTCTGAAAGACAGTCAATGAAACAAGACCGGGGAATATATCAACATTGGTTGTGCATTCATCTTTTCCTTTGGTCTAAGTTGGTACATGTAACAAATTGTCTAAGTAATAACATCATTACTTATTCTTTTTGATGTTTACACATCGGTTTATGAAATGAGTATGAAGGTACTTAGGGCTGTTTAACATAATATACTCCTAGCACTAGTCTGGGCAAACTTTGTCTGACTTTCTCCTCAGAACAGCTCTGAAGTAAGAAGGCTTGAGAAGAAGTTGTGACTGAAATTTAGGAATTTCGCTTGAAGATATTCCTAACAAAGCAATTCTGTACATTCTGAATTCACTTTCAAGCAATAGACATTAAAAGGGTATCATTTTTACTTATTTGTGTGCTGTGACATTGTGTAGTAGGAAGGTAGGTACAATAGAAGTTCTTGATCTTGGAAATATGCTGCACAACGCTCTGGGACTGTACAACCCTGTAGCCTGGCTGGCCTGGCAATGTCACAACTGCTCAAACACTTTTCCATATGCTCCATTTGGTGCTATTGTAATAATGTGCCATGCTCAATAGTGTATCGGAGTCCTATTGGTTTGTGTATTGTGTGCTAGCTATAATAAGGCTGTAGCTTCATAGCGGAAGGACCCAAGTGGTCAATCTGGAACACAGGCAAAACTAGTCTTACATGTATGGAATCGGTGACCAAAGTACAGTGGCATTAATTGATCAGACGCAATTCACTAAAGGTTCAGATGAACTACATGTCACAAGTCTAGATAGAGAACACTCAGCCCTCATGGAGCACCTCATAGAGCACCCAGATATAAACTAAAAATAAAGAATAAAGGTTAACTAATCAGCTAATGGAGACCACTGACTTAGGTTAGTGGAAAGGTCACAGGAAGCAGTATCGTTGGGACTAGACGGACTTGATTAAGTCGGTTCTAGAATGTTAGTATCTAAGGTCAATAGCAATGTGTCCATTTGACCTGATTCCCGCATGGTGTAGGAGGATCTTGATGGACCCATTTAAACCTATAGAGTCAGACAAAGATACAGTCCAGGCACGGGTGTTGTCAGGATACACCAATACAGGCTCAGGTGTTGTCAGGACACACCAATACAGGCTCAGGTGTTGTCAGGATACATCAATACAGGCGGAGGTGTTCTCAGGATACACCAGTACAGGCTCAGGTGTTGTCAGGATACATCAATACAGGCGGAGGTGTTGTCAGGATACACTAATACAGGCTCAGATGTTGTCACGATACACCAATACAGGCTCAGGTGTTGTCAGGATACATCAATACAGGCTCTGGTGTTGTCAGGATACACCAATACAGGCTCAGGTGTTGTCAGGATACATCAATACAGGCTCAGGTGTTGTCAGGATACACCAATACAGGCTCAGGTGTTGTCAGGATACACCAATACAGGCTCAGGTGTTGTCAGGATACATCAATACAGGCGGAGGTGTTCTCAGGATACACCAGTACAGGCTCAGGTGTTGTCAGGATACACCAATACAGGCACTGGTGTTGTCAGGATACACCAATACAGGCTCAGGTGTTGTCAGGATACATCAATACAGGCTCAGGTGTTGTCAGGATACACCAATACAGGCTCAGGTGTTGTCAGGATACACCAATACAGGCTCAGGTGTTGTCAGGATACACCAATACAGGCTTAGATGTTGTCAGGATACACCAATACAGGCTCTGGTGTTGTCAGGATACACCAATACAGGCTCAGGTGATGTCAGGATACACCAATACAGGCTCAGGTGATGTCAGGATACACCAATACAGGCTCTGGTGTTGTCAGGATACACAAATACAGGCTCAGGTGTTGTCAGGATACACCAATACAGGCTCTGGTGTTGTCAGGATACACCAATACAGGCTCTGGTGTTGTCAGGATACATCAATACAGGCTCAGGTGTTGTCAGGATACACCAATACAGGCTCTGGTGTTGTCAGGATACACCAATACAGGCTCAGATGTTGTCACGATACACCAATACAGGCTCAGGTGTTGTCAGGATACACCAATACAGGCTCAGGTGTTGTCAGGATACACCAATACAGGCTCAGATGTTGTCACGATACACCAATACAGGCTCAGGTGTTGTCAGGATACACCAATACAGGCTCAGGTGTTGTCACGATACACCAATACAGGCTCAGGTGTTGTCAGGATACACCAATACAGGCTAGATGATGTCAGGATACACCAATACAGGCTCAGGTGTTGTCAGGATACATCAATACAGGCTCAGGTGTTGTCAGGATACACCAATACAGGCTCAGGTGTTGTCACGATACACCAATACAGGCTCAGGTGTTGTCAGGATACACCAATACAGGCTAGATGATGTCAGGATACACCAATACAGGCTCAGGTGTTGTCAGGACACATCAATACAGGCTCAGGTGTTGTCAGGATACACCAATACAGGCTCAGGTGTTGTCAGGATACATCAATACAGGCTCAGGTGTTGTCAGGATACACCAATACAGGCTCAGGTGTTGTCGCGATACACCAATACAGGCTTAGATGTTGTCAGGATACACCAATACAGGCTCAGGTGTTGTCAGAATACACCAATACAGGCTCAGGTGTTGTCACGATACACCAATACAGGCTCAGGTGTTGTCACGATACACCAATACAGGCTCAGGTGTTGTCAGGATACACCAATACAGGCTCAGGTGCTGTCAGGATACACCAATACAGGCTCAGGTGTTGTCAGGATACACCAATACAGGCGGAGGTGTTGACACGATACACCAATACAGGCTCAGGTGTTGTCAGGATACACCAATACAGGCTCAGGTGTTGTCAGGATACACCAATACAGGCTCAGATGTTGTCAGGATACACCAATACAGGCTCAGGTGTTGTCAGGATACACCAATACAGGCACGGGTGTTGTCACGATACACCAATACAGGCTAGATGTTGTCAGGATACACCAATACAGGCTAGATGTTGTCAGGATACACCAATACAGGCTCAGGTGTTGTCAGGATACACCAATACAGGCTCAGGTGTTGTCAGGATACACCAATACAGGTTCAGGTGTTGTCAGGATACACCAATACAGGCTAGATGTTGTCACGATACACCAATACAGGCTAGATGTTGTCAGGATACACAAATAGAGGCTCAGGTGTTGTCAGGATACACCAATACAGGCTAGATGTTGTCAGGATACACCAATACAGGCTAGATGTTGTCAGGATACAGCAATACAGGCTCAGGTGTTGTCAGGATACACCAATACAGGCTCAGGTGCTGTCAGGATACACCAATACAGGCTAGATGTTGTCAGGATACACCATTACAGGCTAGATGTTGTCACGATACACCAATACAGGCTAGATGTTGTCAGGATACACCAATACAGGCTCAGGTGTTGTCAGGATACACCAATACAGGCTAGATGTTGTCAGGATACACCAATACAGGCTCTGGTGTTGTCAGGATACACCAATACAGGCTCAGGTGTTGTCAGGATACACCAATACAGGCTCAGGTGTTGTCAGGATACACCAATACAGGCTCAGGTGTTGTCAGGATACACCAATACAGGCTCAGGTGTTGTCAGGATACACCAATACAGGCTCAGGTGTTGTCACGATACACCAATACAGGCTCAGGTGTTGTCAGGATACATCAATACAGGCTCAGGTGTTGTCACGATACACCAATACAGGCTCAGGTGTTGTCACGATACATCAATACAGGCTCAGGTGTTGTCAGGATACACCAATACAGGCTCTGGTGTTGTCAGGATACATCAATACAGGCTCAGGTGTTGTCAGGATACATCAATACAGGCTCAGGTGTTGTCAGGATACACCAATACAGGCTCAGGTGTTGTCAGGATACATCAATACATGCTCAGGTGTTGTCAGGATACACCAATACAGGCTCAGGTGTTGTCAGGATACATCAATACAGGCTCTGGTGTTGTCAGGATACATCAATACAGGCTAGATGTTGTCAGGATACACCAATACAGGCTCAGGTGTTGTCAGGATACACCAATACAGGCTCAGGTGTTGTCAGGATACACCAATACAGGCTCAGGTGTTGTCACGATACACCAATACAGGCTCAGATGTTGTCAGGATACATCAATACAGGCTCAGGTGTTGTCAGGATACACCAATACAGGCGGAGGTGTTGTCACGATACACCAATACAGGCTCAGGTGTTGTCAGGATACACCAATACAGGCTCAGGTGTTGTCAGGATACACCAATACAGGCTCAGGTGTTGTCAGGATACACCAATACAGGCTCAGGTGTTGTCAGGGTACATCAATACAGGCTCAGGTGTTGTCAGGATACACCAATACAGGCTCTGGTGTTGTCAGGATACACCAGTACAGGCTCTGGTGTTGTCAGGATACACCAGTACAGGCTCAGGTGTTGTCAGGATACACCAATACAGGCTCAGGTGTTGTCAGGATACACCAATACAGGCTAGATGATGTCAGGATACACCAATACAGGCTCAGGTGTTGTCAGGACACATCAATACAGGCTCAGGTGTTGTCAGGATACACCAATACAGGCTCAGGTGTTGTCAGGATACATCAATACAGGCTCAGGTGTTGTCAGGATACACCAATACAGGCTCAGGTGTTGTCACGATACACCAATACAGGCTTAGATGTTGTCAGGATACACCAGTACAGGCTCAGGTGTTGTCAGGATACATCAATACAGGCGGAGGTGTTGTCAGGATACACTAATACAGGCTCAGATGTTGTCACGATACACCAATACAGGCTCAGGTGTTGTCAGGATACATCAATACAGGCTCTGGTGTTGTCAGGATACACCAATACAGGCTCAGGTGTTGTCAGGATACATCAATACAGGCTCAGGTGTTGTCAGGATACACCAATACAGGCTCAGGTGTTGTCAGGATACACCAATACAGGCTCAGGTGTTGTCAGGATACATCAATACAGGCGGAGGTGTTCTCAGGATACACCAGTACAGGCTCAGGTGTTGTCAGGATACACCAATACAGGCTCTGGTGTTGTCAGGATACACCAATACAGGCTCAGGTGTTGTCAGGATACATCAATACAGGCTCAGGTGTTGTCAGGATACACCAATACAGGCTCAGGTGTTGTCAGGATACACCAATACAGGCTCAGGTGTTGTCACGATACACCAATACAGGCTCAGGTGATGTCAGGATACACCAATACAGGCTTAGATGTTGTCAGGATACACCAATACAGGCTCTGGTGTTGTCAGGATACACCAATACAGGCTCAGGTGATGTCAGGATACACCAATACAGGCTCAGGTGATGTCAGGATACACCAATACAGGCTCTGGTGTTGTCAGGATACACCAATACAGGCTCAGGTGTTGTCAGGATACACCAATACAGGCTCTGGTGTTGTCAGGATACACCAATACAGGCTCTGGTGTTGTCAGGATACATCAATACAGGCTCAGGTGTTGTCAGGATACACCAATACAGGCTCTGGTGTTGTCAGGATACACCAATACAGGCTCAGATGTTGTCACGATACACCAATACAGGCTCAGGTGTTGTCAGGATACACCAATACAGGCTCAGGTGTTGTCAGGATACACCAATACAGGCTCAGATGTTGTCACGATACACCAATACAGGCTCAGGTGTTGTCAGGATACACCAATACAGGCTCAGGTGTTGTCAGGATACACCAATACAGGCTCAGATGTTGTCAGGATACACCAATACAGGCTCAGGTGTTGTCACGATACACCAATACAGGCTCAGGTGTTGTCAGGATACACCAATACAGGCTAGATGATGTCAGGATACACCAATACAGGCTCAGGTGTTGTCAGGACACATCAATACAGGCTCAGGTGTTGTCAGGATACACCAATACAGGCTCAGGTGTTGTCAGGATACATCAATACAGGCTCAGGTGTTGTCAGGATACACCAATACAGGCTCAGGTGTTGTCACGATACACCAATACAGGCTTAGATGTTGTCAGGATACACCAATACAGGCTCAGGTGTTGTCAGAATACACCAATACAGGCTCAGGTGTTGTCACGATACACCAATACAGGCTCAGGTGTTGTCACGATACACCAATACAGGCTCAGGTGTTGTCAGGATACACCAGTACAGGCTCAGGTGTTGTCAGGATACACCAATACAGGCTCAGGTGTTGTCACGATACACCAATACAGGCTCAGGTGTTGTCAGGATACAGGCTCAGGTGTTGTCACGATACACCAATACAGGCTCAGATGTTGTCACGATACACCAATACAGGCTCAGGTGTTGTCAGGATACACCAATACAGGCTCAGGTGTTGTCAGGATACAGGCTCAGGCGTTGTCACGATACACCAATACAGGCTCAGGTGTTGTCACGATACACCAATACAGGCGGAGGTGTTGTCAGGATACACCAATACAGGCTCAGGTGTTGTCACGATACACCAATACAGGCTCTGGTGTTATCACGATACACCAATACAGGCTCAGATGTTGTCACAATACACCAATACAGGCTCTGGTGTTGTCAGAATACAGGCTCAGGTGTTGGCTAGATACACCAATACAGGCTAAGGTGTTGTCACGATACACCAATACAGGCTTAGATGTTGTCAGGATACACCAATACAGGCTCAGATGTTGTCAGGATACAGGCTCAGGTGTTGTCAGGATACACCAATACAGGCTCAGGTGTTGTCAGGATACACCAATACAGGCTCAGGTGTTGTCAGGATACACCAATACAGGCTCAGGTGTTGTCAGGGTACACCAATACAGGCTCAGGTGTTGTCAGGATACACCAATACAGGCTCAGGTGTTGTCAGGGTACACCAATACAGGCTCAGGTGCTGTCAGGATACACCAATACAGGCTCAGGTGCTGTCAGGATACACCAATACAGGCTCAGGTGTTGTCAGGATACACCAATACAGGCTCAGGTGATGTCAGGATACACCAATACAGGCTCAGGTGTTGTCAGGATACACCAATACAGGCTCAGATGTTGTCAGGATACACCAATACAGGCTCAGGTGTTGTCAGGATACACCAATACAGGCTAGATGTTGTCAGGATACACCAATACAGGCTCAGGTGTTGTCAGGATACAGGCTCAGATGTTGTCAGGATACACCAATACAGGCTCAGGTGTTGTCAGGATACACCAATACAGGCTAGATGTTGTCAGGATACAGCAATACAGGCTCAGGTGTTGTCAGGATACACCAATACAGGCTCAGGTGTTGTCAGGATACACCAGTACAGGCTCAGGTGTTGTCACGATACACCAATACAGGCTCAGGTGATGTCAGGACACACCAATACAGGCTCAGGTGTTGTCACGATACACCAATACAGGCTCAGGTGTTGTCAGGACACACCAATACAGGCTCAGGTGATGTCAGGATACACCAATACAGGCTTAGATGTTGTCAGGATAAACAAACATGGGCTCAGGTGTTGTCAAGATACACCAATACAGGCTCAGGTGTTGTCAGGATACACCAATACAGGCTCAGGTGTTGTCAGAATACAGGCTCAGGTGTTGTCTAGATACACCAATACAGGCTCAGGTGTTGTCAGGATACACCAATACAGGCTCAGGTGTTGTCTAGATACACCAATACAGGCTCAGGTGTTGTCAGGATACACCAATACAGGGGGAGGTGTTGTCAGGATACACCAATACAGGCTCAGGTGTTGTCAGGATACACCAATACAGGCTCAGATGTTGTCAGGATACACCATTACAGGCTCAGGTGCTGTCAGGATACACCAATACAGGCTAGGTGTTGTCAGGATAAACCAATACAGGCTCAGGTGTTGTCAGGATACACCAATACAGGCTCAGGTGTTGTCAGGATACACCAATACAGGCTCAGGTGCTGTCAGGATACACCAATACAGGCTCAGGTGTTGTCAGGATAAACCAATACAGGCTCAGGTGTTGTCAGGATACACCAATACAGGCTCAGATGTTGTCAGGATACACCAATACAGGCTCAGGTGCTGTCAGGATACACCAATACAGGCGGAGGTGTTGTCAGGATACACCAATACAGGCTCAGGTGTTGTCAGGATACACCAATACAGGCGGAGGTGTTGTCAGGATACACCAATACAGGCTCAGATGTTGTCAGGATACACCAATACAGGCGGAGGTGTTGTCAGGATACACCAATACAGGCTCAGGTGTTGTCACGATACACCAATACAGGCTCAGGTGTTGTCAGGATACACCAATACAGGCTCAGGTGCTGTCAGGATACACCAATACAGGCTCAGGTGTTGTCAGGATACACCAATACAGGCGGAGGTGTTGACACGATACACCAATACAGGCTCAGGTGTTGTCAGGATACACCAATACAGGCTCAGGTGTTGTCAGGATACACCAATACAGGTTCAGATGTTGTCAGGATACACCAATACAGGCTCAGGTGTTGTCAGGATACACCAATACAGGCACGGGTGTTGTCACGATACACCAATACAGGCTAGATGTTGTCAGGATACACCAATACAGGCTAGATGTTGTCAGGATACACCAATACAGGCTCAGGTGTTGTCAGGATACACCAATACAGGCTCAGGTGTTGTCAGGATACACCAATACAGGTTCAGGTGTTGTCAGGATACACCAATACAGGCTAGATGTTGTCACGATACACCAATACAGGCTAAATGTTGTCAGGATACACAAATACAGGCTCAGGTGTTGTCAGGATACACCAATACAGGCTAGATGTTGTCAGGATACACCAATACAGGCTCAGGTGTTGTCAGGATACACCAATACAGGCTAGATGTTGTCAGGATACAGCAATACAGGCTCAGGTGTTGTCAGGATACACCAATACAGGCTCAGGTGCTGTCAGGATACACCAATACAGGCTAGATGTTGTCAGGATACACCAATACAGGCTAGATGTTGTCAGGATACACCAATACAGGCTAGATGTTGTCAGGATACACCAATACAGGCTCAGGTGTTGTCAGGATACACCAATACAGGCTAGATGTTGTCAGGATACACCAATACAGGCTCTGGTGTTGTCAGGATACACCAATACAGGCTCAGGTGTTGTCAGGATACACCAATACAGGCTCAGGTGTTGTCAGGATACACCAATACAGGCTCAGGTGTTGTCATGATACACCAATACAGGCTCAGGTGTTGTCAGGATACACCAATACAGGCTCAGGTGTTGTCACGATACACCAATACAGGCTCAGGTGTTGTCAGGATACATCAATACAGGCTCAGGTGTTGTCACGATACACCAATACAGGCTCAGGTGTTGTCAGGATACATCAATACAGGCTCAGGTGTTGTCAGGATACACCAATACAGGCTCTGGTGTTGTCAGGATACATCAATACAGGCTCAGGTGTTGTCAGGATACATCAATACAGGCTCAGGTGTTGTCAGGATACACTAATACAGGCTCAGGTGTTGTCAGGATACATCAATACATGCTCAGGTGTTGTCAGGATACACCAATACAGGCTCAGGTGTTGTCAGGATACATCAATACAGGCTCTGGTGTTGTCAGGATACATCAATACAGGCTAGATGTTGTCAGGATACACCAATACAGGCTCTTGTGTTGTCAGGATACACCAATACAGGCTCAGGTGTTGTCAGGATACACCAATACAGGCTCAGGTGTTGTCACGATACACCAATACAGGCTCAGATGTTGTCACGATACACCAATACAGGCTCAGGTGTTGTCAGGGTACATCAATACAGGCTCAGGTGTTGTCAGGATACACCAATACAGGCTCTGGTGTTGTCAGGATACACCAGTACAGGCTCAGGTGTTGTCAGGATACACCAATACAGGCTCAGGTGTTGTCAGGATACACCAATACAGGCTCAGGTGTTGTCAGGGTACATCAATACAGGCTCAGGTGTTGTCAGGATACACCAATACAGGCTCTGGTGTTGTCAGGATACACCAGTACAGGCTCAGGTGTTGTCAGGATACACCAATACAGGCTCAGGTGTTGTCAGGATACACCAATACAGGCTCAGGTGTTGTCAGGATACACCAATACAGGCTCAGGTGTTGTCAGGATACACCAATACAGGCTCAGATGTTGTCAGGATACACCAATATAGGCTCAGGTGTTGTCAGGATACACCAATACAGGCTCAGATGTTGTCAGGATACAGGCTCAGGTGTTGTCAGGATACACCAATACAGGCTAGATGTTGTCACGATACACCAATACAGGCTCAGGTGTTGTCAGGATACACCAATACAGGCTCAGGTGTTGTCAGGATAAACCAATACAGGCTCAGGTGTTGTCAGGATACACCAATACAGGCTCAGATGTTGTCAGGATACACCAATACAGGCTCAGATGTTGTCAGGATACACCAATACAGGCGGAGGTGTTGTCAGGATACACCAATACAGGCGGAGGTGTTGTCAGGATACACCAATACAGGCGGAGGTGTTGTCAGGATACACCAATACAGGCTCAGATGTTGTCAGGATACACCAATACAGGCGGAGGTGTTGTCAGGATACACCAATACAGGCTCAGGTGTTGTCAGGATACACCAATACAGGCTCAGGTGTTGTCAGGATACACCAATACAGGCTCAGGTGCTGTCAGGATACACCAGTACAGGCTCAGGTGTTGTCAGGATACACCAATACAGGCTCAGGTGCTGTCACGATACACCAATACAGGCTCAGGTGTTGTCAGGATACACCAATACAGGCTCAGGTGTTGTCAGGATACACCAATACAGGCTCAGGTGTTGTCAGGATACACCAGTACAGGCTCAGGTGTTGTCACGATACACCAATACAGGCTCAGGTGTTGTCACGATACACCAATATAGGCTCAGGTGTTGTCAGGATACACCAATACAGGCTAGATGTTGTAAGGATACACCAATACAGGCTCAGGTGTTGTCAGGATACACCAATACAGGCTCAGGTGTTGTCAGGATACACCAATACAGGCTAGATGTTGTCAGGATACACCAATACAGGCTCAGGTGTTGTCACGATACACCAATACAGGCTAGCTGTTGTCAGGATACACCAGTACAGGCTCAGGTGTTGTCACGATACACCAATACAGGCTAGATGTTGTCAGGATACACCAATACAGGCTAGATGTTGTCAGGATACACTAATACAGGCGGAGGTGTTGTCAGGATACACCAATACAGGCTCAGGTGTTGTCAGGATACACCAATACAGGCGGAGGTGTTGTCACGATACACCAATACAGGCTCAGGTGTTGTCAGGATACACCAATACAGGCTCAGGTGTTGTCAGGATACACCAATACAGGCTCAGGTGTTGTCAGGATACACCAATACAGGCTCAGGTGTTGTCAGGATACACCAATACAGGCTCAGGTGTTGTCAGGATACACCAATACATGATCAGATGTTGTCAGGATACATCAATACAGGCTCAGGTGTTGTCAGGATACACCAATACAGGCTCAGGTGTTGTCAGGATACACCAATACAGGCTCAGATGTTGTCAGGATACACCAATACAGGCTCAGGTGTTGTCAGGATACACCAATACAGGCACGGGTGTTGTCACGATACACCAATACAGGCTAGATGTTGTCAGGATACACCAATACAGGCTAGATGTTGTCAGGATACACCAATACAGGCTCAGGTGTTGTCAGGATACACCAATACAGGCTCAGGTGTTGTCAGGATACACCAATACAGGTTCAGGTGTTGTCAGGATACACCAATACAGGCTAGATGTTGTCACGATACACCAATACAGGCTAGATGTTGTCAGGATACACCAATACAGGCTCAGGTGTTGTCAGGATACACCAATACAGGCTAGATGTTGTCAGGATACACCAATACAGGCTCAGGTGTTGTCAGGATACACCAATACAGGCTAGATGTTGTCAGGATACAGCAATACAGGCTCAGGTGTTGTCAGGATACACCAATACAGGCTCAGGTGCTGTTAGGATACACCAATACAGGCTAGATGTTGTCAGGATACACCAATACAGGCTAGATGTTGTCACGATACACCAATACAGGCTAGATGTTGTCAGGATACACCAATACAGGCTCAGGTGTTGTAAGGATACACCAATACAGGCTAGATGTTGTCACGATACACCAATACAGGCTCTGGTGTTGTCAGGATACACCAATACAGGCTCAGGTGTTGTCAGGATACACCAATACAGGCTCAGGTGTTGTCAGGATACACCAATACAGGCTCAGGTGTTGTCAGGATACAGGCTCAGGTGTTGTCAGGATACACCATTACAGGCTCAGGTGTTGTCAGGATAAACCAATACAGGCTCAGGTGTTGTCAGGATACACCAATACAGGCTCAGGTGTTGTCAGGATACACCAATACAGGCTCAGGTGTTGTCACGATACACCAATACAGGCTCAGGTGTTGTCAGGATACATCAATACAGGCTCAGGTGTTGTCACGATACACCAATACAGGCTCAGGTGTTGTCAGGATACACCAATACAGGCTCAGGTGTTGTCAGGATACACCAATACAGGCTCTGGTGTTGTCAGGATACATCAATACAGGCTCAGGTGTTGTCAGGATAAACCAATACAGGCTCAGGTGTTGTCAGGATACACCAATACAGGCTCAGATGTTGTCAGGATACACCAATACAGGCTCAGGTGCTGTCAGGATACACCAATACAGGCGGAGGTGTTGTCAGGATACACCAATACAGGCTCAGGTGTTGTCAGGATACACCAATACAGGCGGAGGTGTTGTCAGGATACACCAATACAGGCTCAGATGTTGTCAGGATACACCAATACAGGCTCAGGTGTTGTCACGATACACCAATACAGGCTCAGGTGTTGTCACGATACACCAATACAGGCTCAGGTGTTGTCAGGATACACCAATACAGGCTCAGGTGTTGTCAGGATACACCAATACAGGCTCAGGTGTTGTCAGGATACACCAATACAGGCTCAGGTGTTGTCAGGATACAGGCTCAGGTGTTGTCAGGATACACCAATACAGGCTCTGGTGTTGTCAGGATGCACCAGTACAGGCTCAGGTGCTGTCATGATACACCAATACAGGCTCAGGTGTTGTCAGGATACACCAGTACAGGCTCAGGTGTTGTCAGGATACACCAATACAGGCTCAGGTGCTGTCACGATACACCAATACAGGCTCAGGTGTTGTCAGGATACACCAATACAGGCTCAGGTGTTGTCAGGATACACCAATACAGGCTCAGGTGTTGTCAGGATACACCAGTACAGGCTCTGGTGCTGTCACGATACACCAATACAGGCTCAGGTGTTGTCAGGATACACCAATATAGGCTCAGGTGTTGTCAGGATACACCAATACAGGCTAGATGTTGTAAGGATACACCAATACAGGCTCAGGTATTGTCAGGATACACCAATACAGGCTCAGGTGTTGTCAGGATACACCAATACAGGCTAGATGTTGTCAGGATACACCAATACAGGCTCAGGTGTTGTCACGATACACCAATACAGGCTAGATGTTGTCAGGATACACCAGTACAGGCTCAGGTGTTGTCACGATACACCAATACAGGCTAGATGTTGTCAGGATACACCAATACAGGCTAGATGTTGTCAGGATACACTAATACAGGCGGAGGTGTTGTCAGGATACACCAATACAGGCTCAGGTGTTGTCAGGATACACCAATACAGGCGGAGGTGTTGACACGATACACCAATACAGGCTCAGGTGTTGTCAGGATACACCAATACAGGCTCAGGTGTTGTCAGGATACACCAATACAGGCTCAGGTGTTGTCAGGATACACCAATACAGGCTCAGGTGTTGTCAGGATACACCAATACAGGCTCAGGTGTTGTCAGGATACACCAATACATGATCAGATGTTTTCAGGATACATCAATACAGGCTCAGGTGTTGTCAGGATACACCAATACAGGCTCAGGTGTTGTCAGGATACACCAATACAGGCTCAGATGTTGTCAGGATACACCAATACAGGCTCAGGTGTTGTCAGGATACACCAATACAGGCACGGGTGTTGTCACGATACACCAATACAGGCTAGATGTTGTCAGGATACACCAATACAGGCTAGATGTTGTCAGGATACACCAATATAGGCTCAGGTGTTGTCAGGATACACCAATACAGGCTCAGGTGTTGTCAGGATACACCAATACAGGCTCAGGTGTTGTCAGGATACACCAATACAGGCTAGATGTTGTCACGATACACCAATACAGGCTAGATGTTGTCAGGATACACCAATACAGGCTCAGGTGTTGTCGGGATACACCAATACAGGCTAGATGTTGTCAGGATACACCAATACAGGCTCAGGTGTTGTCAGGATACACCAATACAGGCTAGATGTTGTCAGGATACAGCAATACAGGCTCAGGTGTTGTCAGGATACACCAATACAGGCTCAGGTGCTGTCAGGATACACCAATACAGGCTAGATGTTGTCAGGATACACCAATACAGGCTAGATGTTGTCACGATACACCAATACAGGCTAGATGTTGTCAGGATACACCAATACAGGCTCAGGTGTTGTAAGGATACACCAATACAGGCTAGATGTTGTCACGATACACCAATACAGGCTCTGGTGTTGTCAGGATACACCAATACAGGCTCAGGTGTTGTCAGGATACACCAATACAGGCTCAGGTGTTGTCAGGATACACCAATACAGGCTCAGGTGTTGTCAGGATACAGGCTCAGGTGTTGTCAGGATACACCAATACAGGCTCAGGTGTTGTCAGGATACACCAATACAGGCTCAGGTGTTGTCAGGATACACCAATACAGGCTCAGGTGCTGTCAGGATACACCAATACAGGCTCAGGTGTTGTCACGATACAGGCTCAGGTGTTGTCAGGATACACCAATACAGGCTCAGGTGTTGTCAGGATACATCAATACAGGCTCAGGTGTTGTCACAATACACCAATACAGGCTCAGGTGTTGTCAGGATACATCAATACAGGCTCAGGTGTTGTCACGATACACCAATACAGGCTCAGGTGTTGTCAGGATACATCAATACAGGCTCAGGTGTTGTCAGGATACACCAATACAGGCTCTGGTGTTGTCAGGATACATCAATACAGGCTCAGGTGTTGTCAGGATACATCAATACAGGCTCAGGTGTTGTCAGGATACACCAATACAGGCTCAGGTGTTGTCAGGATACATCAATACATGCTCAGGTGTTGTCAGGATACACCAATACAGGCTCAGGTGTTGTCAGGATACATCAATACAGGCTCTGGTGTTGTCAGGATACATCAATACAGGCTAGATGTTGTCAGGATACACCAATACAGGCTCAGGTGTTGTCACGATACACCAATACAGGCTCAGGTGTTGTCAGGGTACATCAATACAGGCTCAGGTGTTGTCAGGATACACCAATACAGGCTCTGGTGTTGTCAGGATACACCAGTACAGGCTCTGGTGTTGTCAGGATACACCAGTACAGGCTCAGGTGTTGTCAGGATACATCAATACAGGCTCAGGTGTTGTCAGGATACACCAATACAGGCGGAGGTGTTGTCACGATACACCAATACAGGCTCAGGTGTTGTCAGGATACACCAATACAGGCTCAGGTGTTGTCAGGATACACCAATACAGGCTCAGGTGTTGTCAGGATACACCAATACAGGCTCAGGTGTTGTCAGGGTACATCAATACAGGCTCAGGTGTTGTCAGGATACACCAATACAGGCTCTGGTGTTGTCAGGATACACCAGTACAGGCTCTGGTGTTGTCAGGATACACCAGTACAGGCTCAGGTGTTGTCAGGATACACCAATACAGGCTCAGGTGTTGTCAGGATACACCAATACAGGCTCAGGTGTTGTCAGGATACACCAATACAGGCTCAGGTGTTGTCAGGATACACCAATACAGGCTCAGGTGTTGTCAGGATACATCAATACAGGCTCAGGTGTTGTCAGGATACACCAATACAGGCTCAGGTGTTGTCAGGATACTTCAATACAGGCTCAGGTGTTGTCAGGATACACAAATACAGGCTCTGGTGTTGTCACCATACACCAATACAGGCTAGATGTTGTCAGGATAAACCAATACAGGCTCAGGTGTTGTCAGGATACACCAATACAGGCTCAGGTGTTGTCACGATACACCAATACAGGCTCAGGTGTTGTCACGATACACCAATACAGGCTCTGGTGTTGTCAGGATACATCAATACAGGCTCAGGTGTTGTCAGGATACACCAATACAGGCTCAGGTGTTGTCAGGATACACCAATACAGGCTCAGGTTTTGTCAGGATACACCAATACAGGCTCAGGTGTTATCAGGATACACCAATACAGGCTCAGGTGTTGTCACGATACACCAATACAGGCTCAGATGTTGTCAGGATACATCAATACAGGCTCAGGTGTTGTCAGGATACACCAATACAGGCTCAGGTGTTGTCACGATACACCAATACAGGCTCAGGTGTTGTCAGGATACACCAATACAGGCTCAGGTGTTGTCACAATACACCAATACAGGCTCAGGTGTTGTCAGGATACACCAATACAGGCTCAGGTGATGTCACAATACACCAATACAGGCTCAGGTGTTGTCAGGATACATCAATACAGGCTCAGGTGTTGTCAGGATACATCAATACAGGCTCAGGTGTTGTCAAGATACACCAATACAGGCTCTGGTGTTGTCAGGATACACCAATACAGGCTCTGGTGTTGTCATGATACACCAATACAGGCTCAGGTGTTGTCAAGATACACCAATACAGGCTCAGGTGTTGTCAGGATACACCAATACAGGCTCAGGTGTTGTCAGGATATACCAATACAGGCTCAGGTGTTGTCACGATACACCAATACAGGCTCAGGTGTTGTCAGGATACACCAATACAGGCTCTGGTGTTGTCAGGATACACCAATACAGGCTCAGGTGTTGTCAGGATACACCAATACAGGCTCTGGTGTTGTCAGGATACACCAATACAGGCTCTGGTGTTGTCATGATACACCAATACAGGCTCAGGTGTTGTCAAGATACACCAATACAGGCTCAGGTGTTGTCAGGATACACCAATACAGGCTCTGGTGTTGTCAGGATATACCAATACAGGCTCAGGTGTTGTCAGGATACACCAATACAGGCTCAGTTGTTGTCAGGTGTTGTCAGGATACACCAATACAGGCTCAGGTGTTGTCAGGTGTTGTCAGGATACACCAATACAGGCTCAGGTGTTGTCAGGTGTTGTCAGGATACACCAATACAGGCTCTGGTGTTGTCATGATACACCAATACAGGCTCAGGTGTTGTCACGATACACCAATACAGGCTCAGGTGTTGTCAGGATACACCAATACAGGCTCAGGTGTTGTCAGGATACATCAATACAGGCTCAGGTGTTGTCAGGATACACCAATACAGGCTCTGGTGTTGTCAGGATACACCAATACAGGCTCTGGTGTTGACACGATACACCAATACAGGCTCAGGTGTTGTCAGGATACACCAATACAGGCTCAGGTGTTGTCAGGATACACCAATACAGGCTCAGATGTCAGGATACACCAATACAGGCTCAGGTGTTGTCATGATACACCAATGCAGGCTCAGGTGTTGTCAGGATACACCAATACAGGCTCAGGTGTTGTCAGGATACACCAATACAGGCTCAGGTGTTGTCAGGATACACCAATACAGGCTCAGGTGTTGTCAGGATACACCAATACAGGCTAGATGTTGTCAGGATACACCAATACAGGCTCAGGTGTTGTCAGGATACACCAATACAGGCGGAGGTGTTGTCAGGATACACCAATACAGGCTCAGGTGTTGTCAGGATACACCAATACAGGCTCAGGTGTTGTCAGGATACACCTATACAGGCTCAGGTGTTGTCAGGATACACCAATACAGGCTCAGGTGTTGTCAGGATACACCAATACAGGCTCAGGTGTTGTCAGGATACACCAATACAGGCGGAGGTGTTGTCAGGATACACCAATACAGGCTCAGGTGTTGTCAGGATACACCAATACAGGCGGAGGTGTTGTCAGGATACACCAATACAGGCTCAGGTGTTGTCAGGATACACCAATACAGGCTCAGGTGTTGTCAGGATACACCAATACAGGCGGAGGTGTTGTCACGATACACCAATACAGGGGGAGGTGTTGTCAGGATACACCAATACAGGCTAAATGAATGACTCACTGCTGCTTCACTGCTGCATTCCTGAAGTAAATAAATCCCAGCCGAAAAGATCAAGCCTGGTCTGTGCCCTCAGTAGGCCATTCCTCCATCCTCCCATACTAAGAAACAAAACCATATTAGTTCAAACATACAGCCACTTAATATGTAAGGCCAAGAGGTCCCTTCACAAAATACCTCACTGCAGCAATCCAAGTTACAGTCCAACAACATTCATCTTGGAATCCGGCAAAGCCATTATTCAATCAAGCTAGGGTGCACAGAGCTGGAGACAGATATGAGAAATATTGGTCCTGAGGGGAAATATATACAAGAATATCTCAGGTTTTATTCTGCGCCTTCCATCAGTCTTAACCAACCCATAGCAGAGGGAAATGGCACAGGAGTAGAATTCAATCCCAGCCTCTTTTAGCTTTATCTGGCTCCATCAGAGAGTCTGTAACTATAGGCATTTTCATCATGGCGGACCCAACAACCCCTTTGGACTCTTCTTATACGCTAGTCATATTTCTATGTGGCTGCAGTGGGCAGAAGAAGAAGTTACAAGTTCAGGGCATGGCCTGCACATTGAATTTCTTTAGTAGTTGGTGCAGCAAGTCAGAGCTCTTACAAAAGGGGCTAAAGGGACATAAACAGGTCCAAAGGCTGAAAGGACCTTCTGAACTAGTACTTCAAAAGTAATAAAGAGACTTCAAGCTTGTTAAACCGTCATGGTCAATTCCAGAAAAAGGAAAGATGGGTGAATGTCAGAAAAAGTGCACATTATCTGGTGCACACAGTACAGAAAGATAAAAGTCAAGATAACATTACAAAAGTGTATTATATTGATAATGCAACATCTTGGCCTTATGAAAACCCCTGGTAGACTGGCTTCCTGCAAGAACTGCAGTTTTTATTCATGGCCAACTGGATATCAGTGAATTTTGTGAGGCGTCTGTGACGAAAACTCTAGGATTGCTCTAAAACAAGTTAGGACAATCACAGCAACTTGGAATTTGGGTTGCAAGTACCTATTACTAACTGGATTAAGCATACAAGAATGTAAAACTGTATCTTTAAAAAAAAATTGTGAGAGCCCAGACATAATTATCAAAATATTGAAAAATTGGACATTTTTGTCTTCAAATCACTAACTTTACTGTAGTTCTGTCAATAATGCCCTGGTTAGCTCCAGAATTGCTATAACTAATCCTCATTATGTCTAGTTTGAGGAAAATAAAACAGTAATGGCCTCACTAAAACCAATTTTGTACCCTTGAGTGTTGAATGTCTGCCGAGATAGAAAAAAATGAGGAAAATCCAAATTTCACACAGGTAAAGGGGCCCCCAAAAGGTTTTCTTCAGCAATTGCAAAGCTGCTCTGTACCAAAATGGACTTAGCCTAGGGGCATCTTGTGGTAAAGTATTAGTTGGTTATATGGACTGAAAATATTTTTTTGGGGGGAAAATGTTGAAATGAGGCGTCTGTGACGAAAACTTAAAATGCAATAAATTTAGATAAATATGCTGGAAATGTAATTATTTTAGGTCAGGACATTGAATAATAATGTATCATAGTTTACCAAGAATAAATATTGTATAGATGATGCTTTGCAAGATTACAAAACCAGAATTTCATTTCAGTCGGAGGCGTCTGTGACGAAAACTCATTTCTGCACTTTGGTGCTTGTTGTGGCCAAATAAGTAATGGGATTCTAATTATAACACACACAATTGATGCATAGGAGTACAAAACATCATATCAACCACAGAAAAGTCAATTGAATACCCTCATTTCATGTACAGGTAGGAATTTCTGGAGCAATTTGAGGCAATTTTAGGTTAAACACAATTTTAGACCCACAAACTCTTGAATAAAATCAACAAAACATGTAGCAAATGCCCTAAAATAATTGGGGCACATCATTTCTGCACATTTCAATCCATTTTTGACCTTAGGGCAGCATATGGTGCTCACCAGAGAGAATTTTGTTCAACAGGAGTTTTCGTCACAGACACCTCACGAATATGAGTCTGTATCAAATATTGCCCAAAATCAACATGGCAGGTACCTGCCAAGTCCAAGAGGCTTGCTGATTCAATCAAGCTATACTGTTTTCATCAAAATGAGACCAAATTAACCAAATCTAACCACATCAGCATGTACTAGGGGGTATAATCTTTGGACTGAAAAAGAAATTTGATCAAATTCCTAAACTTTGATGGCAAAATTTGTCAAAGTCTGCAGAGAATCTTCAGAAAATCTTTGATGTAACCAGATGTAACACTTATTTGACAAAAACAAGGCTCCCCCAAGTAATTGACATCCACTGGGTAACACCAGATGAGTCTGACTTTGCAACAAACAAAATCGTGAGGCGTCTGTGACGAAAACCCCCTATATGAGAAATGGTACTCAAAATGCTACACTGCAGGCCCACAGCCTACCAATGCTTGTCAGAATTGATAAGCAGGATGTGTGTGACGAAAACCCAGTCCACATTGACATTCTGACCCACAAATCAGGGACCATTTGACCGATGGCTAAAATCTTTATACCAACTTCACCCCCTTATAAGTTCTTTATGTGACATGTATTAGAGACATTATATCACTATTATTGATAGAGTTGTTCTGACCTAAGAGTTATTGTCACCGACGCCTCGAAGAGTAAACTTCCACACATGAGTGACCATAGTGAAAAATTCTCAATCAACATCCACCTAAACTGACATAAATAGTGTAGGCCTAATATATGCCTAATACCACAGGCAATTTTGGATGGGTTTCTAGTCTTTGAGTGGACAATAGGACATGTGCAAAATGACCTAAACTGCAAAAAAACAGGATTTTTAGTGATTTTGGGACTTTGGGACTCCTTAACTCAAGGAATTTTTACCCGACAGACACAAATGGATATTTTTCTGAAAGACTAGAATGTCTTCTGTAAGATGAGACCATGGAAGACAAGATTGGATAAGTTTAATTTATTCTATGGCTGCATAAAGGCCAAAAACTATGGTTTTCCAGGTTTTGTACACTTATTCTGACACTGACCCAGATGTTAAATTGATCAAACATGTATCCTTAAAGCACTGTACTTTGGAAATAACTGTCTTCAATTTGAGCGAGTTTTAGTACCATTTATATCTGTCAGTGATGCAGGTTTGAATTCCGTGTGGGAGAGAGTTTAATGTCCTGTAGAGTACTTGCTTGATTTCTCTGTTCTACAGTTGTTTCAATCAGAATAAAAGTAGATTTTACTTGTATAAATCTGTCTGAATTTACTATCATTCTAAAGCCAATTTATAAATTAGAGCTAATTCCCTGCAGCTGAGGCAAGACCAATCCTGGCAGTCTCCTGTAATCCCTCAGGTACTAAACTGCTCTAAATTGCCGTAAAGCTGTTCACCTTATAGGGGGGATCTATGGTTATAGAACAGTACTAAACTGCTGTAAAGCTGTTCACCTTATAGGGGGATCTATGGTTATAGAACAGTTCTAAACTGCTGTAAAGCTGTGCACCTTATAGGGGGGATCTATGGTTATAGAACAGTTCTAAACTGCTGTAACGCTGTGCACCTTATAGGGGGATCTATGGTTATAGAACAGTTCTAAACTGCTGTAAAGCTGTTCACCTTATAGGGGGATCTATGGTTATAGAACAGTACTAAACTGCTGTAAACCTGTGCACCTTATAGGGAGGATCTATGGTTATAGAACAGTACTAAACTGCTGTAAAGCTGTTAACCTTATAGGGGGGATCTATGGTTATAGAACAGTACTAAACTGCTGTAACATTGAGCACCTTATAGGGGGATCTATGGTTACAGAACAGTTGTAAACTGCTGTAAAACTGTGCACCTTATAGGGGGGGACCTCTGGTTATAGAACAGTTCTAAACTGCTGTAAAGCTGTGCAACTTATAGGGGGATCTATGGTTATAGAACAGCACTAAACTGCTGTAAAGCTGTGCACCTTATAGGGGGGAACTATGGTTATAGAACAGTTCTAAACTGCTGTAAAGCTGTGCACCTTATAGGGGGATCTATGGTTATAGAACAGTTCTAAACTGCTGTAAAGCTGTTCACCTTATAGGGGGGATCTATGGTTATAGAACAGTTCTAAACTGCTGTAAAGCTGTGCACCTTATAGGGGGATCTATGGTTATAGAACAGTTCTAAACTGCTGTAAAGTTGTGCACCTTATAGGGGGATCTATGGTTATAGAACAGTACTAAACTGATGTAAAGCTGTGTACCTTATAGGGGGGGATCTATGGTTATAGAACAGGACTAAACTGCTGTAAAACTGTTCACCTTTTAGGGGGATCTATGGTTTTAGAACGGTAAAACACTACTGTAAAGCTGTGCACCTTATAGGGGGGATCTACAGTTATAGAACAGAACTAAACTGCTGTAAAGCTGTGCACATTATAGGGGGATCTATGGTTATAGAACAGTACTAAACTGCTGTAAAACTGTGCACCTTATAGGGGGGATCTATGGTTATAGAACAGTTCTAAACTGCTGTAAAGCTGTGCACCTTATAGGGGGGATCTATGGTTATAGAACAGTACTAAACTGCTGTAAAGCTGTTCACCTTATAGGGGGATCTATGGTTATAGAACAGGACTAAACTACTGTAAAGCTGTGCACCTTATAGGGGGGATCTATGGTTATAGAACAGGACTAAACTACTGTAAAGCTGTTCACCTTATAGGGGGATCTATGGTTATAGAACAGTACTAAACTGCTGTAAAACTGTGCACCTTATAGGGGGATCTATGGTTATAGAACAGTTCTAAACTGCTGTAACGCTGTGCACCTTATAGCAGGATCTATGGTTATAGAACAGTTCTAAACTGCTGTAAAGCTGTTCACCTTATAGGGTGGATCTATGGTTATAACACAGTACTAAACTGCTGTAAAGCTGTGCACCTTATAGCGGTGATCTATGGTTATAGAACAGTACTAAACTGCTGTAAAGCTGTGCACCTTATAGCAGGATCTATGGTTATAGAACAGTTCTAAACTGCTGTAACGCTGTGCACCTTATAGGGAGGATCTATGGTTAAAGAACAGTACTAAACTGCTGTAAAGCTCTGCACCTTATAGGGGGGATCTATGGTTATAGAACAGTACTAAACTGCTGTAAAGCTGTGCACCTTATAGGGCGGATCTGTGGTTATAGAACAGGACTAAACTGCTGTAAAACTGTGCACCTTATAGGGGGATCTCTGGTTATAGAACAGTACTAAACTGCTGTAAAGCTGTGCACCTTATAGGGAGGATCTATCGTTATAGAACAGTTCTAAACTACTGTAAAGCTGTGCACCTTATAGGGGGATCTATGGTTATAGAACAGTACTAAACTGCTGTAAAGCTGTGGACCTTATAGGGGGGATCTCTGGTTATAGAACAGTTCTAAACTGCTGTAACGCTGTGCACCTTATAGGGGGATCTATGGTTATAGAACAGTTCTAAACTGCTGTAAAGCTGTTCAACTTATAGGGGGGATCTATGGTTATAGAACAGTACTAAACTGCTGTAAAGCTGTGCACCTTATATGGGGATCTATGGTTATAGAACAGTTCTAAACTGCTGTAACGCTGTGCACCTTATAGGGGGATCTATGGTTATAGAACAGTTCTAAACTGCTGTAAAGCTGTTCACCTTATAGGGGGATCTATGGTTATAGAACAGTACTAAACTGCTGTAAACCTGTGCACCTTATAGGGAGGATCTATGGTTATAGAACAGTACTAAACTGCTGTAAAGCTGTTAACCTTATAGGGGGGATCTATGGTTATAGAACAGTACTAAACTGCTGTAACATTGAGCACCTTATAGGGGGATCTATGGTTACAGAACAGTTCTAAACTGCTGTAAAGCTCTGCACCTTATAGTGAGGATCTATGGTTATAGAACAGTACTAAACTGCTGTAAAGCTCTGCACCTTATAGGGGGGATCTATGCATATAGAGCAGTACTAAACTGTTCTAAAGCTGTGCACCTTATAGGGGGAGCTTTCTCTTTTTATACGCTAGTCATATTTCTATGTGGCTGCAGTGGACATAAGAAGAATTTACAAGTTCAGGGTATGGCCTTTATCCTCCTGTGTTAGTCAAAATGTCAAAATGGCACTAACATATGACTTCTGTCAAAGACATTACTACTTTGACAGTGGCATCTGCCTGCACATTGAATTTATTTAGTAGTTAGTGCAGCAAGTCAGAGCTCTTACAAAAGGGGCTAAAGGGACATAAACAGGTCCAAAGCCTTAAAGAACTTTCTGAACTAGAACTTCAAAAGTAATAAAGAGACCTCATGAACTAGAAAGCTTGTTAAACCATCATGGTCAAATCCAGAAAAAGGAAAAGAGTTAAATTGATCAAACATGTATCCTTAAAGCACTGTACTTTGGAAATAACTGTCTTCAATTTGAGCGAGTTTTAGTACCATTTATATCTGTCAGTGATGCAGGTTTGAATTCCGTGTGGCAGAGACTTTTATGTTTAATGTCCTGTAGAGTACTTGCTTGATTTCTCTGTTCTACAGCTGTTTCAATCAGAATAAAAGTAGATTTTACTTGTATAAATCTGTCTGAATTTACTATCATTCTGAAGCCAATTTATAAATTAGAGCTAATTTCCTCCAGCTGAGACAAGACCAATCCTGGCAG
The DNA here is from genome assembly GCA_949317995.1 of Acholoe squamosa. Lineage (NCBI taxonomy): Eukaryota > Metazoa > Annelida > Polychaeta > Phyllodocida > Polynoidae > Acholoe > Acholoe squamosa. The sequence goes on from OX439037.1 coordinate 92,062,780, forward strand.
TCTGCTGCAATCCCTCAGCTACACCAGTGGTACAGGGACTCACACTGGGAGGAAAACCAATTACAGCTTAATAGATTTGAGAATGAGCTGTTTAAGTGGGAAATGGAATGCACAGAGAGCTCTACTGGGATTAAGATTGTGTATTTTATCGGTGCTTGGCTTTGTGAGCTATATTTGTCATGAGAATAATGGATGTTACAGGGACTATACTCTCAATAATCTGGTACCCCAAATGTAATGAAATAATTACTTTTCGGATTTAAGGAATAAAACCCCTCCCCGATTTACATAAATTGAAAAAAAGCGTAACCAACTCTTTCTTTCTGGAATTGTTTAATGCCAAATTAGAATGGACTTGTGAACAATACAACCCATTGTGTGTTATAAAGCGATAAGGCAGAAAGTCATGAAGTATATGTGTCCTTGTGCACTGAATGTGTTCTTGTGCACCTTTGAACCTTTGAAATACATTCCATGAATAGAACACATGATACAAATCACCTCCAATCCTTCTTTAGGTGATGTCCAAGTTGCATTCATTGTTATTTCTGACATGGGAAATGATGTGAATAAAATGTTAAATGAGCCATTGCCAGCTTACACAACAACAGGGAAATCACTTCCATAGAATTTGATGTGCCGTCTATTGAGCACAAGAGACTTAATGCTATCATTTTCGTATCTTTCATTTACCTGGGAAAACTATGACTTACTTTGGGTGCAGATTCAATTAATTCAAATCATTTTCACTTCCATGCATTATACGTTTCCCTTTTGACAGCAAATAAAAAGAAACATGACATCCAATCTAAGTGAAAAGATGTTGGATGTCATTAAGGAGATGATGGAATCAATTCCAATGCTCATGCTCATATTAGGGTTTGTTAATGTCCTCTTGAACTCTCATTTGTAGTGATATTCAAGATCATATATATATATATATATATATATATATATATATATATATATATATATATATATATATATATATGGGTCATTCCATGTTTTACTGGTCAGGGGGGGCCTGGATCAAGAATCTACAAACTCAGTATTTCTTAATAACATTATATTTTATTGATAGCCCTATATCTTGGCTTATTAAAAAGTTTCATTCAAGGATCCAACTCCGAGGGGGTCAGTTTTTATCGCAGATGCCGTAAAACCTTCTAAAAAGGGGGTACGTTAATGATCGTAATCAATCAAACATGAATAACACCACTAATAAGAGGCCTGGAAACACCAAATATTGTGGCCAGACTGGTACAATACATGACTTTATGTATACCAAAAAGCTAAAGTGAGGCCCGAAAACTCTTGAAGTTACGCATAGGTGGATAAATTGGAAAATGTGAAAATTTGTGAATTTATTTTACCATTTTTTAACTTTAGCCTAGCTCATTCAAAATCCTTCATACAATGACTATATTAACTGTCCATTGTCTCTAGTAGACCTACTGTACATAATAATTAGAATTGACCTGATATATCATATCTATACTTCATAGTTGGTGCTTGCGTAGAGGCCATTATATTACACATATTATCATTAACGTACCCTATTTGTTAACCTCTCAAAGAATGGCCACAGCTCATCTATACATCATCATATGCCATTGTTATCACATAAACCATCACAAGAGAGGTTGTACTACCTATCTAGAGTCATTTAAACATACATAAGGCCCATCTTGGGTGTTCAATATCACTTTGAAAATTAAAATCACAACTTTTTCAACGCTTCTCGCGGCCTTCGCTTGCAGCACAGTACAAAAATATACACTTATATACCTTAAATACTCTTTCCTGAGGGTAAATGAGATCATAATACATATATAGAGTCATCTAACCATTGATAAGGCCCATCTTGGGTGTTTAATATCACTTCGGAAATTAAAAATCACAAAATTTCTACACTTCTCGCAACGCGTGCATGCCATGGTGTACAGTAATATGCCTCTACATACCTCAGATACTCTTTTATAATAAGCCAAACATCACTACTATTGAAAAGAAATGATACAAAAACCATATTAGGTCACAGGTTGAAAAAATATAATTGTAACTTTGTTCATCTCTTAATCCTTGTAGCGCCATTAACGTACCCCGGTCTTTAACCTATCAAAGAATGGCCACGGCTCAACTATACACCATCATATACCATTGTCATGGCACACACATTGACAAAAGAGATTGTACTACCTATCTAGAGTCATTTAAACATATATAAGTCCCATATTGGGTGTCCAATATCACTTTGAAAATTAAAAATCACAAAATTTCTACACTTCTCGCAACGTCTGCATGTCATGGAGTGCTAAAATGTATCTTTATATACACCAAATAGTATTTTTTGATAAGCCACACACCTCTACTATTGAATAGAAATGTTAGAAATACCATACCAAGTGATAGGTTGAAAATATAGAATTTTAACTTTGTTAATGTCAAAATTGCTCGTACCGGTCATTAACATACCCCAGTCGTTATCAAAAGCTATCAAAGAATGGCCACAGCTCAACTCTACACCATCATATACGATTGGCATTGCACACACATTGACAAAAGAGATTGTACTACCTATCTTGAGTCATTTAAACATGCATAAGGCCCATCTTGGGTGTCCAATATCACTTTTAAAATTAAATATCACAACACTTCTCGCAACCTCCGGTTGCCACACTGTACAAAAATATACCTATAGATATTAAATAAGTAAACAAGGTACATCTCAGTGCTGTAGTTTGGGCCAGAGGGTGCAGCGGGCAGCCCCAAGTAGGTGAACCCAGGCTTTCTATAGAACAAGCTGCCAGCCACTCCCACTCACTCAAACTCCAGCAACTGAGATGTAACACTTGTGTGAAACAAACAGAACCATTTAGCACCTATTGGCAAGTCTGTTGTCTTCCTCCTTACGGTGCTTTATTAGTTTCATGTTGGCCATTTTGACTGTGTTATCATGAAGGATGTGGCCCCAGACGGTGGAGTTCCCATACCGCTTCTTGTTCACATAGCCAAGGATGGTATTATGGTATATAAACTGGACATTGGGCTTGGTTGGGAACTTGTGGCAAGTGAGGTTTTTCTTCGGATGAATGAGGAACATGACCTCATACATGTCACTCTCACTGTCCACAGCTAAGACCTTGCCCATGTGCCATGCGTCCTTGGTGGAGTCTGACTCGTGCAGGAATGCGCAGGCGACAAACTGTCCCTCTTGGTACTCATCCTGCATGAATACAGCCATATCCTCTACGTCCATTGTCAGTCCAACCTCAAAAACGGGAGGTGAGGTTTCGCCAGTCTCTCCTTATCCTTCTCTCTCTGGCGGTGCGAGATCTCCACCCGGTGGGCATCGTAGCCGGCCGCCCCCATCTCCTGCCGCAGCTTGGTCTCGTATCGCGCCGAAGCTGCGCATGGAGCCAGGCCGCCTTCTCCCGGTCCTCCAGGTCCTCCTGGTCCTGCAGGTCCTCCTGATCCTCCAGGTCCTCCTCCACGTCCGGGGCATCAGCGGGCTCCCGCACACTCCTCTTAGGGCGATGGGGGGGGGGTTGCCCCCACCGCCACTGGGGGCTACGTCAGCCATCTGCAAAAATGAGAAGAAATACATTAAATAAAAAGGTAAATAGTGATTAAAAAAGTTCCTATATGCTGACAAAGGATGTACACATATTTATAACACAGTACTAGACTGCTGCAAAGCTGTGCACCTTATAGGGGGGAACTATGGTTATAGAACAGTACTAAACTGCTGTAAAGCTGTGCACCTTATAGGGGGATCTATGGTTATAGAACAGTTCTAAACTGCTGTAAAGCTGTGCACCTTATAGGGGGGGATCTATGGTTATAGAACAGTACTAAACTACTGTAAAGTTGTGCACCTTATAGGGGGATCTATGGTTATAGAACAGTTCTAAACTGCTGTAAAGCTGTGCACCTTATAGGGGGATCTATGGTTATAGAACAGTACTAAACTACTGTAAAGTTGTGCACCTTATAGGGGGATCTATGGTTATAGAACAGTTCTAAACTGCTGTAAAGCTGTGCACCTTATAGGGGGATCTATGGTTATAGAACAGTACTAAACTACTGTAAAGTTGTGCGCCTTATAGGGGGATCTATGGTTATAGAACATTACTAAACTGCTGTAAAGTTGTTCACCTTATAGGGGGGATCTATGGTTATAGAACAGTACTAAACTGCTGTAAAGTTGTTCACCTTATAGGGGGATCTATGGTTATAGAACATTATCTAACTATCTGGGCCTCAACTGTGCTTTTTTGCTCATAACCCCAGTTCCTTATCCAGCCATAACGCACTCTGAGACCTTTTCTTCGTCTTCAAGAAGCTGCTGGTTTCAATCCGGACATATTATTAAATTGGAGAAGTATACAAAGTCAACTCCTCCATACTTTTCAAGTTAAAACCATTTAGGTTCAACGGGGAATCGATCCCCGGCCGCTGGGGCAGGAGGCGAGCTCGCTGTCCGTTATACCAGGGCGACCGGTGGTAGATAGGAATCTACACCAAGGATTTCAAAAAGTTGTCCGACATACCTGATGTTTACACACCTCGTTAGCCTAGAATCCATGAAACCTGGTGGAGTTATTCACAGGAAAACATTGTTAGATATCCTATATGAACATGCCATGCTAAATTCCTCCATTTTCTTCGAAATAAATAAGAATCCATTGATTTTCCACATCGATACGAGTCGGGACCCGCCCCGTCCGGCCATTCCTTGCTCGACGCGTGGCTGACCTAGTTTTTACATCCGGGCACCTACCCGCTTTGTCAACAAGACGCAATGGCCGTGTACCGGGCCGTGTGCGTTGGATCGTTATGGAAAATCAATGGATTCTTATTTATTTTGAAGAAAATGGAGACAAAATGTATGCGAACACCAACTAGAGATTGTATATTTGGCGGTGGTAGAATAACAGGGCTTGACATGCTTGGATTATACCCGAAAATTCGTTAGAGGGGTATCTATGGTTATAGAACAGTACTAAACTGCTGTAAAGCTGTCCACCTTATAGCGGGATCTATGGTTATAGAACAGTTCTAAACTACTGTAAAGCTGTGCACCTTATAGGGGGATTTATGGTTATAGAACAGTACTAAACTGCTGTAAAGCTGTGCACCTTATAGGGGGGGATCTATGGTTATAGAACAGCACTAAACTGCTGTAAAGCTGTTTACCTTATAGGGGGGATCTATGGTTATAGAATAGTACTAAACTGCTGTAAAGCTGTGCACCTTATAGGGGGGGATCTCTGGTTATAGAACAGTACTAAACTGCTGTAAAGCTGTGCACCTTATAGGGGGGATCTATGGTTATAGAACAGTACTAAACTGCTGTAAAGCTGTGCACCTTATAGGGGGGGGATCTCTGGTTATAGAACAGTACTAAACTGCTGTAAAGCTTTGCACCTTATAGGGGGGGATCTCTGGTTATAGAACAGCACTAAACTGCTGTAAAGCTGTTCACCTTATAGGGGGATCTATGGTTATAGAACAGTTCTAAACTGCTGTAAAACTGTGCACCTTATAGGGGGATCTATGGTTATAGAACAGTACTAAACTGCTGTAAAGCTGTGCACCTTATAGGGGGATCTATGGTTATAGAACAGTACTAAACTGCTGTAAAGCTGTTCACCTTATAGGGGGGGATCTATGGTTGTAGAACAGTTCTAAACTACTGTAAAGCTGTGCACCTAATAAGGGGATCTATGATTATAAACCAGTACTAAAATGCTGTAAAGCTCTGCACCTTATAGGGGGGATCTATGCATATAGAGCAGTACTAAACTGTTCTAAAGCTGTGCACCTTATAGGGGGAGCTTTCTCTTTTTATACGCTAGTCATATTTCTATGTGGCTGCAGTGGACATAAGAAGAATTTACAAGTTTAGGGTATGGCCTTTATCCTCCTGTGTTAGTCAAAATGTCAAAGACATTACTACTTTGACAGTGGCATCTGCCTGCACATTGAATTTATTTAGTAGTTAGTGCAGCAAGTCAGAGCTCTTACAAAAGGGGCTAAAGGGACATAAACAGGTCTAAGCCTTAAAGAACTTTCTGAACTAGAACTTAAAAAGTAATAAAGAGACCTCATGAACTAGAAAGCTTGTTAAACCATCATGGTCAAATCCAGAAAAAGGAAAAGAGTTAAATTGATCAAACATGTATCCTTAAAGCACTGTACTTTGGAAATAACTGTCTTCAATTTGAGCGAGTTTTAGTACCATTTATATCTGTCAGTGATGCAGGTTTGAATTCCGTGTGGGAGAGACTTTTATGTTTAATGTCCTGTAGAGTACTTGCTTGATTTCTCTGTTCTACAGTTGTTTCAATCAGAATAAAAGTAGATTTTACTTGTATAAATCTGTCTGAATTTACTATCATTCTGAAGCCAATTTATAAATTAGAGCTAATTTCCTCCAGCTGAGACAAGACCAATCCTGGCGGTCTGCTGCAATCCCTCAGCTACACCAGTGGTACAGGGACTCACACTGGGAGGAAAACCAATTACAGCTTAATAGATTTGAGAATGAGCTGTTTAAGTGGGAAATGGAATGCACAGAGAGCTCTACTTACTTTTCGGATTTAAGGAATAAAACACCTCCCCGATTTACATAAATTGAAAAAAAGCGTAACCAACTCTTTCTTTCTGGAATTGTTTAATGCCAAATTAGAATGGACCTGTGAACAATACAACCCATTGTGTGTTATAAAGCGATAAGGCAGAAAGTCATGAAGTATATGTGTCCTTGTGCACTGAATGTGTTCTTGTGCACCTTTGAACCTTTGAAATACATTCCATGAATAGAACACATGATACAAATCACCTCCAATCCTTCTTTAGGTGATGTCCAAGTTGCATTCATTGTTATTTCTGACATGGGAAATGATGTGAATAAAATGTTAAATGAGCCATTGCCAGCTTACACAACAACAGGGAAATCACTTCCATAGAATTTGATGTGCCGTCTATTGAGCACAAGAGACTTAATGCTATCATTTTCGTATCTTTCATTTACCTGGGAAAACTATGACTTACTTTGGGTGCAGATTCAATTAATTCAAATCATTTTCACTTCCATTCATTATACGTTTCCCTTTTGACAGCAAATAAAAAGAAACATGACATCCAATCTAAGTGAAAAGATGTTGGATGTCATTAAGGAGATGATGGAATCAATTCCAATGCTCATGCTCATATTAGGGTTTGTTAATGTCCTCTTGAACTCTCATTTGTAGTGATATTCAAGATCATATATATATATATATATATATATATATATATATATATATAAGTTATATCGCTAACAGGGAATAAGTAATACCGGTAATAACGATAATAATAATGTTGAAGTATACCGTGATAAAGATATATGATACAGTTGTATAATAAATGATCATATCACAGACACATGAGTTTGGTGGGTTACTGACCTTGGGGCTATCAGCACCATACATGCCTTTATTAAAACAACTATAATAATTAGTTGACAAAGCATAGTCAGTAAAATGCATAACATAATAACAATAGTATAGTAATAACAATAGTAATAACAATAGTAATAACAATAGTAAAAATTAAAAATCAAGGGAACACCCAGCGTGGTGTTACCTGTACAGGTGAAAACGAGCCAATTGACGGTTAGCTTGAACCCGCCCCCTTTTATACCAGTGGAGTTGTTGACCATGACGTCATACTATGACATCATAGATACCAATGCGCGCTGCAAATAGTCCCTAACCGTCCGCGGCTAATTATATAAATATACACGAGTGTATATAGTTCCATAAGTTATCTCGCTAACAGGGAATAAGTAATACCGGTAATAACGATAATAATAATGTTGAAGTATACCGTGATAAAGATATATGATACAGTTGTATAATAAATGATCATATCACAGACACATGAGTTTGGTGGGTTACTGACCTTGGGGCTATCAGCACCATACATGCCAAAAACACACAAAAACACGCCAAACACATGTGAAAACACATATCAATCAACATTGCAAATGAGATTGACACAATCTATCCAACTCCAATAATTCAACTTTATAATTATGTAAATATTTAAAAACAGAGTTAGATTTCCAATTAACCCTCTTCTTGATAGACTCTATACTGAGTCCCGCATCTTTCAATAACGTAGCACCACCGTGCCTCAAGGAATGGGTAGAAACACGTCCTACGATACCAGCTTGAAAGGATAAAGACTTCAACCTGGAGTTGACATACTGGTACTGAAGAGGATTACCTTTAGAATTAAACAGATACTCTCTGCTACCCCTACCACGGCACAACCTTTTCAGACCTAGATAAGGACATAGTGGAGAATTAACATTCTTTGATAAATAGATTTTAAACACATTTTTACCAAGCTGGTCAGTTTTGGATGTTCTGATACACATAGACAAATAATCTTGATGAAATTTAATATCACCAACCTTTAAGGAATGTGGAGACTCAACCACATGCCCCACACGTAACACACCCCTATAGCATGTTAAAATTGCCATCCAAAATCTAAAGTCTGCCATGTTGGTTAGGTCCAAAACTGACCTTAACCTCAACATGTCTTTTGGAGAGTAATGGTGAATAACTCTGGTTGAACAGGTAGAAAACCTGTCAATACCATCAAGGGTCTTCTTTAGCATGAAGTTACCACTATAATCAGGATAGCCCTTAATTTTTTGAAAATACCAAACCGCAGACAAATAATTTTTTACAGATGATGGCTTCATGAAATCAGATAAGTAAACTGCATATATAGAACCTTGAGAGGGAGAACAAGGAAAAGATTTTAAACAAAATTTTTTACAAAATTTCTTATACCTTTTAAGTTGTTGTTTCCTTGCTCTCCTCGTATTTTCCGACACACTCTGGGCTAAAAGTAACCTTTTTCTGCCTAGTAACCTCTACCACTCTGGAATTAAAGCAACACATATCATTTTCACGGAGAGAGTTCATACATCTGCTCGGAATACCCTTGTAAGCAAGTCTAGAAAGTCGGTCGGCCAAGATATTATCTTCTGACCTAATATACGTTGCATACACCTCCACGTTATTGATGAAACAAAGCCAAAAGATCTCTCTTAGCCACTCCATACAAAGTTTGTTTCTAGACCTGCCCGTATTAATCATAGCCAGCACTTGCATATTATCTGTTATACAATGTATTCTTTTATTTTTACAACCTGAAATCCAACGTTTCAGACCAACCATGACAGGATATAGCTCATACACATTTATATTCCTATGGTGACTTTTTAAGTTATCCAATATAGGAGGGAGAGAAAAATGGCCTGAACCCAAGTTGAATTTATCATGAGATGTCCAGTCACCATATAAATAATCTTTACCCATCCAAGCTCCAAAGCCCTTAACAGACGAATCGGAGTACATAGGTGTATCGACCAAATTGTTCAGAATTAATCCCTTACAGTTGAAAACTTTACAAAAGTCCAGCCACCACTGCATATCCTGGCGAGTGCAAGCTGATACCTTAATATAACCACGGGGTCTGGCCCTAGCGCAAAGGTCAAATATTCGCCTACTAAAGGTTCTACCACCCTTAACCACCTGCGAGCAGAAAGACATTAAACCCCCGATCCTCTCCAGGGTCTTTTTCGAAATAAATTTCTTATTAACGTTATTTAATAAGAGATTTTTCATTTTTTCAACCTTTTCAATAGGCAAAGACAGTTCCAACTTAACTGAATCTATATTAATGCCTAAGAATTTACAAACTTGAGATGGGTCGGTCACCTTTTCTCTGGATACTACAAAGCCCATGTAGGTCATACATTCCATTAATAAATTCCTCTGTCTAAGACACTCATCATAAGTATCAGCAATTGGGGCACATTTCAGGCCAAAGGTCAACCTGTTGCTCACATAATACTCCTCACCATGTCCAAAATCCCACCTGAAACCTTGCATGGTCGTGTGAGGTGCATACACATTTATAGACCTATAAGCTGACTTTAAATCCACCACACTCATGAAATCGTTCCTATTCAACTGAGCAGTCACCGTGCTAATATTATTATAAGAAAAAGTTGAGGTCGTAGTATCCATAAAATTATTAATAGATATTTTATCAGGCATGCTACAGTCAGTTATGGGTCTTAACTTGCCATTTGATTTTTCTACACCACCTAAGGCATGGATACAACAGGGTTTATCTACACTTTTAGAGACTAGACCAGCTTCTAGTTCATCTACTAATATACCACAGTACTCATTATAAAAATCCCCCTCAAGGATAGACTTATAATTTTTACAATCATACGTAGTTTGACAGTCCGGATCCACAATTTTAAAACCCTGAACAATACCATGCCATAAAAAATTAAAAATCAAGGGAACACCCAGCGTGGTGTTACCTGTACAGGTGAAAACGAGCCAATTGACGGTTAGCTTGAACCCGCCCCCTTTTATACCAGTGGAGTTGTTGACCATGACGTCATACTATGACATCATAGATACCAATGCGCGCTGCAAATAGTCCCTAACCGTCCGCGGCTAATTATATAAATATACACGAGTGTATATAGTTCCATATGGGTCATTCCATGTTTTACTGGTCAGGGGGGGCCTGGATCAAGAATCTACAAACTCAGTATTTCTTAATAACATTATATTTTATTGATAGCCCTATATCTTGGCTTATTAAAAAGTTTCATTCAAGGATCCAACTCCAAGGGGGTCAGTTTTTATCGCAGATGCCGTAAAACCTTCTAAAAAGGGGGTACGTTAATGATCGTAATCAATCAAACATGAATAACACCACTAATAAGAGGCCTGGAAACACCAAATATTGTGGCCAGACTGGTACAATACATGACTTTATGTATACCAAAAAGCTAAAGTGAGGCCCGAAAACTCTTGAAGTTACGCATAGGTGGATAAATTGGAAAATGTGAAAATTTGTGAATTTATTTTACCATTTTTTAACTTTAGCCTAGCTCATTCAAAATCCTTCATACAATGACTATATTAACTGTCCATTGTCTCTAGTAGACCTACTGTACATAATAATTAGAATTGACCTGATATATCATATCTATACTTCATAGTTGGTGCTTGCGTAGAGGCCATTATATTACACATATTATCATTAACGTACCCTATTTGTTAACCTCTCAAAGAATGGCCACAGCTCATCTATACATCATCATATGCCATTGTTATCACATAAACCATCACAAGAGAGGTTGTACTACCTATCTAGAGTCATTTAAACATACATAAGGCCCATCTTGGGTGTTCAATATCACTTTGAAAATTAAATTAAAATCACAACTTTTTCAACGCTTCTCGCGGCCTTCGCTTGCAGCACAGTACAAAAATATACACTTATATGGGGGGATTCAACTTATGATGTATTTGGCCCTTTTTGGCTTCTGGGAGCTACAGCAAAATATTCAAAGCCCCATTCTTCTTTATTCTAAACATAATTGATAGAAAACATATAGGGGCTTAAAAAAAGGGCAAATTTGCATATGTTGGCCTATTATTTTGAGAGATATAGGCCTTCGAAGGTGAAAATTCACCAAAAAATGCCATTTTTTCACCTTTTCCTCTATGTTCAAGGTCATGTATTATAGGATAAATCATTTCTAGGACATCCTGATTTATTTTTTCCATGAGGGGACACTCCTAGCTAATATTTCAATATCGTTCGGAGTTGATTGATCTCGTAAATTTTCCGCGGGAAGGCCTACTATGAAAAATGACAGGTTTTCTAACCACCAGGCATATAATAAAAGTAGATTAGCTAGCCTGCTAAAATACTAGCTTTATTCTTATAAATAGCCACCATGAAAGGGGTCCTTATAGGGGTCTATTGGGCAGAAAAAAAATTGGCACTACCTTGGAACCCAACATCAATGTAATTTTCAATTTCGAGAGTGTGACCAACGCTGAACGGTCATTTTCCTCAATTAAACAAAAAATACTGGTCATTTCTATAATTATTCTACCCAAGCTATGTCAAAATATGTAGTTTCTCACCACAGAAGCAAAAAAGCGAAGAAAGGTTTCACAGGCTGGCCATAAGGGGGGGTTCTTCGTATGTTTCAGCGTTGGTCACACTTTCGCGCTGAAATCAGCGCGGGAAAGAAAAACGACTTCCTGTTAACAGGCGGAAATGACCTACATCCAGGTGTCTTTGTAAACAACTCAGAGGAACCCAAGCTGTGAAACCAGAGCGTTTTTCTGCAATTCTTCCTCAACTTTCGGGTGAACACAAACACAAAGGTACGGAAATTTGATGAAATTTTCATGAAATATTGTTGTGGAAGTGTGCAGGGATATGTAGATTGCTTTTTGTGTATTGCAATGATGTAATTTGGATGCTAGGGGGTAAAACGATCTGGGAATGAAGTTTCCTAACCGCTACGGCCATTGGCTTGCCCGGGATGAGCGACTAGGCTTGGTCCGGTCCCTCTCCCCGGTAGCTTCAGCGTTGGTCACACTTTGCTCGCATGGCCGAGAATGGTCGAAACAGGTGGAATTTGGTGGGGTTTTGCTGTAATTAAAGACTGTATCTGTAGATTAGGGTCTGTACTACATCTTAGAATGGTTTAGCACCCTTTTCCTCCATTTTGAGACAACCCCCGGGCACTTACGTGGCCAGGGTGGCGAAAATCAGCTGAAAAATACATGTTCTTAGGCCCAAAACTTGCTTATTTTACAAATTTTCATGTTTTTTACATGTTAAAAATCTTGAACAGGCCTCCCCCCATTGTTTTATTCTATTTTGCTCATGTTTGAATGGTCAGCTTTCCCTCAGTGCAAGCCTATAGGTATTTAACCCGAAAATGTGACCAACGCTGAAGCCGAGTCAAGTTCAGCCCCACGTTCGCCCATACATATACACCGGAGTAAATTCTAGTCATCATTACTTAGATAGGACTAGTATCTAACCTCCTGGCCACATATATTCACTATTTGATATTTCCCCTCTTCTTTATGGCACATTTTTGAAAGTGTGACCAACGCTGAATCGATAAAATTTGGGCTATGAGGTATGAACGGTACACTTCCACTGCACATATGTCATTCATATTTAGCCATAAGATGGCCCTAAGGTTCCTCTAACTTATAGAAGTACCAACAAGTACATCCTGAATACTTCCTAAAAAAAAAAAAATTTCTGGTGGTTATATTTTTGGTTTTCACAAGGTGTTTGGTCAGTATTTTTCCGTGTCATGTCTGTATGCACTCATTTTTTTTCTTATACCTATAGGACATCACTAACATCATATAAATGCCCCATAATGTGTGTTTCCTGTAATTTGTCACTAATTATTTACATTTTCCACTTGGTACCAAAATTCTCAAAATCTATTAAAAATACCAATTTTATATTTGTAGACTAACCTCGGACATTGTATAACATTATATAGACATCGTATATATTTGGAATTATTTTCTGAGGGTTTTTATGTGTTTCTGGCTATATTTTAATCACTATTTGATTTATTTTACAGATGTCATCAACCAGCTCAGACACAGAGCCAGTGTCTCCAGAGCCGGTCAAAAAGAAGATCGCCATGACGCCCGCGGAACGTAAGCGGAAATCGAGGGCGAAACTCAAGATGGTCCGGGGCGAGGAGGCCATCAACAAGAAGAATGCGGCGGACATGAGGGACAAGAGAGCTAGGGACAAGCTCACTGACACGCCAGAAGAGCGTAGGAGGAAGCAAGATCTCTCCAACCTCCGCTCAAACAAGTGTAACGATAAAAAGGTGTGTTGATTTTCCAGTGGGTTACAGGTGTACAATAAGATTCAATAACAAATAGAGAAATCATAGGTATATCAAAATGTAATATTGGTATGGATAAAGTAGTGAATATGTATTCACATGCATGTTGTATGTACTCAATTTCTCATTCCTTTTTCTTATTCAGCGTGAGCGGAAGAGGACGGGGCCAGACCCAGGTGAAGGGACATCTGCGGGACCTGCAGCACCACTGCCAGTGACCACACCGTCGGCAGCTCCGGCAGTGGCACCACCCCGCCAGGCTGATGCAGGTACTCCTGCTGGTACCTCGAGCAAGTGCAAGGGCCGTGGTAAGACAAGCGCCACCACGCCTGCCGGTCGCCCTGGCCGAGGACGTGGTGCCAGCATGCCGGTGGCGCTCTTCCTCCACGGACAGCCCCGCCCGAAGTACCCACAGGTGTCCGCATCGTCGTCTGGCGACACCACCGGTGTAAGTATAATACAAAGGTTCTAGACTTATAATATTATAAAGTAAAAAGAAAGCCATCGATTAAAGGGATCTGAATAATAGTGTTTAGCAGTAGCATTTATCTCATTACCTGTACTCATGTGTAAATGTATCTGACTCCTCAGCATTAAAACCTTACATTCTATATTGTGTCATTTCAGGAGACCCCAGAGTCACCCGTAGTGGTCGGGTCATCGGACGACAGTGACGTCCCTGTGGCACCTCCTGTTGCACCGGCCCAGTGCACGCCCTCGTCACCCGTGGTGGAGGAAGAGGAAGCAGCCAGCCATCGTCCGGTCCGGCAGGTTACGCTTCGGCAAGAACCACCAGCCAGGCGTAGCGGCAGGTTGTCCGAAGGGCGGCCAGACTCCTCTTCCCCACCACCGGTCAATGTAGGCATAATGGAAGACATCGCGTAAGTATAATTATCACTCACCAGAACTTCATTTATGCATCATGCCAAGATTATGGGTTTGGTATAATTTTTGACAGTCTGCATGATGCTCCAATGAAGTGCTTGTATTGTATTATATTAATGAAGAATTTAATTCTTGATAGATTGTCAGTAGTGTTAAAATAGCATCAATAGGAGATTTTAATATGGCCATTCTAAATTTACAGCACGATGCTCCGCAAAGACTCCAACGAGTGAAATGTAATTGTACAGTAGTTAGAGTAATAGTTGAAATGCATGTTGAATTGTTGCTTGTTGCCTGTTGAAATGTTGATTACCTTGAAGTTATCAAATAATTAATGCATGCATGAATTTTCGATACAATATATATATATATATATATATATATATATATATATATATATATATATATATACATGCATTTGATACAATATATACATGCATATACATATCATCAATGTATTTCTTCAATTAACACTCAATTTCAAATGAATAATATATATGTATAGTATAGAATCTCAATTTCTATCGATTCAGCGTTGGTCACACTTTCGAAAATATTAGATATTAGTCTAGAACTAACACTATATCCAATACATTGAATATGAAAAAGCATGAATTAATCAGGCTACTTGATATTTTCCATATGCCACAATGTATTATTGTCAATTCATTACCTTCCAGCCCGTGCATACGGACCGGTGACCAGATGACAACCCCCAGACCGCCCCCCGACACAACACCGAACACCCCACCAAACCTGAAGTACACAACGCGAAAAACAACAACACCTAGAACTAACCGCCGCAACTACCAGACACGGGTGTTGGTGGGCAGGGCGGAGGTCGCAGAACAGGAGGTGGCCAAACTGCGTGCCAAGATCACCAAGGCCACCCGAACCCACGGCGTAGCACGCGAGTCTAAGCGTGTTGCACTGGACGGCGAACTACCCCCGGCTGTAGCGCACAGGGAGGAGCGCGTTGCACCGGACGGCGCAGACATCAACACACCAGCTGAGCCAGCAGTCCAACAGGTTTTGCTCCAGAGCATCACCCAGTTGGATAACCATACAAAGATCAGCCTCCTCCGCCAAGCACTGCCACTTCAAGTCCGTAAGGAAAAGGCTAAGGACTTGGCAGCGATTATGGGGGTTGACAAACGTACAGTTGCCAAAGCTCCTGTGGATAAGCCTCAGCAGCACACGGTGAAACACGCAGAAAAGGTCAGGCGCGTGGTGGAGTTCTTGTCAGACCCAGAGAACTCCATCATGCTGCCAGGGAAGAAGGACTATAAGACTGTCAATGGTGTTCAACATCAAAAGAGGAATCTGCGGGACTTTGTATATTCCCTGGCAGACAAGTTCCAGGAAGCCAACCCTGACCTGGCCTGTCGACGCACAACCTTCTACAAAATCAGGAAGGACCACCCGTGGTTCATTATCGTGGAAGATCAGCCTGCTAATGAGTGCCTGTGCGAAAAACACCAGAACTTTGTTCTCAGGCTGCGGGCTGCTGGCATCAATGACTGCCCGGATGTCCTAGTGACATCTACCACCTTGGAGCAGTTCACACAGAGATTGAACGCCAAGGTGACGAGTGAGACCATCAAGTACACCACATGGATCCATCAGGCTGTCGTATACGGGAAGGACAACAAAACAGTGATGAAGCTCCGCCCACACGTTGTTGAGGCGGAGCCTCGTACTGAGTTCATCAAGACCCTCACCGATGAATTCACCACCATGGCTGAACATGTGTCCCGTGCCCGTAACCAACACCGCGTTGTGCGACACCTCAGGGAGAGTCTGTCTTCAGTGGAGGTTACAATCCAGATGGACTTTGCGGAAAACTGGCTTGTAACATACCCCGATTCGCCACAGAGTGTGTACTACTCCAAGGAGCCAGTGACACTACACCCTGCGGTCATCCACTACAGAGGAACCCACCGGCACCACCAAACACCACTCTCTGGCGATCTGTACTGATGACAGGAAACATGACACTGGTGCCATCCTGGCCTTTCTGCAAGTCCTGGCAGTGTTCCTCCGTGAAAACCTGCCCGAGGTCAGGATGGTCCACTACGCGTCGGACTCTCCCTCCAGCCAGTACCAGAACATTTTGGTGTTTTCGTTGCTGGTACGCCACGAGGAGCTACTTGGCGGTCTAAAAGGTACTTGGACTTACTTTGAGGCGGGCCACGGCAAGGGTCCCTGCGACGGCGTTGGCGCTGCTGCTAAGCGTAACGCAGACAACCTAGTTGCCAGGGACCACATAATAAGGAACGCAGCGGAGTTTGTCTATGAGGGAAACCAACTCGACAGCCTCGTCCACTATGTCTGTGTTCCGGTCGTAGACATTGCAGCCGCCCGTCTCACCATGGTCTCAGCAAAAGCAGACAAGGCAGTGAAGGGCACCATGCGTGTGCACACTGCTGTCCCTGCCGAAGCCGGAAAGTCACTCGCTGTCCGTGACACATCATGCTTTGACAACTGCTGCTGGGACCATGAAACCTGTGAGTCCAAGCGTGGATGTCCGGGATGGGTGACACATCAGCTGAGGTTCATCCACAAGGCCCCTCCCCCACCAGAGCAGACTCGTGGCACGCGGCGGAAGAACACCCGACCCATCCGTGCCCCTGCTGAGATGGATGTCGCGGATGCCATCACTCCTCCTCTACCAAAGCAGGGCCTGGTCCAGATGAAACCTTGGCCTGCCAGAGCCCCTGCTGCGGTGGACCCTGACTACGATCCGGTCGTTTGCACCACTGCCTGCAAGCGACCCAGGGACGGCTCAGCAGTTGTGGGACGCAAGCACGCCCGAAGTGACCAGGTGCTTACTGCTGCCACAACCAACAAAGAGAATGTCGCCCCGTGTGCCGCACGAAAGCGTGCCGCGGAGCGCGTCATCGCCATCCCCACCAAGCAAGTGCGACCAGATCTACCCACCTCACCCCTCCAGATCGAGGACGGACCACCCATGGACCCTCGCGAAAAGATGGTGTATGTACAGGACCAGTATGAGTATGGTGACTACGTCATTGTCGCTGAACTGCACTCAACAGATTCGTCAAAAGACACATGGTTCCCTGGGAAGGTGAAATGTAGGCAGGACGTCGGTTACGAGGTCACCATGATGTTTCGTACCAAAAAGAAATACAACGAGGAGGAAATCATTCCTGCCTTATGTTGGCCCAAAGAAGAACTTGTGATGACACTCGAAGTTTCTGACATCCTGGGCAAGGTGCACCCACCAAGGAGGTATGGCACCACATCCTACACTGCTGCCTACCTCCTGTCCGAAACCACTTTGGACCTAGCTGACCGGAAACTCAAGAGGAAACGAGACGACCTGACCTTGTAACTGACTGTCGTGCTTCATATCACCCTCCCATATCAATTGTCTATGATATCAGTTGCCTATCCCAGAGGGTTAAGACCATGGTGGCTGAAAAATAAACCAGCTACTATAGCCTCAATACATCTGATTTTCCTAATTTATTAACGCTTCAGCGTTGGTCACGTTTTAGTATGGTCATAGTAGAACGCTTACCATCATCATGTATCTTCCTGTAGGGTGTTAAACTGTTCTATATTGCTTAGTAGAAATGTTTGCCTGGTTCAAAAGGGCAAAATGAGTTATGATGGTGTATTTTTATGTAAGGTGTGGCACACTCGTAGTTGTAAATCTTGGGGAAAAGAAGTGAAAATTAATTTCAAAGTCATGATAGGGACCCTATATGTGCCTGAAATCTGTATATTTATTCTCTATTTAATAGCCTTGGAATGTAACAGGGATGTAATCCAATAAGTTATATTGAGTGTATGGTGAAGTAATCAATATGTTGTCACCGCTTCAGCGTTGGTCACGTTTTAGTATGGTCATAGTAGAACGCTTACCATCATCATGTATCTTCCTGTAGGGTGTTAAACTGTTTTGTAATGGTTAGTAGACCACTCAGGCTAGTTTATAAAGACAATATGAGCTACCTTTGTATACTTTTATGTTAGGTGTGGCTCGCTGGTAGTTGTAAGTCTTGGGAAAAAAAGTGAAAATTAATTTCAAAGTCATGATAGGGACCCTATAAGTGCCTGAAATCTGTATATTTATGCTCTATTTAATAGAGGAAGAGGTTCTGTGCCTTGGAATGTAACAGGGATGTAATCCAATAAGTTATATTGAGTGTATGGTGGAGTAATCAATATGCTGTCACCGCTTCAGCGTTGGTCACGTTTTCGGGGATTTTGATGAATTTGAGGAGCTTTAGGTAATATGCTTACCAGCCCAATGAATCATGTTTTATGGTGTTAAACTGTTCTGTATTGCTTAGTAGAAATGTTTGGCTGGTTCAAAAGGGCAAAATGAGTTATGATGGTGTATTTTTATGTAAGGTGTGGCTCGCTCGTAGTTGTAAGTCTTGGGGAAAAAAAGTGAAAATTAATTTCAAAGTCATGATAGGGACCCTATATGTGCCTGAAATCTGTATATTTATGCTCTATTTAATAGAGGAAGAGGTTCTGTGCCTTGGAATGTAACAGGGATGTAATACAATAAGTTATATTGAGTGTATGGTGGAGTAATCAATATGTTGTCACCGCTTCAGCGTTGGTCACGTTTTCAGGAATTCTGATGAATTTGAGGAGCTTTAGGTAATATGCTTACCAGCCCAATGAATCATGTTGTATGGTGTTAAACGGTTCTGTATTGCTTAGTAGAAATGTTTGGCTGGTTCAAAAGGGCAAAATGAGTTATGATGGTGTATTTTTATGTAAGGTGTGGCACGCTCGTAGTTGTAAGTCTTGGGAAAAAAAAGTGAAAATTAATTTCAAAGTCATGATAGGGACCCTATATGTGCCTGAAATCTGTATATTTATGCTCTATTTAATAGAGGAAGAGGTTCTGTGCCTTGGAATGTAACAGGGATGTTATCCAATAAGTTATATTGAGTGTATGGTGAAGTAATCAATATGTTGTCACCGCTTCAGCATTGGTCACGTTTTCAGGGATTTTGATGAATTTGAGGAGCTTTAGGTAATATGCTTACCAGCCCAATGAATAATGTTTTATGGTGTTAAACTGTTCTGTATTGCTTAGTAGAAATGTTTGGCTGGTTCAAAAGGGCAAAATGAGTTATGATGGTGTATTTTTATGTAAGGTGTGGCACGCTCGTAGTTGTAAGTCTTGGGAAAAAAAAGTGAAAATTAATTTCAAAGTCATGATAGGGACCCTATATGTGCCTGAAATCTGTATATTTATGCTCTATTTAATAGAGGAAGAGCTTCTGTGCCTTGGAATGTAACAGGGATGTAATCCAATAAGTTATATTGAGTGTATGGTAGAGTAATCAATATGTTGTCACCGCTTCAGCGTTGGTCACGTTTTCGGGAGTTTGCGAGGGTTCGGTGAAGGCCAAGATAAGTTCCTAGAGTTATTCATAGATGGCCAAGGGTCCTTTTCCTGTATAATAGACCTTCTTAAGATAAAGCAGAGTAATTTTCAAGAGAATATGATGAGTTTTGGTGAACTGAGGGTAATGTTAAAATTGTGGATCGATTTTCACCAAAATTTACACCTCGCGCTATATTACACAAGACCCATAAATCCAAAAGTTTAGATCCCCGGTTTTTGATTTTTGGTCAACTTAAACTACTATATTTTAGTATTATTGAAACAGCATTTGGTGACAATCCAAGCATTACTCAGTGTGGTATTGATGTTATATCTAAAAACGTGACCAACGCTGAACGATTTTCTAAGGGTTTTACGCCATGGGCTATAAAAACTGAACCCCTGGGAGTTGAATCCTTGAACGGACCTTTCTGATATGCCAAGATATAGGGCTTTCAATAAAATAAAGTGTTATTAAGTAATACTGAGTTTGTAAATCTATCAGTCCTGAGCCAGATATGCATAGAAAGTTGAATCCCCCCATATACCTTAAATACTCTTTCCTGAGGGTAAATGAGATCATAATACATATATAGAGTCATTTAACCATTGATAAGGCCCATCTTGGGTGTTTAATATCACTTTGGAAATTAAAAATCACAAAATTTCTACACTTCTCGTAACGCGTGCATGCCATGGCGTACAGTAATATGCCTCTACATACCTCAGATACTCTTTTATAATAAGCCAAACATCACTACTATTGAAAAGAAATGATACAAAAACCATATTAGGTCACAGGTTGAAAAAATATAATTGTAACTTTGTTCATCTCTTAATCCTTGTAGCACCATTAACGTACCCCTGTCTTTAACCTATCAAAGAATGGCCACAGCTCAACTATACACCATCATATACCATTGTCATGGCACACACATTGACAAAAGAGATTTTACTACCTATCTAGAGTCATTTAAACATATATAAGTCCCATATTGGGTGTCCAATATCACTTTGAAAATTAAAAATCACAAAATTTCTACACTTCTCGCAACGTCTGCATGTCATGGAGTGCTAAAATGTATCTTTATATACACCAAATAGTATTTTTTGATAAGCCACACACCTCTACTATTGAATAGAAATGTTAGAAATACCATACCAAGTGAAAGGTTGAAAATATAGAATTTTAACTTTGTTAATGTCAAAATTGCTCGTACCGGTCATTAACATACCCCAGTCGTTAAGCTATCAAAGAATGGCCACAGCTCAACTCTACACCATCATATACCACTGTACAAAAATATACCTATAGATATTAAATAAGTAAACAAGGTACATCTCAGTGCTGTAGTTTGGGCCAGAGGGTGCAGTGGGCAGCCCCAAGCGGGTGAACCCAGGCTTTCTATAGAACAAGCTGCCAGCCACTCCCACTCACTCAAACTCCAGCAACTGAGATGTAACACTTGTGTGAAACAAACAGAACCATTTAGCACCTATTGGCAAGTCTGTTGTCTTCCTCCTTACGGTGCTTTATTAGTTTCATGTTGGCCATTTTGACTGTGTTATCATGAAGGATGTGGCCCCAGATGGTGGAGTTCCCATACCGCTTCTTGTTCACATAGCCAAGGATGGTATTATGGTATATAAACTGGACATTGGGCTTGGTTGGGAACTTGTGGCAAGTGAGGTTTTTCTTCGGATGAATGAGGAACATGACCTCATACATGTCACTCTCACTGTCCACAGCTAAGACCTTGCCCATGTGCCATGCGTCCTTGGTGGAGTCTGACTCGTGCAGGAATGCGCAGGCGACAAACTGTCCCTCTTGGTACTCATCCTGCATGAATACAGCCATATCCTCTACGTCCATTGTCAGTCCGCCCTCAAAAATGGGGGGTGAGGTTTCGCCAGTCTCTCCTTATCCTTCTCTCTCTGGCGGCGCGAGATCTCCACCCGGTGGGCATCGTAGCCGACCGCCCCCATCTCCTGCCGCAGCTTGGTCTCGTATCACGCCGAAGCTGCGCATGGAGCCGGGCCGCCTTTTCCGGGTCCTCCAGGTCCTCCTGGTCCTCCAGGTCCTCCTGATCATCCAGGTCCTCCTCCACGTCCGGGGCATCAGCAGGCTCCCGCACACTCCTCTTAGGGCGACGGGGGGGGGGGGTTCGCCCCCACCGCCACTGGGGGCTACGTCAGCCATCTGCAAAAAGGAGAAGAAATACATTAAATAAAAAGGCAAATAGTGATTAAAAAAGTTCCTATATGCTGACAAAGGATGTACACATATTTATAACACAGTACTAGACTGCTGTAAAGCTGTGCACCTTATAGGGGGGAACTATGGTTATAGAACAGTACTAAACGGCTGTAAAGCTGTTCACCTTATAGAGGGGATCTATGGTTATAGAACAGTACTAAACTACTGTAAAGCTGTGCACCTTATAGGGGGAACTATGGTTATAGAACAGTACTAAACTGCTGTAAAGCTGTGCACCTTATAGGGGGGGATCTATGGTTATAGAACAGTACTAAACTACTGTAAAGTTGTGCACCTTATAGGGGGATCTATGGTTATAGAACAGTTCTAAACTGCTGTAAAGCTGTGCACCTTATAGGGGGATCTATGGTTATAGAACAGTACTAAACTACTGTAAAGTTGTGTGCCTTATAGGGGGATCTATGGTTATAGAACAGTACTAAACTGCTGTAAAGTTGTTCACCTTATAGGGGGATCTATGGTTATAGAACATTATCTAACTATCTGGGCCTCAACTGTGCTTTTTTGCTCATAACCCCAGTTCCTTATCCAGCCATAACGCACTCTGAGACCTTTTCTTCGTCTTCAAGAAGCTGCTGGTTTCAATCCGGACATGTTATTAAATTGGAGAAGTATACAAAGTCAACTCCTCCATACTTTTCCAGTTAAAACCGTTTAGGTTCAACGGGGAATCGATCCCCGGCCGCTGGGGCAGGAGGCGAGCTCGCTGTCCACTATACCAGGGCGACCGGTGGTAGATAGGAATCTACACCAAGGATTTCAAAAAGTTGTCCGACATACCTGATGTTTACACACCTCGTTAGCCTAGAATCCATGAAACCTGGTGGAGTTATTCACAGGAAAACATTGTTAGATATCCTATATGAACATGCCATGCTAAATTCCTCCATTTTCTTCGAAATAAATAAGAGTCCATTGATTTTCCACATCGATATGAGTCGGGACCCGCCCCGTCCGGCCATTCCTTGCTCCACGCGTGGCTGACCTAGTTTTTACATCCAGGCACCTACCCGCTTTGTCAACAAGACGCAATGGCCGTGTACCGGGCTGTGTGCGTTGGATCGTTATGGAAAATCAATGGATTCTTATTTATTTTGAAGAAAATGGAGACAAAATGTATGCGAACACCAACTAGAGATTGTATATTTGGCGGTGGTAGAATAACAGGGCTTGACATGCTTGGATTATACCCGAAAATTCGTTGGAAATATGAGGGTTTGACGGGTGGACTAAAAACAATGGCTACGGTGGATTGGCAAACCGTGCGGATCGCATGCATTTACAAAATGTCTTCTCTTAGATTAATTCTTGGGTTATAAGGTAAGAAATTGATACAAAATGGAGAAATATGTTCGATAAACGCTTTAATCAAGTTATGATAGAGCACTTGTGGGTCTATGGTTCAATATTTCACTCCCGCTTCGTGGTCGTGGAATATTGAACCATAGACCAACGCGTGCTCTATCATAACGTTGATTAAACGCTAAGTATATATATAGAACAGTACTAAACTGCTATAAAGCTGTTTACCTTATAGGGGGGATCTATGGTTATAGAACAGTCTAAACTGCTGTAAAGCTGTGCACCTTATAGGGGGATCTATGGTTATAACACAGTACTAAACTGTTCTAAAGCTGTCCACCTTATAGGGGATCTATGGTTATAGAACAGTTCTAAACTGCTGTAAAGCTGTTCACCTTATAGGGGGGATCTATGGTTATAGAACAGTCTAAACTGCTGTAAAGCTGTGCACCTTATAGGGGGATCTATGGTTATAACACAGTACTAAACTGTTCTAAAGCTGTCCACCTTATAGGGGATCTATGGTTATAGAACAGTTCTAAACTGCTGTAAAGCTGTGCACCTTATAGGGGGGGATCTATGGTTATAGAACAGGACTAAACTGCTGTAAAACTGTGCACCTTATAGGGGGGATCTATGGTTATAGAACAGTTCTAAACTGCTGTAAAACTGTGCACCTTATAGGGGGATCTATGGTTATAGACCAGTACTAAACTGCTGTAAAACTGTGCACCTTATAGGGGGGATCTATGGTTATAGAACAGTTCTAAACTGCTGTAAAACTGTGCACCTTATAGGGGGGATCTATGGTTATAGAACAGTTCTAAACTGTTCTAAAGCTGTTCACCTTATAGCGGGATCTATGGTTATAGAACAGCACTAAACTGCTGTAAAACTGTGCACCTTATAGGGGGGATCTCTGGTTATAGAACAGTACTAAACTGTTCTAAAGCTGTGCACCTTATAGGGTGGATCTATGGTTATAGAACAGTTCTAAACTGCTGTAAAGCTGTCCACCTTATAGGGGGGATCTATGGTTATAGAACAGCACTAAACTGCTGTAAAGCAGTTCACCTTATAGGGGGATCTATGGTTATAGAACAGGACTAAACTGCTGTAAAACTGTGCACCTTATAGGGGGATCTATGGTTATAGAACAGTACTAAACTGCTGTAAAGCTGTACACCTTATAGGGGGATCTATGGTTATAGAACAGGACTAAACTGCTGTAAAACTGTGCACCTTATAGGGGGATCTATGGTTATAGAACAGGACTAAACTGCTGTAAAACTGTGCACCTTATAGGGGGGATCTATGGTTATAGAACAGTACTAAACTACTGTAAAGCTGTGTACCTTATAGGGGGGATCTCTGGTTATAGAACAGTACTAAACTACTGTAAAGCTGTTTACCTTATAGGGGGGATCTATGGTTATAGAACAGTTCTAAACTGCTGTAAAGCTGTGCACCTTATAGGGGATCTATGGTTATAGAACAGTATTAAACTGCTGTAAAACTGTGCACCTTATAGCGGGATCTATGGTTATAGAACAGTTCTAAACTGCTGTAAAGTGGTGCACCTTATAGGGGATCTATGGTTATAGAACAGTACTAAACTGCTGTAAAGCTGTGCACCTTATAGCGGGATCTATGGTTATAGAACAGTTCTAAACTGCTGTAAAGCTGTTCACCTTATAGCGGGATCTATGGTTATAGAACAGCACTAAACTGCTGTAAAACTGTGCACCTTATAGGGGGATCTATGGTTATAGAACAGTACTAAACTGCTGTAACGCTGTGCACCTTATAGGGGGATCTATGGTTATAAAACAGTTCTAAACTGCTGTAAAACTGTGCACCTTATAGGGGGGGATCTATGGTTATAGAACAGTACTAAACTGCTGTAAAGCTGTGCACCTTATAGGGGGATCTATGGTTATAGAACAGCACTAAACTGCTAAAAAGCTGTGCACCTTATAGGGGGATCTATGGTTATAGAACAGTACTAAACTGCTGTAAAGCTGTGCACCTTATAGGGGGGGGATCTATGGTTATAGAACAGCACTAACCTGCTAAAAAGCTGTGCACCTTATAGGGGGGGATCTATGGTTATATAACAGCACTAAACTGCTAAAAAGCTGTGCACCTTATAGGGGGGGGGGATCTATGGTTAAGGACCACTGCTTTAAAGCTGTGTACAGTCATTAAACCAGTCACTGTTTATATGAAAGACTATTTAATGGTACATTTGGCTCAGTAAGTCATTGTTAGTAAAGGAAGAGCTTATGTTACAGCAATGTGATGTTTACTTCCATGGCACTGGGGTCTGAAACTGTTTGTGTGTGGCACTTTGGGACCTGGGAACCTACTCACATGGTACATGGGTGATGTGAAGAGATGCATAACGGGTGGTGGGTAGGGGAGACATCCTTGGGAGACATTAGGCCATGTTCTGTACCAAGAAAATCCTTGAGGGAGGGGGAGAAAAGCCAGGTTAGGTGAAGGTGTAAAGGGGTTTGCTGTGTATTTGGGGTGACTAGGAAAAGGCTAGAAAAGGAAAGCTGAGTTTGAGGTATATTGACTTGGTTATGGTTGTCATGGTGGTGGAGAGGGGTTTTAGGAAGAACAAATTCCAGTAAAGGACTGTACTGTGCTGGGGTAGGTTTATTTAAGGAAGAAGAGAGATGGTACCACTCTTTGTGTCCAAACGTGTTGCTGTGATAGGGGGAAGGTACATATTCTGATTTGGGACGGTCAGGACCATGACTAAGAGGGTAGTATTGGATGTCAACCCCCTCCCTAGGGCTGTCGTAGTATATGTAAGTCTTTAGCACAGGGGGTGGTATCAGATATAGGACTTTGACACAGGGGGTGCTATCAGATATAGGACTTTGACACAGGGGTGGTAGCAGATATAGGACTTTGACACAGGGGTCGGTATCAGATATAGGACTTTGACACAGGGGTCGGTATCAGATATAGGACTTTGACACAGGGGGTGGTAGCAGATATAGGACTTTGACACAGGGGTGGTATCAGATATAGGACTTTGACACAGGGGGTGGTATCAGATATAGGACTTTGACACAGGGGGTGGTATCAGATATACTACTTTGACATAGGGGGTGGTAGCAGATATAGGACTTTGACACAGGGGTGGTATCAGATATAGGTCTTTGACACAGGGGGTGGTATCAGATATAGGACTTTGACACAGGGGGTGGTATCAGATATAGGACTTTGACACAGGGGGTGGTATCAGATATAGGACTTTGACACAGGGGTGCTATCAGATATAGGACTTTGACACAGGGGGTGGTATCAGATATAGGACTTTGACACAGGGGGTGGTATCAGATATAGGACTTTGACACAGGGGGTGGTATCAGATATAGGACTTTGACACAGGGGGTGGTATCAGATATAGGACTTTGACACAGGGGTCAGTATCAGTGAGTGAGAGTGAGTAATAGATGTTTCATGCCATTTCGACAGCTAAGGTCATATTCATGGCAAGAACCACATTACACAATTTCACAGAGGAATGTGTCAGTGCCTGCGCATATGTGCACCACACACATCCGAAGGGATAGGAAAGAGGAGATATAGACCCTTTTAAGTGGGCTAGGGAAGCCCGGGTCAGTATCAGATATAGGATTTGACACAGGGGTGCTATCAGATATATTACTTTGACACAGGGGGTGGTATCAGATATAGGACTTTGACACAGGGGGTGGTATCAGATATAGGACTTTGACACAGGGGGTGGTATCAGATATAGGACTTTGACACAGGGGGTGGTATCAGATATAGGACTTTGACACAGGGGGTGGTATCAGATATAGGACTTTGACACAGGGGGTGGTATCAGATATAGGACTTTGACACAGGGGTGCTATCAGATATAGGACCTTGACACAGGGGGTGCTTTCAGATATATGAATTTGACACAGGGGGTGGTATCAGATATAGGACTTTGACACAGGGGGTGCTATTAGATATAGGACTTTGACACAGGGGTCGGTATCGGGTGTCTCTCCACACAGTTTTCTCCCCAGGGGGTTGGATAAGTATGTGAGCAGGGCAGGGTAATGGATAGGGGTGAAGTAACCCAGCAAATTGTCATGACTCCTCGTCTACCTGTGTGAAGTGGCTCACACATGTGGCTAGATGGAACACGACGTCGCTATAGCACAAGATCACCAGGAATAGCAATGGTGGTGATCACATGGCCTCACCTCAGATGGCGAGGATGGTGATCACTCAGACTCACCAGGGATGGCGACGCGGGTGATCACTCACCTCGCTAGATGAAACACGCACCTCGTCATAGCACATGTTCACCAGGGATGGCGACATGAGTGATCACTCATCCTCACCAGGGATGGCGACATGAGTGATCACTCATCCTCACCAGGGATGGCGACATGAGGGATCACTCACTTCGCTAGATGAGATGCACACCACGTCATAATGCACATTCACCACGGATAGCAAGGATTGTGATCAGTCACCTCGCTAGATAAAACGCGTACCTCGTGATAGCACAGGTTCACCTCAGAGGGTGAGGATCTTGATCACCCACACTCACCAGGGATGGCAACATGAGTGATCACTCACCTCGCTAGATGAAATGCACACCATGCCATAGCGCATGTTCACCACGGTTGGCGAGGATCGTGATGACTCACACTCACCAGGGATGGCAAGGCGGTTGATCACTCACCTCGCTAGATGAAACGCGCACCATGTCATAGCGCAGGTTCACCATGGATGGCGAGAGTGGTGATCACTCAGACTCACCAGTGATGGCGATGCTGGTGATCACTCACCTTGTTAGATGAAAAGCTCATGATCATCGACATTGGTAATCATGCAGCCTCACATCTGCCAGATCAAAGTATGTTTTGCCAGAGAAGGTATTGCCATATGTATCTTCCCTCTAACCACAGACAAGGTGTTCATGTTGATATTTCCCTATATATTTTTCCTGTAACCAGAGAAAAGGTGTTTATGGGTAGTTGCTTTCATTTTAGAGATACCTCTATCTAAATTCAATTGATATTCTCTCTATATAATCTTTTTTGATTCAACTCTGAAGTATTACATGGAAATCAGTGTGAAACAAAGCACATTTGATATGTATGGGACTTATACTTCATGCCCACACTTCCTAGATAGGCTACATGTTGAACAGTGGTGCTGTCTCAACAACTTTGGCAATGGTGGTGATAAGTTGCCACTGTGAGTGAGAGTGAGTGACAGATGATGCAATCCTCAGAGAGCATTGACTTGGAGTGACACAAATTCACGTATTGAGTGAGACCAATGTTGGCAATGGTGGTGATAAGTCGCCATTTTGTGAGAAGATTAACTAGGAGTGATACACACTCATGCAGTGAGTGAGAGCCATGTGGCAATGCAGGTGAAAAGTTGCCATTCTGAATAAGAGTTGACAAACAGTGGCACATATTGACGGAGTGAGTGAGATCCATGTTGGCGATGGTGGTGATAAGTCACCATGCTTTGTGAGGGATAACAAGGGGTGGCACATACTCACGCAGTGAGTGAGATCATGTTGGCAACTGTTGTGATAAATCGCCATGCCATGTGAGACTGACACACAGTGGCAAAAGATGACGCAGTGAGTTATCACTCAGAAAGGAGTCACCATTGATGACCAATCATGGCGACAGATAACGACAATTTGCTGGGAATGGATAGGGGTGAAGTAGAGAGCTGATGCCTCTACACACCAGGCAGTGCTATTAGGTAATGTGGCCTGGTGATGCCAGGATTATTCTGCCAAATTTCCCCTGCATTCAAGGCTATGTTAGTTTCATTTGAGACATTCTGTTGACCAGCTTCATCTGATGATTTGTAGAATGGTTGTAGCTGTCAGTCAGTTACAGATTGAAGACTTTACCCATGGGTTTGGCTGATTTCCTGCACCATGTTAGGGCGTGTAAGAGAAACTGTCCTGGAAACTCATTGGTACCCTGGAAGGCCCCTTACCTAGTTGTGTAAGGAATGACTAGGCAGGATTAGATGTACAAGTCTATGTACAAGTAGACATGCGAAGATGGATGAGAGTTGTTCTGCAAAAACTGGATCCTGTTCTACGACAACCATCCGGGTAATGCTGTTTTACTGGTATTGGGACACCTTCCACAACTAGGTAAGGGTCATACCAAATATGTGCAGACTTATACCAAACCTAGGAATGGGTCTTAGTGGTTCCTAATTCTGACCAGCCCAATTAACTTCAGCCATAACCTAGTCAGTGTTCTGATAACCTAATGGCATTCTGGCACTCCTTTAGGGAGCTCCTAGATGTTGCAGGTCCTATAGTATTGCTAACACAACGAGACTGTTTGCAGCTGGTGTAAGTGGCTTGTAGGGTGATGACAGATTGGGTTGTCAGGACATCTTACAGCGTATTTAGACAAGTCATGCTGCCCAACACCTACTGAACAGACTAATCCAAGATGTCTGGGTCCCTAACAAGCTCCATTCACTGCCTGTTGACAACTAAAGTATTACAAATAACTTGCCATGAGGCATGAAATCAATAGTTCTCTCACAACGTATTGCATATTTTAGGATTAGAAAAGTAAAAATGAACAGAGTTTAGTGTTGTGGTACACATGTTTGCGTGTTGCCCTGTTCCCCACCCTACACTATAAATTAAAACATTGCACGTGCTCTCTTCTCTGTATGTAGGCAAGTATCTTTGAATAAGCATTCCTTAAAGTAGCATAAAGTCCCCTCAAACTGAGTTATAAAGCTCCTAGAACCCTCTCATCAACTGCCTTTATGTCCTGAGGCCTATACAAGGGATGCTTTATTTAACTTCTTTTGACGTTACTTTCATCTGACATCTGAACCTTTACTGCAGTTGGATGAACACAGTTTGCATACTGCTAATACTAAACCTTAACTGTGTATAAAGAGTGAGACTCGTTCAGTTAAGTGTATGTATACCTGTTTGTAGAACAGTGCCCCATTCAGTCTCAGTACACACTACCTGAAGGCCATTTCTTAACACACTATGACTGCTGCCCTTTAAATCGAAGTGAGAACCTAATAATTTTGGCCATAACAGTACCATGCACTAGGAGTCCCTAATGTCTGCACCAGAACGACTGCCCTACTGTACCTTATGTAATTACTGCATAGCTGCTAATCGTAGTTAGCAGTCGTAGGGCAGTTCCTACGATAGCCTGGCTTATTCTTGGCAATATAAAATCGTAGTGGCTATGTGTAATCGTAGTACATTGGGAAATGGCCTCCTGACCTGACTATGTACACACTACAAAGCCAGGGACCCCTGTGTAGTACATGTCATTTAGCTATGGATGGTTCAATATAATGGAGTACGGGTTAAAAACAAACTGTGTAATGCACCAGGCCCTGAACACTTTCTATAGTAGTAGAATGAAGCAACTTTCTGTACCATGACCAAACCCTGACAATGTCTTAGATGTCTATTTTCTAAGTTATTTGACACCAAGTGATGAGTTGATGGAAGTTGATCTACACTCCCCATATCAGCAGCCTCCTTTTTACACTAAGCGGTCAAATATAAAAAATACTCAACTAATACTCAATACTAACATTTTCAGCTCAATGGCCTAATCTAGCTGCGATGGGCTAAAGCTTTCTTTCAAATATATATGATGACCTAAATTGTCGCCAAATCCTGAAGGATAGGCAGCTCATGAAGCATGATAACTTTCTATTACATTTAAACTCATATTTATAGACATCTAGCTACTACAAGGTTTGTTCTCTCAAAGTTTCACCTAGAGATCAAGCCTTTCACTGGAAAAGGCTGTCAATGATAAAATGAATGAGCTGTTGTTAAGGGTTACACATTCCAAAGGACACACACAAAACAAGCTATAGGAAACCTCATTATTGACTTCTGCTAGTACCAAGAGATGTCCCAGTCCCCCTGGTGTGTGACACATCACAGACACATAGCTAGAACTGGGTGAATTGCTGTTTGTGTGGATGTTGATATTTATAAAGATATCTGCACAGGATGCCTCAGGGAGCAGCTTAGACCTTTAAGGTGAAACTGATGTATCTACCCATCATGTAACTTGCTGTATCATGTGTATCTACCCCGTATCTACCCATCATGTAACTTGCTGTATCATGTGTGTCTACCCATCATGAAACTTGCTGTATCATGTGTATCTACCCATCATGAAACTTGCTGTATCACATGTATCTACCCATCATGTAACGTGCTGTATCATGTGTATCTACCCATCATGTAACGTGCTGTATCATGTGTATCTACCCATCATGTAACTTGCTGTATCATGTGTATCTACCCCGTATCTACCCATCATGTAACGTGCTGTATCATGTGTATCTACCCATCATGTAACGTGCTGTATCATGTGTATCTACCCATCATGTAACTTGCTGTACCATGTGTGTCTACCCATCATGTAACTTGCTGTATCATGTGTATCTACCCCATATCTACCCATCATGTAACTTGCTGTATCATGTGTATCTACCCATCATGTAACTTGCTGTATCATGTGTACCTACCCCGTATCTACCCATCATGAAACTTGCTGTATCATGTGTATCTACCCATCATGTAACTTGCTGTATCATGTGTGTCTACTCATAATGTAACTTGCTGTATCATGTGTATCTACCCATCATGTAACTTGCTGTATCATGTGTATCTACCCCGTATCTACCCATCATGTAACTTGCTGTATCATGTGTATCTACCCATCATGTAACGTGCTGTATCATGTGTATCTACCACGTATCTACCCATCATGTAACTTGCTGTATCACGTGTATCTACCCATCATGTAACTTGCTGTATCATGTGTATCTACCCCGTATCTACCCATCATGTAACATGCTGTATCATGTGTATCTACCACGTATCTACCCATCATGTAACTTGCTGTATCATGTGTGTCTACCCATCATGTAACTTGCTGTATCATGTGTATCTACCCATCATGAAACTTGCTGTATCACGTGTATCTACCCATCATGTAACTTGCTGTACCATGTGTGTCTACCCATCATGTAACTTGCTGTATCATGTGTAACTACCCATCATGTAACTTGCTGTATCATGTGTATCTACCCATCATGTAACTTGCTGTATCATGTGTGTCTACCCATCATGTAACTTGCTGTATCATGTGTATCTACCCCGTATCTACCCATCATGTAACTTGCTGTATCATGTGTATCTACCCATCATGTAACTTGCTGTATCATGTGTATCTACCCATCATGTAACTTGCTGTATCATGTGTGTCTACCCATCATGTAACTTGCTGTATCATGTGTGTCTACCCATCATGTAACTTGCTGTATCACGTGTATCTACCCATCATGTAATTTGCTGTATCATGTGTATCTACCCATCATGTAACTTGCTGTATCATGTGTATCTACCCATCATGTAACTTGCTGTATCATGTGTATCTACCCATCATGTAACTTGCTGTATCATGTGTGTCTACCCATCATGTAACTTGCTGTATCATGTGTGTCTACCCATCATGTAACTTGCTGTATCATGTGTATCTACCCCGTATCTACCCATCATGTAACTTGCTGTATCATGTGTATCTGGGCGATGTCACTTTTTAATGCATATTGGGCTCAGGACCATTGAATTCACAAACTCAATATTACTTAATAACACTTTATTTTACTGAAACCCCTGTATCTTGGAATATCAGAAAGGTTTATTCAAGGATCCAACTCCAAGGGGTTCAGTTTTTATAGCTTGTGGCATAAAACCTCCTAATGCGCCTTTAGTGTCGGTCACGTTTTTAGATATAACATTGAAACTATACTAAGTAAAGTATGGATTGGCATCAAATTCTTGCTCCATAATAGTACATACAATAGTTTAAGTGTACCCAAAATCAAAAACCATGGATCAAAACTTTTGGAATAATGGGTCTTGTGTTACATAGTGCAAGGTGAAAATCTGGTGAAAAATCAGTCTACAATTTTAACTTTACCCTCAGTTCATAAAAAGTGATCTTGAAAATCACTCTGCTTTATATACAGAACGTCTATTGTAAGATCCTTAGCCATCTAAAGGTGACTTCACCAGCTTAGGACTGCCTTCACTGAATCCTCCAAAACCCCCGAAAACATGACCGACGCTAAAGAGGTGTCAACATCTTCCACAATAGTCCATTATAGACCCACTAAAACTCAATGGATTACATTCATGTTACATTTTAAGACATAAAACACCTTCCTCTTTTAATTACAGCATAAATATACACAGTTTAGGCCCATATGGGTCCAAAGCATGGCTTCATTAATAAAATTTCACAATATTTTCACACACTTCCGATGTTTTGGTACAATAGAACAAATGTAAAGAAATTAACAGGAAATTACAGAAAACACAAATTTTGGTGCATCTATGGATGCTGCTAGTGATAGCCTATGGGTAATAGAAAAAACATCAGAACACACAGCCATCACAGAGATAAATAATGATCAAACACCTCGTCAAAACCCATAATATCAAGATCAGCAAAAATTTAATTGAAAAAAAAGTATTCAGAACTTTTTCCTTGGTACTTCTATTAGTTAGGGGAATCAAAGGGCCATCTTATGGGTAAATATGAATGGCCTGTAGGGGGTGGAAATATACTTTATATACCTTTTAGAGCAAGAAATGGCGCTTTAGCATCAGTCATGATTTTTAAAATGAGTCATAAAGAAGGGAGGCAAAATTCCAATGGTGCAAAATTATGCTCAGCAGGTTAGATAATAGTCCTATCTAAGTAGAAAAAAGTGAAATAATGAAGAAAGATTTCACAGGCTGGCTGTAAGGGGTGGTACTTTAGTCGCTTTAGCGTGGGTCACAATTTCAAGCAGAAATACCTTTAGGCCTACACTGAGTCTTTTCATTCAAACATAACCTAAATATAATGAAATGCTGGGGGGAGGTCTGTAAAGGATTGTAACATGGGAAAACCCATGGAAATTTCCAAAATAATCAAGTTTTAGGCCCTGGAAGGTCAAATTTTTGGTGAATTTGTGTCACCCAGGCCTTGGAGGGGGCAGGGGCCATCTCAAAATGGCTGAAAGGGTTCCAAAAGCATTATAAAAGATATTACAGACCCTAATCTAAACCTGTAACCTGTTTTTACAGTGAATTTGCACTTTTTTCACCATTTTTGACCAATTCCGGCATTCCAAGAAAAGTGTGACCGATGCTAAAAGCCTAGGGAGAAGGACCGGGACGCGGTGTGTCACTCACCACAGGCAATCCAATACTTGTACCAGCTTGGAAACTTTACTACCCGGTCTTTTTTACCCTCTAGCATCCAAGATATATTGTTGTGGTAAACAAAAAGCATTCTTCTGACCCCCACACACTTCTACAACAACATTTCAGGAGAATTTCATCATATTTCCTCACCTTTCTGGCAGAATTTGGCTGAAATTTGCAGGTAGAACTGCTTGGAACTGGTCTATTCCTCTGAGTTGTTTACATAGAGACCTGGATGTGGGCCATTTCCACCAGGGCAACCAGAAGTC
The DNA here is from genome assembly GCA_949317995.1 of Acholoe squamosa. Taxonomy (NCBI): domain Eukaryota; kingdom Metazoa; phylum Annelida; class Polychaeta; order Phyllodocida; family Polynoidae; genus Acholoe; species Acholoe squamosa. The sequence goes on from OX439037.1 coordinate 92,097,994, forward strand.
ACTTTCCTTTCCCACCCTGGTTTTGGCACGAAAGTGTGACTGACGCTAAACTGACCGAAAAACCACCCCTTACAGCCAGCCTGGGAAACCTTCCTTCATTATTTCACTTTCATCATGAGCATATGTACTTTCTAACCTTGTTTGGTTGGAATAATTGATGAAATTAGCAATAGTTTGTCAATAATGGCGGAAAATGTAAGTTTAGCATCGGTCACACTTTCGGAATTGAAAATTACATAGATGGCTGTGGTGATGTCGGGTACACTGCAAAAATGGTGTTTAGATTTTAAACATGTTTAGGTCTAAACACGTTTAAAACCTAAACATATAGGTCAGTTAGGTGTCTCATCGACTACACATTTAGGAAATGAACACTTTTATTCTAACCACATAAACATTTATGCTAAACATGTTTAGATGTTTAGAGTTGAGACAGTTGAATAATAGGTGTTTAGATTTAAACATCAATATGTTTAGATACTTAAATGTTGAATCCACACCAGGTAGCAGCACTACCTTTGACTGGACTATCTGCACACAGTTATAATCAATTGTTGTGACAAAAGTCCCCAAATCCCATGTTTATCATGGTTTCATTTAATAGAATGTCATGTGAATAGAAAGGGCAATAGAAAATTGACTAGATTCACCTCATGCCACCATCATTACCATAAAATAATTAATAAACTCCATGACTGACACCTATTTGATGTTATTCTGGAGTAGATAAGGCAATGTCCTTCCAGCCAAGCTGTTGTACTTTCTCAAGTCTCTCATTCTGATGCAGTGTGTAATATATGTACACATAAATAGGTGTAGCTGACATCTTTGGAGACTTTGACAAGTAAATACCTGCTGATGCCCCCCCCCCCCAGTAAATGAGAAAAAAAAATATATATCTGTTTTTTAATGCATACTTGTCTGCAAACCTTAACTCTCCATCAAATCATTTAAACATCTAAACACAAAAATTCTTAAACACAAAAATTCATATATCTAAACACAAAGGTTTTAACCTAAACACCTACATTTCTAAACACTTGAGCTAAGCACATTGTTTGGCTAAACATGTTTAGGAAATTAATGTGATTACAAAAACGTTGCAAGAATATGTTTAGAATTGTGTTTAGGATCTAAACACCATTTTTGCAGTGTAGCGCCAACTTTTTTTCTGCCCCTTAGACCCCTATAGGGACCCCTTTCATGGTGGCTATTTATAAGAATATAGCTAGTATTTTAAACCTAATAGGACTAAAATAAAGAACAATGGTGCTTTAAATATTTTACTGTACCTCAAGGAAGGCAAAAAGGGCCAAATACATCATTTGTAGAATACCCCCATCTACCCATAAGAAAAACGGGTTTTCTTCTGTGCATCATGCAGACCTCTGAACATAATGCACTCGTGTATTAGCGACCCTTAAAGGGTAACAAAGCAGCACAAAGTACCTCAGAGACCATCAGTTTATATAGAAGTGATGTGAATCAGAGACTGGAGACATCCCAGGACACCTGACCCGCCCATTCCTCCACACTGCACCGCTGTACCCTTATATGGAGACATCCCAGGACACCTGACCCGCCCGTTCCTCCACACTGCACCGCTGTACCCTTATATGGAGACATCCCAGGACACCTGACCCGCCCGTTCCTCCACACTGCACCGCTGTACCCTTATATGGAGACATCCCAGGACACCTTACCCACCATCTCGCCACACTGCTCCCTAAAATAGCCATCATATCAACCACTGATGGCCCCTGGGTAGATACCCCTAAGGCCCCCAATATAGAGATACATTGGTATTCGTTTCTCTGTAGGGTCTTCTATATTTGGTATTTGTATGCCTTAAAGCTACTCATATTACTTTTTGAAGTTTTGAAGTAAGGATTATGACAACAGTGATGTAAGAGCATCTGGTGTGGAGTGAATTATAAAATGTGCATTACCAGTGGGACACTTCAGTTTTATTCCAAGAGTTTATGTTCCGCACAGCGATATATCATAATATATATTATGTATGAGAAAAGGAAAAAAGAAACATACCATAATCTATATGTACATGAGCCAAGACTCATTTTATATATGAATGATATAACTCCTTAGGTACTATGCTCTGTTCCTATATCTGAGAACCGTCATATCTATTGCTGCTTTAATAGCTTACTATATGAGTTGGAGTTTTTAGAATATATCTTTTTCCTCTTGCTATCTGTTTGGCCACTAAAGAAATAAATGGCTTCTCAAAGAAGTTTTTTCTTGTACACTGTGAGAGGAAATCAGTATTTCTCCATGGCCACTTCTACTTTCCACTAGTGTCGTGTTTCTTCAATTCTCCTCTTTCATAATATTGATATCTTATCACTGTGCAACAGATTGGGTGGAGAAATCTACACTATCATAGACCAGTTTATCTACAACTTGCGCAAGACCTACTTCTGACTCAGTTTGTTATTATAGAAATTATGATAGACATGGTGAAATCGGTTTTAAATTGACCTATGAAAAGTCTTATGACTTGAGTTTATGAGTGGGGTTTATGTGAGTTTCTAATCCATTTTGCAGTTCTAAAAGGTTGTATGAATAACATTCTCTTTGATGGTGCATGAGTTATATCTCTCCGTTAATCTCCTCTTACCCTAAGACGAACACTAAACGAACAGACTGTCAGTGAAGATTTTTATATGCTCTGTATGTATCAGTATAGGTCCCTGACTGGACACTAAAAGCACAGACTGTTAGTGAAGTTTTTATATGCTCTGTGTGTATCAGTATAGACACCTGACTGGACACTAAAAGCACAGACTGTTAGTGAAGTCTTTATATGCTCTGTGTGTATCAGCATAGTGCCCTGACTGGACACTAAAAGCACCGACTGTTAGTGAAGTTTTTATATGCTCTGTGTGTATCAGTATAGGTCCCTGACTGGACACTAAAAGCACAGACTGTTAGTGAAGTTTTTATATGCTCTGTGTGTATCAGTATAGGTCCCTGACTGGACACTAAAAGCACAGACTGTTAGTGAAGTTTTTATATGCTCTGTGTGTATCAGTATAGGTCCCTGACTGGACACTAAAAGCACAGAATGTTAGTGAAGTTTTTATATGTACTGTATGTATCAGTATAGGCCCCTGACTGGACACTAAAAGCACAGTGAAGTTTTTATATGCTCTGTGTGTATCAGTATAGGCACCTGACTGGATACTAAAAGCACAGACTGTTAGTGAAGTTTTTATATGCTCTGTATATATCAGTATAGGTCCCTGACTTGACACTAAAAGCACAGAATGTTAGTGAAGTTTTTATATGCTCTGTGTGTATCAGTATAGGCACCTGACTGGATACTAAAAGCACAGACTGTTAGTGAAGTTTTTATATGCTCTGTATATATCAGTATAGGTCCCTGACTTGATACTAAAAGCACAGACTGTTAGTGAAGTTTTTATATGTACTGTATGTATCAGTGTAGGCACCTGACTGGACACTAAAAGCACAGACTGTTAGTGAAGTTTTTATATGTACTGTATGTATCAGTGTAGGCACCTGACTGGACACTAAAAGCACAGACTGTTAGTGAAGTTTTTATATGTACTGTGTGTATCAGTGTAGGCACCTGACTGGACACTAAAAGCACAGACTGTTAGTGAAGATTTTTATATGCTCTGTGTATATCAGTATAGGCCCCTGACTGGACACTAAAAGCACAGACTGTTAGTGAAGTTTTTATATGTACTGTGTGTATCAGTGTAGGCCCCTGACTGGACACTAATAGCACAGACTGTTAGTGAAGTTTTTATATGCTCTGTGTGTATCAGTATAGGCACCTGACTGGACACTAAAAGCACAGACTGTTAGTGAAGTTTTTATATGCTCTGTATGTATCAGTATAGGCACCTGACTGGATACTAAAAGCACAGAATGTTAGTGAAGTTTTTATATGCTCTGTGTGTATCAGTATAGGCACCTGACTGGACACTAAAAGTACAGACTGTCAGTGAAGTTTTTATATGCTCTGTATGTATCAGTATAGGTCCCTGACTGGACACTAAAAGCACAGACTGTTAGTGAAGTTTTTATATGCTCTGTGTGTATCAGTATAGGCACCTGACTGGACACTAAAAGCACAGACTGTCAGTGAAGTTTTTTTTATATACAGTGACAATAGTATTTTACACTAAGGGCAGTCGGTGGTGGATCCAGCATTTTTAAAAGAAGGGGGGCATTGTTCAAGGTGTGCACATGGGTCAGGAGGATCAGGGACAGGGATCGCTACGTAATCTCTGACCAAACACTCCATCCCTCAGCCTCTTGAACCTTTCAGGTTGACATGGTAATCAAAAGAGGTCAGACTGAAAAAGAACAAGCCCCTCACTTTTATGAATTTGCTTCTCATGCCCGTGCCATGTCTTGTGTGTTGCTGTTTCCATACAAGACAATATAGTGGTGTTTACCAGTTTGCTATGGTGACTATCAGCAGTCTATTAAACTGTCATTGAGGGAAGGAGATGGTATCAGAAAAGATAGAGCCTGCAGCCACCATGAGGAGCCTCTGTACTAAGGGGTGCAGGAGGTGAGTGGGAGATAAGCTGGAGTACTAAGGGGTACAGGGGGTGAGTGGGAGATAAGATGGAGTACTAATGGTGCCGGGGGTGAGTGGGAGATAAGCTGGAGTACTAAGGGTACAGGTGGTGAGTGGGAGATAAGCTGGAGTACTAAGGGGTACAGGGGGTGAGTGGGAGATAAGCTGGAGTACTAAGGGTACAGGGGGTGAGTGGGAGATAAGCTGGAGTACTAAGGGTGCAGGGGGTGAGTGGGAGATAAGCTGGAGTACTAAGGGGTACAGGGGGTGAGTGGGAGATAAGCTGGAGTACTAAGGGTGCAGGGGGTGAGTGGGAGATAAGCTGGAGTACTAAGGGGTACAGGGGGTGAGTGGGAGATAAGCTGGAGTACTAAGGGTGCAGGGGGTGAGTGGGAGATAAGCTGGAGTACTAAGGGTACAGGGGGTGAGTGGGAGATAAGCTGGAGTACTAAGGGTACAGGTGGTGAGTGGGAGATAAGCTGGAGTACTAAGGGTGCAGGGGGTGAGTGGGAGATAAGCTGGAGTACTAAGGGTAGGGGGGGTGAGTGGGAGATAAGCTCGAGTACTAAGGGTACAGGTGGTGAGTGGGAGATAAGCTGGAAAACTAAGGGTGCAGGGGGTAAGTGGGAGATAAGCTGGAGTACTAAGGCGTGCAGGTGGTGAGTGGGATATAAGCTGGAGTACTAAGGGTACAGGGGGTGAGTGGGAGATCAGCTGGAGTACTAAGGGTACAGGGGATGAGTGGGAGATAAGCTGGAGTACTAAGGGGTGCAGGGGGTGAGTGGGAGATAAGCTGGAGTACTAAGGGTACAGGGGGTGAGTGGGTGATAAGCTGGAGTACTAAGGGGTGCAGGGGGTGAGTGGGAGATAAGCTGGAGTACTAAGGGTACAGGGGGTAAGTGGGAGATAAGCTGGAGTACTAAGGGTACAGGCGGTGAGTGGGAGATAAGCTGGAGTACTAAGGGGTGCAGGGGGTGAGTGGTAAATAAACAGGAGTACTAAGGGGTACAGGTGATGAGTGGGAGATAAGCTGGAGTACTAAGAGGTTCAGGTGATGAGTGGGAGATAAGCTGGAGTACTAAGGGTACAGGGAGTGAGTGGGTGGTAAGCTGGAGTACTAAGGGGTGCAGGGGGTGAGTGGGAGATAAGCTGGAGTACTAAGGGAACATGGGGTGAGTGGGAGATAAGCTGGAGTACTAAGGGTGCAGGTGATGAGTGGGAGATAAGCTGGAGTACTGAGGGTACAGGGGGTGAGTGGGTGATAAGCTGGAGTACTAAGGGGTGCAGGGGGTGAGTGGGAGATAAGCTGGAGTACTAAGGGTACAGGGGGTGAGTGGGAGATAAGCTGGAGTACTAAGGGGTACAGGGGGTGAGTGGGAGATAAGCTGGAGTACGAAGGGTACAGGGGGTGAGTGGGAGATAAGCTGGAGTACTAAGGGTACAGGGGGTGAGTGGGTGATAAGCTGGAGTACTAAGGGGTGCAGGGGGTGAGTGGGAGATAAGCTGGAGTACTAAGGGTACAGGGGGTGAGTGGGAGATAAGCTGGAGTACTAAGGGTGCAGGTGGTGAGTGGGAGATAAGCTGGAGTACTGAGGGTACAGGGGGTGAGTGGGTGATAAGCTGGAGTACTAAGAGGTGCAGGTGATGAGTGGGAGATAAGCTGGAGTACTAAGGGGTGCAGGGGGTGAGTGGTAAATAAACAGGAGTACTAAGGGGTACAGGTGATGAGTGGGAGATAAGCTGGAGTACTGAGGGTACAGGGGGTGAGTGGGTGATAAGCTGGAGTACTAAGGGGTGCAGGGGGTGAGTGGGAGATAAGCTGAAGTACTAAGGGGTGCAGGGGGTGAGTGGGAGATAAGCTGGAGTACTAAGGGTACAGGGGGTGAGTGGGTGATAAGCTGGAGCACTAAGGGGTACAGGGGGTGAGTGGGTGATAAGCTGGAGTACTAAGGGTACAGGGGGTGAGTGGGTGATAAGCTGGAGTACTAATGGTACAGGAGGTGAGTGGGTGATAAGCTGGAGTACTAATGGTGCCGGGGGTGAGTGGGTGATATGCTGGAGTACTAGGGGTGCAGGGGGTGAGTGGGAGATAAGCTGGAGTACTAAGGGGTGCAGGGGGTGAGTGGGAGATAAGCTGGAGTACTAAGGCGTGCAGGGGGTGAGTGGGTGATAAGCTGGAGTACTAATGGTACAGGAGGTGAGTGGGTGATTAGCTGGAGTACTAATGGTGCCGGGGGTGATTGGGTGATATGCTGGAGTACTAAGGGTGCAGGTGGTGAGTGGGAGATAAGCTGGAGTACTAAGGTGTGTAGGTGGTGCGTGGGAGATAAGCTGGAGTACTAAGGGTACAGGGGGTGAGTGGGAGATAAGCTGGAGTACTAATGGTGCCGGGGGTGAGTGGGTGATAAGCTGAAGTACTACGGGTGCAGGTGGTGAGTGGGAGATAAGCTGGAGTACTAAGGGTACAGGAGGTGAGTGGGAGATAAGCTGGAGTACTAATGGTGCCGGGGGTGAGTGGGAGATAAGCTGGAGTACTACGGGTGCAGGTGGTGAGTGGGAGATAAGCTGGAGTACTAAGGGTACAGGGGGTGAGTGGGAGATAAGCTGGAGTACTAAGGGTACAGGGGGTGAGTGGGATATAAGCTGGAGTACTAAGGGGTGCAAGGGGTGAGTGGGTGATAAGCTGGAGTACTAAGGGTACAGGGGGTGAGTGGGAGATAAGCTGGAGTACTAAGGGTGCAGGTTGTGAGTGGGAGATAAGCTGGAGTACTAAGGGTACAGGGGGTGAGTGGGAGATAAGCTGGAGTACTAAGGGGTGCAGGGGGTGAGTGGGTGATAAGCTGGAGTACTAAGGGCTGCAGGGGGTGAGTGGGAGATAAGCTGGAGTACTAAAGGTGCAGGTGGTGAGTGGGAGATAAGCTGGAGTACTAAGGGTGCAGGCTTTGAGTGGGAGATAAGCTGGAGTACTAAGGGTACAAGGGGTGAGTGGGAGATATGCTGGAGTACTAAGGGTGCAGGGGGTGAGTGGGAGATAAGCTGGAGTACTAAGGGGTGCAGGGGGTGAGTGGGAGATAAGCTGGAGTACTAAGGGCACAGGGGGTGAGTGGGAGATAAGCTGGAGTACTAAGGGTGCAGGAGGTGAGTGGGAGATAAGCTGGAGTACTAAGGGGTACAGGGGGTGAGTGGGAGATAAGCTGGAGTACTAAGGCGTGCAGGTGGTGAGTGGGAGATAAGCTGGAGTACTAAGGGTACTTGGGGTGAGTGGGAGATAAGCTGGAGTACTAAGGGTGCAGGTGGTGAGTGGGAGATAAGCTGGAGTAGTAAGGGTACAGGGGTGAGTGGGAGATAAGATGGAGTACTAATGGTGCCGGGGGTGAGTGGGAGATAAGATGGAGTTCTAGGGGTGCAGGGGGTGAGTGGGAGATAAGCTTGAGTACTAAGGGCTGCAGGGGGTGAGTGGGTGATAAGCTGGAGTACTAAGGGGTGCAGGGGGTGAGTGGGAGATAAGCTGGAGCACTAAGGGTGCAGGGAGTGAGTGGGAGATAAACTGGAGTACTAAGGGTACAGGGGGTGAGTGGGTGATAAGCTGGAGTACTAATGGTGCCGGGGGTGAGTGGGAGATAAGCTGGAGTACTAAGGGGTGCAGGGGGTGAGTGGGAGATAAGCTGGAGTACTAAGGGTACAGGGGGTGAGTGGGAGATAAACTGGAGTACTAAGGGGTACAGGGGGTGAGTGGGAGATAAGCTGGAGTACTAAGGGGGGCCGGGGGTGAGTGGGAGATAAGCTGGAGTACTAAGGGTTGCAGGGGGTGAGTGGGAGATAAGCTGGAGTACTAAGGGTACAGGGGGTGAGTGGGAGATAAGCTGGAGTACTAAGGGGTACTTGGGGTGAGTGGGAGATAAGCTGGAGCACTAAGGGGTGCAGGGGGTGAGTGGGAGATAAGCTGGAGTACTAAGGGTACAGGGGGTGAGTGGGTGATAGGGTACTGAGGGTACAGGGGGTAAGTGGGAGATATGCTGGAGTAATAAGGGGTACAGGGGGTGAGCGGGAAGTAAGCTGGAGTACTAAGGGTACAGGGGGTGAGTGGGTGATAAGCTGGAGTATTAAGGGTACAGGGGGTGAGTGGGAGATAAGCTGGAGTACTAAGGGTGCAGGGGGTGAGTGGGAGATAAGCTGGAGTACTAAGGGTACAGGGGGTGAGTGGTAAATAAGCTGGAGTACTAAGGGTGCAGGGGGTGAGTGGGAGATAAGCTGGAGTACTAAGGGTACAGGTGGTGAGTGGGAGATAAGCTGGAGTACTAAGGGTACAGGGGGTGAGTGGGAGATAAGCTGGAGCACTAAGGGTACAGGGGGTGAGTGGGAGATAAGCTAGAGTACTAAGGGTACAGGTGGTGAGTGGGAGATAAGCTGGAGCACTAAGGGTGCAGGGGGTGAGTGGGAGATAAGCTGGAGTACTAAGGCGTGCAGGTGGTGAGTGGGATATAAGCTGGAGTACTAAGGGTACAGGGGGTGAGTGGGAGATAAGCTGGAGTACTAAGGGGTACAGGGGGTAAGTGGGAGGTAAGCTGGAGTACTAAGGGTACAGGGGGTGAGTGGGAGATAAGCTGGAGTACTAAGGGTGCAGGTGGTGAGTGGGAGATAAGCTGGAGAACTAAGGGTACAGGTGGTGAGTGGTAGATAGGGTACAGGTACTAAGGCTGCAGGGGGTGAGTGGGAGATATGCTGGAGTACTAAGGGTACAGGGGGTGAGTGGGTGATAAGCTGGAGTACTAAGGGTACAGGGGGTGAGTGGGAGATAAGCTGGAGTACTAAGGGTGCAGGGGGTGAGTGGGTGATAAGCTGGAGTACTAAGGGTACAGGGGGTGATTGGGAGATAAGCTGGAGTACTAAGGCGTGCAGGTGGTGAGTGGGATATAAGCTGGAGTACTAAGGGTACAGGGGGTGAGTGGGAGATAAGCTGGAGTACTAAGGGGTACAGGGGGTAAGTGGGAGGTAAGCTGGAGTACTAAGGGTACAGGGGGTGAGTGGGAGATAAGCTGGAGTACTAAGGGTGCAGGTGGTGAGTGGGAGATAAGCTGGAGTACTAAGGGTACACGTGGTGAGTGGGAGATAAGCTGGAGTACTAAGGGTACAGGGGGTGAGTGGGAGATAAGCTGGAGTACTAAGGGTACAGGTGGTGAGTGGGAGATAAGCTGGAGTACTAAGGGGTACAGGGGGTGAGTGGGAGATAAGCTTCAGTACTAAGGGTACAGGGGGTGAGTGGGAGATAAGCTGGAGTACTAAGGGGTACAGGGGGTAAGTGGGAGATATGCTGGAGTACTAAGGGGTACAGGGGGTGAGCGGGAGGTAAGCTGGAGTACTAAGGGTACAGGGGGTGAGTGGGTGATAAGCTGGAGTATTAAGGGTACAGGGGGTGAGTGGGAGATAAGCTGGAGTACTAAGGGTGCAGGGGGTGAGTGGGAGATATGCTGGAGTACTAAGGGTACAGGGGGTGAGTGGGTGATAAGCTGGAGCACTAAGGGTGCAGGAGGTGAGTGGGTGATAAGCTGGAGTACTAAGGGTGCAGGTGGTGAGTGGCTGATGAGCTGGAGTACTAAGGGTACAGGGGGTGAGTGGGAGATAAGCTGGAGTACTAAGGGTGCAGGTGGTGAGTGGGAGATAAGCTGGAGTACTAAGGGGTGCAGGTGGTGAGTGGGAGATATGCTGGAGTACTAAGGTTACAGGGGTTGAGTGGGAGATAAGCTGGAGTACTAAGGGTGCAGGTGGTGAGTGGGAGATAAGCTGGAGTACAAAGGGTGCGGATGGTGAGTGGGTGATAAGCTGGAGTACTAAGGGTACAGGGGGTGAGTGGGATATAAGCTGGAGTTCTAAGGGTGCAGATGGTGAGTGGGAGATATGCTGGAGTACTAAGGGGTGCAGGTGGTGAGTGGGAGATTAGCTGGAGTACTAAGGGTACAGGGGGTGAGTGGGAGATAAGCTGGAGTACTAAGGGTGCAGGGGGTGAGTGGGAGATAAGCTGGAGTACTAAGGGTGCAGTTGGTGAGTGGCTGATGAGCTGGAGTACTAAGGGTACAGGGGGTGAGTGGTAAATAAGCTGGAGTACTAAGGGTGCAGGGGGTGAGTGGGAGATAAGCTGGAGCACTAAGGGTACAGGGGGTGAGTGGGAGATAAGCTGGAGCACTAAGGGTACAGGGGGTGATTGGGAGAAAAGCTGGAGTACTAAGGGTACAGGTGGTGAGTGGGAGAGAAGCTGGAGCACTAAGGGTGCAGGGGGTGAGTGGGAGATAAGCTGGAGTACTAAGGCGTGCAGGTGGTGAGTGGGATATAAGCTGGAGTACTAAGGGTAAAGGGGGTAAGTGGGAGGTACGCTGGAGTACTAAGGGTACAGGGGGTGAGTGGGAGATAAGCTGGAGTACTAAGGGTGCAGGTGGTGAGTGGGAGATAAGCTGGAGTACTAAGGGTACAGGTGGTGAGTGGGAGATAAGCTGGAGTACTAAGGGTACAGGGGGTGAGTGGGAGATATGCTGGAGTACTAAGGGTACAGGTGGTGGGTGGGAGATAAGCTGGAGTACTAAGGGGTACAGGGGGTGAGTGGGAGATAAGCTGGAGTACTAAGGGTACAGGGGGTGAGTGGGAGATAAGCTGGAGTACTAAGGGTGCAGGGGGTGAGTGGGAGATAAGCTGGAGTACTAAGGGTGCAGTTGGTGAGTGGCTGATGAGCTGGAGTACTAAGGGTACAGGGGGTGAGTGGGAGATAAGCCGGAGTACTAAGGGTGCAGGGGGTGAGTGGGAGATAAGCTGGAGCACTAAGGGTATAGGGGGTGAGTGGGAGATAAGCTGGAGCACTAAGGGTACAGGGGGTGAGTGGGAGAAAAGCTGGAGTAGTAAGGGTACAGGTGGTGAGTGGGAGATAAGCTGGAGCACTAAGGGTGCAGGGGGTGAGTGGGAGATAAGCTGGAGTACTAAGGCGTGCAGGTGGTGAGTGGGATATAAGCTGGAGTACTAAGGGTACAGGGGGTGAGTGGGAGATAAGCTGGAGTACTAAGGGGTGCAGGGGGTGAGTGGGAGATAAGCTGGAGTACTAAGGGTACAGGGGGTGAGTGGGAGATAAGCTGGAGTACTAAGGGTACAGGGGGTGAGTGGGAGATAAGCTGGAGTACTAAGGGGTACAGGGGGTAAGTGGGAGATATGCTGGAGTAATAAGGGGTACAGGGGGTGAGCGGGAAGTAAGCTGGAGTACTAAGGGTACAGGGGGTGAGTGGGTGATAAGCTGGAGTATTAAGGGTACAGGGGGTGAGTGGGAGATAAGCTGGAGTACTAAGGGTGCAGGGGGTGAGTGGGAGATATGCTGGAGTACTAAGGGTACAGGGGGTGAGTGGGTGATAAGCTGGAGCACTAAGGGTGCAGGAGGTGAGTGGGTGATAAGCTGGAGTACTAAGGGTGCAGGTGGTGAGTGGCTGATGAGCTGGAGTACTAAGGGTACAGGGGGTGAGTGGGAGATATGCCGGAGTACTAAGGGTACAGGGGGTGAGTGGGTGATAAGCAGGAGTACTAAGGGTGCAGGTGGTGAGTGGGAGATAAGCTGGAGTACTAAGGGGTGCAGGTGGTGAGTGGGAGATATGCTGGAGTACTAAGGTTACAGGGGTTGAGTGGGAGATAAGCTGGAGTACTAAGGGTGCAGGTGGTGAGTGGGAGATAAGCTGGTGTACTAAGGGTGCGGATGGTGAGTGGGTGATAAGCTGGAGTACTAAGGGTACAGGGGGTGAGTGGGATATAAGCTGGAGTACTAATGGTGCAGATGGTGAGTGGGAGATATGCTGGAGTACTAAGGGGTGTAGGTGGTGAGTGGGAGATAAGCTGGAGTACTAAGGGTACAGGGGGTGAGTGGGAGATAAGCTGGAGTACTAAGGGTGCAGGGGGTGAGTGGGAGATAAGCTGGAGTACTAAGGGTGCAGGTGGTGAGTGGCTGATGAGCTGGAGTACTAAGGGTACAGGGGGTGAGTGGGAGATAAGCTGGAGTACTAAGGGTACAGGGGGTGAGTGGTAAATAAGCTGGAGTACTAAGGGTGCAGGGGGTGAGTGGGAGATAAGCTGGAGTACTAAGGGGTACAGGGGGTAAGTGGGAGATATGCTGGAGTACTAAGGGGTACAGGGGGTGAGCGGGAGGTAAGCTGGAGTACTAAGGGTGCAGGGGGTGCGTGGGAGATAAGCTGGAGTACTAAGGGTACAGGGGATGAGTGGGTAATAAGCTGGAGTACTAAGGGGTGCAGGGGGTGAGTGGGAGATAAGCTGGAGTACTTAGGGGTGCAGGGGGTGAGTGGGAGATGAGCTGGAGTACTAAGGATACAGGGGGTGAGTGGGAGATAAGCTGGAGTACTAATGGTGCCGGGGGTGAGTGGGTGATAAGCTGGAGTACTAAGGGTACAGGGGGTGAGTGGGTGATAAGCTGGAGTACTAAGGGTGCAGGTTGTGAGTGGGAGATAAGCTGAAGTACTAAGGCGTGCAGGGGGACAGTTGCTGATAAGCAGCGGTACTGAGGGTACCGGGGGAGAGTTGGTGATAAGCAGTGGTACTGAGGGGTACAGGGGGTTTGATAAGTAAGGGTAAGCTGAAGGTAAAGGGGCCTGAGGCAAGGTAAAAACTGTTGATGTTCATAGCTTATACTAAGGTGTATAAGGTTTATGAATGTACACAAGACTGGAAAAGTGTAAAAACTCTAATACTTATTCAATCAAGGGTGTAAAAATTTGAAAATGAAAGTTGGAACCATGTTTATCATTGTAGAGACAGGGCTCCAGTCTAGTAGATGCTGCAGAGTAGAGACAGGGGCCCATTTCAGATTCAGAACAACTAACTTACACCCTTGGTTGCCATATTCTAAAGGTATTGTTGTATCCAACATTACGCAATTGTTGTAAAAGGTTAGGTGATAAGCTGGAGTACTTAGGGGTGCAGGGGGTAAGTCCACTCTAGAACTATTTTAACAGGATCCCCCACAGGAATATCCTTGCTAGCCCAGCTCAGAGCCTATCATCATTATTATCTTTTCTCTTACATATTCCTCATTGTAGGATCCTTGGGTACACTATATACAAGTGGGCTGAGACTAATTCAATCTCTACTCATATCCACATTACAGGCGTAGCCTCAGGAGGGCAGAGTGTGGGGGCTGGAGGCCCAGCTACACATCACATCTCACTAACTCGTCTCTGTCATTTATGGCATTAAATGTGTCCCAGCAGTGTGGATAGGGTCCTGAAGCACAGTAAATATGTAGTGCAATATATGATATTAATCGTCACTGATTCCTATCTGCAATGTACCCTGGCACACCTGGCACATGGTTCTGCTTATTACCATTCTGTTCAATGACCTTACAACACAGTCCACTCCACCGGCACAAATAGTGATCTATGTTCTTAGTGGTGTCTGAGATAATCCCAGTTCAATGTTATCGTCCCCCTGATGCGTCCATACCTGTACAAGAACCTGTCCACTTTATCTGTACTTAAGTTCTTAGTAGTGTCTGAGATAATCCCAGTTCAATGTTATCGTCCACCTGATGTGTCCATACCTGTACAAGAACCTGTCCACTCTATCTGTACTTAAGTTCTTAGTGCTGTCTGAGATAATCCCAGTTCAATGTTATCGTCCACCTGATGCATCCATTCCTGTACAAGAACCTGTCCACTCTATCTGTACTTAAGTTCTTAGTGCTGTCTGAGATAATCCCAGTTCAATGTTATCGTCCACCTGATGCATCCATTCCTGTACAAGAACCTGTCCACTCTATCTGTACTTAAGTTCTTAGTGCTGTCTGAGATAATCCCAGTTCAATGTTATCGTCCACCTGATGCATCCATTCCTGTACAAGAACCTGTCCACTCTATCTGTACTTAAGTTCTTAGTGCTGTCAGAGATAACCCCAGTTCAATGTAATCATTCCCCTGATCTGGCCCATTCCTGTAGTCTACTCTGTTTGCCTGTACTGAAGGCACTTACCGGAACACACTAAAGACTGCCTCTGCAAACAAATTGTACCACTTGTCTTGGACAGAGAACCTTAAAACCCACACACTTAGTACAGAGGGGTCTTAAAGACAGCTTAAAGCCACATTAAAATTGACTGTCAGGTCTAACAGCACAATATCTATTATCAGTTTACCAATGAGTATAGAGTGGTGTACCGTAAAACCCTGCATGTGTCTTATATAACTAGTTCAATGAGTATAGAGTGGTGTACCACAAAACCCTGCATGTGTCTTATATAACTAGTTCAATGTGTATAGAGTGGTGTACCACAAAACCCTGCATGTGTCTTATATAACTAGTTCAATGAGTATAGAGTGGTGTACCGTAAAACCCTGCATGTGTCTTATATAACTAGTTCAATGCGTATAGAGTGGTGTACCACAAAACCCTGCATGTGTCTTATATAACTAGTTCAATGTGTATAGAGTGGTGTACCATAAAACCCTAGATGTGTCTTATATAACTAGTTCAATGTGTATAGAGTGGTGTACCATAAAACCCTAGATGTGTCTTATATAACTAGTTCAATGTGTATAGAGTGGTGTACCGTAAAACCCTGCATATGTCTTATATAACTAATTCAATGTGTATAGAGTGGTGTACCGTAAAACCCTGCATGTGTCTTATATAACTAGTTCAATGTGTATAGAGTGGTGTACCGTAAAACCCTGCATATGTCTTATATAACTAGTTCAATGTGTATAGAGTGGTGAACCTTAAAACCCTGCATGTGTCTTATATAACTAGTTCAATGTGTATAGAGTGGTGTACCGTAAAACCCTGCATGTGTCTTATATAACTAGTTCAATGTGTATAGAGTGGTGTACCGTAAAACCCTGCATGTGTCTTATATAACTAGTTCAATGTGTATAGAGTGGTGTACCGTAAAACCCTGCATGTGTCTTATATAACTAGTTCAATGTGTATAGAGTAGTGTACCGTAAAACCCTGCTTATGTCCTATATAACTAATTCAATCCAATACAACATCTTCTGGCATTAAGGCTAAATATTTCATTGATCTTACCTATGTATAAAAGACCATAGACATTTTTTGAAAAGCACTGACAATTGAAATGCCTATATGTACAATGTCCAAATGTACGTTCTGTGAGTGAGATTAACATATGGATGTGACCTTGTTCAACTCTATCAAGATGAAAGGAGTCCTGTCTCTATGAGTGCACATAGATGTCAAAGTAGCTCTTTGATTATGATACAGTTTATGGTCACACAAAAGGCAGACCTATAGAGTATTTATCTTTGTATAATATGAAAAAAAAGGATCACACATATCAAGTGATACTAAAAATAATGATATCAAGTGATATTGGGGAAACGTGATGACTGGAGACTGACCATACTCACAGTCACTCCATTTTATAAAAGCTTTCCTCAAATCAGAAAACTTTCCCCTGTGAGGAGTAACAAACTAGGGAGTTAGATTACACAACCGATTTCGAGGCTGTGGTCCTGAGTTGTGTAGGAACATTACCTTACTGACACACATTCACCTAGTCCTAGGGGATGGGTTGTAATGATTTTACCTCATTTCCGAGTCTCATCCTCTCTCTTATGGGATGATGGTTCTGCGATGCTGGGAGGGGTTGTAATGACTTAACTGGGCTTCTATTCATAATTGAATCCTAATGGTGACCATCCGTCCAGCTACATGGGCTCTCATCCAAGTGATATCACTATCCTTAGGTGCCATAATCTCAAAATTTCATAATTCTAGGGCCGACAATAATAATTCTTGGTCTCTCATGTCATGTTTCTAGTGAAACATATTGCTTCAGATATGTAGAATATAATTAAGTCTCCTTATTGATCATAATTCCATCAAACAAATTTGTCTATTAGCTTTTTATTAAGCATTGGTATTTATGGGGGATTAATCACCTCCAACCTTTGCAATGATAATCATTCGTGGATTGTACATAATGTAACCTGTTACTTTTGTAAATACACTCCAATTTAGTTATTAAGCTTTATATACATATTGTATGCCTCATCTTCACCTATATACATCATATCATTATATTCATTAGAATGTGCTGGAAAAACGAAACTGTTGTATGACTAAAGGGAATCACCATATTGTCAGATTTCATCACTCATTTTAATTAGTGACTTGACAATAAAAACCTTCAACCCTTAAAAAAAACCTATTTAAATCATTAGCCCATTTTCCAGTGTGATATCACATTCTGTGCAGATTCAGTACATATATGTAAGATCAATGATACGCCTCTTGATCTGTACAAGGCACAGGCAGGTAAGGAAGTGTTAAACTGAAGATCAAAGTGCATGGTGCAGTCAAGTTGTTAAGCTTTATATATTGTAATAAAGCTTCATTATGCTCTGCAATATAAGGTGGGGACTATGTATTTTGGTGGCAAAAAGGTGGATGGTGTTTGTGCTTGTTAGACAACATCAAATATCTCCTATTTCAAAGTCTATACATTTGTGGTGGTCGCGGGTCATCTTCGGGGAGCATTGGTATGTCGATGCTCCTTATTGGCGACGTCGAGAACACGTCTCTTACCAGACGTGTGGGGGTGCTGAGTCCAGTGCCACGTCACCACATGGTCATGTGGCCCTTGACCCCAGTGTATATAAGGCCGTTTCACGGCCTTCCTCAAGGTCAGTCCATGTTTGACAGGACCATCCTGAGAGATGGTGCCCGACTAAAATAGATACTTCTCTGTGCTGCTGCACAGAGAAAGCATATGTTATTGGCTTTTACTGGACACTAGAAGACTGTGCTAGTCAACTAGTGTCGAATTTGTCTTGTGGTTAAACCGTACTGCTTGTAACTGACATTGAAACATCTTCAAACATATATTGCCCCAAAGGGTGAACATCATGTAATAATTACAGCACAGAAATACTTACAAACACTGTCATCATGCACCATGATAGCACAAGTTCAGAGTGTTTTAAGCAGTATCTCATTTACACCCGTCAAAATTAACTCGACACACATTTCTTAACAAATACATCAGATCTAATGACAAACGCACCATGCAGCCCCATTATTTGAACGACTCATGGTTTTCAGTGGCACTAACTACATGAACGGATAAAACAATGTTAGAATCATCTTAATGAGCTTAGGGATTACAACCATTTGAATCAGGTCTGAAGTAGGGTGTGTGAATTCATACTAATTGTACACTACAACAACCAGATTTTAACCACCATGACTACTAAGCTATGAAAGAATGGCCCTAGTGGGATGGATATAGAAAGTAAGGGAGTAAACACTTATCCTATACTAATGCTGTACATTCTTCATACTCTATTGCTTTGTCTCATATTGCACAGTTTTAGTCCCATTTACCAAATGCCAGCTTCGTACAGGTTACAAACTGATGGAGGAGGTATCAGGGATGGTCCTGGATATTTGGTTTACGTCCATCAGTCACTGCTCACCATTTGGTCTGGACATGTAACAGTAACCATTATTTATGTCAGCAACACTGGAGGGATGGAGTGTGTGTTAACCAATTATCGTCCACTAATGGAAGGGAAGAGTCCATTATACAAATTGGTCAACATGGTACACTAAAGAAGTGCTGGTCAGAGGACTCACCAGCACTTCTTTGACCAGTGCATCACACCATCCTCAAGGGGTATAGCCCGCAGAGTCGGATGGACAGGATGCATAAACACACTCTCAGCCTTTAAATGGTCAATATGCAGCTGTTGTTTGTCATTTTAGGTTAACAGTTTTCACACAGATATTGGTGAGTATTATTTCCATGTCTACAGGTCTAGGAGTCTCTTGTATTTGAATAGTCATGTTGTTATTTTTTCCTATCAAATAATAAGAGTATGTTTTCCAATATAGCATATAGGAGGAAAACTTATGATGGGAAGTATGTGAGGGAAAACATTAAACTTGTGATATGGACAAAAACCGACACATTGATCCTCTATCCACGGTTAATGTGTTGACATGTCACTAATATATCTTGCCACATCTCATCTGTATTCACTTCATGCTACCAGAGGTGTCAATGACCCTGGATCAAAGAGGGGAGATGAGCGGATGTGCAGATGGTCTATGGAGTGATCGATTACAGCTGCCCGGCGGCCAGGACATCATACACAAACTATCCATGATGTACAAACGGTCTGTAGAATGATGGATTATAGCCGTACCGCTGCTAGGACATCATAATCAGGCTGTCCATGATGTATGAGGGATTAGCGACCTTCAGTAAACTGGAACCCAGTGTTGACAATGTCACAGTCAGAGTGACAAGTCATGGTCAGAGTTAACCTCCCTGTCTGTGTGTTCATATTGTCGACAGGTCATGTGGTGTGTGTCAACAAATTGAGCCTTTAAAACCAGATTCAGCAAACAATAGCTTTAAACAAACTTCTGTGATCCAGCGCTTGAGCGGGGACAGTCACCCACCCTTCCACTCTCGTTCCTTTTTTCCGTTTTTTGTTGGTTTTATTCTGGATTAATTTAAAAAAAGGTTACAGAAGGAAAACCAATTTTGACCCATCCCTCCCCCAACCCTTGGCGTTGTAATTAGAGGAAGCGGACCAACAGAATAAACAAAGGTCATAAACAGAGGTGATCTTATATTATGGTATTGTATTTCCTCATCGAGCTTAGTACATAATCAATTACCAGTAAGTCAGTATACAACCTTCTGTCAGCAAATGATCAGGATTCATCTTCTTGTCAAACTTCCATGAATAATCCTCTCTCAATGTCTGTTATACTTCATGCCTCAGTTTTTATAGCATATCATGTATTACATGTATGGAGCAAAGACAGTTACAATAACACACCATTTTATTTTATATAAATGCTGAAAGGTGAATGATAATAGCTGCTGTGTACGATAAAAATATACAACATTTACATCTGCATTTAAGAGAGATCAGAATAAAAGCATTTGCCAAATCCCAGGAGGTGAACTGTTAATTGTCTGACTGAGCACAGATGGTACATTTCAGGTCATACAGGTGGCTTCAATTTTGTTAAAGCCCATGTAAGTTTAATGTTATCAAAATATGGTATTGTCAGACTGAGTAACAGACTGTCACAAGAATAGGGGCTATGTCAAAGCCCACCCAGGTTTTATCTGTTCATTTTAAATGGGAATTTATGACTGGGCAGAGACTGTCCATTAAAGGTAATGATAACAGGGGACTGTGCGTCTGTTAGACTCCATCCAAAATTAATCTGTTCATTTTATGACATTTGTTATCTCCTCATGACATGTACTGTAGGGATTGTCCACAGTTCCTGTCTGATGTCTGCTTCACAAACTGACTTGTACAACACATAGCACAGTTCCTGATAGATGTCTGCTTCACAAACTGACTTGTACAACACATAGCGCAGTTCCTGTCTGATGTCTGCTTCACAAACTGACTTGTACAACACATAGCGCAGTTCCTGACTGATGTCTGCTTCACAAACTGACTTGTACAACACATAGCACAGTTCCTGTCTGATGTCTGCTTCACAAACTGACTTGTACAACACATAGCACAGTTCCTGTCTGATGTCTGCTTCACAAACTGACTTGTACAACACATAGCACAGTTCCTGATAGATGTCTGCTTCACAAACTGACTTGTACAACACATAGCGCAGTTCCTGTCTGATGTCTGCTTCACAAACTGACTTGTACAACACATAGCACAGTTCCTGTCTGATGTCTGCTTCACAAACTGACTTGTACAACACATAGTGCAGTTCCTGACTGATGTCTGCTTCACAAACTGACTTGTACAACACATAGCGCAGTTCCTGTCTGATATCTGCTTCACAAACTGACTTGTACAAACCATAGCACAGTTCCTGTCTGATGTCTGCTTCACAAACTGATTGTACAACACATAGCGCAGTTCCTGTCTGATGTCTGCTTCACAAACTGACTTGTACAACACATAGCGCAGTTCCTGATAGATGTCTGCTTCACAAACTGACTTGTACAACACAAAGCACAGTTCCTGACTGATGTCTGCTTCACAAACTGACTTGTACAACACAAAGCACAGTTCCTGACTGATGTCTGCTTCACAAACTGACTTGTACAACACATAGCACAGTTCCTGACTGATGTCTGCTTCACAAACTGACTTGTACAACACATAGCGCAGTTTCTGATAGATGTCTGCTTCACAAACTGACTTGTACTACACATAGCGCAGTTCCTGACTGATGTCTGCTTCACAAACTGACTTGTACAACACATAGCACAGTTCCTGATAGATGTCTGCTTCACAAACTGACTTGTACAACACATAGCACAGTTCCTGACTGATGTCTGCTTCACAAACTGACTTGTACAACACATAGCACAGTTCCTGATAGATGTCTGCTTCACAAACTGACTTGTACAACATATAGCACAGTTCCTGACTGATGTCTGCTTCACAAACTGACTTGTACAACACATAGCGCAGTTCCTGTCTGATGTCTGCTTCACAGACTTGTACAACACATAGCACAGTTCCTGACTGATGTCTGATTCACAAACTGACTTGTACAACACATGGTTTCATGTCTTGTTTGTGGTCCTATCTTCAATGCCGAGTTTAAAAAGAAATTAATTGGATTTGTCCAAACTCAAAACCTTGTGGTAATGCTGTGTCAATTAAAAGCTTTTTCATCAGTGTTGACCTGAAGTTGGCCATCGTCAATCATAGAATTATAGTATTTTCTTTTTCAGGAAGAGGAAATGGGTGAAATTTTTTTTTTTTAAAAAAGAACATTACCTACAGACACAGAACTCTACATGAGTAGACAGCATAATGGGGAAGCCGAATTATCTCACACAAGACACTGTCAGACACAGATTTCATGTTACATTGTACAACAGCAAAAAAAAACGGAGAGACCAAACATACCAATAATACCTAATTTGAGGCTTCTGAGTCTGAAAATGAGGTTGGCTCTCAATTTTGAGATATCCACAGGGTGCCATATATGCTGAAAATCACTCCGAGGGCAATAATCTCAATATATTCACCTATGTAGTATTGTCCAAACTTGTGCAACAACTTTCTTATGTCATTTCTGACATTTGTCTGGGTATCATCAATAACTTCGACACTGCTGCAGATAATATTTCACCCAAAAGTTGCTCCTAGGCTTCTATTATTCCGGCTGTCAGAGTTTTATGGAATATCATGTGTTCGGTGTTAGCACACTCCATATGCATAGTTGTAGCAGTGTGGGTAGTCCAAAAGCAAGAGTCAAACTTGGATCATGTCACCAGGGGTCAAGCTTTACATATATTCACACCAAATAGCCTTGATTAAATGTACATTACATTTTAAACCCTGCTTTCAGGTTATATTGCTTCATTTTGGTACAAGGGGAACCATCTTAAAAAGACAGCCAAATTACCATGTTAATTTCCTTGAAACACTGACTCCTGGATCATTTAGAGCAACCAGCCATGATTTATTGTGATTAAGGTTGCATCTTAACATCAGGATTATCCATAATAATGTAATTAAAACGATTGCAATTTGACATTATAACCACAAATAGGCTACATAGTAAATGGAAGTCAAGGCTTGCCCTCAGAGCAGTCATTAGAGCATGCCTGTGATAGCTGATACTATCTGATTGTCATCAACGGTGACATCCAATCCCACTACTGAAGACTCACTCTCGGAATCTTATCACTCTGCCACATTCCGAGATGGGTCCCTATAATCCTGATAGGCTGTACCCGAGGCCTCATGGTTTCCCTCTTGTTCAGACAGGGCTGCGCAATTCCTAAAGCCAAATCCTGGTCACGACACCAGTTTCGATCTCAGATTGGCTGGCTACGTGTTCGGAAAGGATCAAGAATACAAGAATGTCCGGTTCAGAAGGCAACAATTTTTATTCAATATCCTAACGTACAGCAAGCTAAAGGTATTCCGAGTGGTTGTATCACTGTTCATATAATTCTTATTAATGACTACCAGGTAAGGTTTCAGAGTCAGGGAGGTCTTAAGGTGTTCGAACAGAATCTGGAGGATAGTGCTGCCACCATCCACCAGACGTAACCAGCCTCAACCCGAAAGGACGCTCCAATCGGAAACTAATCAACTGGTAAGCTATAGATGCTAATACTAAACCGTGCCCCTACAGGTGCAAATAGGGCTCCCATTTCCTGGTATTACCAGAATTATTGTCAGAGGACATCTTATAAAAGCAGTGGTGTATGTGCAGTGGAATGAGGGTATCGACCATGAGTTCTGAAATACATCGCTCACACGCCCTCAGTTGTATCTGTATCCAGCTGTATAGGATTTCTCTATTGATATTTCTCCACATTTAACAAACTAATGTTTACATCCCCAGTGCAGCATTTATTCTCCTCATCATCAGCAATGGAAAAGTAATGCTTGGTTTGAATGGAAATTTCCATTCATCGTATTTCCTCGTCTTTGTTCTGACAATAACAGGAACAGTAAAAAGGCCAAGGTCACCTGATGGAGAACCCAACAGTCGGACTTGGGCCTCATCATTCACATTGTGTCCACCTACAGCCTGCAAATCACAAAAGAACACTACCACAAGCATGCACAACCCACTGGTGGGCATCTAATGATATGGTCACGTGATGTGCACATCCACTGATTGGCTGGAAACTACTTCCTGTGGATGCTTTCAGAGGAGAAATTGCCGCTGTCCTCACCATGTCCCATCACTATCTAATCCTACATCAGGGAGCTACCGTGTCCAAGTGGTAGAAGGTGTCCTAGTGGTAGAAGGTGTGATACATGTGCAGTAGGTTTGTGGTTCGAACACTGCAGTGGTGTCCTAGTAGTAGAAGGTGCGCTACATGTGCAGTAGGTTGGTGGTTCAAACCCCACACTGCAGTGGTGTCCTAGTGGTAGAAGGTGTGCTACATGTGCAGTAGGTTGGTGGTTCACACACTGCAGTGGTGTCCTAGTGGTAGAAGGTGTGCTACATGTGCAGTAGGTTGGTGGTTCAAACCCCACACTGCAGTGGTGGTAGAAGGTGTGATACATGTGCAGTAGGTTGTTGGTTCAAACCTCACCCTGCAGTGGTATCTTAGTGGTAGAAGGTGTGCTACATGTGCAGTAGTTTGGTGGTTCAAACACTGCAGTGGTGTCCTAGTGGTAGAAGGTGTGCTACATGTGCAGTAGTTTGGTGGTTCAAACACTGCAGTGGTGTCCTAGTGGTAGAAGGCGTGCTACATGTGCAGTAGGTTGGTGGTTTAAACCCCACACTGCAGTGGTGTCCTAGTGGTAGAAGGTGTGCTACATGTGCAGTAGGTTGTTGGTTCAAACCTCACCCTGCAGTGGTATCTTAGTGGTAGAAGGTGTGCTACATGTGCAGTAGGTTGCTCGTTCAAACCCCACACTGCAGTGGTGTCTCAATGGTAGAAGGTGTGCTAATTGTGCAGTAGGTTGGTGGTTCAAACACTGCAGTGGTGTCCTAGTGGTAGAAGGTGTGCTACATGTGCAGTAGGTTGGTGGTTCAAACCCCACACTGCAGTGGTGTCCTAGTGGTAGAAGGTGTGCTACATGTGCAGTAGGTTGGTGGTTCAAACCCCTCACTAGAGTTGTGCAATAGTAAAACCATGCTCTCAGTTACCGAGCAATCACATGTATCAAAGTTATCGCCGAGCATGATATTACAATGGTCATGTTCCATGACCTATAATACCTATCTATTGAGGTCATAGGAAAACCCATTCAATAATAACTGTCATTACACGATTTATTTGACTCATGGTGACCCCATGCGCTTTTTCACATGCACAAGGTTGGAATAGCATTATGATTATAAGGCCAGCAAAGCTCTATACTGCTGGACACATTCTCATCACCACCAAGTTCTGTGGCTACATGGATTGCACGCCACGCCTATGGTTTCACACAGGTCTCCGCGTCCCGGCCTGGTTCATCTTTTTCGTGGTGCAAGCTGTCAAACAGTGGTCTGGTTATTTACAGTAGACCTTCTATTTCCAATGAATGCATGATGCATTTTGATGCATTCAATGCCTACAGGTGACTCATCAGATGTATGGGCCAATAATGCATTTGGCGCTCCGTGCCTCTTGTATTATTGGTCCAGACATCTGACTCATCACCTATTAGCCCTTGTCCACTGGTGCATAATGACAAACAGATGTTAGGTTGATCACGTCATGCTCTTCAATAATGGTTAAACATTCATGAAATTACCAACTACCATTTCTTGATGCTTTCACATTTCATGGTCTGCCTGACGGCCTCACATATCATTCTGCTCATTCAGATCTATGGCTGCTGCCATGACAAGGGAAATATGGTGTATTCAATTCTACAAAAAGGGAAAATGAATATCAATGTAAAAATAATATCATTATTGATGATAGCATTGGAGGAAAAATGACTGTCATCTGCATCTTATGGGTGTAAGTGTTCAGTAAATCACCAGCAACTTCATTTTTGCTGCTGTAAGGTTTCAAGGTCTGTCTGACAGCCTTAATTGTCATTCTGTTTTTTTACAAGCAGCCATTTTTATATAACATGACAAGGGAATAAGATCTATGGTTTCTAGGGAATCTAATCATTATATAATCATTAGAAATGAGGGGGGGAGTATAGTGTTTTATTTTAAGTTTGAAAGTATAACGTGTCAAGTCACCAGTAATACAGTAAGCTATAAAGCCAATTATCTAGTGAAAAAAATACATTCAAATGGATGGTGATGCAGTAAATTGAACTGCACAGTATATTTAATATGGTTGATATTAAAAAGGTTGGCTACTAGAATTAAGTCCTATAACTAACTCTTATTCAGACCGAGTTTACAAACTTGCCTCTTTTGATTGGCTGTACCTGTGATATATTATTTGATTCAAAGTCGATTTAGCATTATGATGATACTTAATAACACAAAAGACAACAAGACTCTTTACAACAACAGGGAGTTGCTACAGGAGGAGTAATACTTCCAAACACAAATGAGTCTTTCGGGTAACTGCTAGTCTATCCTATTTACTGTATTTTCTTACCCTACTTTATGTCCTTTTTAGCTTGAATGTGGTCAGTTGTTCTTGTTATGTCTATTATTTGTCACTAGATTAACAAAGTCACTTTTTTATGCAAAGTAGATAGGGACATTTTGTCACCTAAATTGAACAACAAGCCAGATTACAAATCTTAAAATTAGTAATAATTTTTTATTAATTTGTTTGTATGTGTTATACTTGATTCTTTTGTTTATTTGTGTCTTCGTTCTCATCTTATACAACCCATATCTCTTGTTTATTTGTGTCTTCGTTCTCATCTCATATAACCCATATCAAACTAGTATGCGCCAATGAAACCTGTTAGTCCAAGAGCTCAGACTCTTTTACTTTTGTTTTTGTGACCAAACGGTTTGAAGGTTAATTCCTATGTAGAATTTTCTGCTGATTTCAGAAATCTAAGTCTTACAAAAATCCGTTGGGGCATTCTCCGGAAAAAATAGGTCAAAGTCGGTAACCTCATGTTCTTTCAGGAACTGATTTCATTTCTTTTGTGAGTTGGAATCATGTGTATATTCATATAATAGAGGTCTCTATACCCATCTATTCCAGGGTCAGACATTTGATTCTGCTACTCATTTATTCAGTGCGCACATTTTCTCGAAATTTTCAAGATGGCCACCATAAAACCATTGAATTTGTACTATTTTAGCTGGAAGAATGATAAAAGTGTTTTTACCTGTACATCTACTTTGATCAAACTGTTATGAAATAATCCTTGAAGGTTCCAGGCTTGTTCTATGATTGGGGGAAATCAATTCAAGATGTTCTGATATGAATAGGAAGCCATGCATTCCACACAAACTGCTCCCTCCTTGACAGGGATTCTCACTAAAAGAGACTCACTGCCCACACCCAAACCTGCACATTTTCTCATCCATAAATGTTTATGACCTATTTCTGTCTGGATGAGCTGATGTCAGCATAAGTAGGCTGAAGTCAGCATGGTTATTATTAGAGCTTTCTCTATATAAACATGACGCTGCAAGCATTTTGAACCAGTTCTCAAGTAGCAGCTGGACAGATCACTTGTGATATAGCAGTGCCCTCAACTTGCTATCTTACATCAACCATAGGCTTCAACACCCCAAGGTAGGACACATCATATGGATGCTTTGGAACCATCATATGGCTTAGCCTGATCTATAGTAAACCTCTAACTGTAGGTCTAGTCCTCTTATCCTCTGATCTAGATTTACAGTTCTGTCCCTAGATATATAGTCTGAGCACATGCATCATCATTGTGTAAACTGTGATCCTAGACCCTTACTATCATGCAATCAGTGCCCACTTTGTATCTGAAAAAAAACAAAGAATGGAAATTTACATAATCATTCATAAATTCTGGCAACAAAAGATGTAAAATTTGATTCATTAACACCATTGTAATGCTTGAGATGATGTTATGGGTGATGGTTTGGTGGTGGGTACTAACATTACTCACTCTTTCAGGTTTCCCTGCTCAACATAGCTGCAGAGGCATGACTAGTAGAGTCTGCATACTACACCTTTCCTCAAAGAAAGGTGACAATGAAAAAGGAAATATACACAAATTTGATCAATCTTCTTGGGCCAAAGTCAAGTCAGCTGAGAGCAATAGGAAACAGCTCTTTAAAACATCCAAATATTTTTCCATCACAGTACCACAGAACTTTTATGAAAACATTGGATACCATTCCAAATGGTACAGTGACTTGACTTCTATACCAAGAAAGGAAGGCAGTGACAGATGTGACTCTGAAGTACCATTAAAGCAATCACATACATTATGTTCAAAGGTTTCTCATACTGCTACAAGTTCCTCTGGAGTATTTGAATCTGTTTGTATATCTTGTGAGAAAAAAGAAAAATGTCAACATTGAACACCTTGGACGGTGTGAAACTGATCAGGGTGAAGACCAAATAAAGTCTGCTGCTAATAAGCTGGCAGAACAGACATATTAGCAAAGGTAAGTGGTATTGATATGAAGAGCGAAGTGAGTGATCCCTCATGTCGCCATCCCTGGTGAGGATGATGAAGCTAGATATTACCACACATGTAGGAGGGAATTTCTGAATCAGGCTCGTGATGGAAGGGAAAAATGTCATAAGATGTGTGACCATGAGAAAGCCTTTGCTGAACTAAAGCTATATATTAAGGAAGAGATTGTCCAGACTGCTGGTGCTAAACGCCTGACAACCATTCATGACAAATATCTCACAATGTTTGGGGATTCAACATACTCTGCTGATAGCCTCTGCGAAAAGATTCTGAAGGAATATCCAGCTGAGATTAAGAAACACACTGGTGTAATGAAAAAGAGTGTTATCTTATACAGTTCTCAGCTCTGTGTGGAGGAAGCTACCAGAATGGTGCTTTTTGATCAAAGCTACCTGTCTGTAACAGCTATGTCTTTCTGAAGGCAGATTTTTAAAATGAAAGAGAGTATTACAGAACAGATAGATGACTATTCAGAAGGGGCCTTTGAAAATGATAAGCAAACTATCCCAGAAGTTTTTCAGAATCCTTTATACTGGGATTACAAAGTACACCACTGAGAAAACTGATAGACTGGTCAATTCAGTTTGTGCTGATGTGATATATGCCAACTTCAGGGGGTAGAGTGAAGCCCATGAAACAATTGTTGATGGGAATGGGAATGAAAAGTATTACAGGATCAAGAAAGGTGGTTGAAATCTTAAATAGGTATGGACACAGTGTCAGTTATCATTCAGTTGAAGAGAAAGAAACAGAGATTGCTACAGAGATTATAGAGAGAAATGTTGTAACTCCAGATGGTATCGATAGATGGTCTGGTAGATGCACTTCTTTAGCTTGGGACAATTACGATGAAATGACAGAAACCCTTTCCGGAAAAGGCATGCTTCATGACACTGTAGGAATATGTTACCAAAGCCAGACAAGCAGGAATGATGATCCTATTGAACCAGTGAATGTATCTTGTCCTACAAATTCCTTCACATTGAATGAATCTACATAAAAGCGGATTTCAAAGAGATCATTTCATTTCCAGGACAAGAAGCTGGAGCCCGATAAAAAGAAGCCAGAGATGAGGGTCTTTTGCTACAATGTTAAGTACCAACCACCTCCTTCAGACATTACAAAGATCAAATACTTGGATCATCTCTGGGTACTTTCAACATTGGTTACAAAAGTTCCAATGTGGGTAGGGTGGAACTCTAGGCTGACCATAGACCAGCTACCAATACAGACCATTGCATATCTGGAAAGCATAACCCTGCCACCTACAAGGTGAGAATTTCCCAACAAGTTGCCCAGAAATGTGGTAATGACTGGGCAATAGTTCACTATGACCTAGCAATTGCTAAACCAGCTCTCCAGATTCAGGCAGAGGAGTCCCCAAAGTTTGACAACTTGTTTATATGGTTTGGTCCATTTCACATCCTTCTTGCATATTTTGGGGCACTTGGCCACTATCTTGACGGCTCAGGGGGTGAAGACATTCAGACAGAAGTGTTGGCTAGTGGATCGTTACATGGCTTTCTCAAAGGGAAGCATTATAACAGGTAACACATTGCATGATTTCTCATAGCTACACACAAATTGTTATCTTTCCCCTTACTACATTTCTTAGTGCATGATTATGAGCTTTCTTGCTTTATTCAATAGTGAATGCCACACTCTGAAAACTCTAGATCACTATTATTCTGCAGCTTTGTCTATGTTGTCTGTGAAATATATGAATAATGGTATACCTGCTTAAGTATATGTGACACGATCTGCGAAAAGGGGGCTTAGCGCAGGGGGTATTAAGACCCCTCTTTGCAGTACATGTCACATATTATGCTTGCTTGATAATGTTTCAGATGTAAGAGACTACATCCCCTCCTTGCAGCAGCCATGCAATCCCTCCACTTCAAGAGCTTCATTGCAGAGAAGGGACCGATACCACCACGACTTACAGATATCATACATGAATTGAATGAGAATCCAAGCCCAGAGACTTGGGAAATAATTGAAGGAGATGAAGAGTACATCGACTTCATGAAGAATTATGAAGAATATGTCTCAAAAACACTTGAAGGCAATCATGGAAGCACTGCACAGTACTGGTTGAATTATGTTCAACTGGTGAATACCTATTCAATCATGCATGCCGCACAAATGATTATGATCTGTTTGTGTATGCATTGGGAGAAATGTCTCAGCATTTCTTTGCTGGTAACAGACCAAAGTAAGCAAGGTGGATGGTCCACTATCATTTGAATCTAATGAATGCTAAAACTGGTGCAAGGGAAATATTGAAAAATGGAGCCCTCTCAATATGCCGGACTCAAAAGTCTTTCTCCCGGACAGATGTGGACATGACCCTGGAGCAGACTGTTAATAAAGATGCTGCTTCCCGCCTCACAGGAGTAGCTGTATTTTCTCATTCACCTTCAGCACGATCAAAGTAGACTGTAACAAAGACAGCATGGAGTGCAATAGTCAGATGCCTGCTGTCCGGAACAGGTTTGACACAGCGAGAAGACATCACACAAGAACTGAAGCCGCATAGGATAGACAAAGAAAAGGAGGATTTTCAAAGGTTAATGAATCGAATATGTGAATGCATGAACCCTTTTGATATACAACCAGAGAAAGCCCTTTATTGCTTATCTACGAGTAAAGCTGCCCCAGATAATATCAGGACTGAACTTCTTCAGTTGAATATCAAAGGGAAGCAGTGGCTGGAGGAGTCTAAAGAAGCCTGCTTTGCCAATACCGATACACTGCAAAAATGGTGTTTAGATTTTAAACATGTTTAGGTCTAAACACGTTTAAAACCTAAACATATAGGTCAGTTAGGTGTCTCATCGACTACACATTTAGGAAATGAACACTTTTATTCTAACTACATAAACATTTACGCTAAACATGTTTAGATGTTTAGACTTGAGACAGTTGAATAACAGGTGTTTAGATTTAAACATCAATATGTTTAGATACTTGGATGTTGAATCCACACCAGGTAGCAGCACTACCTTTGATTGGACTATCTGCATACAGTTATAATCAATTGTTGTGACAAATGTCCCCAAATCCCATGTTTATCATGGTTTCATTTCATAGAATGTCATGCGAATAGAAAGAGCGATAGAAAATTGACTAGATTCACCTCATGCCACCATCATTACCATAAAATAATCAATAAACTCCATGACTGACACCTATTTGATGTTATTCTAGAATAGATAAGGCAATGTCCTTCCTGCCAAGCTGTTGTACTTTCTCAAGTCTCTCATTCTGATGCAGTGTTTAATATATGTACACGTATATAGCTGTCGCTGACATCTTTGGATACTTTGACACGTAAATACCTGCTGATGTCCCCCCCCAGTAAATGAGAAAAAAAAATATATATCTGTTTTTTAATGCATACATGTCTGCAAACCTTAACTCTCCATCCAATCATTTAAACATCTAAACACAAAAATTCATAAACACCTAAACACAAAAATTCATATATCTAAACACACAAGTTTTAACCTAAACACCTACATTTCTAAACACTTGAGCTAAGTATATTGTTTGGCTAAACATGTTTAGGAAATTAATGTGATTACAAAAACGTTGCAAGAATATGTTTAGAATTGTGTTTAGGATCTAAACACCATTTTTGCAGTGTAGATTTGAGAAACCAATAAAGTGTCAAAAGTTCAAGAATTTTGCAAGTGCAGCCATGAAGGTAAGACTCCAATTGAAAGATGCAAAAATCACAGAACTGGAAGGTACCAGGGATCTCTTCAGAAACCTCTCCTTGGCACTTAGAAGGACCTTGATCTCCAAAAGATCTTTGAGTATCCATTAACACCTGTACCATTGTCGCTAGGTTCAGTAGATGGCTGTATGAAATCGACCAATAAAGCCATTCTACAACACAAACTTGAGGAAATGGCCAAAACTGAGATCGAACCAGGCAGCACTGACATTACCCTTGTTGATGCATCATCTTTTTCTGTACCAAATTGTTGATCCAGGTGTCGCGTATGGTGAACTAGCTAAGGACATACTTATCAGGTTGTGTCATATGTCTGCTACTGTACATTTGATTGCAGATCAGTATGACACACCAACAATTAAAGACCATACAAGGTAAAAGAGGAGAGAGACAGAAAGGCAA
Source organism: Acholoe squamosa (assembly GCA_949317995.1). Taxonomy (NCBI): domain Eukaryota; kingdom Metazoa; phylum Annelida; class Polychaeta; order Phyllodocida; family Polynoidae; genus Acholoe; species Acholoe squamosa. The sequence goes on from OX439037.1 coordinate 92,129,756, forward strand.
GGTAAAGTGACTGTGCAAATAACTGGTCCCAAACAACACCGATTGAAAGACTGGAAATCTGCTATCAAGTCTGGCTCTTTCAAAACTTCTCTTGTGAAATTCTTATCACAAGAATGGGTGAGAGATGAATACCAAGGAATCCTTAACGATCATGTGCTGTATCTCACCACCCAGGAATGTTTCAAATTCAGTGTGAAAGAGGGGAAAATCACCAGAGAGAGAATTGATGAACTTGAATGCTGCCATCGAGAGGCTGATACTAGGATAGTATTCCATTTGACACATTCACTTGCTGACACTCCTTTTGCCACAGTTACAGTGAGAGCCAATGATGCAGACATTTTTCTCCTGTTATTGTATCATGTGAATCAGTACTACATGACTTAAGATGTCATTCCAACAGTCTGGTTAGATGCTGGCTTGTCCATATTGACAAACAGTACTGGTGGACTAACTTTATTTTTACACCAGACCATCTGATATTGATTATCTTCAATCCTGACACATCTCTAAAGCTTTGATAGATGATTTGACAAAAGTTTGATCCAAGAAAACAGACAGGTAAGAAGATTTTTATAATATCTTAGGTTGAAATAGTACAAATTCAATGGTTTTATGGTGGCCATCTTGGAAATTTCGAGAAAATGTGTGCACTGAATATATGAGTAGCAAAAACAGATGCCTGACCCTAGAATAGATTGGTATAGAGACCTCTATTATATGAATATACACATAATTCCAACTCACAAAAGAAATGAAATCAGTTCCTGAAAGAACATGAGGTTACCGACTTTGACCTAATTTTGCCACAAAACGCCCCAACGGATTTTTGTAAGACTTGCATTTCTGAAATCAGCAGAAAATTCTACATAGGATTCGACCTTTGAACCTTTTGGTCACAAAAACAAAAGTAAAAGTGTCTGGGCTCTTGGACTATGTTCCCATATTAGTTATCTGCATTATTATCACCTCTTCGCATAGTGGAGCGGTTAATAAACACTTCAGTTAAAAAAAAGGGTCCCTATAGGGGTCTTTCAGGTACAGTAGTTTAGGGTCTATCTGCAGGCATGACCATGCAATACATATTCAAGTATTTTCAAGTCCATTTGGCTCATGTCCATTACATTCCCATTTCTGCATCCAGGACAAATACTATCAAAGTTTTCTTTCTTTCAGCCAGTCTAACATGAAGATCTATTGTTTATAAGTCATTTTAAAAAGAATGGAGTCCGTATATGCCTTGGTTATGCCAAACAGAGGGGTCAATTGACAAATGTAATGTGTGTGAGCATAAGGGGCATGAGCATAATGGGCATGAGAGTAATGGGCGTGAGTGAAATGCAGTATAAGAATGTTGGTAGGCTGGATCCATCCCAAATGCATCCTATACATATTCTTAAATTATTTGTGTGGCCTAGAACAATGTTGGGTGAGGTATAAATATTACCATAGTTGCTGTCTGATGCCTGGAAAAGTTGTCTTGCTCATGTCCATTGCGCTCACGCCCATTACATTCATATTATTTCCTTATGTATTTTTTCCTCTTTTTCTTCATAGTCTCTTTTTAGGACCTTTTGTCAAATATCATAATTGAAAATCATGTAGTTTTGACAGATATTTCTGTGATTTAGAGACAAATTCATTTTGCTCACACCCATTACATTTTCACAATTTGGAATGTTTGCCATAAAAACTGAATGCTTGGGAGTTGAATGAACCTTTCCAAGAAGCCAAGATATAGGGCTATCAATAGAATAAAGTTTCATGATCTAATTCTGAGTTTTCAAAAATGACCCTCTACCTTGGGCTAGTGGCCCTTTTCAGTGGACTGAACCTTATTAATATCATATGGTCAATTGCACTGAGATGGGGACAAACCCATTTTTTCACCATGGGAAGGGGGTAAATGTGACTAAAGATTAAACGTTTTGGATATTTTTCATTTCCATTAGGTGGGTATGGTCAGGATCTTGCCTGGAAATTATGGTTTTGCCCATGTATCATTAATATTTAAAGCAGCAGACTACAAATATAAGCTTTTTATGGGGTATTTCAAACGTTTTTTCATAGTACTCCCACTGGTATGGGGCAAAATAAAGAGAAATGCATTGGAAATGTATAATACGTGCCTCATTCTTAAATACATGGTAGTGGGGAGAAATAAATCATATTTATCAAAAGCAAAAATATAATTAGAAAGCCTTAGGTGTCAACTATCAGTCATTAGGTAAAGAATTTTAGAATCTTTAACATTATACCTCAGTATTGCAATATTTGAAATTGCAATATGATTTGGTGTAGTTTTAGAGGAATCAAATAAAGTGATTTCTCCAGTGCATAGTTATGGGATTTCCTAGAGATGCATTGTCATAAGGATCAACCATGTGTGCACCTATCCACATGTAAATATATAATACAAAATGTATTATGCCTGAAATATCATGAATTAAGAAGTTTTATTGTTATGACAGATTACTATTATAAAAGGACAATGCCAAGCATCATGCAAAAATTATATCATATGAATCTGTTCACTTGATGGTAGAAAAATTAACTCCCCAAAAATGAGCCTATTTGGACCAGAATCCCATAGGGATTAATGCTAAATAATGGAATTGACCCTAAAATTGGCAATTTGTGATATTAGTGTTCCCAATTTTCAGGGTAGGTGCCTCAGTGCACCAGTATGTTGGACACATGATTTCAGAACAATCCAAGCAGTTTAATTTTTACCCCTTAGTAAGCCCTGTGTGACCCCAACTCAGTGCAATTGACCATATACCTGTATAGTCAGTGAGACAGATGGACTGTGCTTCAGTATTGTAGAAATAGTAGAACTGCTGACAGGTTTGTCCATTTTACCTTGTAGTCTCTGGCTGCCCTAGAGTTACTGCATTAGATCAGTTTCCACCATGTTTAAAAAGAAGACAGCACTCAAGGACAGATGGTTCCCACAATTAGGATAAGGTTCTGTTTGTGACTTTTTCAAAGTTGTAAAAAAAAAAGTGAAAAACAGTGAAATCTTTTGTAACTGAGATGGATGAAGCCCTATGGCTGAGATGCCAGATTCAGATTTCACCACTATAAAGCTAACAGACCCTCCAAACATTATAACTGAAGATTCATCTGTCTCACTCTCTCTCACTCTCTCTCTCAATCTCTCTCTCAATCTCTCTCTTACTCTCACTCACTCTCTCTCTCACTTTCTCTTACTCTCACTCACTCTCTCTCTCACTCTCTCACTCTCTCACTCTCACTCACTCTCTCTCACTCTCTCACTCTTTCTCACTCTCTCTCACTCTCTCACTCTCTCTCAATCTCCCTCACTCTCTCTCACTCTCTCACTCTCACTCTCTCACTCTCTCTCACTCTCACTCTCTCACTCTCTCTCACTCTCTCACTCTCTCCCACTCTCTCTCAGTCTCTCTCACTCTTTCTCACACTCTCTCACTCTCTCACTCTCTCTCACTCTCTCACTCTCTCCCACTCTCTCTCAGTCTCTCTCACTCTTTCTCACACTCTCTCACTCTCTCTCACTCTCTCTCACTCTCTCACTCTTTCTCACTCTCTCACTCTTTCTCATACTCTCTCACTCTCTCTCTCCCTCTCACTCTCACTCTCTCACTCTCTCACTCTCTCTCACTCCTTTTCACACTCTCTCACTCTCTCATTCTCTCTCACTCTCTCATTCTTTCTCACTCTTTCTCACTCTTTCTCACTCTCCCTCACTCTTTCTCATACTCTCTCACTCTCTCTCATTCTCTCTCACTCTCACTCACTGTCTCTCACTCTCACTCACTCTCTCACTGTCTCTCACTCTCTCTCTCACCCTCTCTCACCCTCTCTCACTTCACTTTGTTTCCTTCCCTCTCACTGCCTTCCTCTGTCTGTTTCTTTCTGTCTCTATCTCTGTGTGAGTATGGCAAGCTGATTGGGTAAACTTGACGAAAACCAGGTTTTTGATTCAAAGTCTCGGGTTTTTTGCTGGAGTTTTTGCTCCAACAACTGGGTTTTTGTGCTCACAAACTCTGCTTTTGACTCCAGAATACATGCCATGTGCATAAACTTGGTTTTTGCATGTGTAGACCTGGTATTAAGGCAAAAATCGGGGTTTAGGATGGAAACCTGGTTTTTGAGGCAAAACCGGGTTTTTGTGCCACCAACCCAGTCTTTGATTCATTACCCAAACATTGGTTTCAAGGTCAAGAACCCAGTTTTTGATCCTAAAACCAGGATTTTGTCTGTGTCTTAGTTTTTACAGGCAAAAACTGGGTTCTTCACCAAAGACCCTGTTATTGTACTATGTTATTGTGCTATGTGTTGAAAGGGAGATCAGCAGCCCAAGGCCGCATGACAATAAATACCCAGAGATTGGTGCAAATACCAGGTTTTTGCCACAAAAACCTGGTTTTGGTACACTGTTACCTATTTGTTACCAAAGTAGGGGTTCTGGTATGTAACCTATACTTTGGAGGAAAAACTTGGTATTAATTGCAAACAAACCCAGCCTTTGTACAACCCCTACTTTGAGAACAAAAAATGAGTTTTAGTTACTAAAACCTGGTTTTTTGCGCTAGGACTCAGTCACAAAAACATGGTTTAAGAGTTAAAACTTAGTTTTAGGTCAAATAACCTCGTCATAGGGTGCAAATACCAAGTGTTTGGTACAAAAACCAGGTGTTTAGTGCAAAATCAGAGTTTTTGATGCAAACCCTGCGCAAAGACCAGATTTTTGGCATAAAAACCCAGTTTTAGAAACCAGAAACTGGGTTTATGTGAAGTTTACCCAATTGGCTTGCCATATTATGTATGTATGTGTGTGTGTCTCTCTCTCTCTTCCCCTCTCTCTCTCTCTCTTTCTCTCTCTCTGTCCCTGGCCCATCAATCAGACTTCACAAAGCCTGTCTACAGTCCCCTATAACAGACAGGTGTCCATGAGGCAGGATAAGGTGCAGCTTGGGGAGGTTTCAGCAGTTGTCATTAATTTCATTTACATCTTATAATGGCTTAAAAATGTGAAGCCCCGTGGAGGCGTCAGAGTGACGGATTGGATTTCAAATAATGGAACCAATGAGTTAAATTTGTCCAGAGTCAACTTGGGGGTCACATGACACAAACTGCCTTTAAAGAGTTTTTGGATGATTTAACAGGAAATCATTAAGTTGCCTCTAGCTAGACTCAGTGGAAAAATGAGGGTCACAGATCTGATTTCGTTGGACTGCATCAAAACTCCCCCACCTTAAGTATCCTTCAACCTCTGATTGATACTAACACACCCTGTTAGAATTTGAAAAAACAAAACAAAAAAAAAACAAAACAGAACTCTGAAAAACAGAACCATTTGTTAAATTTCCATGAATCTCTGCAATTTTCCTCTTTTTGTGCCTCTAGCTATTATGTACCTATATATAGAGAGAGAGACAGTGGTGTAGAAATACAGACTGGCCGACACTTTTGTCCTTCCTATCATTTAGCCTCTGGCTGTCCTAGAACTATTGTATCCTTAATGACATTCAGGTCAGTTTTCACCACACATAACAATAAAAAAAAGTGTTCAATGACAGGTAGATCACACAGTGAGGGCCAAGTTCTCTTTGTGACCTTTACAAAATGGACAAGAAATGGCTGTTTCCTCGTCTGAGAGCTGCTGAAGCCGCTGTTGCGGAGATTCCTGGTTCAGGTTCCACCATTACACCTTCAACAGACCCTCGAAACATAATTACAAATGATTTATCTGTCTTTATTTCAGGCTTCCCATGGGAAAGGATTTCCTTGTTTATCTGCTCTGCAGCTGAATAGAGCTTTATCTCAGTTAAGCTGAGGACTTCAAAAGTGTGAAATAGAGAAAAATGTTTTTGGCTGATATGTAGTGAATTTAGAAAAAGGGAACCATTTCGTGAAGAAAGTCCATTTAAATGTATTTTTTTCCGTTAGCCATATTGCCCTCTTTCCTTTCTCTCTCTCTGCCTGTCTGTCTTTCTTTCCCTCACTCTCTGTAATGCTCCCTTGCACTCTCAAGTGATCAGCATCCTTTCACTTCCACTTTCTTTCTTTCTCTCTCAATCTGTTGCTTCCTCTGACTGTCTGCTTCCTTGTCTGTTTGTCTCTCTGTCCTCTGTCCTTCTCTCTCTCCCCCCCCTCTCTCTCTCTCTCTCTCTCTCTCCTTCGTTCTGGTCCATAACACAGACTTCACCGAGCTTGTCTACAGCCGCCTATTACAGACTGGCTGGTTAGGAGGTGCTGCATACAGATGGGGAGGGTTGGACACCTGATGGTGCCATTAATACCTTTTATATCATCTGCCGGCATGAAAGGTGCAGGGGTCTACCAATTTAGGGATGAGATGAGGTGCTACTCATTTATATTTGACACATAGGTCTGTCCTTTCTTTCCGATTATAGTATTATCCTATTAGATGGTTCCAAGGGCTGGGACATTCTTTTTTTGGTATGGAGTTTAGAACTAATTTCCTTTACTAAATTCTCCATAAATCAATGTCATTGACAAAGGTAGCATATCCTTCTCTCCATTGAGTATCCCAGTGCCCATTACAAGCAGAATAACTGATGTAGTTGTAGTATATGGGGTGGTATGGTAGGTGGTAGATCAGACATGGAATAAATACAAAGGTTCGCAAGTGTTGGGACTGACTGACAGTTATCTCACTTGTAGTTCAGGCATGTTATTATACTAGTCAGTTACTATACACCAAAAACCCTCCATGTTAATGATTAGCTGGTAATAGTATGAATCGTTTCTCCTCCATGTTTAGTGCAGACAGTGCAAAGCACTATATCTCAACTAATAGCCTAATATGTCTTCCATGATGAGGTCATGTGATTGGCATTATCAAGATATATTCTCGTTAGGTCCCAAGGCACCCAATTACTGGTATAATTAACACCAAGGCACCAGTTCCTGATTCTTAGTATGGGCCATGTCATATCCTTGGTATATAATGATGTCGTTCGGACTGTGTGCTCACAGTAGTTAATCCTGCTGATGGGACTGCACTTATTGACTCGAGACATGCCACTGTCATATTTAAAGGCACTACATCAATACGCATCATGTTACACATGGCCTTGCTGGCTATTTCTATTCTGATATTAGAAAATTCTTCAAGGCACAACTTTATGAATATTTCCTGAAAGATTGCTTATTTAGGTATCCTAACTTTTCTACAGATAGTTAAAGGCGTTTTGTTTGGTGGCTAGTTCAAGGTTTATTGACAAGGCTTGCTTCAATTACAGGTACTTACATCAAAAGTGGTCATACCAATTCTATGGCCCCAAAATAGTACTCCTAGCATTTTTATCTGTGTTTGTAAGTAAACTAGAAGCAAAGATACAGCTTTTCAGTGATTTCGGTGGTAGCCATACAGAAACATGGTCGCTATATCGGTATGAGGTGCTGTACTGAAAGGTCCCAAATTTCACCTGATTCTCCTTATTATCAAGCATTAGTCAACTAAGTTTCATTTATTTATAAATTCCCATATCTTTTCAGAATTTACTAGAATAAAAGTGAAAATACCTAAGTAATTAATATTGTGCATAAAATATGTTAATTAAGCTGAACTGAAACTTTTCAAAATGGTTTAATCTTATTGCTAGAACTATCATTCTCAGGCTCAATTACTTAATTTTGCCTATGCAAATTAGGGGTCTTAATGTACAAAAATGGCCCCAAGTAGATTTGGGTTCTCTGGAAAAGGACTGAGTAGGAACCACCCATTGAATATAAGACAACTGTCTATGTTAGTAGAATAGGGTTGTCCTGTCCACAACTTTGCCATTCACATAGAATTCACAAAAGGGTTAAACTTCCTGCCATTTAAACCAACCACTCATCACAATTCTATTCTGGACTTTGGATCACTTTTATCATATACCATGGTTAAAACATCAGATTCATCATGGCCAAATACATAAAAAATAAATCAAAGTAATAAGATCCTAAATGTTTGTGACATTGCCGAACACCTAAAGGTGCACATAGGGCTCCCATGTCCTGGTATTACCAGCATTTTTGTCAGAGGACATCCTAAAAGAGTGGTCATCCTAGAACTGTAACACCCTGCTTTATGACCCAGTGTATGGTTATAGACTGGTCACTGGGGAAGAGCTGACCCCATATGACAAAAACAAGCCATAAAGAAGCCTATCTGCTAATACCAATAAGGTAATAGGACTGCACATACACTGTGTATACATGCATACAATATCTGTGTTGTATGTTTGGTCAGATTTCCTCAAAGCAGAACTGAGTGGAATCCTGCTTCAAGTCTTTTAAGTGAAAAACATCCACTTTTGAGTAATTTTAGTGGATATCTCTGTTTATTCCATGTTTTGTAGCTAAAAGAGCCGTTAGAAATCACTTTGGTTGAGAGGTTTAAAGCTATTTTGATGACATCACAATGAACTGTGGAAAATGGGATCCAGTTTAATGCATGCCCCTAAGATGAATGTGTCTTCCTCTATTGTAAGACACATTCTAAACATGAAGTACCAAAAAGTACACCATACTGACACCCTAACCACTCCCTGCCAGACGGTTTTATATAGCCTTTGTCTGAAGATCTGTGTAAACAGTGTATACAGGAGATGCAGCTATTACGTACTGGTCTGCTCTATGCCCATTTCTACATCTGGCAATCATTGGGTATATAATGTCATCATGATGCTATCTGGAGCCTCATCTGGAGCCTTTTGGTAGTTGTTTGTCACTTAGTACCTTGTGACATAGTCCACTTTGGCAGTGACAAGACAGGAGTATGACATATGACAGCCTGCTTACGAGTCAGGGGAAGGCCCAATTACTTTAATTTGGGCTCAGAGTTTTCTCTGGAGGCTGGATTTAGACAATTCTATTTCAGAAATACCTGTGCAGATAAACAAGGACTGGATGTTGAGAGGAGAAGCCCTGTTTGATTATCAATAATGGCTTTCGTTGTGCAATTTACGAAGGGAGTTGTCCTATCTCTTAGCTAATATTATCCTAATGCAGTCTGATAGTCTATGACTCTATCTCTCTACCGCTGACTGTATGCAGTGCTCCTAACAGCTATATACACAGGGTTAGCTATGAATGGTTGCATCCTGCTAAATGGTTTTAATCCAGGATATATGTTCAATTTCTTATGAAGTACATGAAACCTGTTATGGTTACTCATGTATTATGAAGTAAATGAATCCTGTTATGGCACTACTGTATTATTAAGTAAATGAATGTTATGGCACTCATGTATTATGAAGTAAATGAATTCTGTTATGGCACTCATGTATTATGAAGTAAATGAATTCTGTTATGGCACTCATGTATTATGAAGTAAATGAAATCTGTTACGGCACTCATGTATTATGAAGTAAATGGATCCTGTTATGGCACTTATGTATTATGAAGTAAATGAAGCCTGTTTTGGCACTCATGTATTATGAAGTAAATGAATTCTGTTATAGCACTAATGGTTTATGAAGTAAATGGATCCTGTTATGGCACTTATGTATTATGAAGTAAATGAAGCCTGTTATGGCACTCATGTATTATGAAGTAAATGGATCCTGTTATGGCACTCATGTATTATGAAGTAAATGGATCCTGTTATGGCACTCATGTATTATGAAGTAAATGAAATCTGTTACGGCACTCATGTATTATGAAGTAAATGGATCCTGTTATGGCACTCATGTGTTATGAAGTAAATGAATTCTGTTATAGCACTCATGTATTATGAAGTAAATGAAGCCTGTTATGGCACTCATGTGTTATGAAGTAAATGAATTCTGTTATAGCACTAATGGTTTATGAAGTAAATGGATCCTGTTATGGCACTCATGTATTATGAAGTAAATGGATTCTGTTATGGCACTCATGTATTATAAAGTAAATGAAGCCTGTTATGGCACTCATGTGTTATGAAGTAAATGAATTCTGTTATAGCACTAATGGTTTATGAAGTAAATGGATCCTGTTATGGCACTAATGTTTTATTAAGTAAATGAATTCTATTATGGCACTCATTTATTATGAAGTAAATGAATTCTAATATGGCACTTACGCATTGTGAAGTAAATGAAGCCTGTTATGGCACTCATGCATTATAAACAATGTAGATTATAATTAATTTAATTGGAATGGAACCAGGTTCATTATCACAGCACTATAATTATATACAGGAGGCGGGATACTTAGTGTTATAATTAACCCATGTTCTGCTACCACAGAGCACCAGTTGCAGCACAGAGGGTCAGTGTACCATGCCATGCCAGAGCTCCACCTGGAAGCAGGTCACAACACAGAACAAAGGAGGTTTCCATGCAGAAGAACACAGAAACCAGAGAGGTTGGAGCGAACAGATACCCACCCACCATCCCACAATGTCAGGATACTAACACATTATTAAAGCCGTAGGCATATTATTGTTTTAACACACTGACCTGAGCTTACATATTGTAATAATCATTTATTCTCCAGGCTGCCTTCTGGTTCCACTCCCTAGTATAATTATGAGTCAGGCAGAAAGAATGCTTTAGAAAGGTCTTTGCCTAGAGGCTAGACAGTCCAGAGAACCTTTACGTTGACTGAGTGAAGTGTAGGGACCTCCATTAATGACACCTCAAGCACCAGCACCTGTCTAGTGGGTAATCTACACAGTCACCTCCCTCAGTTACAGGTGGGTTGGGACTTGTAATGTTAAATGTATTGCTGTGAATGGCACTACCACCATCCTGCCACTAAGCCATTATTCATGGTAAGGATCCTTGTCTTAACCAGCGTCTCCGCCACTTGGGGTTAATATATATATGGGGTGTGACATGTGGTGCCACTGGGTGCAACAAGTCATTCGCTGAACTTATCCAAACATCCTTACATGATTTTGCTATGGGACATCCATAACTACAGACCTGTATACGACCATTTGTGGATGAAAAACCTAAACTACAGAACTAATCTCGGTGCCCAGAGGTGATGGTGGTCACATGAGTGTGTGTGTAAGTGTTCTGAGTGGCTAGATGGTGTGGCAGTAAGAGTCACATGACACATTGGCATGAGTCTCTCTGGGGGTCACTAACACATGACCTACAGTCAAACTACCGTCAGTAATACAGGAGGGTGTTGCTTCTATAGTAAAAGGAAGAGCTGGCTAAAAATGTCCCTTTTGTTGCTCACAAGTGGTCATTCAAGTACGGTGCTAAAAACGGGGGATTTGAGTAGGTACCCATTTGGGAGAAGTCAGTCAGTATAATAAACTATAGAGTGTGTGACATGAGAAGATACATGGTAGTGCAGCTCTCTCTATTTTAAACAAGGCAAGTGACTTTTCAGACTAATGTGGTGAGTGCAAGTACTTAGGTGAAGCAGTGCATGACTTGTTTAGAAAAGAGGGCACATACTCACAGCTCTTTTTACAATAGGAGCAACACCCTCCAGGGAGGCCATAAAGTAGGAAGGTGGAATGTGACAAAGCTTTGAGAACAACCTGTGGGAACAGGTCAAACCATGTATTGGGAGGGATTAAAAGTCCTGGAGGTTAATTCAAAAGGTCCTGGGATTTCTACCCCTGCGATCTTAGCCTAGCCAGTCTACCCTATCTAATGCAGTGGTTGCAGGCAGGCAAGTCAGGCACAGCAAGTCCTAAGATCACTTCACTATTCCTTTTCCACTGCAATCTTATTGAAATAATTGCATAGTGGTTTCACCTGAGTAGAAGAGCACTCACAGGGAACACTCCTACTCCCAAGAGTGAATGCCCCTGCTGTATACATATAGAGGGGAGGGAGGATGTTTGCTGAGAGTCCTTAAGGGCTCTTAAGGCTACTCAGGCATTAAGTGCACTTGAATACTGTAAGAGGTCAACTGCACCCTATACTCTATAAGTGGCCCATATTATGGGGGGGACATTTGTGTAATCACCCTTGTGAGAAGGAGTGTTTCCACTGCTATTCTTTCAGTATGGGCCTCTTGCCCCTGTGCACAGTGTGTTGTACTTGGAATGGCGTAGGAGGGCTGAGGCTAAGATCACTGTGATCTTAGTCCTGGTTGTGACGACAGTCTAATCTTAAGATCGCTTAATTGGTTAAGGCAGAATAATTTCTTAAGATCGCTGAGGTAGCAATCCCAGGACCTTTTGAATTAACTTTAACTTCCTGATCTAGTTATTTACACCTGGTGGGTACAGACCACATTGCATACTATGAATTCAGTGAGTTGGGGGGGCTGGTCCAAAGCTTTGTAGTTTTCCCTTCATCCATCATTCCTTATATATTATGATGTGAAAAAGTGTTATGTAACTGACATCTGACCACTGATGAAGTCTTGTGACATATTGTAACCATAATTTCATAGCTCACCAATACAACACAGGGTTAACACCGGGAATTTCTTTTTCAGGAAAAAGTGTCCTAGAGCTGCTATAGCCACTACCTTTATCAATTTCCCCTGAAAAGGTGCTTATTTAGAAATCGGGTGTTATAATTATCTAGCCTACTAGTTATTATAATGGTATATATTGTAGTGGTTCTGCTACTCGGGTGTCTGCTACACTGGGACTCACATAGGGGGCATGCCTGCATAGTCTCATCTAAGTCACCTGACCCCCTCCCAGGTAGCCACCACACACACAAGGAGGCCACCATATTGTTTTGGTTGGACCCCAATTTTTTCTTTGTGTTTTCTTAATAAATTAAGGGCGTTAAAAGCGCCAATTGTGACAACTTAATTACTGTTTGGTTATATATATCCTTAGTTAAGTATAGCGGTCATATATACTGCTTTTCTACATGTTCAAATTCACCTTTACTATTGAAGAGTCTGGTATGCACCCCATTTAGCTTTCAGGATTAGAACTACTACTTTCATATTGTCTTCTGTTTTGGAGAGGACTAAACGTTACTGCTAGCAAATGAGACTATGAAGGTTTAGGAACACAGACACAAGTCTGTTTTCTGATACCTGAGTTCACCAAACTGTCTCTGCGTTTGATTGTTGATGGTCGGTGCGGGAGAATTATCTAGGTAATACGTTACTGTAGTTACGTTCAACATTACTTACCCACAACTTCAGACAACGGATGTGACAAAATATCTACTCAGAAAATGGTAATGGAAAATAGGCTAAGAACTGCTACCACTACCTGGAAGTGGTGTAAATGTCATCTAAAACTGGCAAAGTGTACCAGACATATTCAGAGTTTGTGAAAAACGGCGATAGTTTGTTGAGTGACAGTGAGGTAGAGTTTACGTAGCTCTTATATGCAGCTATCAATGTCTCCTATCCACTCACCTCTGACGACTCTTAGTGCCATCTATAATGGTGTAATATTACACTACAGTACAAGCGGTCTGCTAACAGTACAATACTGATGCAGTAATACCGATATAGGTCACCCTCTGCTCAAGGAAAGAATATTGTTTCAATGACACCCTACTTACATAACGATAATAAAGAGTAACATTTGTGATGCTCATTTCCATCCTATATGTACAGAGCAAGTTCAACAACTGTTATAGGAATGTCAGCACTCAGTAGTAATGTCATCATTGATTTCAAAACTCATTCACCTGCATTCCAGAGCTTACGCCCCTCTACTACTTTACACCAGATCAAACAGAGTATTTGGTTCAAGGAGAGTTCAGACATTAATTGGATTTCTAGTGTTGTTTTACAGAAACTTTAGCATCCTTAGCATTCCCATTTCACTTTTGGACAGATTTTAAGTCAAACTTTGATGATTATGAATACTGCATCAATAAAGGTTTCTGTAATAGTGCCATGTGAGATGGTGATAATTGTATTGGGTAGACAGCATTATATGGGGAGGAGCCAGGGGGGCATGGGTGCGGATCTATAAATGTGTAGGGATTTGGGCCTCTGTTTACATGCTAATGGCTTGCACTACATACAACTTGACTGTATCCAACACAGTGATAACGTCATGTGGGAATACACCAGTGCACTGACAGAGGAAGGTACAGGGGAATGGTAAAAGTGCTAAAGCTGGCACGGACTACTAGATAAATAATGCTACTCTACACCAACACCTTAACCACTTCCTGCCCAGCTGCTTAATGGGGACCTTGTCTGAGGAGCAATGTGAACAGTATACAGCCTCTTCACTCACCCACCAGGTTCCAATGCAGTCAGCCCTTGTTTCCTCAGATTTTGAGAACACAAGTAAAACTGTCTGAGGAAGCAACTTCTAATATAACAAAAAAGAAATATAGAGGGATTTGTAGAACCTGTGTCTGAGGTAATGATGGATCTGAGGCATAAAAGGGTGGAGGAAGGAAGGTCCCACTAAGTCTGTACCGTGGTCATTTACCTCGGAGGATTGACTGCAGGGTGGATAGATGTGTGTGACTTTACCCCATCCCTACTGCAGTAGTGCAGAACTAATATCTAGTTGATGTCAGTGTCTTAGATGGACTATTTGGAGACAGAGAAAGTATTGTAGTAAGATACTATAGCTCAATGAAGCAAGTTGGGAACCTGAGTTTTGGAGGCAGCTGTGCATGTAAAATGCCTTCATTCAAGGGACATTTTTGCGTATGCTGCAGGAGACAAGTCTTGTGTATGATTCTATCTCAAGATTCATAACAAGATATGAAAATAGAATCATTTGCTATGCATTATTCCCTCATAATACATGTCAGACTAGACAAAATGCCCCCTGTAGGTCCCATACGGGCTGGAAAAGCACCATGCTTTTAATGTCTTCATAATTTTCAAGATAAGAATATCTGAAGACCTGAACAATGTCAACAGGTCCATGGTGCAAAACCCTTTTGTTTCTATTAAATTCCATCATCAATTGTTGTTTTGACCTGATGATTCATTGAAAACCATATTGAAATGCTATTAGAACCCCATATTAGCCATGTGAGGCCTATTATGATGCACTATTGAGCTATCCAGACCAACTTTATGTTCTGATCAGTGTGACTTGGAACCATATAGGGATGTCTCACTTAGCCCTATAGTATTATGTTACAGATAGAAGGCCTATGGATGTACCTTGTCTTCTTGTCCCATTCTGCTTGAACGTATGCCTGCTGGCCTTGTGGTAGTTAAAAAGTTGATCACCACCTTGTCCTTGGTTGCCCTTGACTTATAACAGTTACCTTTACATTTTGTTTCATGTTATCAAATACATCCAGCCTCAATACCCTGGGAAGGACTCACCTCTGTTATCCTTAGAGACTAAGGGAAGAAATATCTGAGAAGGGCCAACAAAAGTTATCACTGACTGAAGGCTGAAGGACAGCCTTTGATGGAGGACTCTTTGCGGCTGTATGTGGCTGAAGATTGGATCCACAGTGTGGAGGGTAAGAAGTGGGTAAAGGCTCTTAATCTGAAGGCGGTATACAATATAAGTTAAGGATCCAACAAGGACGCTGCTTTATTCCCTTGTATTTTTTTTTATTTTTGTAGTTGTACAACCTAGCAATATTTGGATTTAAAAAAAGTCTTCCTGCTTTCCAAATATCTATACAGCAAAATCTCCTGTACATGGAAGGGAAAAGAAATGTATAAATCTTTGGTTGTGTTCACTAGGGGTAGGTTTTATGTGAAGGTTGAGAACAGATGTCTTGAATCAGATTTCACAGCTATGTGTGCTGAGGTTAGGAGAGCAATTCAGTGAATTCTAGATGGGGAGTAATACAATCTGTTTATGATAGGATGGGCAGATTAAGGTGAGTAGTATATATATAGGTCTTCTTTGGATATTTTTAAAAAAAATATCCAAAGAAGACCTATATTTTTTGAATATCCAGAAAATACCTATTATTTTGGATATTAGGATTATTTTTGGAAATAGTAATCATATCATAAATTTTAAATACAAAAGAGAGGTCAAGTGGTTCTCATGTCACACGGTTCTTAGCTGAGCTTTCGGTACAGAGGAATGAACTAAGTGCACCAAGGATTGAAGGAGGATTGAAGGATTGAAGGAGGATTGAAGGAGGATTGAAGAATTGAAGGAGGATTGTGGAACACGTTCAATTCCAGATCAGTGCTCTAAGGAACGGTGAGCGTTACTGAAACAGGAGGACCATTATGTATGGTTGCTTCTACCAACTGATGGGAGCATACACGCTTCAACCAACAGTGGGAGCATCACCTAAC
Source organism: Acholoe squamosa (assembly GCA_949317995.1). Taxonomy (NCBI): domain Eukaryota; kingdom Metazoa; phylum Annelida; class Polychaeta; order Phyllodocida; family Polynoidae; genus Acholoe; species Acholoe squamosa. The sequence goes on from OX439037.1 coordinate 92,145,884, forward strand.
AATGAGAGTATCAGCCGTTCTAAGTTGATAAGGTCGCACGAATAGTCGTGATTTTGTTCACACTGAAGCTAGTACTTGGAGCTACAGGCGTGGAGGTTTGTGACATGAGGGCCGGACCTCTCCAATTAACCCCAGACATTGCGTTCCTTTTATACTCCACCTCAGCAGTGAAATCATAAATGTGGTGTTACACCTTTAAGTCTATGAACAAATAGACATTCAGTTTAAGAGGATATAGATTTTTTTCAACAGTTTGAGTGATTTAGGGACAGAGTTTTTTCTCCTTTATTTTTTTGTTATGTTTCATTGATATCAGCAAAGAACATTTCCTGAGTTATTAGAGGAATTTACAGCGTTAGTTTACAATTGAAACGATAGATTTTCATTTTCATTGGATTTAAAGCAATTCTTGTATTACGATGATAAATAAAATATGTGATGTACAGATCATTTGACACTTTGATTGAAGTATTATGCTGTCTATAAGTGAAAATAAAAATGAAGTGAAACAAGTTGTTTGGATATAATACATTTTATTATAATAATGTAATAGAACAGAGTTAAGTATTATTATAAAATCATATCATTAGAACATATGTGTTTCTTTACGCCACTGTTCATATATTTTGCTGTGTCTTAATTGGAAACATATTTTCGAATAAGGAGTATCTTTGAGTTTGTTAGATTCTTTTAATGTAATATTATATATTTTTTCCAACACAAGTTGTGCAATCGGATCTCCACAATTTATTTTATATTCTTTTTCACCAAAATTTAAAAAAAGGATATGAATTTGTCCTCTGTAATCATTGTCTATGATTCCTGCCTTAACATTTGTATACTTAAACCTATGCCCACTTAATGGTGCTATACGTGCATAATACCCAGTAGGGACAGCAACTTTGATGCCTGTTTCAATTAAACATTTTTCTTTGGCTGGAATTATATAACTGAAAGCACTATATAAATTAAATCCTACAGCGTTAGTTTTTTCTTTGCTTAGAGGAAATGTATTGGAATCATATCTAGTATATCCTAAAACAGGTTTGTTTCCCATTTTTTTTATTGACTGTACTTTAAGACTATTAAGAAGCGTGCATTCACAGAGACATTTATATCATTCAGAGACATTAAGAAGTGTGTTTTACCTTTAGGATTCTGTTTTTCTTATTCTTCTTCTAAAATGTACAGTATATCAAGATAGTCAAAAAGTTCTTTGTCTTGAATGTCTTCCATCGCAGTATTCAGTTTATCTAACTGATTTAGTTTTAACATGAAGTGGCTTTCAATGTTCTTTGATGCGAACAGTAACGTATCCCAGTTTAATTTGGTGACGGTGAAACCTTCTATTTCAATTTTAGAGTTCATGTTAACGTTCGAACTAAACAGATGTTTTATTTGATCCATTTTAGATGAGAGTTCGGTCCATTCTTCTTCGAAAATTTCGATCTTTTGTTCTTCTTTTACATCCAAGTATACGAGTGTGTTGTCTTCGTGCGGCACGTCATCGTACATAACAACTAAATCGAGATTGTAGGAAATGTTATAACATCCTCGCAAACACGTTTTCACTTCACCTTGATCCGTGTAACTATGTGCTCGCACTGTGAAATTGGTTTCATACCGATGATGACTTTCTTCTGAACTTGTTTCATCTTCTGAGGTTGATGATTCAATGTTATTCATTATAGTTTCGTTGTCAGCCATTTTTTTGACGCAATGAATTATGTTGCTACGTTATGTTGTCATAGCTACACTTAGTAACGAGTGTTTACTCGATTTGTAGCGCATACCTTAGCAACCGTGTTACACAGAGAGTGGATACCAAAGACGATCTAAATCATAAATTTCTGCTGGTATTGATTCATTTATATGTCTCCATCCGGGAAAATAAAGAATTAAGTCATCATTTATGAACAGAGTGGCAGAGAATGAGTTACATATGTGTTCTAGTATACTTTGAAATTGACTTCTGAAAGTGATTGTTTGATCTAAAAATAGTATATTCGCAGATTTCAATGACTGGATAAAATTTTTATATTCTTTAGACTTAAGTACTGTAGTAGTTTCATTGATACGACTATTTCCATGGAATATTATTGAAATCTTGCTGTATCTTGAATTATCTCGGGTTTGCCATTTAACTCCAAAGTGATCTGTGTAATACATGACATTGATTAATTTTTTTAAGTTTTTTATTACTTCATTTAAAAGTGAAGAAGTTTGAACTTCATCGTTTTTCCATTTATTTAAAAAAAGTTCTGCTATTTCATTTTTTAAAATAAAAGTAATTATTTTAGTGTTTTCATATGGAAAAATATTATTTCGAGGTGAATGATCATTGTAATCAGAATCTTGTAAAATATAAAGCAAGCATTCATCTACTTTTGCTTTGTTGCCCATTATGTTTTTTTTGGTTGTATGATTTTTTAGTTTATCATAGAGATTGTGTGATTTTTTAGTTTATCCCAAGGATATTTTGTTTGTTATATTGTATGCATAAAAAACATAACTCGATTTTATTTAATTTTTTTATTAGGGATAATTTCACATCGAGAGATGGAGGGCATTTCATTGATTTTATTAATGGTTTATATGATGTTGATTTTTTTTATTTTTAATGCTTTTTCATCATAGGCTTGTTCTTTAACTGCATCGACTCGTTTTTTCTTTTGCTGATTCTTAATTTGATTTTTCTTCATAGGCTTGTTCTTCAACTGCATCAAAGAATTGTTCTTCATCTGCAGCCTCTTCATTGACAGGGTTTTCTCTTGATGGTTCTTCATCCATTTTTTCAACTGGTTTTTCTTCAGTTTCATTAGTTGTTTTTTCTTTCCCTGATCCGAATCCTCTTTTGTTTCTTTCAGTTACATTAAGAACAGATACTTCTTCAAGGTGAGGGATGCAAATTCTTTCTATGATGATTTGAGCTATTTGATCTCCATGTTTTATTTCAAAGTTTTTATTACCAAAATTGAACAGTAGGACGGCAACAGTGCCTCTATAGTCTCCATCTATTACTCCTGCACCAACATCAATAAAATGATGAACTGCAAGACCTGATTTAGGTGCTATGCGACCATAGCATCCTGGAGGTATAGCAAGCGTTAAATCAGTTTTCACCAACATTCTTTCTTTAGCAGGAATAATATAATCATAAGCACTGTATAAATCAAATCCTGCAGATTCTTTAGTTGATCTTGTTGGTTCAATCGCTCTTTCTGTATTTTTTATATAATATATCACAGGTTTACTTATAGGATTTATATCAGGCGTGGTAACAGGAGTATTGCATGGTGTTATTAATGCTGTATTTCTGTTATCCGTAAGTGTTACATAATAAGACTCGTGTGAATATGCCATTTTTGTTGATATTGATATATAAAGATATCAGTAATAATATGAAGTTATAACTAATATCAGTAATAATATGAAGTTATAACTATACTAAGTACTTATGACTTGTTTAATGACTTGTTATGATATAGTTATCTAAGCTTATTTCAGCGATATTTAAAGCGATAATACAATATAATGTTATAACTATAGTATGTATAATACTAAGTACTTATGATTATTGCTATACTACTTGTTATATGATATATAGTTATTTAGTTCTCAGCTTATCACAACTATATTAAAAGCAGTTATAAACAGATAACAATATTATGTTATGATAATAGTAAGTTGTTACAATTGTTATATCACTAGTTATGATATATAGTTATTTAAGATCATCATAAGCAATCTTATGATTAGATGACAATGTGATAAAAAAATTATAACTATATCAAG